>CM064548.1:9201438-9798938 GCA_032716605.1 Paralithodes platypus | reverse complement strand
CTCAGGGTTCTGTACTGTGTCCAGGTCTCTTTCTAAGATTCATTAATTTTATTTTATTTTTTATTTTATTTTTTTTGGGGGGTCTATTTACTTATATATTCATTTACTTTTTAGTTTCCTCCCTAAACCTCCATCAAACTTAAAAAAAAAAAAAAAACATTAGATCCCCCTTCGAGATTAATTTGTACATTTTTCGGTAGAAAAATACTAGATGGATGAAGTATACAAACCTCCCTCTAACACTCTACCATATCCTCTTCCCTTGAGAATCGGGTGACTGAGCAAGAGATGAAAAGGTTAAGAGGTATCGGTGCCGGGGTCGCATGTTAACCAAGGGATCATCTATACTTTACCGTAATCCCAGACTGACTGACGGCTCCATAAATCACTCGTTCCTCCCGCATTACTCTACGCTGGCGATTTGCAATTAATAAGGGAAGGGTTAATAGCGATACCGGTACGTATCTCGGCCGCGGGTGGTCTCTTTGAATCCCCCCCCCCCACCTTATTTCGCCTTTTTTCTTACTATTTCTGATAATTTTCTTATATATTTTCTTATTATTTTCTCCTTATTTCTAGACATTTAACCTTAATATTACTTTCGCTATCATAAGACGTTTCGCCTCATGCAGGTGTATATTTAATTTATTATTTTTTAATTAATATTGTTAAGCCTGGGGAGGCGTGTTTTCTCTCCTTTTAAGCTTGAAGGTGATCTAGGGGGAAAACTGAAAAACAAATTATGCTCGAAATTTCCGAACCCTCCCACACGACTCTCCAGACGCCCTTTGCCAATTAATAATGGCGGGGTGGGCGGGGGGTGGGCGGCAATACGTCATTAAGGTCGTAACTCCGAGGATAAGACCGTTAATGATCCCCCATGACCCCACCCCTCTCCTGACCCCAGAACCCGAACCGTAATTAAATGTAAAAATAATTCACAGGCACCTGTATACAATATTACTGTATATGCAGTATGTTATATTACATATTATATATTATATACATAAATATATACGTATAGAAAACGGGCATCTACTCAGGTGCCTGTGAATAATCCCACAATAAAAACTGGAGTGGTGGTGGGTGGATCGGGTCGGGGGAGTGGACACTGTGTTGTTGTTGTTGTTTGTGGTGGTGTTGTTGCTGTTGTTATTTAGGTATATGCTAAAGTGGAGTGCTGTGGTTGTTGGTTGTTCAGCCTTGATGGTTGAGGGTTTGTCCAATTAACTAGACTGACTTACGAATGATTCAATGTTAAGAGCGGTGTGTAATGGTATAGAGTTATCGGTTACTTAGTTTGAGCGGGATATTTTACTGTAACACACACACACACACACACACACACACACACACACACACACACACACACACACACACACACACAAAAACCGTAGTATATACCAAACAATACCAGTTATATGTTATATGTAGAAAATATCAATATTCACATGTGTTTCCTAATCTAGATGCCACACATGTGTTCACAAGTAACTGGATGGCCTTGTGAAGAAACAAATTACACACACACACACACACACACACACACACACACACACACACACACACACACACACACACAGCCCGTAGCCTAGTAGGTAGAGCTCTCGTCTCACACACGAGGGGTCGGGGGTTCAATCCCCGGCCGGGCGGAGACAAATTGGGCTTGTCTCCTTTCATGTGTTAGCCTCAGTTCACCTAGCTGTAAATAGGTACCTGGAATAAGTGGACGACGTTGTGACGTCCCATCTGGGGTTGGCAAAAATGGTACAAGGCGAGATGGGTATCATATGGTTCACCTAAGCTGATGGCTACCTAAGCCTTCGGGCGAGACGGTACCGTCTATAGTGAGAATGGTACCATACAGATCCACCCTAAGCCTTCGTTTCCGATGTCGCCAATTGGCTAAAATACAGACTACACACACATCCACAGCCATTCCAACAGTACATAAAACACTTAACATGCATTTCACGCAATACATTCCCAGTTAAGGAGGCGCGATAATAATGAGCTTAGCTCGCATTGCGTGGATTCCCCTTGACGAACAAGTAACTGAGTAACTGAGTAACACACGTATTTACAATTCAACACAAATACACTGTCACACAAAGACACCCCCTCCCCTCTCTCTCTCTCTCTCTCACACACACACACACACACAGGGACACACACACACAAACACACAAGGCCACGGACCCTACACTAATTACCAGATTAATTCCAAGGCTTCAAAATGGCTGACCTAGGGGACTTGAATGGCCGCTGACAAACACACACACACATCAACAAATACACACAATTCACACACAAACAGACGTACATCAGTATATACACACACTACACTAAACACACACACACATTAACAAATACACAAACACAACCAGACGTACATAAACATATACACACACTACACTAAACACACACACACACACACACACACACACACACACACACATCAACAAATACACACAATTCACACACAAACAGACGTACATCAGTATATACACACACTACACTAAACACACACACACATTAACAAATACACAAACACAACCAGACGTACATAAATATATACACACACTACATTAAACACACACACACACACACACACACATCAACAAATACACACAATTCACACACAAACAGACGTACATCAGTATATACACACACTACACTAAACACACACACACATTAACAAATACACAAACACAACCAGACGTACATAAACATATACACACACTACACTAAACACACACACACACACATCAGTAAATAAACACACTACACAAAACATATACAATAAATATATACTGGTATACAGATATTCCAAAATAATAAATACATTTATGAAGAACCAACCAAGGCTGCAACAGCCATAAATAAATCTGTATCTGCCATTATAGACCTTAATATATATTCATATACCGGTATATGCAACTAGAGCAAGAGAGGAAAAGAACGAACATAAGCTAGACAAAGGGGGCTATGTGTGTGTGTGTGTGTGTGTGTGTGTGTGTGTGTGTGTGTGTGTGTGTGTGTGTGTACAAAGGAGTACAAAGGATATAAAACAACAACAGGTCTAGTGACCCCTCTAGCTGCTTGTCCTCCAAAACACCGTGTGTGATAATAATAATAATAATAATAATAATAATAATAATAATAATAATAATAATAATAATTGGTTTATTTCGTGTATGTGTGTGTACGTGTGTGTGTGTGTGTGTGTGTGTGTGTGTGTGTGTGTGTGTGTGTGTGTGTGTGTGTGTGTGTGTGTGTGTGTGTGTGTGTGTGGGGAGGAAGGAAGGGGGGCGTGACAGGGAGGGTAATTAAGGCTTGTAAACCTAATTGGTCCCAACAGTCTACGCCCCCCTTCCTTCCCCCTACATCTCCCCTCCCCCACCACCTGACGACCACAACCACCCTCTTCCGTGGTTCCTGTGGTCGCTGAAGGAGGGGGGGGGGGGAGAAGGGGGGTGATGGGGTAGAGGTAGAAGAGGGGGGGGGGGGCTGAGGGGTACAGGTAGAAGAGCTGTAGAGGGGAGAGGGGGGCGGTGGGGTAGAGGTAGAAGAGGTGTAGAGACGGGGAAAGGGGGGGGAGTGTAGAGGGGGGCGGTGGGGTAGAGGTAGAAGAGGTGTAGAGACGGGGAAAGGGGGGGGGGAGTGTAGAGGGGGGCGGTGGGGTAGAGGTAGAAGAGGTGTAGAGACGGGGAAAGGGGGGGGGGGAGTGTAGAGGGGGCCGGAGGGGTAGAGTTAGAAAAGGTGTAGAGGCGGGGAGGGAGGGGGGCGGAAGGGTAAAGGTAGAAAAGGTGTAGAGGGGGCGGAGGGGTAGAGGTAGAAGAGGTGTAGAGGGGTACAGGTAGAAGAGGTGGAGATAGGGAGGGTCGGAGGGGTAGAGGTAGAAGAGGTGTAGAGAGGGGGGGGGACGGAGGAGTAGAGGTAGAAGAGGTGGAGAGGGGGGGGAGGGGTAGAAGAGGTGGAGGGTAGAGGTAGAAGAGGTGTAGAGGAGGGCGGAGGGGTACAGGTAGAAGAGGTGGAGACAGGGAGGGTCGGAGGGGTAGAGGTAGAAGAGGTGTAGGGAGGGGGGGGGGGCGGAGGGGTAGAGGTAGAAGAGGTGTAGATGGGGGGCGGAGGGGTAGAGGTGGGGAGAGGGTGGGGTATAGAGGTAGGGAGCTAGAGTTCAAATTATGTCTTTGGAAGTGTTAACATGACCAAAACAATGCTATTTCACGTTAATTTCCTGTATTCCTTCCTCTTCTTCATCCAAGTCTTCACACATAATTCCTCTGGGTTCCCACCACCACCTTGCTCACAACCACTTACTTTACACAGGACAGGCCAACAACAACTGGATCTTACCTGGGAAGAAAGAAAAGAAGAAGTTTTATTAGAATGCTCAAACATTACATGGGATAATATACTCTACCTATGGAAGAAAGAAAAGATCAAGATACAATTAATTAGAACGCTAAACAAATACGCAGACTAATTTACTCTACCTATAGAAAAACAAAAATAAGTGAATACATAATGCTAAATATTACATAGGAGAATTTACTTTACCTATGGAAGAAAGAAAAAAAGTTATATTAGAATGCTAAACAAATACATAGGACAATCTACTCTACCTATGGAAGAAAGAAAAGAATAACTTAAATGAGAATGCTTCAAAATCACATAGGATAATTTACTCTAACTATAGAAGAAAGAAAATAATAAGTTAAATCAAAATGCTCAAAAATTACATAGGATAATTTTTTGAAAGAAAGAAAATAATAAGTTTAATCAGAATGCTAAAAAAAACAAAAACAGGATCATTTTATGGAAGAAAGAAAAAAATAGTTAAATCAGAATGCTCAAAAACAATGTGATAATTTTATGGAAGAAAACATACATGAAACCAGAATGCTCAAAAACTATATAGGATAATTTACTCTATCTGAACAGGACATCAACATTTGCATGATAAATTTAGAGTCAAGATATTCCTTGTACAGTCGGCCTAATAAATCATGTCTCGGCACCAAGTATGTTATGATCGATAATTGGTATCAGCAATATCTAAGGTTTAATTAATTGTTTCGAGTGAGATATATAAACATAATCCTACACTTATCCATCCTATTCAATATCTGACAGACATGAATACAGCCCAGAGCGAGCCAAACGTTATGCCAGCTGTGACATGATTTATTAGCGTCACCGTACATCCTTTAACTCTCAGCCATTCTCCATTCTCCCTTCTCTCTCTCTCTCTCATTACGTCTGCTTTACTGCCTGGCTCCCTTCTCTCCATCTTTCCTCCCTTTCTCTATTCTTACACACCCACATATCTCTCTCTCCCTTACTATCTTACTCTGTATTCTATTTTATCTTGTTTTATCTTTGTTCACTCCTTTTATACCACGTCTGTTTTTATTTCGTTCACTTATTTACTTACTATAGGACTTCAGAGGTTATCAACCCTTCTGGATTACTAAGCCAGTACACTGCAATTCAAAAATATCGTCAGGACTAGAGCCCCTTTTCGGGAACTCCAGTCTCTTGTTTATACGACGTCTGGTTCTAAATCGTTCGCTTTTTCTCGATTTTATTTTATATATTTCTGCACTGAAGACCGTGAATTTATTATCAATTTGTCTTGTTCTCGTTTTCTGTTTCTCCGTTTATTCTCATTCTCTATATTCATTACTTTCTCTCTCCAAAGTTACTCCATATATATTCAATTATTGTAACCTATTCTTCAAATTATCCTATCCTTTTCTTCTAATTAATACACAACACATATATACAGTATACATATTATTTATTTATTTATTCACTCCCTATTTTTTTTCAAACAGCTATATCCCCTTTTTTATTACTTATTCATATTTATATGTTTTATTTTCAGTTATATCATCTATTTCGTTCAGTTCTATATATCGCTCTTATCAATATTTGTCTATTCCCTATCTTTACTCGTTCCCAATTCTTCCCTCCATATCCTTCGCATCGCTTGTATTACATGTTGGTTTTTATCCATTTTAGCTGTCCCTCCCTCGTGGTCTCGATCCTTTAAGGGGATAGTTGCTGTTTTATTTTGTATTTGTTTTGGTCCATTAGTTCATTTATTCACATATATTTTAGTTTTCTCGCTAGACCTCTATCAAACGTTAAAAAACACCCCTAGACACCCCCCCCCCCTCAAGATAAATTTGTACATGTTTTGGTAGACAAATTTCCCAGGCTCCCTTGAGCTCGCCAAGAAAAAAAAACGACGCCTAAATGGCACGAAAAGTCTTGATATTGATTATGAAATGGGACAAAATGTCTTAAAATCGACAAACTAATGAACAATCTCAAAACTAATGGGGATAAACATGAGGGAGAAAAAACAACTAACTCCCCCTTAAACAAAACACATTTCTTTCAACCCTTCTCTCTGTTCTCGACCAAAATACCTTCTCATATTTACAATTCGCCATTTTATTGTTTCCTCTAACCCTTAATCGACGAGCTATCTCGATAATCTTACCTTGTGTCCATCGTCTTCACAAATCATTCCAATATTTCTTTTAGTCTCGTCCGTCCGTCGCTCTTTCGTTTATCAGGAGAAATAGCTCTTGGGAAATGTGTGCCAGTGATAAGCGAACAAAATTGGAATATGATGATTTTTTTTTTTTTTTTTTTTTTTTTTTTACAGTCAGTCAGTCTCTCTCTCTCTCTCTCTCTCTCTCTCTCTCTCTCTCTCTCTCTCTCTCTCTCTCTCGGGAAGTACAAAATATAATTCCCCCATGATAAACAACAAAATATTCCCCCCATGATAAACAACATGGCAATGTAAAAAGTGGTCCCGTCACTAATATATTGGGAGAATACTGAAAGGCGGAACATTCATCTGAACACCCTCTCTCTCTCTCTCTCAGCCTTCATCTTTGCTATCCTTTCCTTGCACTTTCTCTTAGGGTTGCTATCTCCACTAGGATTAAGTCCTGGCCACCTCGCAGGGCTCGTAAGATCTGTGTGGCCAGTGTATCTATATAAATCTATGTAAATATATATCTCCCTTACTTCTTTGCTTTCGACTTTTAGCTTTCCCCTTCTTTCATTCTCTTCCCCTTTCTCTTCTCTCATTTTCCTATCTGTTTTTCCTTCTCTCTCTCTCGCACTTCTTTGCTTTCGACTTTTCTCTTTCCCATTATCTCATTCTTATATTTTCTTTTCGTCTTTCTCTTTCTCTTACTTCTTTGCTTTCGACTATTCTGTCCCCTTCTTTCATTACCTTCCTCTTTCTATGCTCTTTCTTCTATCTGGATTTCTTCTCCCCCCCCCCCCCTCTCTCTCTCTCTCTGTCTCTCAGCCACCCACACCCTCTTAACTCACTCACCTGCCCCAGACGAGGTGACCAGGTCAAACCTTATAAATAACTTGCAAATATATATATATATATATATATTAAGTTCAGCCGGGATGCTAACCTATTTTAACTCAGAAACTGGAATTGATGAACGTTGACCATTTTGCGGGGAGAACTATTACATAAAGTTAGATAAACCCTTTAGACTGAAATATTTAATTTAAATAACAATTACTACACAATATTCTTGCTCTGTCTTGAGTCGGCTACCCCCAAAATGGGGATTGGGCCTGAGCATATAGATAGATAGATAGACACAATATTTATATTATTTTTAACATCGTTTTAACACCAATAACCCCCAAATTAAATTAATGAAAGCGTGTGATTCTCCCAGGATTCGAACCTAGGATATCTCATACAGAACTTACACGCTCTAACCATTACACCATCAAGACAGATATATTAACCCTAATAAGACTTGCTACATAATAATTTGGAAGTTTTAGAATTACCAAAATCCTAAATTTACAACACTTCCATCTTATATTGTCTAGAAAGAGTTAGGCTCTTTATTAGACTAAAACGACAATATTGATTCGTCTAATGATAACACGAACAAAACAATAGAAAAGACGGTATCACACGAGCGCTTTTTTCACTCAACATTTATCCTCAACACTGGTCTGGCAGCTTATGAGGTCAACATTTTCAACATTTCTGTCACCTAAATTGATCTATCACCAGTCTAGTTTCCGATACCAGAGCAAAATATTTCAGAAATGTTGCCAGAAAAATTTTGATCATCGAATGTTGACTAAAAGCTCACGTGTGATACCGGCTTAAGTGACACCGTACTGAAAGGAATTAAGTAATACAAACACGCAAGTATAGTACCGAAAATATTAACAATAAAGTCACAGAACCAAGTATCAATATACAAGTTAACCCCATCTGTACCGACGCCGTCTTTTTAATAATAATAAAAAAAAAGGCTATACCAAATGCGCTGTATATTTCCACACCCTGGCTGACCCTTCCCAAATGATAGAAATAAACGCTGGAATACTCTAATAATGTGTGAGTTATAGATGGTAATGCTCAAGAGGTTTGGCCTACTTATTTGGAATAGGGCATAGCGACTGAATAAGGCATCAAATGTCAGACAAAACAAAAAATCATGTAATACTTGGCAAGTTGGTAGATACACTGAACTGTGGTAAAGCCGGAGTCACACGAGCCCTTTTTCGAGCATTTTTTAAGGGCAATTAATGTCTGGAAGCCTAAAAAACTACACTTTATCAGAATTCAGCCGTCTAACATAATCTACCTTCAGTCTAGTTACCGATACCAGTGCAAAAAAGTCCCGAAATATAACGAAAAACTTGCTCATGGAAAATTGACGGAGAAAGCGCTCGTGTGACAGCGGCTTTATGCTTGAACAATGAATATACCGGTATCAAGATCTGAATGCATCAAGAGAGCGGGTAACTTTCCAGACGACGAATATGGGATTCTTAGCTCACAGTATCTCAGAATTACACACATAATATACACAAAATACACAACAAGCTATACATAGCATAAACACAACATAACCAACATAACACGAAGTCACACAATTACACACAGAGTACACACACACACACACACACACAGAGTTCCTTGATTTTGGCCCTGTTACTCTTTTAACTCTGGGGGAGGCACTAGTCACAGGCAGTTTTGCCTTTTGTCTCCCTCATCCACATCAGAAACAAAATACACAACACACACAGAGTATACACGACACAGACACACACACAGTATACACAACACACAGAGTATACAAAACACACACACACGTAACTCTCCCTATCAACGTGACCCGGTAACTGGCACGCTCTGGCCGGAAGTACGTCGTAAACAATCAAAAGTGTAATTCGTTTATGAAGCGTAATGGCGGTGTGTTCGTTTAAGACAAGAGGAGAGGAAGGAAGGAGGGAAGCAGATACTATGACCAACCTAACTACCTAGCCTCAGTAAAAACAAGGTTAATTAACGACTTCCTTATAGTACTCTGAGTGTCTATTTGAACGGGCGCTCTACACACTCACTCTCACTCTCTCTCTCTCTCTCTCACACACCATCCCTCTACCCCCTCCCACAATAAATAACCCGGACGAATCCATTGTGAGACGGGGGAGTAACGAGGCGCGCAGGAAGGATCAGCATATTGGCCAATCCGACAATTAATCAGGGCCCGCCATCCGTCATGATTTGTTCCCGCGGCCGATATGTCCTGTCGGTGTTGGCTCCGGGGACAAGGCCCGCCCACGAATTATTAGCCCTCCAGAATGATGACGGGCAGGGAAAGGTTTTGGAATGAGGGGGTCATGGGGAAATCTGCATTATTCCGACATATTCTATTTGTATTGATTTCACTCCAACACCAAATATCTCCCAAATATATTAATGATAGCAAGCATGTGATCCACCGGGATTCGAACCTGGGTTACTATATACAGATTTTAAACACTTTAACCATTAGCCTACACCATCAAAACAGTTGGGATAGAATATGTGTGTGTGAAATTGATTATCCTGATGGTCTTACCTATAATAATATAAGGCTTATCGAATTATTAAGAGTATATATGTGGTTTAACCCATCCAGTACCAGGGGCGTCCTTTTCATCATATTCTGGCAACTATTAGGCGATTTTATTTAGCTTAGGATGGACCTCGAGCAATTACTATGGCTTCAAACTATCTCAACCAACCCTTTTAACTACCGCAGATCCTTCCCAAGCTGCATAATATCGTCTAATTATAGCTAGAATAAAATATAACACACGTCGCTGGTACTCAAAGGGTTAACAAAAGGTTGTATTTGTTGGCTATGTTTGGAATTGGTCTGTTGTTCCGGCGGGCGATGTCCTGTCGGTGTTGGCTCTGGGGACAAGGCTGACCCACGAATTATTAGTCGTGAAATGATGACGGGTCCGGAAAGGTTTGGAAATGTGGAGATAGGATTAGCTGGAATAAGCGATCATTGGCTAGACTTACTAATTTACAGATAGGGTTAGCTGGAATAAGCGATCATTGGCTAGACTTACTAATTTACAGATAGGATTAGCTGGAAAAAGCGATCATTGGCTAGACTTACTAATATACAGATAGGATTAGCTGGAATAAGCGATCATTGGCTAGACTTACTAATTTACAGATAGGGTTAGCTGGAATAAGCGATCATTGGCTAGACTTACTAATTCACAGATAGGATTAGCTGGAATAAGCGATCATTGGCTAGACTTACTAATTTACAGATAGGGTTAGCTGGAATAAGCGATCATTGGCTAGACTTACTAATTCACAGATAGGGTTAGCTGGAATAAGCGATCATTGGCTAGACTTACTAATTCACAGATAGGATTAGCTGGAATAAGCGATCATTGGCTAGACTTACTAATTTACAGATAGGATTAGCTGGAATAAGCGATCATTGGCTAGACTTACTAATTTACAGATAGGGTTAGCTGGAATAAGCGATCATTGGCTAGACTTACTAATTCACAGATAGGATTAGCTGGAATAAGCGATCATTGGCTAGACTTACTAATTTACAGATAGGGTTAGCTGGAATAAGCGATCATTGGCTAGACTTACTAATTTACAGATAGGGTTAGCTGGAATAAGCAATCATTGGCTAGACTTACTAATTTACAGATAGGGTTAGCTGGAATAAGCGATCATTGGCTAGACTTACTAATTTACAGATAGGGTTAGCTGGAATAAGCGATCATTGGCTAGACTTACTAATTTACAGATAGGGTTAGCTGGAATAAGCGATCATTGGCTAGACTTACTAATTCACAGATAGGATTAGCTGGAATAAGCGATCATTGGCTAGACTTACTAATTCACAGATAGGGTTAGCTGGAATAAGCGATCATTGGCTAGACTTACTAATTTACAGATAGGATTAGCTGGAATAAGCGATCATTGGCTAGACTTACTAATTTACAGATAGGATTAGCTGGAATAAGCGATCATTGGCTAGACTTACTAATTTACAGATAGGATTAGCTGGAATAAGCGATCATTGGCTAGACTTACTAATTTACAGATAGGGTTAGCTGGAATAAGCGATCATTGGCTAGACTTACTAATTTACAGATAGGATTAGCTGGAATAAGCGATCATTGGCTAGACTTACTAATTTACAGATAGGATTAGCTGGAATAAGCGATCATTGGCTAGACTTACTAATTTACAGATAGGGTTAGCTGGAATAAGCGATCATTGGCTAGACTTACTAATTTACAGATAGGATTAGCTGGAATAAGCGATCATTGGCTAGACTTACTAATTTACAGATAGGATTAGCTGGAATAAGCGATCATTGGCTAGACTTACTAATTTACAGATAGGATTAGCTGGAATAAGCGATCATTGGCTAGACTTACTAAATTACTCAGGCAAACTGTTATTGACACTTGAATTCATCTTTTCATACCTGCTATAAAATCACAATTTTTAAGAGTGTCAGCAAGTCATAACCCACTGAATTACTATTAGTAACCAAGTAATTGTCAAAAGAGTGAGTGAGTGAGTGAGTGTGTGTGTGAGACAGAGAGTGTGAGTGTGTGTGTACAGTACGTATGTGTGTATGTGAGAACTAGGCATGTATGTATGTACGTACAGTGTGTGTGTGTGTGAGAGAGAGAGAGAGAGAGTGTGTATGTGTGTGTGTGTGTGGTGTGTGTGTGAACTAGCCATGTACGTATATGTGTGTGTACGCGCGGTCATTGTTGCAGCAGAGTTATTGGTAGCGTTATTGCATCATTCATTTTTATCATTATTACCCCGTGATGTATACGTGGTCTGATTTAACTCCTGGGTACTACCATTATTACTACACATTATATTGTACCATTATTATTATTATACCATTATTATTACTACTGTATTTTTATTATTAGTATTATTATTATTATTATTACTACACACCCATAGTATTATATTATGAGAGCGAGAGAGAAAGAGAATAAGACCCCCCCCCCCCCCCCGCACAGAACAATAACAAGCTCTCCTCCCAAAACACCCACATACAAAACACGAACGATCTATTTAACAGTTGTGACCGGGCCATTTATCGCCCATTATGGAAAAGCTTTAGGTCATACTTAAGGGGAGATAGGACGTTTTCTGGTCCCCCCTTCTTCCACATGTTTAGCCCCATTAGTTTTCAGATTTTAAGACGTTCGGCTCATTAGTTTGGCGATTTTACACCTGTCGCCCCATTTCTTTGTCAATACTAGGACTTTTCGTGCCATTTAGGTGTCGTTTTTTTCCTGGCGAGCGAAAGCGAGCCTGTAATTTAAGAGGAACCGGCCTTTGGCCGGAAACAAATTTCTATCGAAAATTGTATACATTTATCTTGAAGAAGGGTCTTGGGGTGTGTTGTTTTAAGCTTGATGGAGGTCTAGGGAGGAAACTAAGAAAAAAAAAATATATATATATATATATATACTGTATATATATATATATATATATATATATATATATATATATATATATATATATATATATATATATATACCGGGTATATATATATTAATAATAATAATAATAATAAAAAGATACACAAATGAGCAAATAAAATACGCCCATCCCTTTATGTTTTAATACATTACCGACACAGTAACATATTAACTATTATAATTAACTATTGTATTGCATTATATAATTTAACTATGATAATTAACTATTGTATTGTCGTATATATTACAACTATTGTATTACATTATATAATTGATTTTTTTTTTTTTTTTTTTTTTAAAGAGACAATGAACGGAGGAAGGAAAAACACATAAAACAAAAAGGTCCATGTGCCTAAAGGCATCCTCCATTCATAAAATGTTTGTAACAACTGGATTTAAACATTTGTAGATTGTAAGTTTGTGGAAAGCAATTCGAGGGAAGTGAATTCCAAAGAGTAGTAGCTCTGGGGATAAATGAATTCTGATAAGCAGAAGTTCTGCATTGTGGAGGAGAAAGTGTAAATTCATGGGCGCTCTCAGCTGCCCTAGTTCTACGCGGAAAGATGTGGAGAGGCGGCATAATTGAAGCAAGTTCCTCGGAACAATTGCTGTGAAAATATCTGTAGAATAATGCAAGGGATGCAACGTTTCTTCGTATGGATAATGTAGGAAGGTCCTGTGTGATTGCAGGGTTATTGATTAATCTAATAGCTTTATTTTGAATTTTGTCCAACTGCCTCAATGCAACCACTCCACTTCCACCCTACAGAGGTGAACAGTAATCCATCTGAGAACGCACATGACTTTTATATATCACGGCCAACTGCTCGTCAGTGAAGAATTCTCGAACTCTGTACAGGAGTCCCATTTTTTTAGAGGCATTCTTAGCAATGCTTCTAACATAATGTGTCCAGCTCAAGTTAGTAGTTAATGTTACACCGAGAATGTCAATACTAGGGGAAGTGGGAATATTTACATCATTAAAAAATATATGGGAGTCAGTGAGATTCTGTCGGTTAGAAAATTGAATGTATTTGGTTTTCTGTGCATTAAAGGAAACTAGATTCTTTTGTCCCTTTTGTCTTTTGTAGTTAATTATAAATTAACTATTGTATTGTATACGGTATATTTCAACTATTGTATGGCATTATTATAATTTAACTACTGTGTTGTACGGTCGCGCTAATAAGTCATGTCTCGGCTGTTATTACGTTTGGCTCCCTCTGGACTGTATTAATGGCTGTCAGATGTTGAATAGGGTGGGTAAGTGTAGGAACATGTTGGTATAATATTATTTCACTCAAAAAAGAAGAAATCATGCGTAAATGTTGCTGATACCAATTATTGATCAAAACAAAATTGGTGCCGAGACATGACTTATTAGCGCGATTGTACATATATAATTTAAGGGGATAGCTTATATATTTAAGGGGATAGCTTATATATTTAAGGGGATAGCTTATATATTTAAGGGGATAGCTTATATATTTAAGGGGATAGCTTATATATTTAAGGGGATAGGGTATATATTTAAGGGGATAGGGTATATATTTAAGGGGATAGGGTGTATATTTAATGGGATAGGGTATATATTTTTAGTCGGTTTATTCATTTAATTGTGTTTAAGGGGAAAAGTTATATATTGTTGGTAGATTTATTGATTAAATTATGTTTTGTTATGTTTTCCCCACGCTAGACCTCCATGAAGCTTAAAAAACACATCCCCTAGACCTCCGTCTTGGTGGTGTAATGAATAGTGTTTAAAAATCTCTGTGTGATAACCCAGGTTCGAATCCCGGTGGATCACATATATGCTTTCATTAATTTCATTGGAGGTGTTTGGTGTTGTGGTGAAATTAATAAAATATAGATCGTATTATATAATTTAAATATTGTATTGTATATACAGTATATATATTTGACCTGGCCAATGGTGCCCCCCCCCCCCCCCACCCCAGGCCACACTATCACACACTACATTAACTCCACCCTCTATTGTTTTGGTTGCTATGGTTATTGTTGTTCACCACCCATCCCCCCTCCACCCCCATCTCCCTTCCCTCACCCCCACATCCACATCTTCCTTCCCTCACCCCGTACCCCACACCTCCCTTCCCTCAGGACCCTCACCCACACCTCCCCTCCCTTCCCTTACTCCCACACCTCCCTTCCATCATCCCCCACCCTCACACTTCTTTTAAGCTTGATAGAGGTCTAGGGAACAAACTAAAAACCTCCCCTTAATATTCATATCGTCACCAACCCATCAATTAACTTACAAATAAACCTAATTAATTAAATCAATGAAACTATAGAATACATGTGGAACTCCAAGGATTCGAAGCTAGGATACTTACACCGAAATTCCGCGCACTAACCATTACGCTATCAAGAAATATTATAATGCCAAGCTTGCCATATTGTCGGAAGATCAGAACTATATTGCAGAAAATAAACAAGCTTTATATAAACCCCTCCCTCAATACCCCCTTCCATACACTCTCTCCCGCGCCGGGAAAAAAAAAAAACAAAAAAAAAAAAAAAAAACACACACACACAGAGTGACCGAAAATGCGGGTCGGATTTACCGCCCGACCTAACGCGTTATCCCCGCTCCGTTTGAACGCCGACCGCTGGGGGGGCAAAGTTTGGTCCATATGCGTTCAGGGTTCGGTGTCAACGCAACTACTGTATACACACACTCTCATGGGTAATTTAGGAGCCGCGGCGTCCAAAAATAGCCGAGTGTTCACGTTTATTCCAATTTAAGGAGAGATAGTTAATTTTTTGGTCGATTTGTTCATGTAGCCTAGGTATTATTTTTTTAGTTTCCTCCATAGACCCGCTGTCAGGAATAAATCGACACCTAAATGACACGAAAAGTCTTAATATTGACACAGAAAAGGAGCGAAAGGTCTTAAAATCGCCAAACTAATGGGCCGAACGTCTTAAAATTTGAAAACTAATGAGGGTAAGCATGAGGGAGAGGAGGGGGGCCAGAAAAACGAACCATGTCCCCTTAACCCATTATTGTCTAACCTCTAACCCCTTCAGTACCGGTGACGTCCTTTTCGTTATACTCTGGCAAATATTAGACGATGTTATTCTAGTTTCAAAAGTGCCTCCAGCAATTAACAGGCTTCGAACTATCTCGCTTAAGGGGAGGTTTTTAGTTTGTTTCCTACTCCTCCAGCAATCTAAAAATGTCACCCCCTTGACCCCCTTTCAAGATAAATTTGTACATTTTTCGGTAGAAAAATTTCCCGGCCGAAGGCCGGTTACTTTTAAATTACAGGCTCGCTATCGCTCGCCAGGATAAAATCGACATCTAAATGGCACGAAAGATCTTAAAATTGACAGAATGGGGCGTAAATTATTAAAATCGACAAAATAATGGGGCGAACGTCTTAAAATTTCAAAAGCAAGGGGGCTAGACATGAGGGAGAAATGAGTCACGAAAAAAGTCCCTCAAGTGGAAATCTCCCCTTAACCCGTTTTACGACCACACATCCTTCTTAAACTGCACAAAATCGTCTAAATATAGCTAAATATCACTTCCACCTACGATTGTTAAGCTGAATACAATCGTCTCGTAATAGCAAGAACAGAAAAATAAATTAGTAATTGTATCTTGAAAGGGTTAAATACGAGAGGTTGGAATGGAGCAGAATAACAGTTAACCCCTTCCGTACCGGCGACGTATTTTGTACTTTATGCTTGCTATAATTAGACGATTTTGTGCGGCTTAAGAAGGACCTGTGGTAGTGAAAAGGGTTGTTGTTGTTCCCTTGCCCCTCAACTTTCTCTTCATAATTGCTGAGGGGCACAGGGCCCTGGGTGGGGCTTTGGTTTCCCGGGCGTTTCCGCACCCTCCTCAGCTCCCCGCCATGGAGTGGCTTCGGTCACCCAGGCTTTATTGTGGTCGGCAGGGAGGGTTCTGTGGAGGCGCTCGGTTATGGCATTGGAATTGCTCGGGGCCTTGGGGCTGTTCGGCCAGGCAGCTTGGGGAACAACAACAACAACAACAACAACAACAACAACAACAACAGTGAAAAGGGTTACTTAAGATAGTTCCAAGTCTGTCAACTGTCGGGAGGCTTTTCTTAAACTGAATAAAATTGTCTACGAGTAGCCAGGCTAAAAGGAAAAGGCCGGAACTGTAACTACTAAAAGGGTTACAAAAATTAACCCCTTCTGTACCGGTGACGTCTTTTTAAGTTTGTTCTGGCTATATTTAGACGATGTTGTGCAGTTTAAGAATGTTCTGTGGTAGGAAAAAAAAAGTTAAGTGAGATGGTTCGAATCCTGTTATTTGCTGGATTTTAAACTGAATAAAATCGAAGTAACCCGAATAAAATAAAGAAAGACGGCGCCGGTACAGAAGGGGTTAAGGGGGGATGAGCTTACTATTTGTTTGTTCATATGTATCCTTTTATTATTTTTCTAGTTTCCTCCATCAAACTATAAAAAAACATCCATTAGATCCCCCTTCTAGATAAATTTGTAAATTTTTCGGTAGAAATATGTCCCGGCTCAAAGGCCGGTTCTTCCGAAACTACAGGATCACTATCGTTCGCCAGGAAAAAAATTGACACCTAAATAATAGCACGAAAGGTCTAAATATTGACAAAGAAATGGGGCGCATGGTCTTAAAACGCCAAAATAATGGGCCGAACGTCATAACAATCTGAAAACTATTGTATATACTCTGGCACCTTCCCCAGTTTTCCTATATATATATTTGTTTTTTAATTAATGAGGCTAAACATGAAGGAGAAGGGAATCTAGAAAAACGACCCATCTCCCCTTAATATAAAACAAATGGTGTGAAAAGACTGACCGGAAACTAAGACACCGGAAACATCAACAAGCGAGAGAGTTCATTATCGATCAGTGTGTATATTAATAAATTCTTACAAATAGCCACACAAAGGACGAAGGTTGTGAAATAATGGAAGACATAGGAATAAAATAGAAATGAACGAGACTCAACATTAGAATAACAATACTTCTAAAATAAGTATTATGGGTGGTTGGTTGGGTGGGTGTGTGTATGTATATATATATATATATATATATATATATATATATATATATATATATATATATATATATATATATATATATATATATATATATATATATATATATATACACATTGGCTCGAACGTCCCTTGATTTTGGCCCTTTCACTCTTTCAACTATGGGGGAGGCACTCGCTACAGGCAGTTCTGCCTTTTGTCGCCCTCAGTCACATAGAAAAAAATATATATACTGTATATATAATTTATAGTCTATACCAGTATACTGTATACGGGATATCGTTGTTTCTACTTTGCGTTTCAATTTGTTAGCAAGTCTCCCCTCACGTCACCCATCCAACACCGGTGACATACTCTCCATTATATTATGGCAACTATTAAGACAATTTTAATCAGTTTAAAAAGAGTCTCCAGCCATTAACAGTCTTCGAACCATCTAACTTAACCATTTTTTACTAAAAAAGATGGTCACCGGTGCAGACGGGGTTAATATTCTGCACACCAGTGTCATTGGTAACGATTTTCATAATAAACTTTAATTAACCCCTTCAGCACCATGACGTCTTTTCGTTTTCAATTAACCCCTTCAGCACCATGACGTCTTTTCGTTTTCAATTAACCTCTTCAGCACCATGACGTCTTTTCGTTTTCAATTAACCCCTTCAGCACCATGACGTCTTCAATCAACCCCTGCAGCACCATGACGTCTTTAATTAACCCCTTCAGCACCATGACGTCTTTAATTAACCCCTTCAGCACCATGACGTCTTTAATTAACCCCTTCAGCACCATGACGTCTTTAATTAACCCCTTCAGCAGCACCATGACGTCTTTAATTAACCCCTTCAGCACCATGACGTCTTTAATTAACCCCTTCAGCACCATGACGTCTTTAATTAACCCCTTCAGCACCATGACGTCTTTAATTAACCCCTTCAGCACCATGACGTCTTTAATTAACCCCTTCAGCACCATGACGTCTTTAATTAACCCCTTCAGCACCATGACGTCTTTAATTAACCCCTTCAGCACCATGACGTCTTTAATTAACCCCTTCAGCACCATGACGTCTTTAATTAACCCCTTCAGCACCATGACGTCTTTAATTAACCCTTTCAGCACCATGACGTCTTTAATTAACCCCTTCAGCACCATGACGTCTTTAATTAACCCCTTCAGCACCATGACGTCTTTAATTAACCCCTTCAGCACCATGACGTCTTTAATTAACCCCTTCAGCACCATGACGTCTTTAATTAACCCCTTCAGCACCATGACGTCTTTAATTAACCCCTTCAGCACCATGACGTCTTTAATTAACCCTTTCAGCACCATGACGTCTTTAATTAACCCCTTCAGCACCATGACGTCTTTAATTAACCCCTTCAGCACCATGACGTCTTTAATTAACCCCTTCAGCACCATGACGTCTTTAATTAACCCCTTCAGCACCATGACGTCTTTAATTAAGAAGGAACTACAGTATTAATAGGGTTTATCTAGATCGTTTTTACCATTTGAGTCGTAAAGGTAGATTATAAACTAAAGGCAATGGTCTAATGTTAACTAACCATAATATAATGTACATTACGTAATGGTGGTGAAGGGGTCAAGCATACCTCCCACACACCGGCAATTCATTATATATTGATTATATAGTAAAGAAGTGTATAGCCATAATTACCATCCATTAAGTCACTATTTTATTAACCTAATTTAAAATAAATAATGTTCCACAATTATCCAACTGACAATTACGCATTGCTTTTCGCATTTCCCTTCTACTTAGGACAGACAGACCAAATATTATATATATATATATATATATATATATATATATATATATATATATATATATATATATACAGTATATATATATATACAGGCTGTTTCAGTTGACGTTTTCATAAATGACAGAACGTATTCGTCGAGCAATAATAAGACTATGTTATTATATGACGTTCGGGGTGAGTATTTATAATTACGAAGATATTACACATCTACAGTTATCGAACGATACAAACATAATGCAGTTTAAGGGATAAAAACTAATGTTTCAAAGGTAGCGCCAGGCAGAAAGGCTTTGTTTACACGCGGACAACGTGCATAACAAACAAACCAAAACAGGAACCGCACATAATTATAGACCAACAAATCAAGATGTTGAAAGTTCACACAATAAATAAAAACACCATATGAGGAGAAGCACTTTATTGACAACATTTCACAGATAGCTTCTTCAGGTCACTAGTAGCTGTCTGCGAAACGTTGTCAATAAAGTGATCCTTTTCATATGGTGTTTATATTCATGTTTATCAAGATCACTATCTGCAAATAACGCATTGAAAACTTGGCAAAAAATTGATAAAATAAAATAGAAATATCTAAATAAATAAGTTAACATATATTATATATTAAACAATAATATAATAAATATAATTAATAATATAAATACAATATATAAATAAAAACTTATATCATGGAATTCACGTGGAACTTTATTTATAATTTATTTTGTTTTACATTAATTATAAACGATAAACAATATCGGACACCAATATGCACTGGAAATATCGAACACACCTTTGCTATGATGGCGAATATTAACATACGAAAAGATATACAAACTCTAATCAACAAATACCCCCCTCCCCCCCCCCCCCCCCCCCTAATCAGGACACGATCATGCGTTTCCTAATTATAATCTGGCTGTTATTAGACGATTTTAAGCGGCTTATTAGGAAGGATCTCTGGAAAGGAAAGGGGTAAGACAAATCTCAGTTAACCCTTGATAACCAAAATTCCTTCCTAAAATCGTCTAATGAAAGAAAATCGTCCTGGTATATATATATATATATATATATATATATATATATATATATATATATATATATATATATGTATACTATATATATATACTGTATACACACATACTGCAAACCAATATTTAATACCCGGTACTAAAACCAGTGAATACAAACCAAAGAACACCCAACAATCCAATGTCTCTGAGAATGTACAAAAGGGGTCTTATATAATAAATGTGGCCTTAATCAGAATTACGCCCCTAATGATTGTCTTAACCCGCAAGTGTGACGTCACCGGCAAATTACGTCTACCTTCAAAAACACCACTCTACACTTAATGCTTTGGTGAGAGAGAGAGAGAGAGAGTGTGTGTGTGTGTGTGTGTGTGTGTGTGTGTGTGTGTGTGTGTGTGTGTGTGTGTGTGTGTGTGTGTGTGTGAGAGTGAGTGAGTGAGAGAGAGAGTGTGTGTGTGTGTGTGTGTGTGAGAGTGAGTGAGTGTTTGAGAGCGAGTGAGTGAAAGTGAGAGAGAGAGAGAGAGAGAGAGAGAGAGAGAGAGAGAGAGAGAGAGAGAGAGGTATATTTTGGTATGATTCGCTCTACTGTCAGAACTACAAATTTCTTGGCCGCAGATTATTACGCAGTTACACACACACATACATACAATACTGATATAACACCACACACACGTATGCACACACACACACATACAATACTGATATAACACACACACACTATACATAACATAATACTAGGGCATACACACACATAGCAACAACAACAACAATACAGACACACACACAATAGATATAGAACTTGAAAATACACACACACACACACACAAGTACACAACCAACATACCATGACATTCATATACAAACATAGCAACAAGAATAACACACACACACACACACACACACACACACACACACACACACACACACACACACACACACACAATAGATATAGAACTTGAAAACACACATGTGAAAAGAGTTGAAATGAACACAGATACATGAAAAATATAGAGAGACAGTCAAACACCCACCCCAAGGCAAAATAGAGAGGCGGATGGACTTCATCAGGCCACAGCCATCCGCCGTAATCGGTTTTCTGTTATAACTGTGGCAAACCGGCTATCTCTATAATAAATGGTGTAGAGTGTTTGCCCTAAAAGAAAAAGTAGTATAGTACTAATGAAATAGTCAACATCAGGGGGTTGACAAATTCGGGAAGTCAATTTTGTAGTCAGAAGTAGAGTAGACAAAATCAGTTAGTTCAAATTGGGAAGTCACATTTTGTTGTCGGATATCGAAGAAGAAATCCATTAACTACGTCAACAAGTATTGAAACATATTTAGCATGAGATAAAGTGATAGATATATAACTTGAAAATAAACACACACATACAAAACCAACAAACCATGAGTCATAATCACACATAGCAACAACACAACAACAACACACATAGAAACCCTACATAAAAAAACATCCGTCTCCAGAGCATTTATATCTTTTTTCTATGTGGTGTTTTGGCGGCAATGTCGACGCTGTAATGTGGGGTGTGTACTACGCATGCGCCGCGGGCCGACCAATGGCGAGCGGCCCAGGGATGATCAGACCGCCAATAAATTTCTCCCCTCAGTCTGCATTTATAGTAATTAGTCGACACGCTACCTGGCCGACAGAAGGTTACTTTTTTTTTTCTTTCTGTCTCCTGTCTAATCTTCTTTTCTTCTACCTGTCTACACCGCACTTAAACTCGTATTCTTATTCCGATCTTCCAATCTTGCTTTTTTATTTCTCCTTCTTATTTTAATCTTCTAATCTGGCTTCATCTCGCTCTCTCTCTCTCTCTCTCTCTCCTGTCTTACCTTCTTTTCTTCTACCTGTCTACACCGCACTTAAACTCGTATTCTTATTCCAATCTTCTAATCCTTTTCTTTTCTCCTGTCTATTTACTCGAACTCTCATTCTTATTCCGATCTTCTAATCTTGCCTCTCTCTCTCTCTCTCTCTCTCTCTCTCTCTCTCTCTCTCTGCTACTAAGCAATATCTTAAGTTTAAAATTATTTTGTGTCGAATAATAAACAAGACCTATGAATTAATCTCTTTCATGCCATATTTTATATTCTTTTATATTCTAGCTGTGGCCAGACGATTTAACTTCATCGGAACCTCTCAAAATCAGAGGCTTATTATTAATGTTGCATATTATATTGCAGCTGCCAAATTGTGCCATTAATATTAAGATGACGAACAATTACCCATCATAATGACAAGATAATGACTATACCTTCTGACCAATTGATAGTCTGCCGATCTATGTAGTTTGATACCTTATGAGGGAGGGGGGGATGGGGGGGTGGGGAGGGAGGGAGAGAGAGGTTATTTTTTCTGGCCCCCTTTCACCCTCATGTTTAGTCTCATTAGGTTTCCAGATTAAAAGACGTTTGGCACATTATTTTGGCGATTTTAAGACATTTCGCCCCATTTTTGTTGTCCATACTTAGACCTATCGTTCCATTTAGCATCATTTTTTTTCCTGGCGAGCGATAGCGAGCCTGTAATATAGGAGAAATCGGCCAAATTGACCAACATATGTACATATTTATCTAACAGGGGGATCTTGGGAATTTTTGTTAAGCTTGATGGAGGTCTAGGGAGGAAACTAAAAAAAAAAAAAATTAATAAATGAATTAATAGACTAAACAAACGGTCAGTCTCCCCTTAAGCTTGATGGAGGTCTAGGGCGGAAACTATAAAGATAATAGATAAATAAATAAAGCTACCAATAAATAAACCCTTCCCCCTTAACAAGATGCTTCGTGTATTGAAAAACTTGAAACGCAGAACATAATTTATCTGCACGTGTCTCTATTATTATATTGAGGGGAGGGAGGGGGGGGGGGTAAATATATGGAGTTACATTAATTAAAATATATGTGTGTGTGAGAGAGAGAGAGAGAGAGAACTAATACTAATTATAACCTACAATAAAATACCTGAACTCGAGATATAACTGTAATAACACCTCGAGAACCTCCAATAGCCCTAATTACCAAAGAATCCACTAATAATCTAACCATCAACACTAATAACATCACAGTAACAATATCAATAATAACAATACCGCAGACAATCATAATGTAAAACTTGCAATATAAACAAACCAAAACGTATACCCGAACACAGTAAAAAGACAAAACGTATACCCGAACACAGTAAAAAGACAAAATAACTAATCCAAATCGCTATGTGGAAACAACGCTTAAGTAAAATAATAATGTATAAATAAAAGAACACCATCCACCACATAGGGTGTACATTACTACATGAACATTAGCTAGTAATGATATCCCGAGACCTAATTCCCATAATGACCAGAATATACGTTAATAAGACGGACATTCAACACCAATATTATCACAGCAATAACATACAAATAAGAAAAAGGAAAACAAAATAATAATAATAATAACACTAACACTACCACTACTACTACTACTACTACTACTACAAATAATAATAGCCTCTGAAGTCCTATTTTAACTATTTAACCATGAGAACTTCCCATAAAGACACTAAATACATTTATAAGGCTTAACCTCCAAAATTATACCACATTAACAACATACAGTCCTACACAACATAATATATAACTCGATCACTGACAATAACACATAACCATACACATAATATATAACTCTATCACTGACAATAACACATAACCATACACATAATATATAACTCTATCACTGACAATAACACATAACCATACACATAATATATAACTCTATCACTGACAATAACACATAACCATACACATAATATATAACTCTATCACTGACAATAACACATAACCATACACATAATATATAACTCTATCACTGACAATAACACATAACCATACACATAATATATAACTCTATCACTGACAATAACACATAACCATACACATAATATATAACTCTATCACTGACAATAACACATAACCATACACATAATATATAACTCTATCACTGACAATAACACATAACCATACACATAATATATAACTCTATCACTGACAATAACACATAACCATACACATAATATATAACTCTATCACTGACAATAACACATAACCATACACATAATATATAATTCTATCACTGACAATAACACACAGAAGATAACATCGTAATAATACATCGAGACCCTCCAGTAATCATGACTACGGGACCCACTAATGACACCCTAACAACAACAATGACAACAATAATAACAAAAACAACAACGACAACTATAACAAGAACAGCAATAACAACATTAACAACAAAAACAACACCAATGCCAAACTAAATAACAATATCACTACAATATAATGCCAGAACAAAGTATACTAATAATATTAATAATAACAACAGTCCAGACATTTTGGCTCGAACATTCCTTGATTCTGGCCCTGGTACTCTTTCAACTATGGGGGAGGCACTCGTCACACGCAGGTTTGCCCTTTGTCTCCCTCATAAAAAAAATAAAAAATAAATAAAATCGTAAACTTAGTAAATAACAATAGCACCGGCAATAAAATACAAGAACGAGAGATAAAATCGTAAGAATACCTCTCTCTAAGATCTCCAATAATTACCCCCACATCCCCCACTAATAAGACACCCCAAACAACAACAACAACAACAACAATAGCCTCAACGATAAGCATCACATAATAATCCCTTCAACGTTTGGGGTATAGTGTTTTTTTTTTTTGGGAGAGAGAGAGAGAGAGAGAGAGAGAGAGAGAGAGAGAGAGAGAGAGAGAGAGAGAGAGAGAGAGAGAGAGAGAGAGAGAGAGAGAGAGAGAGAGAGAGAGAGAGAGAAATGGGGGTGGGGGGGGCAGAGGGTAAACAAAAACAAATTTAAACTATATATATATATATATAATACGGTACCGGTATCCCTATAAGTATCAGTGCCCCGTCAAAGTAGAAAATACCGGGAGGGGAGGGGAGGGGAGGGGAGTTTGCGAGGAATGGAAAATATATCTTATTATGGGTTCTACCGTGCGATGTGTCTGGGAGTACAAAGGAAATCAAGCAACAACAGGTCTAGTGACCCTTCTAGGCTGCTTGTCCTCCAAAACAGTGAGGATCAAGTGTCCAAACAAACAGTGATTTAGAGTGGGTAAGGGAACATTGGAAAAGGGAACTACTGCCCTGGAACTAATGTCCGTTGCAGAAGTTAGGGAGAAGAAGAAAAAGAAGAAAGGGATAGATAAAAAGAAATGTACAGTCTCGCTCAGGTATTTTCGGACACAGTAGTTGAGATTTAAGATTCCCACATTTTACTAGAGACCCTGGAACACTATACTCGGTTTCATTTTACTAGAGACCCTGGAACACTATACTCGGTTTCATTTTACTAGAGACCCTGGAACACTATACTCGGTTTCATTTTACTAGAGACCCTGGAACACTATACTCGGTTTCATTTTACTAGAGACCCTGGAACACTATCGGTTTCATTTTACTAGAGACCCTGGAACACTATACTCGGTTTCATTTTACTAGAGACCCTGGAACACTATACTCGGTTTCATTTTACTAGAGACCCTGGAACACTATACTCGGTTTCATTTTACTAGAGACCCTGGAACACTATACTCGGTTTCATTTTACTAGTGACCCTGGAACACTATACTCGGTTTCATTTCATCTGACGGCAAATTAAATCCCTTATAGCAACAGGTTTCTCAATAACTAACGGGAAAATAAGAAACTGGCATGTCTCTGCTTCAAACTGGCATGTCTCTGCTTCATATTAGTGCCAAGTTTTCTTAATTAACCAAACAAAAATTCGCTACAAAACCTGCATAGGCCTAATAGCGGAGTAATCACACCCCAGCCATGGCAATTTACCGTCAGCTGGTAAAAACAAAGTATGGTTAACTCCTGTACCGGCGACATCTTGCAAATTGTATTTTAGCTATATTTAGACTATTTTGTGCAGTTTAAAACGGATCTGTTTTAGTAAAAAGGGTTAAGTGAGATAGTTCGAAGCCTGTTAGTTGCTGAAGGTCCTTTTTAAACTGAATATAATCGTCTAATATTAAAGATATGAGGCGATAGGTCTTGAAATTAACAAATATATGGGTCAAGGTCTTAAAATCACACAATTAATGGGACAAACGTCTTAAAAGGTCAAAACTAATGGGGCTAAACATGAGGGAGAAGGGGATTCCAAAACGAAAGTCACCCATTTAACACTTACTGTACCGGCGACGTCTTTTAAATGTTGTTCTAGCTATATTTAGACGGTTGTGTGCAGTTTAAGAAGTATCTGGTAGTCAAAAGGGTTAAGTGAGATAGTTCGAAGCCTGGTAAGTGCTGGAGGCGCTTTGTAAACGGAATCAAATCGTCTAATAGTAGCCAGAGTAAAGTTAAAAGGACGTCCCCGGTACAGAAGGGGTTAAGTATGGTCTTTGCACAATTTCGCATCAAGGTTGTCGCGGAACCTTTGAATTGACCCCTTGCGAGTTTCGTTCTATAAGGAAGTTGGAGCTGTAGATATTGATATTCAGCAGAATTACCTGTTAAAATGCGGTTGTAGTACATCTATAAATACATAAAACGCAATTCAATGTACTCTATATCCATTAGAAACCTACATAATTATTGCATTTCTATTTACCATCGTTGTCTACAGCTCCAACTTCCTTATAACCTGAAACTCGCAAGTAGTCAATTCGGGCCAAGTGCAGGGCTGTGAAGGACTTCTTTTCACTTTATTCTTGCTACCATTAAGAGCTTTTTGTCAGATTTGGGAGGCCCTCTGATACTCAAAGTTGTAAAGTCCATCTCAATTAAATCTCTTAACTCCCACAGTTACTTGCTAAGCCGAATAAAAACGTCTAACTATACTCAGAATACAGCGCCCATCGGATCCTGAAAGGGTTAACGCCTCCACGGGTGTACATATACATATATATATATATATATATATATATATATATATATATATCGGTAAAATTCACAGTAGACGGCCGTAAATTACCTCTAGATAAAACATTCAATATCGTTGTATTTATAGTTGTATTTTGGCCTTCTATACGATATTTAAGGGGAGATGGGTCGCTTCTCTAGACCCCCTTCTCCCTCATGTTTAGACCCATGTTTTGAGAATATAAGACGTTTGCCCTATTAGTTAGACCTTTCACCCCATTTCGTTGTCAATTTTAGGACTTTTTGTGCCATTCAGGTGTATTTTTTTCTGACGAGCGATAGCGAGCAAAAATTTAGGGAGGAACCAGCATTCGGCCGGAATATTTGTCTACCAAAAAAATGCACAAATTTATCTTGAAGGGGGGTCTACGGGTTGACATTTTGAGATTGATGGAGAACTAGGGAAGAATCTAAAACAAAAATAATATATACCGTACCATAAATACCGTACCATAAAATAACGGCCAAAATATAAACCCTATCCCCTGAAAGCAAATAACTTCATAATTTTGACGGTATTTTCAGTTTGTGACCGTTAAAATTACGGTTGCCAATAAAACCGCTTGTCCTGGGACCGAAAATATTACATTAATAGATAAATCCCAATTAAATGTATGAGGGGGTGATAATGATGATGATTAGGCTGTCTGTTTATTTTCAACTTACGGTAAATTGGAAAGTTTCCAACAAAATTTCCCAGGAAGATTTTGTAGTGAAATATGGGGCTGATTATAGACAACTTGACCTAAATATGATGCAGAGACATAGTAGTTGATCTAAATATGATGCAGAGACATAGTAGTTGATCTAAATATGATGCAGAGACATAGTAGTTGATCTAAATATGATGCAGAGACATAGTAGTTGCATATTGTTCCATTGTGTATCGATAAAATAGCTGCTACGGATTAAATGTATCGTCCGCTGAGAAGAAACAGAGTATAGGTACTTGTATCGTTTAACTGTCTTGATAGCGTAATGCATAAGTGCGCGGAATTTCGGTGTGAGTATCCTAGGTTCGAGTCCGTGGAGTGCCATATGTATTTGTTAATTTCATTAATTGAGTTTAGAGGTGAAGTTGGTTGGTGAACAAATATAATATGGCGGTGGTGGAAAGGAGGAAGAATAGTAAAAACGGAGGAAAGAGAAACAAATTAAAATATAAAATTATATAAATATACCGGTATATATATATATATATATATATATATATATATATATATATATATATATATATATATATATATTAGCTTATACGTATTATTACTGACGAGACAGGGGAAAATTACTCTATGGTAAGGCTATATTCGAACGCTTTTATAGGAAGATAATCGAAACTTGTTTAGCAAATTAAGTGCATAATTCTGCTAAGTATATTGGTAATGTGTTGATTGGCAATACAATTCATATAAACTATCTTGATGGTATAATGGTTAGAGTGTGTAAGTTCTGTTAGTGATGTCCTGGGTTCGAATCCTGGGATGATCACATTCATTTTATTTGGGGCTTATTGGTGTTAAGGACGATATATATGTATGTATGTATATAGAAGTCCTTGCATGACAGTGTGGAAATCCCGACACTGACTTACGGAAGCGAAGCATGGACGTTGGTTGAGAGACTCAGACCAAGAGTGAGAGCAGTGGAAATGAATTACTTAAGGAGTGCGTGCGGAGTTACATGGAGGGATAGACAGACTAATGAGGAAGTAAGAAGGAGGTGTGGTGTGGAGGTAGATGTGCTGGAAAGTGTGAAAAGGAACAACTTGAGATGGTTCGGCCATATGGAACGTATGGAAAGCGAGAGAATGACTAAGAGGGTGTATGAGAGCGAGGTGGAGGGACAGAGGGGGAGAGGTAGACCGAATATGAGGTGGAAGGATGGAGTGAGGAAGTACATGAACGAAGGTGGTGCTGGTTGGGGGGAGGGGCGTCGACTGACTGGGGACAGAGGTGCATGGGGGCGGTTCGTTCGTGGCCACCCCTTCGGGGATCACGGCGTCAGGCAATAGATAGATAGATAGATAGATAGATGTATATATGTATATATATATATAGATAGTATATTATATATAAGTAATATGTGGTCCACATTATGTTTAATAGTGCTGGTAAGCTTATATAATATACATTATTATAATAAATTCCCTTCCAACACGTGCCTCAGTTAGTGCTTTACCTCTATCAATTATTACAATCTCAAGGTCTCTCAATGACAGACCTCATTAAAGTAAATAAGCGTCTCATGAAAATACTAATAATTATAACATAAATAATAATAATACTAAATAATAATAATAATACATAATAAAAATAATAATAATAATAATAATAATAATTAACTGTACTCTCACTCACTCTCACTCTCTCTCTGGGTAATTTATTCAACCCACTCCACCAACTTGTCTCCCACCTGACCTGACCTGACCTGACCTGATTTGACAAGGCAAGCCACCAAACTGACAAGGAACAGATTCGATAGAGAGCCCAAATGACAAGAGGCCGATTTAACATGGGGCCGATTTGACAAGAGGCCGATATGACAAGGGGCCAATTTGACGAGGGGCCGATTTGACAAGGCAAGGCACCAAAATGACAAGGCACAGATTCAATAGAGAGCCTAACTGACAGGGGGCTGATTAGACAAGGGGCCGATTTGACGAGGGACCGATCTGACATGACTTATTAGCGCGACTGTACATCCTCTACTGAACACAACCGTCTGTATCTACAGTATAATAAAGCCCAAAACACTGGTGGAATCCTGTACTGAAAGGGTTAACCCCTTCCGTAGCGGCGACGTCCTTTTAACTTTATTCTGGCTACTGTTAGACGATTTTTGTTTTCAGTTTAAAAAAGACCTCCAGTAATTAACCCCTTCTGTACCGGCGACGTGTTTTTTAAGATATTCTGGCAACTCTAAGACGATTTCATTCAGTTTAGGAAGGATCTCTAGCAAATATAAGGCTTAGCCAATCTTTTTAGCTATCACAGATCCTTCCTAAGCTGCATAACATAATCCGAATATAGCGAACATAAAATATATCACGTCCCTGGTACAGGAAGGCTGAACAGTAAGCTAATTATTTCACAAATTAGCCCTTTTTACTACCTCAGATCCTTCTTACACTGCACACAATCGTCTACATAGAGCAAGAATATTAACTGGAAAAGACGTCGCCAGTACAGAAAGGGGTTAACGAGAGATGGGTTGTTTTGATTAGCTCATTTATGCATTTTTAATATTATTTTATTAGTTTCTTCCCTAGACCTTCATCAAGCTTAAAAAACACCCGCCCAGATTTCCACAATTACAGGCTCGCTATCTCTCGCCAGGAAAAAAAATCGACACCTAAAGGGCACGAAAGGTCTTAACATTGACAACGAAATGGGGCTATCTATCTATCTATTGCCGGACGCCTTACTCCCCTTACGAGGGTGGCCATACACAGAATGCCCCCAAGCGGACCTATTCCCTGTGAGAGGGACAACCCGAGCCAGTTTAGTGAAGGACTTACAGGATTGACCACTCAATTTAGGATCCGTCCGACTCAGAGGCCCTCTGTGTATCTTGTTAGCACTATTTTTCTACAGTGGTGTTCGGCTAATCCATCCACTAACCTGCCTTACCCTTAGGTAAGCAGTACGGATTTATATCAGGTTTACTCCCCTAGACAGGTTGCCAACCAAGGCTGACGAGTCCCATCCACCCGGATTTGTGTAAGGTTGTCTCCCCTAGATGAGTTGCCGACCAAGGCTAACGAGTCTCATCCACCCAGATGGGGCTAAAGGTCTTAAAATCGATAAACTAATGAACAAACATCTTAAAATCTGAAAACCAATGGGGCTAAACACGAGGAAGAAGGGGGTCCAGAAAAATCAGCCCATCTCCCCTCAAGCCGTCATCCGCGCGCCCCCACCACCCACGAAAGTTACGGGCGGCGGCGAGGTAACGGCGACACAACTCAACCATTATCGCTCAACATGTCGCCGCTGAAACTTGCCGCGCGGAGATCGGGGAAGGTGGTGGTGGACAACTGGTAGAGAGGGCGCCATTTTGTTTGTTATTATTATTATATCGCGCGGAGACCGGGAAAGGTGGTGGACAACTGGAAGATAGGGCACCATTTTATTATTTGTTTATATTTTTATTATATATTATTATTATTATTATTATATTACTCAAATATCACAAGTTAGTAAGAGTATTATCGTAACTTGTATATTAACACTCGAATATCGCAAATTAGTACTGTATATTATCGTAACTTGTAGTATTCGTACTCAAATATCGTAAGTATATTATCGTAACCTGAATATTACCACTAATATCACTAGTAAACATATTATTGAAATTTAAATATTTACAATAACATATCGCAAGTTAGTAAGTACATTATCGTAACTTATAGTATTCAAATATCATCCCATCTTATAATATTCAAAACTCAAATATCATCCCATCGTATAATATTCGTAACTCAAATATCATTCCATCTTATAATATTCGCAACTCAAATATCATCCCATCTTATAATATTCGCAACTCAAATATCATTCCATCTTATAATATTCGCAACTCAAATGTCATCCCATCTTATAATATTCGCAACTCAAATATCATCCCATCTTATAATATTCGCAGTTCAAATATCATCCCATCGTATAATATTCGTAACTCAAATATCATCCCATCTTATAATATTCGCAACTCAAATATCATTCCATCGTATAATATTCGTAACTCAAATATCATCCCATCTTATAATATTCGCAACTCAAATATCATCCCATTGTATAATATTCGCAACTCAAATATCATCCCATCGTATAATATTCGTAACTCAAATATCATCCCATCTTATAATATTCGCAACTCAAATATCATCCCATCGTATAATATTCGTAACTCAAATATCATCCCATCTTATAATATTCGCAACTCAAATATCATCCCATCGTATAATATTCGTAACTCAAATATCATCCCATCTTATAATATTCGCAACTCAATTATCATCCCATCTTATAATATTCGCAACTCAAATATCATCCCATCTTATAATATTCGCAATTCAATTATCATCCCATCTTATAATGTTCGCAACTCAAATATCATCCCATCGTATAATATTCGTAACTCAAATATCATCCCATCTTATAATATTCGCAACTCAAATATCATCCCATCTTATAATATTCGTAACTCAAATATCATCCCATCTTATAATATTCACAACTCAAATATCATCCCATCTTATAATATTCGCAACTCAAATATCATCCCATCTTATAATATTCGCAACTCTAATATCATCCCATTGTATAATATTCGTAACTCAAATATCATCCCATCTTATAATATTCGCAACTCAAATATCATTCCATCGTATAATATTAGTAACTCAAATATCATCCCATCTTATAATATTCGCAACTCAAATATCATCCCATTGTATAATATTCGCAACTCAAATATCATCCCATCGTATAATATTCGTAACTCAAATATCATCCCATCTTATATTCGCAACTCAAATATCATCCCATCGTATAATATTCGTAACTCAAATATCATCCCATCTTATAATATTCGCAACTCAATTATCATCCCATCTTATAATATTCGCAACTCAAATATCATCCCATCTTATAATATTCGCAACTCAATTATCATCCCATCTTATAATATTCGCAACTCAATTATCATCCCATCTTTTAATATTCGCAACTCAAATATCATCACATCGTATAATATTCGTAACTCAAATATCATCCCATCTTATAATATTCGCAACTCAAATATCATCCCATCGTATAATATTCGTAACTCAAATATCATCCCATCGTATAATATTCGCAACTCAAATATCATCCCATATTATAATATTCGCAACTCAAATATCCCATCGTATAATATTCGTAACTCAAATATCATCCCATCTGATAATATTCGCAACTCAAATATCATCCCATCTTATAATATTCGCAACTCAAATATCATCCCATCTTATAATATTCGCAACTCAAATATCATCCCATCGTATAATATTCGTAACTCAAATATAATTCCATCTTATAATATTCGCAACTCAAATATGATCCCATCGTATAATATTCGCAACTCAAATATGATCCCATCTTATAATATTCGCAACTCAAATATCATCCCATCTTTTAGTATTCGCAACTTAAATATCATCCCATCGTATAATATTCGCAACTCAAATATCATCCCATCTTATAATATTCGCAAGTCAAATATCAACCAATCATATAGTATTCGCAACTCAAATATCATCCCATCTCCCATTATTATCGCTCCAACACGCTCGCAACTCAAATATATATCGGTCAACCTGTCTCCGCGGTAACCTAGCCGCGACAACCCTACGACAATCCGCCATTTTGGTGACGCACCGTAAGAGATAAGGGTATCGTCAGACAATTATCAAAGCCTATCTCACAAAAATGTAATGGCAAATATAATATGATCATCATTCAGTTATCATCCCAAATCCTATATACAGTATATGCCCATTGTCGCAACTCAAATAGCGCAAGATATAATACTGTAGTTTAGTATTGCAATTTGTAACTCAAATATTATCGCTCAAAATATGCGACTTACATAATATTACTCAAAGTATATAAAAAAACGACTTAAATAATGTTACAAAAAATACTGCTCAAAAAACGCAAGTCGAATAATGTTAGAAGTAAATAACGCTTATTGTGTTACCGTTCAAACTACAGTAGGTCACACGGGAAACGGGAGACAACTCAGGAACAGGCCGCCATTTTGGGAATTCACAGCAACTCTAAATCTAGATGCTTATGTTCTGGGTGCGGTATCTCGAGTTTGAATCCCGGGAGGACCATATGCTTTCATTAGTTTATTCAAGTACATTGAGGTTTGTAATTGATGATTAATGTTAAGAACGGGGCGTTACTTATCGTAAGGCATATGCTAATGTAAAACATTTGTTAATATTATTGCAAGTCATATCATCCCAACTCAAATATCCTAATTCGGAAAAGATCGCAAATCAACTATCACGTCATATTTCATCACAGCTTACTGGAATATTTTCACTTAAGGGGTTTTCGTCTGGACCCCCTTCTCCCTCATTACCATTATATTATATTTTAAGACGTTTGCTCCATTAGTTTGGCGATATTAAGACCTCTCGCCCCATGTCTGTCCATTTTAAGACCTTTTGTGCCATTTAGGTGTCGAATATTTCCTGGTGAGCTATAGCGAGCCTGTAATCTACCGAAAATATATACACATTTATCTCGAAGGGGGATCTTTGGGGTGTTTTATTGTATTTATGTATTAAGCTCGTTGGAAGTCTAGCGAGGAAACTAAAAAACTCCCCTTAAAATATCATAAAGTATATAAAATTGCAACTCAAAAACCCGGTACGCAACAAAATAGGAAATCAAAGGACCGTATTACGTCGCCGCTATTATAAACTTGGCCGCACATCAAATTGGCGGATACGCATTTACCGCGGCGCGCCATTTTGGGGACGTGCGGTTTTGCCTTCAGTCTCCTTCGTCCACGTAGAAAACAAAAAAGCTAATATATTAACCCCTTCAGTCCCATGGCACCTCAACTCAACTCAAGAATAGGAACTACAAATGTTAAAGGAACCCAAACACCGCAACTCAAGAATAGGACCTCCAAATATTAACGCAAATAAATCAGCGCAACTCAAACAAAAGAACTCCAAATGTTAACGCAACTAAAAAATAGGAACTTCAAATGTGAACGCAACTCAATTACCGCAACTCAAAAATAGGACCTCCAAATATTAACGCAACTCAATTAGGCTACAGCAACTCAAAAATAGGACCTCCAGATATTAAAGCAACTCAAAAGTAGGACCTCCAAATGTGAACGCAACTAAATCACCGCAACTCAAATTACATCATCGCAACTCAAATGTAAGAAATCGAAATATTAGCGCATCTCAAATATCACAAATATTATCAGTCAACCTGTCAGCGAAGAAACTTAAGGGGAGGTTTCTACTCGAGGGATTTTTTTCTGGACCCATTTCTCCCTCATGTTTAGCCCCATTGCTTTTTCCATTTTAAGACATTTTGCCCCATTTCTGTCAATTTTAAGACCTTTCGTGCCATTAAAGTGTCCATTTTTTCCTGGCGAGCGATAGCGAGCCTGTAATTTAAGAGCAACCGGCCTCTGGCCGGGAAATTTTTCTACCGAAAAATGTACAAATTTATCTTGAAAGGGGGTCTAGGGGATGTAATTTTAAGCTTGATGAAAACGTAGGGAACAAACTAAATACCTCCCCTTAAAGGAACGTTATTATATATATATATATATATATATATATTCATTTGTGTATCAGTACCGGTATACCGTATATACAGTATTTACTTTAGTTTGTTCCCTAGACCTCTATTAAGCTTAACAAATCACCAGAAACGTACATTATTCTGGCATTATTTGTGTACGTCGATGTTTACGGCTCCAACTTCCTTATAGCTTGAAACTCGCCAATGGACTAATGCGCCGGGAGGAGTCACGTGACCTTAATGTTAAGAAGGGAGACAATAAATTATGGGAAACTTTCAACTCAGCGTACAGTCACATTCAATATTCGAGTTCTACCGAGATGGATCGAACTATCACACTTACCTCTTTGTACTACCACAGCTCCTTCTATAACCGCATAAAATCGTCTAAATATAATTAGAAGAAAATTTAGAAGACTGTCGCCGGTACGGAAGAGGCTTTTTAAGCTTGATGGAGGTCTAGGGAGGAAACTAATTATATATATACTACTGTATATATATATATATATATATATATATATATATATATATATATATATATATATATATATATATATATATATATATATATATATATATACATACATGATAATAATTCTACAAGAACCTGTGAGATATCTAAATGACAGTACCTTCTTAAATCACCAACAACACGTCTTATATATGCGGGGCACGTCTGTTCAGTAAGTGATAACTGACGACTTGGACAACACCCTTCACTGGTTTGGGAAGTATAGTATTATGTTTACTACTAGTATTTCTGATTTGTGTAGTCTCACATTCTACCGTATGTGGCTCTAACCACTGTTTCCTTCCATACATAACATTATTGCGTGGATCCAAGCTAATGTTGCCAACTGTACATAAGATTATTGGGTATATTAATCATTATTTACCGTACTTTTCTAATATTTTCGATCGCATGTACCGTACCTAAATAATTTGTGTGTGTATGTATGTGTGTGTGTGTGTGAATATAAATGATAACTAGCAATAGGTGTATTTGGAAGCGGCAGATGAGGCTAAATATAAATTACACATTTCCTTAACCTAACTTGACTTTGGCTGCCACAAGGGCGCCTACATACCCCCAGAAGATGTAGGATTTGGGCAGGGAACCAGGTGGAACCTTGACAAGAAACTAAAAGCGAACCTGCAATTTAGGAGACGGCATTCCTAAACTAGATAAAAATCGTTTGGCCGCGGTAATAACACAGAAGCCGACATCAGATAAAGATGTTTTTCAAGGAGAGACGTTTTATTTATTTATTTATTGTAGTTTGTTCCCTAGACCTCCATCAAGATCAAAATATTATCCTCAAGACTCCCCTTCGAGATAAATGTGTTATTTTTGTCGGTAGTAAAGTGTCCCGGTCAAAGGCCAGTTCCCAGTAAATTGCAGGCTCGCTATTGCTCGCTAGGCTATAATCGACACCTAAATGGCACGAAAGGTCAACAAATTAACAAAGAAATGGGGCGAAAGTGCTTACAATCGCCAAACTAATAAGGCGAACGTAATGAAACAAATATCAAAACTAAGGAGTTAAACATGGGGGAGAAGGGGGCCCCGAAAAAAACACCCCCCCTAACTCAACGAGGTTTGTCCCAAGCTGAATAAAAGTTGTTGGTTACGACGCCGCAAACTTCCCGGTAATCTATCTCTATTATAGCGGAGAGGGTAGATGGAAACGCAATTGATAACCTGCGTGTTTTTATTTTGTCTGGCTATCCTTCTCCCTCATGCTTAGCCCCATTAGTTTTGACATTAAGACATTCGCCCCATTAGTTTGGTGATCTTAAGTTCTTTCACCCCTTTACTATCAATGTTAAGACCTTTCGCGTAATGTTGGTGTCGGTTTTCTTAATGGCAATCGATAGCGTAAAAAGAAAGCACTCGCTCAAGATAAATTTGTACATTTTTCTACCGAAAAATTTACAAATTTATCTTGAAAGGGGGTCTAGGGGCTGTAATGTTAAGCTTGATGGAAGTCTAGCGAACTAACTAAAAACCTCCCCTTAATCTAATCAAGTAGCGTACTACACCCAACTTATGAATAGCCTAATGGTTAAGTGAGAGGGAAGGATATTCATGGGGCACAGATCATATAGACCGACCTCGGAAGGAAGTTGGAACCGTAAACATAGATTAAAGAAACGCAATAATAATAATGTAGGTTTCCGATGGATAGAATTATGTCGAATTAGATTTTTTTTATAAATTAACTACAACTTCCTATTTTAGCTGGCAAGTCACATGTCTCACTCCCTAGACTGGAAGAAGACCTCACGGGCTTCACTGTTCATTGTAAAGCGGTGAATGTTAAGGCTCTCAGCCTATGCCCGAGAGGAAGTAAGTTGGAATATAGAAAAAAAAAAAAAAAAAAAAAAAAAAAAAAAAAAAAAAATCGGTTCAATATCCATGTCTACAACTCCAACTTCCTTAAAGGCTAGGCCAAAACTCGCAATTGGTCAATTTTCAGTGACAGCTTAAGGGGGAGGTAGCTGCTTTTTCTCCCTCATGTTTCGTCCCATTAGCTTTGAGATTTTAAGACGTCCGTTCCATTTTTTTGACGCTTTTATGACCTTTGGCCTTATTTCGTAGTCAATATGAATACCTTTCGTGCTATATTGGTGTCTATTTTTTCCTGGCAAGCGATAGCGAGCCTGTCATTATAGGAGGACCGGCCAAAATATATCACGGCAGTTTTTCCTTCGCTACCACTAAATGTACAGTACCTCAAGTAAATTTCGACACTTTTCTTTCATTATACATTCAGTACCCAAAATAGTATCGGCAGTTTTTCTTCGCTAAATGTCCAGTACCGGTATCTAAATAAACATCGGCAGTTTTTCCTTCGCTAAACGTACGGTACCTAAAATAAATATCGGCAGTTTTTCCTTCGCTAAACGTCTAGTACCCAAAATAGGCTGTACATCGGCCGTTTATCCTTCGCTATCTCAATCGCACAGTAGGTATACGGTACCTAAAATAAACAATAGCAGATTTTCCTTCGCTATCTCAAACGTGCAATACCTAAAATAATTATAGGCAGTTTTTCCTTTTCTTAACTTACAGTAACCCAAATATATATCGTCAGTTTTTCCTTCGCTAAACGTCTAGCACCCATATAATAGATACACAGTTTTTCCTTCGCTAAGCGTACAGTACCCCAAATAAATAGGGGAGCTATCCCCCCGCCAAAGGCGGCTTTCTAGGGCCTTTCCTAGCTGATGCTGAGAGGATTGGGTTCTAGTCATGTGGTGATGGGCTGGTCTATCAGAGTGAGAGCTGAGCGATCTCTGCCATACCCATAGCTTACTCTGACTGTTCCTTTTACTTATATATTTTCTAGATCTCAAGTGACGGCGTCTCTTCCGTGGATTGACCTCCCAATCTACCAAGATTGGAAGCCAATGCGTCACATTTTTCCTTTGCCCCTCAACTTTCTCTTCATAATTGCTGAGGGGCACAGGGCCCTGGGTGGGGCTTTGGTTTCCCGGGCGTTTCCGCACCCTCCTCAGCTCCCCGCCATGGAGTGGCTTCGGTCACCTAGGCTTTACTGTGGTAGGCGGGGAGGGTTCTGTGGGGGCGCTCGGTTATGGCCTTGGCCTTGCTTGGGGCCTTGGGGCTGTTCAGCCAGGCAGCTTGAGGAACAGCAACAACAACAACAACAACATCAGTCATTTTTCCTTCGTCATCTTACTTTGAAACGCTGGACGAAACGTCTGAATATACACCCATGTTTTATTGCGCTCCAACCCGCGACTAATTAGTTTCCAGATCTTAAGACGTTCGGCTCATTAGTTTGCCGATTTTAAGACATTTCACCCCCTTTCTTCGTCAATATTAAGACTGTTCGTGTCATTCAGGTGTCGATTCCTGTAATTAAGAAAGAAATGTCCCGGCCGAAAAATGTACACACATATCTACAGTAGATGGGGGATCTTGGGTATTTTTATTTTTTTGTTTTTTCCCAAGTCTAATGAAGGTATAGAGGGGAAACTAAAATAATCACAAATAAATGAGAAGTCGACCAACAAATAAACCCTTCCCCCTAAATAGCCTAGGTTACCGCAAATCTAATATATACACCGGTAGATTCAGCGTTTTCAAAATGGCAACGTTTAGTAAGTCATCACATCTTACGCTTGATTATAATAGGCTACCGCTAAACGATTCTGCTTAACCCTTTCTGTACCGGCGACGTCCTTTTTCATCCTATTGTGGCAACTTCTAGACGGTTGTATTCAGAATAGGAAGGACCTAGCGATAATCAAGCTTCCAACGATCTCAACCAACCCTTTAAACTAGGTACCACAGATCCTTCTTTGTCTCAGGCATACAATCGTCTAAATACAGCTAGAATAAAACGTACCAGACGTCGCCGGTACAGAAAGAGTTGACCCCTTCTGTACCGGCGACGTCTGGTACATTTTATGCTAGCCGTATTTAGACGATGTTGTACAGTTTAAGAAGGATCTGTGGTAGTCAAAGGGGTTAATTAAGGGGAGATATCGACTTGAGTTATTTGTTTCTGGACCCCTTTCTCCCACATGTTTAGTCCCATTGCTTTTGAGATTTTAAGACGGTCGCCCCATTAGTTTGGCGATTTTAAGAACATTCGCCCCATTTCTGTCAATTTTAAGACCTTTCCTGCCATTCAGGTGTCGATTTTTTCCTGGCGAGCGATAGCGAGCCTGTAATTTAAGAGGAACCGGCCTTCGGCCGGCACATTTATCTGTCGATAAATGTACAACTTTGTCTTGAAGGAGGGTCTTGGGCGGGTGTTTTTTAAGCTTGATGGAGGTCTAGGGAGGAAACTATAATATAATAAAAATAATATACATAAATGACCAAATTTGTCACGACCGATCTTCCCTTAACCCATTGAGTTCCGGTGGCGTTCTTTTAATTTTACTCTGGCTATTATTAGACGAGTTTATTCAGTTTACAAAGGCCCTCCAGCAACTAACAAGCTTCTAACTGCCTCCAGCAACTAACAGGCTTCTAACTGCCTCCAGCAACTAACAGGCTTCTAACTGCCTCCAGCAACTAACAAGCTTCTAACTGCCTCCAGCAACTAACAGGCTTCTAACTGCCTCCAGCAACTAACAGGCTTCTAACTGCCTCCAGCAACTAACAAGCTTCTAACTGCCTCCAGCAACTAACAGGCTTCTAACTGCCTCCAGCAACTAACAAGCTTCTAACTGCCTCCAGCAACTAACAGGCTTCTAACTGCCTCCAGCAACTAACAGGCTTCTAACTGCCTCCAGCAACTAACAAGCTTCTAACTGCCTCCAGCAACTAACAGGCTTCTAACTGCCTCCAGCAACTAACAGGCTTCTAACTGCCTCCAGCAACTAACAAGCTTCTAACTGCCTCCAGCAACTAACAGGCTTCTAACTGCCTCCAGCAACTAACAGGCTTCTATCTCACTTAACCCTTTTTACTACCCCAGATCCTTCTTAAACGACACAAAATCGTCTAAATATAGCTAGAATACCATTAAAAAGACGTCGCCGGTACGGAAGGGTTTTAAGAGTGTCTAGGGGTAAAGGGTTAACCCCTTCAGTACCGGTGACGTCCATTTAAGTACATTCTGGCAAACTATAAGATTATGTTATTAAGTTTGGGAAGGACCTCTAACCATTAAGGGGGGATCTCCACTTGAGGGATTTTTTTCTTGACCCCTTTCTCCCTCATGTTTAGCCCCATTGCTTTTGATATTATAAAACGTTTGCCCCATTAGTTTAGCGATTTTAAGAACTTTCACCCCATATTAAGACCTTTCGTGCAATTCAGGTGTCGATTTTATCCTGGCGAGCGATAGCGAGCCTGTAATTTAAGAGGAACCGGCCTTCGGCCGGGAAAATTTTCTACCGAAAAATGTACAAATTTATCTTGAAAGGGACTCAAGGGGGTGTAATTTTAAGGTTGATGGAGGTCTAGGGAACAAACTAAATACCTCCCCTTAAGGGGAGATGGGCCGGTTTTCTTGGTCGCCCTTCTTCCTCCTAATTAGCCTCATTGGTGTTCAGATTATAAGAACGTTCGGCCCATTATTTAGGCGATTTTAAGACCTTTCGCCTCATTTCTTAGTCAATATTAAGACTTTTCGTGTCATTTGGGTGTCGAATTTTTCCTAGCGAGCGATAGCGAGCCTGTAATTTATGAAAAACCGGCCTTTGGCCGGTAAATTTTTCTATCGAAAAATGTGCAAATTTATCTTGAAGGGGGGTCTTGAGCGGGTTTTTTTTAAGCTTGTTGTAGGTCTACGAAGGAACTAAAAAAAAAATAAAAATATACATGAGCCAATTTGTTACGGGGTGAATGAAGGGTTAACCCCTTCAGTACCGATAACGTCCTTTTCATTATATTCTGGCGACTATAAAGATGATTTTATTAAGTTTGGGAAGGACCTCTAACCATTAACCCCTTCAGTACCGGCGACGTCCTTTTAATTATATTTTGGCGACTATAAAGATGATTTTATTAAGTTTGGGAAGGACCTCTAACCATTAACCCCTTCAGTACCGGTGACGTTCTTTTAACTATATTGTGGCTGCCATTACGAGATTTTAGTCAGTTTCAAAAGGGCCTCCAGCAATTACCAAGCTTCAAACTATCTCACTTAACCCTTATTACTACCTCAGATCCTTTTTAAACTGCACAAAATCGTCTAAATATAGCTAGAATAATATTAAAAGGACGTCGCCGGTACGGAATGGGTTAATGGTAATTTAGAATAATATTAAAAGGACGTCGCCGGTACGGAATCGGTTAATGGTAATTTAGAATAATATTAAAAGGACGTCGCCGGTACGGAATGGGTTAATGGCAATTTAGAATAATATTAAAAGGACGTCGCCGGTACGGAATGGGTTAATGGCAATTTAGAATAATATTAAAAGGACGTCGCCGGTACGGAATCGGTTAATGGTAATTTAGAATAATATTAAAAGGACGTCGCCGGTACGGAATGGGTTAATGGCAATTTAGAATAATATTAAAAGGACGTCGCCGGTACGGAATGGGCTAATGGTAATTTAATTGATTTGGTTTTAACCAGCCACAGCGAGGTTTCCCAAATCGAATAAAATTGTCTGATGTTGGCTAAAGAAAATACAAGTCATTGTCGCATTTTTTGTCAATGTGAATGAGGGAGACAAAAGGCATTGAATGAGGGAGACAAAACGCTCTAATATTAACCCTCTCAAGATTTAGACGCATTTCGGCCGTTTATTATGGGTATCAATGGACGATGTTATACAGTTTACGAAGGATCTGCGGGAATTATAAGGGTAAAACAACTATCTCAATATTATCCCTCTGACTGCCATATACCCTTCTTAAGGGGAGGTTTTTAGTTTGTTTCCTACTCCTCCAGCAATCTTAAAATTTCACCCCCTTGACCCCCTTTCAAGATGAATTTGTAAATTTTTCGGTAGAAAAATTTCCCAGCCAAAGGCCGGTTACTCTTAAATTACAGGCTCGCTATAGCTCGCCAGGATAAAATCGACACCTAAATGGCACGAAAGGTCTTAAAATTGACAGAATGGGGCGGAAATTCTTAACATCACCAAACTAATGGGGCAAACGTCTTAAAATCTCAAAAGCAATGGGGCTAGACATGAGGGAGAAAGGGGTAAAGAAAAAAGTCCCTCAAGTGGAAATCTCCCCTTAATCTGAATAAAAAGCGGGAATTATAATGGTAAAATGACTATCTCAGTATTAACCCTCTGACTGCCATATCCCCTTCTTAAGCTGAATAAAAAGCGGGAATTATAAGGGTAAAATGACTATCTCAATATTAACCCTCTGACTGCCATATCCCCTTCTTAAGCTGAATAAAAGCGAGAATTATAAGGGTAAAATGACTATCTCAATATTAACTGCAATATCCCCTTCTTAAGCTGAATAAAAACCATCCAATAATAGCCAGAAACCGATACAAATGTGCATCATCGGATCTTGTAGGCGTTAAGGGGAGATTTCTACTTGAGGGATTTTTTTCTTTACCCCTTCTCCCTCATGTTTAGCCCCATTGCTTTTGAGATTTTAAGACGTTCGCCCCATTAGTTTGGCGATTTTAAGAACTTTCACCCCATTTATGTCACTTTTAAGACCATTCGTCCCATTTAGGTGTCGATTTTTTCCTGGCGAGCGATAGCGAGGGCTGTAATTTAAGAGGAACCGGCCTTCGGCCGGGAAAATTTTCTACCGAAAAATGTACAAATTTATCTTGAAACCCCGGGGGTCATTGGGGTGTATTTTCAAGCTTGATGGAAGTCTAGGAAACACACTAAAAACCTCCCCTTAACCCATTCAACATATACCCAACACACAAGGAGCCTAAATATCACTGTCTATTTTTAATAACAATGACTAAAAAGACGGGAATACTGGAAGTCATTTTGTGGCCATTTTGTAATTTCCAAACCTACAAAAAGCCGAACTATAAGTATCTATTTTAGTAACAGTGGCCAAAACGACCGGGACAGGTCATTTGTTGGCCATTTTATCAATACCAAACACAGAAAGAGCCTAAATATCACTGTCTATTTAAGGGGAGGTATTTAGTTTGTTCCCTACGTTTTCATCAAGCTTAAAATTACACCCCGTAGACCCCCTTTCAAGATAAATTTTTACATTTTTCGGTAGAAAAATGTCTCGGCCAGAGGCCGGTTGCTCTTAAATTACAGGCTCGCTATCGCTCGCCAGGAAAAAATCGACACCTTAATGGCACGAAAGGTCTTAAAATTGACAGAAATGGGGCAAAATGTCTTAAAATGTCAAAAATACTAGGGCGAACGTCTTAAAATCTCAAAAGCAATGGGGCTAAACATGAGGGAGAAAGAGGTTCCGAAAAAAATCCTCCAGGTGGAAATCTCGCCTTAATAACATTGACTAAAAAGACGAGAATAGGTCATTTGTGGGGCATTTTATAATTTCCATACACACACAAAGCCTAAATATCACTGTGTATATATATATATATATTTAGTACCGTAACATTTCCATACACACACAAAGCCTAAATATCACTGTGTATATATATATTTATTTAGTACCGTAACATTTTATAATTGCCAAACGCACAAAAAGACTAGATGTAACGGTCTCTTTAGTAACAGTGACTCAAAAGACGGGAATATAGGTCTCTCGTTCGACACCCTGATTCCATACCGGCTACCCGCAATCGATTTTTATGAAGGACCTAAGCGAACTCGAAGGCCTCTCTCAGAATCAACAGGTAAGGGTTTGGATCTCCTACTGTTAGAGGTTAGTCCCAAGTTACCGTAAACAGAATAATAAAGTACGGCTAAGTTGTTTATTTTGAATATTATTATTATTATTATTATTATTATTAGTAGTAGTAGTAGTAGTAGTAGTAGTTGTAGTAGTATCATTATTATTATTATTTAAATTATTATTTGTAATTAACTTTTCTCCTTAGACCCCCATCAAGTTCATATCAGACCGCCAAGACCTCCTTCCAAGATAAATGTTTACTTTACCGGTAGCTAAATGTCCTGGCCGCCTCCTAAACTACAGGCTCGTTATCGCTCGCCAGGAAAAAAATCGACACCAAAATGGCAGGAAAGACCTTAACCCCTATTGTACCGGCGGTCTTTTTTATTTTCTTCTAGTTATACTTACGACGATTTTGTGCAGTTTAAGAAGGATCGGCGGTAGTAAAAAGGGGTTACTTAAGATAGTTCGCAGCCTATGGGTTGCTAGAGGCCCTTTGTAAACTTAATTAAATCATCTTATAGTAGCCAGAATAAAGTTAAAAGGACGTCACCGGTACTGCGTCAAAATAATGGGGCAAACATTACCCAAATCTCTATAACGAATCGGGCTAAACATGAGGGAGAAGGGGGTCCAGAAAAACACACACACACACATAATTATAACCCATCATATCGCCGTTACACCTCTCAATACGATGACGCATATTATCTTATTATCCCTACCAATAGAGGGTTTTTATTAAGTTAACAAGATCCCATCACGCATTTCTGTTCTGCGGTTTGGATGCTATTAGACGAGTTTATTCAGATCAGGAAGAGTTTATGGAAATCAGAGGGTTGATTGAGATATTCTGTACCCTTATATTTCCCAGAGACTTCCTAAATTGCATAAAATCGCCTAATGACAGCCAGAATAAAGTTGTCACTATGCGTCATGATCGTCATCAAAGGGTTAAGACGTTAAGTCGAGGTTTGTTGTATGTATATGCGACAATACTATAGTCGGTTTTATTTCAAATGACGGTCAATTGAATCCCTGCGCAGCTAATGTCTCAATAATTAATGGAAAAAATGGGAAACTACTGTCTCTGCCTCATATTAAGACCAGGTTTATATACTTAGGTCCATATTTCTCTACAAAATCTTCAAAATAACACGGAAATCTTGATGGGAACTTTGCAATTTACTGTCAGTTGCAAAGAAACTGACTGTAGTTATGTATATCCATGTCAATAGTCTCAACAAATATATATATATGACATACGCCTAAATTATTATCGGTTTTCAACGTTACATAACCTCTGCAATATATGTTTTCCAATTGACCACTAGCGATTTTCAGGCTATAAGGAAGTTGGAGCCGTAAACATCGATATTAAACAGAACAAAAATAACGTTGCATAACCTCTAATATTATTTTACAATTGACCACAAGCGATGTTCAGGTTATAAGGAAGTTGGAGCCGTAAACGTAAACCGAAAACACAACCTTGCATAACCTCTTCAATATATATTTTTCTAATTGCCCCCTAGCGATTTTCCGGCTATAAGGAAGTTGGAGCCGTAAACATCGATATTAAACAGAGAACAAAAAATAACGTTGCATAAGCTCTGTAACATTATGTTCTACTTGACCACTTGCGAGTTTCAGGCTATAAGGAAGTTGGAGCCGTAAACATCGATATATCAACGTTGCATATCAGGGTGTCAAACGAAAGCTGACCATTATTTTTAGCCTATATTATTGTACATGAAAAGATAAAATTTAGGATTATAGTTCAAATTATGTCTTTGGAAGTGATAAAATTACCCACAAAAATGCTATATCATGTTAATTTTCTTGTATGTTTTCTCATAATCATTCTAGTCTTCAAACTAGACCCTGTTTCTTTTCAACTGACGGTAAAATGCAAAGTTACCATAAAGATTTCTCAGTTATTTTGCAGATTTTGTAGTGAAATACGGTGTTAATTATATAAACTTGGTCTTAATATGATACAGATAAATAGTACCGGTAGTTTCATGATTTTTCCATTAATTATCGAGAAATTAGCTGCTAAAGGATTCAATACACCGTCAGATGAAATGAAACAGTATAAATGGCTCTGTTTAGACACCCTGTTGCATAATTATCCTCTGCAATATTGTTCCTAATCACCGCAATCACGACGCAACATTGCAACACGAGAGCCTAATAATATATTTTTAGTCTTTATTTAGGGGACATTGATAATTATTTTTGTGGGTCTATTAAAATATACATTTATCTTTTAGTTTCCTCCCTAGACCTCCATCAAACTAAAATAAAACATCCATTAGATCCCCCTTCGAGATTAATTTGTACATTTTTCGGTAGAAAAATGTTACGGCCGAAGGCCGGTTCCTCCATAATTACAGGCTCGCTATCGCTCGCCAGGAAAAAAATCGACACCTAAAGGGCACAAAAGGTCTTAATATTGACAACGAAATGGGGCGATAGGTCTTAAAATCGACAAACTAATGGGCCGAACGTCATCAAATCTGAAAACTAATGGGACTAAACATGAGGAAGAAGGGGGACTAGAAAATAAATCGGCCCATCTCCCCTTAATGAATGTGCAACGATCAAATGGTGGTATATAGTTCAGGTTATGTCTTTCCATGTGATTATAATGGCGAAAACAGCGAAATTTCAAGTGAATTGTCCTGCATTCTTCAAGTCTTCAAACAAAATGGCTCCGGTTTAACTACCGGGTGTGTTAAAAATAGTGACCCAGCAGGTTGGCTATGTATGTATGTATGTATGTATGTATGAATGTATATACCAAGGCACATGCCCTATAGCTGGGGGTGGCCGACTGGAGACAAGAGTCAAAACAGAAACAACATCAAAAGTTCCAATTCTTAGGCTTCGGGACCACTTTCGCGCTTCCTCGCCCCCTACTCGGTCTCGTCTAGTAGGTGAACTTTATTTACAAGGGGAGGAGGATTCCTAGCCTCCCGCTATAGAAGCATAAAAAGCGAAGCTAATGATTCCAGACGACTTGTAAACACTCGATTCTTACCGTACTTCTTGCAATTCCAATGTGTTAACCCCCTTCACCACCAATACATAATGTTCCTCATATTCCGGTTACCATTAGACGAGTTTCTGTAGTTTGCAATCTACCTGTACGACTCAAATGGTGATAAATACGATCTCAATAAACCCTCTAAGTAACATAGCTCCTTATTATATTGCAGAAAATCATCTAATTTTGGCCAGAATCAAAGGTAAAAAAGAGCGTCATGGTGCTGAAGGGGTGAACTGCCACTAACAATCTTTTTTTCCCACTCACACTTCCCTATCCCAATAACTTTAATTAACTTTTCCGCGAGTGATATCCTAAAACTAATTTCCGCACATTTCCAGTTTTCTTATGTTCTAAATATTTCAGTGGCATGTACTTAAGGGGAGGTATTTAGTTTGTTCCCTACGTTTTCATCAAGCTTAAAATTACACCCCCTAGACCCCCTTTTAAAATAAATTTGTACATTTTTCGGTAGAAAAATGTCCCGGCCGGAGGCCGCTTGCTCTTAAATTACAGGCTCGCTATCGCTCGCTAGGAAAAAATAGACACCTTAATGGCACGAAAGATCTAAAATTGACAGAAATGGGGCAAAATGTCTTAAAATGTCAAAACTACTAGGGCGAACGTCTTAAAATCTCAAAATCAATGGGGCTAAACATGAGGGAGAAAGGGGTCCAGAAAAAATCCCTCAAGTAGAAACCTCCCCTTAAGGCTATACTTTCACCAACATATTTCGCCGCTAGACGATACTATTTATTAGCCAACTTAAATGGTCTTACTGTAAGCACCTCAACACGATACTACTTCCTAGACAACTTAAATGGTCTTACTGTAAGCACCTCAACACGATACTATTTATTAGCCAACTTAAATGGTCTTACTGTAAGCACCTCAACACGATACTACTTCCTAGACAACTTAAATGGTCTTATTGTAGACATTGCACGACGATATACCGGTATATACCTTATTAGGCAAATTAAATGTTTTTTCTGTAGGTAACGCAGTCCGCAACACAATATAACTTATTAGAAAAATTAAATAGGCTAGTCTTACCGTTGGCACCGCACCACGATATTACTTACTAGGCAAATTAAATTATCTTATTGTAAACACCGCTACACAATATTACTTCCTAGACAAATTAAATGGTCTTATTTTACGCACCGCTACACGATATTACTTCCCAGACAAATTAAATTATCTTCTTGTAAACACCGCTACACAATATTACTTCCTAGACAAATTAAATGGTCTTATTGTACGCACAGCTACACGATAATAGTTCCTAGAAAATGTAATGGTCGTCTTTTAAACACCGCTAGGCTACACGATATTACTCCCCAAGATCAATTTAATGGTCTTCTTCTAAACACCGCAACACGATATTATGTTAATGCTACTCTCAGTCCTGAAGAGGTTAACGCCTGCAGATAATATTATTCCGCTTAATATATATCTCGAAAAGTCAAATGGCGTATAAGCTGTCATAATAACTTCCGCAGGGCCGTCCTAAGCTGAATACTAATTATTTGAAGGTTATTTTCGCTGGTAAATATATTCGTAGTATTTATATTTGCTTATGTCCGCGTTATTGTTAGTACGTGGGGACGGGTATGTGTATTAGGCTACAACCGGGGTCACACTTTGACAAAAATTATTCCTCAAGATTTCTTATACTTGTGCACCATTCTTTAACTGTCTTCGTGGTGCAATGCATAAGTGTGTTAATTTTCGGAGTAAAGGTGGAGATAACATAATAAACAATCTCCCAAATGCAAATATCACGGTACAGTATTAATTACCGTAACGGTAATATTCAGTGACTGAAACCGTACAGTACATGACCGTTTCCATATAATTAAATACATCCTTAGTAAATACATACCGGTATATACCCGATATATATATATATATATATATATATATCTTTTACTCGCTAGGAAAATGAAACGCGGAGCTGCAAGTTTTCGTCTGTATTTCAAGACATCTTCCGAGCCAGTACAGTACAATACATTTATTTATCACGTGTATTTTGGGTTATTTCTCTAAATATATATAGTTATTGTAGTATTATACAGTACACCCCCTATAGCCTAATGCATTCACTCCGATAACCCTTTTTTAAATGTTCTAGCCGTCTTCTCGGTGCTTCTTTATGCAAATTATGAATGCGCTCCGATGTTTGTAAGGAAGGGAGCGGTAACGCCTTGACGGGCTCGATTTATCTATTATTGGGGTTAGCCGATTATAAGATCATTTAATTTGTCTTAAGGGGGGAGGGTTGGTTATTCTGGTTAAAATCAGAGTATTAAAATCGGGTTAGAAAAAATATAAACCTATTTTGGTGAAGGAGTTTAATGGTATATCTCGACTACCGGTAACCCCTTCAGTGCAGCTATACTATTTGTATTGAGATATGGTCATCACAAAACTATTATTTAGCTCAGGAAAAGTCTCCGTTTCAAAGGATGGCATACCCAATATATATATATATACATATACAGTATATATATATATCCGTGTGTGTCCAGACATTTTGGCTCAAACGTTCCTTGATTTTGGCCCTGTCACTCTTTTAACTCTGGGGAAGGCACTCGTCACAGGCAGTTTTGCCTTTTGTCTCCCTCATCCACATAGAACAAAATATATATAGCCTATACATACAAGGTACCGGTATATTTTAAGACGGCTATATTTGCATAGTGAAAACAAGAGGAACCGATTGTTTCTGAAAAAATACCCTTAAAATTAACAGACCACAAATCACCCCTATCGAAATCCCCGTGAGCTGTAGAATAGAAACTGGAGCAATGTTGTTGGAAAACTTGTATGAATATGAGAAGAAATACAGAAAACTAACGTAAAATAGCATTGTTTTTGTAATATCATCGCTTCCAAAGACATAATGTGAACTATAATCATAATTGTACCTATATAAACACAATAATAAAGACTAAAACATGGACTCGGCTTTTTCGTTTGATACCCTGGAACAAACTGCCTCGGAATATGGGGGTGATTTATTCGTGGCCACCCTTTCGGAGATCAGGCCGTTTAGCAGTAGATAGATAAATAGCCTTACTTAATATTGTGGTTTCTTAGCGGCATTTTGACTTTGTATGTACCGGCAACGTCTTCTTAATTTCATTCTAGCTATATTTAGACAATTTTATGTAGCTTAAGAAGGATCTGTGGTAATAAAAAGGGTTAAGCGAGTTATTCGAAGCCATATAACTGTTGGAGGCCCTTCTTTAACGGAATAAAATACTTTAGAAAATTGTATGTAGCTTAAGAAGGATCTGTGGTAGTAAAAACGGTTAAGTGAGATAGTTCGAAGCCATATAATTGTTGGAGGAGCTGAATAAAATAGTCGAATAGTAGCCAGAATAAAGTCAAGCAGACTTCGCCGGTACAGAAGGGGTTAACTATAGATAACTATATTTTGAACGTTAATAACATGTGATGAACACTTAAACAGTTATCCGCAATAAGTCTAACAAAGGAAACTACGGTATTAAGGGGAAGTTTTGAGGGGAATCGACCTTCGGACGAAACAAACTTATTCTACCGAAAAATACACAAACTTATTTCGAAGGGAGGGGGTAAGCTTGATAGAGGTCTAGGGAGTGAACCCCCCCCCCCCCCCCCCCCCCCCCTTAAAAGTTGGCAATAAAGCTGCCAGTCCCGTGACCGTAGAAGTAACACAATTCTAACAGTCTGGTCTACAGAAAGCGAACTTTTGAGCCCATTAATAATACATAGGCCAAGGTCACTAGATAGGCCTATTACCTCCGTTTACTATACTTTGGGCGAGTTTAATGAACCTAAGTTTGTGTTCTTGACTAAAGCCGGTATCACACGAGCGCTATTTCACTCAACATTTATGCTCAACACTGGTCTGGCAGCTTATGAGGTCAACATTTACAATATATCGGTTATCTAAATGAATCTACCATCAATCTAGTATCCGATACCAGCGCAAAACAGTCCAGAATTGTTGCCAGAAAAATGTTGATCGTCGAATGCGGACTATAAAAGCTCTCGTGTGACACCGGCTTAGTAACTTCAGGGGAACTGAGCCAAAAATCGACACCCGGTAAGATTTCCCACTAGTTATTCGTAGTTATGTTATTTGATCTACTTCGAGCCAAGTCATGGCAAACACAATATACATATACAAACTCAACCTACCTATTGGTTTGTTAATGCTCGTTCTTTGAGATTGTCATTTATGTATTAATTATTCCTTTCAGTGCAGGTGATGTCCTTTATAATTTATTTTGGCAATTATTAGACGATAATTTTTCGCTTACGAAGGACCTCTAGCGATTTAAAAGGCTGCCAACTATCAAAATAAACCCTTTTAGCTACCACAGACCCTTCCTGAGCTGTATAAAATCGTCTAAATATAGCTAGAATCATAGAGAAGACGTTCTCCGTATTGAAAGAGTTAATAGCCTAAATTAAATAAACATACAGAAAAGTCTGGACCAGCTGGAAATGATGCCGACTGTACGAGGGGGCTAAAGTCGGTTGTATTTCAGACGACGGTAAATTGAATCCTTTAGCAGCTGATCTATCGACACCTAGGCTAATAGAAAAAACACGAAACTACTGTCTCTGCATCATCATTTTGCCGAGTTTTCATGACTTGCAGCCTATTTCGCTACAGCTGAGTAAGTATGATGCAGATATGGCAATTTAACGTCAGAGAGAGAGAGAGAGTTGATATATTTGTAAAGAACCGTTAGATGTATAACTTCTTTTGCTTCGAAATTTGAAACAGAAGGACGGACATGTATGCTGATCCAACTGAAAATATCGAGGTTACATTTCTTAGAAGTGGCAGCGTAATTAACGGTACCGTACGCAATTTCCCTTTAATTTTGGCAAATATAAGACGATTATATTTCTCTCCAGGAAAAGACGGCGAGTAGATCAGCGGCATAAAACTACCACGAATAAATTGCTATATTGTTTTATTCTAGTTTGGCTGAAGCTAGATGATTTTGAAGAACAAATTGGGAATTAAACTTTATATTACCGGTAATAATTGTTAGGATAAATATGGCGGAAGGATGGAAACAAGACCAGTCAAAAAATGACATACCGTACTTCATTCGATTCTTGCCATCATTAGACTAATTTATCCAGTTTAAGACAAATTTATGGAAGTCAAAGAATTAATCCCTTCTGTACCGGCAACGTCTTGATAATTTCATTCTAGCTAGCCTATATGTAGACAATTTTCTGCAGTATCAAGAAGGATTTGTGCTAGTAAAAAAGATAGTTCGAAGCCTATTAATTGCTAGAGGCCCCTATTAAACTGAAAAAAAATTCTAGGGAAAATTATAAAAGACGTCGCCGGTAAGGAAGGGGTTAATCAAAATAGTTGGAACTCCATTCACACAAAGGGATCATTCCTAAGCCGAATAAAATTGCAATGTTATATTATGTTAGCTACAATAGCATTATAATTATGATTAACTCAAGTATTCTTTTTTCCTCTTATGGCTACGTCATACGCTTATAATCAGCTTAGGAAGGCTCTTTACTTTTACTTCTCACTTCTTATTCCTCTATCCAATTACTCTACTCTCCTACTTTACTTCCAGCCATCCGATCAGCTTAAGAAGGCCCTGCGGAAGTTATTATGACAGCTTATACGCCATTTGACTCTTCGAAATATTTATTAAGCGGAATAAAATTATCTGCAGGCGTTAACCTCTTCAGGACTGAGAATACCATCAAGGGAGGAGGGTTGTTTTTTCTAGCTCCCCTTCTCCCTCATGTTTAGCCCCATTAGTTTTCATATTTTAAGGCGTTCGGCCCATTATTTTGGCGATTGTAAAACCTTTTGCCCAATTTCTTAGTCAATATTAAGACCTTTCGTGCCATTTATACGTCAGATTTTGTCATGGCGAGCGACATCTACCAATAAATAAACCCTTCCGCCTTAAGTGATTTAACTCAGTTTGTGGATTTTACTCTGGGAATGGAAAGGGTATAATGTCTGACAATTAATCGTCCGACTTCACACGTCCTTCCAATACTGAATACAGTTAACTGATTACAACCAGAATATAAAGAAAACATCATCATATACGGTAATGATATAGTTAAGGCGATATTAGTACCATAGTCTTTCTGCGAGAATAAATCAAATACTCTACTTGTGGTGTTATCTAGAAAAGATGTACATAAATAATAATATGTACATAAATAGATGACAGATGCAGTATGTTATGCGGCTATAGTAGACAATTAGATTTAGTGGACAATTGGAATAAAGTACCGGAAATTAATGTAAAACCCCTCTTGGTTGTAGTGCGACGACAGACTAAATAACTAAATCAGGGTGCCAAACCGGAGCATATTTTGTTTTGGGACTTGAACGAATAGGCCTATGAGAAGAAATACAAGAAAATTAACAATGAAATAGAGTTTTGGCCATTTTTATCACTTCCAAAGACGTGATTGGAACAAAAAAACATAATTTAATCACCACATATACAATAAAAACTACAAAATAATAGATATGACGTCGTTTGACACTGCAGTGCCTACCAGGTAAATCACCAAATCATATACAGTATACCGGTACATATTATTCAGTTCAAATTAATATCGATATCTATATATTAAAAACAAATTTACACGCCTAGTCCAAAATTGTAAGGTGCCTTTCTTAAGGCTGAAACAATGACAATAATTTATCCTGGTACAGCAACCTATAAGCATAACATATATTATATAGAAACCGGCATACATAGTACTAAATAGCCTATATCAGGAATTATATATATATATATATATATATATATATATATATATATATATATATATATATATATATATATATACTGTATATATATATATATATATATATCGCCACTTCCTAATCAGTATAGGGAAGTTTTCAAGAGTTTGAAAACATATAGCAAATTGTCTCCTAACATAAATACAAAAATAATCTGGCGGTAGACTAATAAACGATATTATATAATCCCAATAATTGAAAAAGTGAATTGTTCTCATTTCACCATTATATAAACAAATATGGTTACCGAGTTAGCATTGTTCTACATGACATTTGTATTTTGAGATTTGTTTAAATGTTAAACGTAGGCTTTACTAAATGACCTAGTGTTAGCTATATATTAAAACGCCGCCATCGCAATGTCAATAACCTTTTCAGTACGTGTACCATGACGCCGTTTTGAAATGGTTGGAATATTTATTTTTTAAATATCCATGCATTTATAATATAAATAATTTTCTAAATATTGAGAAGGCATTTTAGTGGTCATCACTAACACTTATCGTACTTATAATAGATACAGTGCAAATAATCCAATTAAGTTTATGATATGCAAAATTCCTTATATCCCTACATATACTAATTTCCGTGCATACAAATATTTCTTACAGCAAGAGCGAGTAGTGTGGGAGGATATGGCCGATTAAAACCAGGCTAAAAAAAAAATCTTAGGCGAGAAACGAAAAATATCTGGACACACAAGGACTACCGCTGCCAAATTTTACTCATCACAAAGACTAAAATAAAGTATCTTTAACTGTTCACCCTACCAAAGACATCCGACGTCCCACATCCCCCCAAACAAACAAAGCGAGTTGGTTCCCGAGAGATGAGTCGACATAGCAAGAAAAAGGGGGCGGGGGGGACAAAAGGCCTCCCGTATTAACACATTACCCCGGGGAGCCCATAACAACGTCTGCAGAAGGGAACGGTGCCAAGCCGAACCCTTCCCTCCCCTTCCACCCTCCTTAACAGGCACCTACGATCTCACCCACGCACCCTCACACACACGCACGCACTCAAAATGACAGATACAAGCTCGAAGACTAATTGTTTGGGGTTGTTTTTGTCCTGTGTAAAGTCAGAATGTAAGCAACTGGCGGCATGCGGAGGGGAGAGAGGGAGGGGAGACCGAAGCCAGCGCGAGCTCAAAACAAATTCACAAGTTGCATGTTTTCCCACCCCGCAAAATGCTACTTACTAAGCGAAATGTCCACCCTAAATAAAATTAAAACCCCAATAGCGTTCACTATACATGTGATAAATAATAAATGAGGGAACGGTGTCCATAGGAAAAGAGTAGAAAGTGAGAGTCTAGAGAGCGCGGGGCCACATCCGTAGGGCCCGCGACACGACAGACTGAGACCCTCTGAATCGATACACCGTAAACACGCGCTCTCTGCTAGGCGCCAAACCTTATACTCATCGACACTACATGTTTTCACGCGTCACACGAACCCCACGAGACTTGACAACGCAACCATGGGCGTTCAGGCAATAATAGTGATGAAGTGATACGTTCGGTAGTGTTATGATGGCAAGTCGGCGAGAGGGACACTAGAGCTTGCCAACATTTCTCTGTTTGTGGGGACGTTTCAGTGTCCTTTGAGCACGAGCACGTACAATGAGTGAAGTGTGGTAGCACTGTCTAAAATACATGATCTTATTTATTTGCACTTACCATAAAACTAGGCAGCTCCGTTGGGAATCTTGTGGCTGGTCGTAGACGTTGTGTGGCCGTCTTATCACCTATGTCACGATCTCACGAAATTTAGTACTAAACAATCACAGTCCTTGCCTTGTATTTGGCCGTTCTTATGTTCTCCCGAGAGAATGAGATAATGCAAACAATGTGTAGTAATGTCTGGAGCGGCCGGAAAGACGGTAGGGACTAAGAGGAGGGACAGTTTAGGTCAACAATGCCTGCTAGGGTGCGGGAAAGTCGGCCTTCTCTTGGCACTCCTCGTTGCTACTGTCGTGCCTTCACTTCTGTCCTGACCGGTTTATTCTAGCAGCTTTGGCGCCCCGTTGTTAGAAGGATGGTGTTGTAAGCGCGAGAGGAGAAAGGGGGCGATAGTGTACGGAGAGAGACGCGTCTGTCTCCTCTGACGGTGGACTGTCAAGTGGCGCCCGTCACTGCTCGTCACTCGTGTTGGCTCCTCCCTTTGTGGCCGTGAGCTGCGCAGGGGCCGCCGGGAGCCGAGACGCAACTCACCCTTCCTTCCACTCCCTATTGATTTTAAGAAGCCCTTTCGAGTTTTATGGGCCTGGAAATCGTAAACACGTGATCTACAATAATATATTAACCTGTGGGTGGGCTGCAGCGCCGCTGTAATTAGAATTTACTGATCAGAGCCGATCTTTTCAGAGATTTTGCTGCACAATCCCAGCCGAGCATATCGGCAGCGTAACGAAGAGTTTTGAAAAATGAAATGTGCTTTATGAAAAAGAGCTAAAAGGTAATAAATCCGTCAGCCGAACAGTACAGCATTCTGGAGTTTGACGTATTTAGCACCTGTCTGGTTTTATATCTTTCCCAGCATCATTTATCTCTCTGTCTTGGCTCACAGACCAAGGTGAGATGGACGAAACGAATGAGTTCACACATGGTGATAACTGTCCGTTTTCTATGAGTAACTGCCGGGTGTTTGGCGACGGGGAGGAGCGACTGTCAGTCTTAGCCGACACGAACCCGTACAAAAATATCATTCTATATCACGTGTTTTTGCCTCTCACCAAGTGAATTCGATATATTCCCTCAGCATCAATCGACGGTGAGATCATAATAAATCGCGGCATCGAAATCTGGCGTCCTAGAGTGGCGGGGAGCGGGGTAAAGGGGAGAGAGGGGGTCATAAATCGTGGAGCGCTAGTGGTCAAGTTTTCAGTGTTCGGACGCGGCTGGGCTGTCCTTACCTGTGTGTTGGGCGGCCGCTATACCTCAGTCCCCAGCTGGCAGCCGTGGGGGGCACTGGGTCGCTCGTGGCCCCACCCTGCCCGCCACGTGTATACCTCACCTGGCGCACCTGCCTCACCCCCCTCTCTCCCTCCTACTCCCCGTCCTTCCAGCCTCACCTGTCTCCCCTTCTTTCCTCGCCTCACCTGACTCCTTATCTCGACATTTCCCCCACTTCACCCCCGACCTTCCACCACATACTAAATCACTCAATTGACTGTTCACCCCATCCCTCCAGCCTCACCTGTCCCCTCTCGTCACCCTATCTGTCTCACTCATTCCTCGTGTCATCATCTTCCCCATGATCCCACACCTACACCTTCATCCACTACTGCCAATAAATGATAAATAACTGACCTGATTTCTCACCCTCTTTATCATTATACCTGCCCCCGGTTCGGAATCAATTGCCGTTTATTGTTGATAGGCTATATTCTGGTTCACCTGTCCACCCTTCCCACCTCATTATCTGTCAATACTGTTACATCTGTCATCCTATCAAACCTGTCACACTACCACACCTGTCACACTTCGACATACTACCACATGTTAAACTTGTCTTACAGGCACGTCATTACTGTCGCACGACTACACCTGTCATTACTGTCACACTACCAAACATGTCGTTACTGTCACACTACCACACACGTTAATACTGTCATGTTATATTTGTCATTACTTTCACTCTGCAACATCAGTACTGTCACACAATGCTCGAAATAAACCGATTATAATTTTATTCTTATTACTACCACACCTGTCGTTACTGTCACACTACCGGTACTACACCTGTCAAGGCATCTTCTAACAGTATAAGTGGGCGATAACATGTCTCCCAGTCATGAAATTGTGTCGTCCAATAAGAAAAAAGTCAATATTATAAGCTACTGGGCGACATCGGTTTTTTTTTAGGTAAATAATAAACAAATCTGCAGGCTAGTATCATGTAAGACAAACATACTACCGGTACAACGAATTCGTGTATATTATTGTTCTAGTCTTCTTACAGAGGTATTATATTATAGTAGCATCATAACATGTGAAATATAAGCCTACCTCGTCAGTAACCATCTGATTAAAAGAGATTTACTAATAGTCAGTTAAAATATTTTAACCATTTAATATAATGCAGTACTACATTTGTTTCCATAACTAACCTCGCACCAGATGTGGTTAATAGTTTAGAGGGCGTTCTGGGGCCCATACCACGGTTATTAACATATATATCAGATAGCATTGCATTTTGTAATTAATTATATTATATTTATATATTTGTCTATTATACGAATTCCGAATTTGGTTCGGATTTTTTTTTTTTTTTCCGTGTACTGTAATTTACAAAATAAATACCGGTACAAAATATACAAAACACGAACGATTAAACGAATTTTAACACTATAAAATGCAGAGGCAAATATTGTAGTCTTGGATGGTACGGGGCGGTTAACCAAGATCATATGAAAATAAAAATAGGAGTATGTCAAAATTCTCTTAGATCTGCATGGACCTTGGGTTATAGAGTACAGTAGTCGCAAGCGAAGTATATAAATATGTATGTATACCGGTATAATATGTATATCAACTTTGGTCGCAAGATCCCGAAAGGTCCATATTGTGAAAAACTCTACGGGGATTACTCACCCTGTAATTAAATATTTTCACCCCCAGCCCCCTAAAGAAAGCGAAGAGAATTAAATAAATATATACATATATAAATAAAAACTTAGGTATTTTTCAAGAAGACACTCGCGGCGTTATTTTTTCCCCAGCTGATGGTAAAAACTGAATCCCTTAGCAACTGATTTATCGATAGGCTACTAAGCGGAAAAATATGAAACTACTGTGTCTGTGCATCATAATATAAAAAAACAAAGTGTACATAATGAACATGTTTCGCTACAAAATCATCGTAATAGCTAAGTAATTAAGATGAATATATGGCAATTTACCATCAGTTATAGTGTCAAGTTGACTAATTGGCGCCACATCGTTTCCACCTCACGTTATGCCCATTGTACACCATTATTTCTGCACTTCATTTTCAGTGTATATACCTTATCATTATTCTTTGTATGCCTCTCTTATTTATTTATTTTATTTGTTTGTTTTTAGTTTTTATTTATATTATTTATTTATTTATCTTTTGGGGGGATATCCATCAAGCTCTATCTGATAGGGCACTTAAGTCCCCGGGCGCCAAATTGTTTATGATTCCCGTGTCGCCAATCCCTACATAAAGGCAATCTAATCTCGCCCAACCCAACAGTTAAGACAGGGATATTTTGTCAGCCCCTAAGCGGCCCCTCCCGGTACCGGTATTTCTGCAGAATCCTGTAGTCTATTTGAAACATAAATCGCATAAGAATTCTTACTACCATAATGAATCTACGCTTAGCCTTTGATAGTGTGAAAAGTGCTATAGATAAAATGAAGCCCGGGAAAGCCGCTGGGAGCTCTGGCATAGTCGTTGATAAGCTAAAAACAGATGGAGATATAAGTGCTAGATTGGTCACGGAGCTGATTAATGTTATCATAAAGGAGATAAAAAATAATGCTGAAACATGTGATAGTATATTATATACATAGGCATGGGTGATTCCTTAGACAGGGAAAACTATAGGACCTGAAAATGCTCGAATAGGCTAAGTCATGAAAATTTGCTAAAGTCTTTGAATGCATTATCAGGAAAAGTGTTGTCATTAGCCATATTCAGTTCGGATTTATGCCGGGGCGTGGCACAACCGATGCTATATTCTTTCTTAGGCAACTGCAAGAGGTTCTTAGAGAAAAACAGGAAGCTTAATTATTATTGTAGAACTGGAGAAGGCCTGTGACAGGGTGCCAAGGGGAGTTATGCAGTGGGCCATGAGAAAACTTGGAGTAGAGGTGTGGTTCGTGTGTGTGTGACTATGAGAATGACAAAGCAATAGAAAACACATAGAAAATTATATCCCACACGTGGCCTAAAATACATAAAGTCCGATGCGCGAAGTAGTCTACTAACCTCGAGCACAATGTAAACAAAACGATCGACGTTACTCCCGTGAACCAACTTTTCCACCAAGTTATCTTTATATTTCGTCTAATATTAGAGTTTCTCCGTTTCCTTTTTGGGTGCTTCGTATACCAGACAAGGGTGTAGATGGTGTTGGATGCGTGGAAACCCAATAAAAGTATCTATGTATCTAAGTAAAATCGCACCAGTTAGTTATAAACAGGTGATAGGATTCTGCAGGAATACCCAGTTCTCTCCACCGCCCTTAATCCCAAACAACAAGGATGCCCAGTTTACCGCATAATATGAGTTATTTGTCAACAATACAGTATAGGCTACATACTAGAGAATATATAGGTATATGCTCTAAATCTAAATGCCATCATACTAAGAAGCCTAGTCACTGGATGAAAATATACTTTCGCTTTTAGTCAATAGGCCTATTCGCTCATTGGGCCTAGGCTATGTATTCATGAATCGTATAATTTATAACTACTACACTTTCTGAAAACAGTTAACACTTACCAAATCAGTCTCTGTAAAGTCCAGGTGATGAATCTATCTTGCCAAATCCATACCGACACTGTTGCACTGCGTAAAACGTGGAAAACTTCAAATACAAGACTGTTTACTTCCGTGATCGACCGCCATGACACCTCGCACCTCACTTCTTCTTTTCTTCTTCGGAGTCGCCGTCCTCACTTTACAGGGCAGTTTACTTACTGCGATGTACTGTATAATTATAGTCACCGGCTACCCCAGAGAAAGCTTGAGCTAGCTTCAGATACAGTTTAGAAAATTGGTATGTCATAGAAGGGATAGTTGAAGTAAAGTAATGAAGAAAAAAGCTTAAGCAGAATATTTTAGTTTTTCTCCCTTCTCTCTCTCTCTCTCTCTCCCCCCCCCCCCCCCCCCCTTGGTCTATCTTTTTTCTCCTCCTTACTCTACTCTATCTATCCTTCTTTTCTGCCACACCTGCTTCAGGAATCTTTTCACTATCCGACTATGCTGTCCGAGTTATTTTGGTTGCCAACGCGTGTGTATTTTATTGTATTCATTATTAATATTTTCCAGTGGTGTGTTATTGACCAGTAAGTAAATGGACATGTTTGGACACCACATAATATAGCATACCATATGATTATATTATATATGCGCTCTCTCTCTCTCTCTCTCTCTCTCTCTCTCTCTCTCTCTCTCTCTCTCTCTCTCTCTCATTAGCCCCCCACCCACAATAACAGATAAATACCAGCATTAGGATCATTAGCGTCGTGTTCATGCTATTTTCAACCCAACTCTTCTCGGGAGTTTTAGCGCAGATTCATGGTTGTTGGTGTGTGATGGTGGTGGTAGTGGTGAGTGTCTGTGTAGTAGTAGTAGTGGTGGTGGTGGTGGTGGTAGGAGTAGTAGTAGTAGTAGTAGTAGTAGTAGTAGTAGTAGGCTAGTAGTAGTATGTGTGTGTGTGTCTGTGTATGTTTGTTTGTGTGTGTGTTAGAAAGATAGTGCATGAATTTGTGAGTTTGTGATAGTCGTGTTGTGTGTATTTCTGCCTGTGTGTGTGTGTGTGACTGCCTGCGTGTGTGTGTGTGTGTGTGTGTGTATGTGCGTTTCTGTATGTGTGACTGCCTGGGTGTGTGTGTGTGTGTGTGTGACTGCCTGGATATGTGTGCAGTGCCATCGTATGTTGAACTTCTCTATAATTGCCACCCACATAAAGGTATCAAGAACAGGAGAGCACGGTACATAACACACATCTGCAACACACATAATTATAAAACACACGCTTCACAGATACCGATTAGGGGGGGATAGGCTATTTATTTGCTAATTTATTTATCTTATTATTGTTTAGTTTCCTACCCAGACCTCCATCTAGCTTTAAAAACAAAACAAAATAGACCCCCCTCCCTCCCTCTCTCTCATTTTTTGTTAGCCTAGGGGACAAACTAGAAAATACATTGTTCAAAAATGCAAAAATACAAAACTGCAGAACACGTCGGACCAGATGGTGTTAAATTTATTCAACTGCAATAATCGTTATCAACTTCAATGTACGATAACTATATTCAATCAACCATTATCAATCTTAACCAATAACCCCTTCTGTACCGGCGCCGTCCATTTATTAATTTTATTTTGGTTACTATTAGACGATATTCAGTTAAATAAGGGCCTCCAGCAATTAATAGTCTTAGAACTATCACACATAACCCGATTTCTTATATGTATATAAGTATATATACTGTATATATATATTATATATATATATAGAGTATATATAATTATACTGTATATACACACACACAGTATGTTGTATTACAATGTACAATGAATTAAAACAAATAATGAATACATGTCGAATAAGGTTTAAAAATTACATTCTGTTAAATAAATATATGGGCCCACTATTTTCCCCTGATAATGTTGATGATATTCCTATAATAAATAATAATGCCTTTATCGTTGTATTCATTTGGCGGCACATTTGCATATGACCGCCAATTGCTTTCAAATATCACTTTATAATGGTCAGTCACATATTTACCGAGTTTCATATTTGTCGAAACCGGTGCCAATGACGTTGGGCGCGTGTGGGAATAACCATATATTTTCTTTAAGGGGGCAGTGCTTGGTTTTTGGTCTATATATTTATGTAATGTATTTATTTTTGAATGTCCTCGCTAGACCTCCATCAACCTTAAAAAAACACGCGCTAGACCCCCTTTCAAGATAAATTTGTACATGTTTCGGTAGAAAAATTTCCCGGCCGATGGCCGGTTCCTTCTAAATTTACAGGCTCGCTATCGCTTGCCAGGAAAAAATCGACACCTAAATGGCACGAAAAGTCTTAATATTGACACAGAAATTAGGTGAAAGGTCTCTAAATCGCCAAACTATCGGAACGAACGTCTTAAAATCTAAAAAAACTAATATGCTAAACATGAGGGAGAAGGGGGCCCAGCAAAAGCGACGACCTTCCCCTTTAAAACTAATATGAGGGTTTTCCATTGCAAAGGATTTTACATTTTTGCTGTAAAAATGGTGCAATATACACCTATCATTGGTTTGAACGGCCCATTTAATTTCACTATATAATAACTATACTATGCAAATGTGTTTTCCCGAAGAGCTCTATAGTGGGATAAATATGGGTTGGATTTATCGGTATGGCAGTGACGGCATTAGCCAGGCAATAACGGCAGAGCGACGGGTTGGGTTGCTGTGTGCCATCGACTACTAAGCTGCCATATACTGTGTTGATAATTGTTATAGACCTACGTTGGGCGGGTGCCCAACCCCGAAAGGGGTTGAAATAGGGGAGCTATCCCCCGCCAAAGGCGGCTTTCTAGGGCCTTTCCTAGCCGATGCTGAGAGGATTTGGTTCTAGTCATATGGTGACGGGCTGTTCTATCAGAGTGAGAGCTGAGCGATCTCTGCCATACCCATAGTTTACTCTGACTGCCATATAATGTGTTGTCATCTACCTATCAGATATAATGTATTGCCATTTTGCCATATACTGCTTAGTTATCTCCTTACCATATATATAATGTATTGCCATTTGTCATATACTGTGTTGTCATCTACCTGCCATATATATTGTATTGCCATTTGCCATTAATACCGTGTTGTCATCTCCCTCCCTTAGCCTATACAGTATAATGTGTTGCCATTTGCCATATATTGTGTTGTCATCTACCTGCCATATATAATGCATTGCCATTTGCCATATACTGTACTGTGTTGTCATCTCCCTACCGTATACAGTATAATATATTGCCATTTACCATATAGTATGTTGTTGTTTGTCATCCTTGTTATATGCTTACCACGAACCGCTATCACACGAGCGCTTTTCTGTCAATATTCCACGAGCATGTATTTTCTCGTAATATTTCGGGACTTTAATGCACTGGTATCGGCAACTAGACTGAAGGTAGATTATTTTAGGCGGATAGTGTTAACTTGACATATAAAGATGTTTGGGGGGACGTCATAGGCACAGCTACACATAGATAGATAGATAGATTGGTAGATATAGATGGATAAGTATATACAGTATATAGATAAATAGATAGTTACATATAGATATAGATAGCTTGGTGACCGCAACAACTTTCTGCATTATAGTTCATATATTATAAGCTACACCGGTTTTGATCCAATACAAATTACTAACGAGAATCGAGGAGGGTGACCTGCCTTTTTTATCTCCTGTTCTCTCTTTCTCTGGCTTGTATCCATTCGGCCCCATTCAACCTACTGTTTTAAGACGTTTATCCCAATCTAGGTGTCTATTTCTTATATGAAGAAAACCGGCATCGCCGGAGACATTTTTCTATCGAAAAATGTACAAATTTAGCCTGCTGTCAAAAATTTGTTTTGTAAAATATGCTGGCTTACTATTGCTCACCAGGAAAAAATCGACACCTGGATGGGGATAACCGTCTTAAAACAGTAGGCTGAATGGGGCCGAATGGATACAACCAAGAGATAAAAAAGGACTAGAGTAATCGAGCTAATATTTCTACCAAATAGGAAGACTTGGCAAGGGAATATGTGTATACATTGACGGTTCATTTGGTCTAGCCCTCTTTGAGTTACAGAGGTTAGAGGTTACGATTTCTGCCCAACCTAGAATGAACGGACTATAGTAATTTCTCGGTAGAACATTATTCAAATTAAATTATTCGGCTAGACTATACTGAACAATTATCCTATGCAACAACATTATCCTATGCTTCCAATAATTGAAAAAAAAACAAAAAATGGTCATAAAAATAATGTACGGCGCCAAAAATTACCGTACAGGAAAACCCGAACAGCAAAACCGCGCCTCATAACCTAACCCAATATACCAATACGTATATTATATGTTCGCCATTTACGCGGCCATCCCTTACGCCAATATTTCCCGGGAACCATTGTTAACACGGAAGCGATATTAGTTCCCGGTGAAAATAATGAGCGGCGACCTTGTTAGTGTACTGGGCCACGGTGTTAATAACCCCCAGCCTAGGTTATTATTACCGACGCTTTCAATACATACAGTACACGTAGGTCCTACGGTACTTTAACGTGCGATAGGTCTTTATATCCTTGCGGAAATTCCGAATAAATTAAATTCCCAATCCCCTCGCCCCCTCCTAACAAGAGTGCTAACAGGATAGGTTGGGTAAGGTTGTTAGGTTAGGCTAATGTCTTTTCAAAGTTGACTGTAGGCCTATGTCAAATAAAAAAAAAAAAAAAAAAAAAAAAAAAAAAATAGGGCTTAGTAAAAAGCCTGTCCAGGGTCTCTTCAATTTTTACCGAAAATTTCAATAAGTCTTGGTGGGGACAAATGACTTCTGTATCCCAGGGCTAACTGTTATTGTCATATATAGCTTATTCTTGTCATTTTATTGTCTTTAACCCCACATTTTCCTTGATCTTCATAGCCCTCCCCACTAGTGGGGGCTGTTTCTAAATAGGCCTAGTTGGAAAATGGGTAAATACTAATTTCTGCTCCAAATCTTTATAATACAACACTAGGCTATATCTGAAGGACAAAAACACACACAACCAAAAATAGGGTACCGGTACTTACTAAAATCGCTGTTGGAGCTAAGTCAGGTTTAGGCTACTATATTTTCCACAATAGGCCTACATAGGCTTTACCGGTGTATAGGCCCTATATATATATATATGTAACACATTACAGTAGCCTACAGTACTTACTTAGGCCTAGCCTATAGAACATAATAGAAGTTAGGCCTAGCCTAGACTTCACAAATCTTTCAGTTTAGGCTATATTATCCTAGGCCTATCTGTATTTTGTGTTGGGATTAGGATATTCCCCTGTTACGATTTATCATATTCCTATTCAGGCTATCCAATCATCATTGCATTCATTGAACAAGGCTAGGCTATGCAAAGTTGCTTTCAAATTAATTTGGGTTGGCCTAGACCAACCTAGGTTAGGTAGGCCAATTAATTATGACCATAATGTTGATAAGGTTGACCGTTGATAGGATAGGTTAGATTACAAAACAAAATTAAAGTAGGCATAGCCTAGCCTAGATGTGCTGGAAAGTGTGAAAAGGAACAACTTGAGATGGCTCGGCCATAATTATGGAACGTATGGAAAGCGAGAGAATGACTAAGAGGGTGTACGAGAGTGAGGTGAAGGGACAGAGATCTAGACCGAAAGAGAGGTGGAAGGATGGAGTGAGGAAGTATATGAACGAAGGCGGTGCTGGTTGGGGGGAGGGGCGTCGACTGACTGGAGACAGAGGTGCATGGGGGCGGTTCATTCGTGGCCACCCCTTCGGGGATCACGGCGTCGGGCAATAGATAGATAGATAGTTAGCCTAGCCTAGGCCTAAACATTTAAAATATCAAATCTTATGCAGAAATGGAAAACAACTAGGGTTTGATGTCAAAATCAGTAGCCTAGTTTTGAAAATAATAAATTAGTATTAGTTTTGACACAGCAGTGGCGCACCACGACTATGAGGCTGGGGCCTCTGGATATATCAAGTAACTAAAGTAAGTAGGCTAAACATAGGCCTAATTATAAATGACTAACCTCAACTGTGGTCTTTTGCATGCGGAAGTGAGACTTGAATACTAGATCCGAGTACGCTGGGACGATGAGTTCCACATAATTGGACATGGTGACAGGTCGCTCTCTCACCGCTACAGCTTCCACGTACTCGTCAAGGGCCTTGTCTCTTGCAATGACTGCTTCGACGGCATCCAGTAGTCCTCTATCGTCAAGCTCTGCGACACAGATAATTCCTGCAACCAGGGAGGTATGCCATATCCTCTTGTTTGTTGTAGGCGACTTCAAGGATAGGCTGGATAGCGTCCGACGGTCCGTGTAGATCCGTTGGACCTTGTTGGAACTTGGTAGCCTTAATTTAAGCTAGATTTGGCGCCTTTTGTCAATTTTCTTGGACGGATGGTTCTTAGCTATCATATTTAAAGTTATTATATTGCTAATACTATAGATTGCGTATCGTGTTTCCCCTTCTTGAATACAATTTATGTAAATATTAAACACACTACGAAAAATAGGCGAAAAATAAAGCAATTATCGGACGAATCGGCGATAGGTCTGCCGAACGCGCCTCAGGTCACGCGATTTTTTTTTTTTTTCCTGCTACCTCCAGACAATTTGTTTTCAACTTAACCCTTTCGCTGCAGGTGACGTTCTGGAACGTCATGGCAAGTTACAGCAATTTCCAGGCTTTAACCTCTGAAGTGCGCATGGGGGTAATTGGAAACGTCCCCCTGTGCTGACGTATTTGAGGTGTTTCCGTCACTAAAATATTCATTGTGCCATTAATAGCATTAATATTTATCCATATGCGCCTATTATGGGTTGATTATAAAGGTATTAACCTGAAACAACAATAAAACGAGTGAAAACAGCGTTTGGATGGTCAAAATCGGAGATATAGCCCGCGAGTTGTATAATGTATGGGTGAGGCAATCTGCTTTCCCGCCAATTTCCCCCAAGGCCACTGAGACGCAGTCGATCGATACTCTCTCTCTCTCTCTTGCACTCGCTTGCTATCAGTGATGACCACACCCTCCAATCGGATTTCTAATGTTAGCACGAAAATATACCTCAGAATAAGGGAATAACAGGGAAAATAGGTGATAACTGAAGGAGAGGAGGAAAGTGGGGAAGGAGGGGAGGTAGAGGACTGAGATTTTGCATGGCCCAGGGGCCAAAAAAAAAAAAAAAAATAAAAAAAAAAAATATAAAAAAATATTTTTTTTTTCGATGTCAAAAGTTGATTTTTATTTTCTCTGACTCTTAAGAGTCTTCCCGCAGTGCGCCGGGGGAACTCTTAAGAGTCTCCCCGCAGCTCCCGGGTTAAAAGCCTGTAAAAACCGTAAAAATCGAGTGTCAGTGGGCGGGAGCGTGAGGGGCCCACCTCCGACCCTCAGAGCACCGAGCGGCTCACTGAGGTTGACTTGTGTCTCGCGCGGGTCTCTCTCTCTGTCTCCCAGCAGTGTAGCCAAGCGAGCGAGTGTTACATAATAGCGGGTTTCCCGCGTTTCACTGGCACCACTGCGGGTGAACCAGACCACGTACGGGGCCCGTTCTGGTGTCATTTTGAAGCTATTCTCGCCTAGTTTTCGGCAGAATACACTTCATTTAATGCAGATGCTTGATTTATCATTCAGGAGTGCCTGAATATGCCCTAAATAGCCCAAAAATGGCCGCAGCCAAGGGTTGAAGGGTATGTCAGAAATAGAGGGTTATTTCAGGTATTCCTTATTACCTATAATCTCTTCTGACTCACTATACAGTAATGTCTTGCTACTCCCTATAATATCTTCCTACTCCCTATAATATCTTCTGACTCCCTATATCTTTCTAATCCACATTATATCTTCCTACTCCCTATAATATCTTTCTACTCCCTATAATATCTTCCTACGCCCTATAGTATCTTCCTACTCCCTATAATCTCTTCCTACTCCCTATAATCTCTTCGGACTCCCTATAATGTCTTCCTACTCCCTATATCTTCCTACTCCCTATAATATCTTCCTACTCCCTATATCTTCCTACTCCCTATAATCTCATACCTATTCCCTATGATATCTTCCAACTCCCTATAATCTCTTCCCATTCCCTACATTATAATACCTACTCCCTACAGTGTCTTCCTACTCCCTATACAGTAATCTCGGGCGTTTGTGTGCCCTCCTCGGCTCCTTGCCTGTGAGCGGCTTCGGTCACCCAAGTTTTTTTGTGGTAGGCAGGGAGGGTTCTGTGAGGGCGCTCGGTTATGGCCTTGGCCTTGCTCGGGGCCTTGGGGCTGTTCGGCCAGGCAGCCTGGCGAACAGCAACAACAACAACAAAACTCCCTATCGGGGCTGTTCGGCTAGGCAGCTTAGGGAACAACAACAACAACAAAACTCCCTATAATCTCTTCCTACTCTTGCCTATGATTGTTTTCTAATACCTATAATCGCTTTCCACTCCCTACAATGTAGGCTACTGATTACTGAAGCAGAGTGATATCAAAATAACTCAAATTAATTCAAATTGGATATGAAGGACCTGCCTCATTTGGGCTAGTTGACCTGTTGACTACTAATTGATGTTAGTGTGTCCTTGCCCTTGTAATTGCTTTCTACCTCATATTATGGGTGGGGCTCTGGTTTCCCGTGCATTTTCGCACCCTCCTCAGTTCCCTGCCATGAAGTGGCTTCAGTCACCCGGGCTTTATTAGTGGTAAGCAGGGAGGGTTTTGTGGGGGCGCTCGTTTATGGCCTTAGCATTGCTCGGGACCTTGGGGCTGTTCGGCCAGACAGCCTGGGGAACAGCAACAACAAACTTCATATTATCACTCCATACTCCCTATAAACTTTTGATTATTGGTGCTTGGGTTGCCATGCAGTTTGCCTGGTTGGCGGTAGTCCCTGACCTGTGTGTTTAGAGCACTTTCCTTAACTCCTTGCGACATATATGACGCGATCGCGTCATATGGAACTTATGACCAAAAACTCATATGACGCGATCGCGTCATATGGACTTATCTACAGTACATGCCTCTCCAATAAGTCCAAATGACGCTCTAGCGTCATATGGAGCTCAGTAAGTCCGGTAAGTTAGATGAAGATCTGTCGGTTGGTGGCAACCCCAGGTTCCTCCGACAATTCTAACGGCCAGCAGTGTGGTTTTGACAGTTGTGTGGTGCAGTGGCAATGATACCGGGCGCCCGTCTCCGTGGACTTACTGGAACATAATATGTCTGAAGGAGTTAAGATGATGAATTGAGTTCAGAGTTGGTTTTTCATCAGGTCAAAGAAATCATGATTATGTGTCATCTTATCGTCTTGAATAAATTGGATCACTATTAACTCAAGGGGCGCGATAGGCCTCACGTTAGTGTCTGTATAGCGGATGCAATAGGCCTCGCGGAAGAAATCATTGAATAAAATAAAATAAATAAATGCCCCACAGAACTTCAATGGAAGCAATATGTGCTTAGGTGGCATATTTACCCTCTACTACCTCCTTCCTCTGCCCCACATGTGACCCCCCCTCACTCCTCAATTATTGGCTATTATTCCTCGTATTTTCGCCATTCCTCCATTTCCCTGCACAAAATATGATAAGTCACAGTCTTCCACACTCCCTTGTCCCCTTGACATGCGTGGAAGACAGGTGGGACTGTCAGTCTGCCTCAAGCAGGCCCAGGAAGCACATCTATGTCACGCTCTCTCTCGCCTTCATCCACCGCCTCCCACCATAAATATATGTTTTTCACTAGGTATTTGCTGTGTAGGCTACACCTATTTTCTGTGATACACCATAGGTCACCCAGAGGACAACCGGAAGAAAAAAATAAGAACAAAAGGTGAAAAACATAGAGGAAACAAAAGCTACGTAAAATTAGTCAAGCCAACGACGAAAGTTCGAGGGTAATAACCTTTTCCCATCAAGCCTCAGAAGCCCTCCAACGGGGACGAGCGTAGTACTAGTAGGGGTGCGTGGAACACTCGGTCTTTAACTTTTTGTATGTATGTGGGGCCATGGTTAGGTGGTTTTGATAAGTTCTTTTGCCTTTATATTGTGTCGCCCCAGTTTTGGTTTGTATATTTTGCAAGTTTTACTTTATTATTACTCTAGTATGGTTACCTTCCAGCATTGTGTAACAGTTATCAGGGTAAACACTGGAACTGTTAATGCTCTTCACTTACTTTATGCACAGCTGCACTGGTTAGAGGGGAGTATCCTACATAAAGAATCAAATCAATTTATACATTGAATACTTTACAAACATTCAAGCTTTGTATAATAAAACACTTGAAATCAGATGGTTGGAAGATTTATTCTATTACTCTGTGTATAAAAATTTCCATGGAATGAAATAAAAAGCTTTTAATAAATAATTTACCAGTACCCTCCGATGGTAAAACTGATATAGGCCTACAATACTTCACTTACTAAGCACCAAGTAAATACAACATCCGCGTTTCAAATGTTAATTCTATAATCTTATTTGTCCGTATGTTCTGAGGTAACATACTAGTATTGTTCGAAACATAACATCTGCCAAGCCAATTATATTAACTAAATATCTGTGTCTATAATTCTATTATTAACTCTGATATCACCAAAACAAAATATCCAGCAAAAAGCATGAATATCAGTAACAACAATGAAATTTTGAATAATATCTATAATAATTTATAACAACTCTATAGCTGGACCTACACTACAAAAAAAAACAAATCTGTATAAAATATTTTGTCTGCTATTCTACAAGGGTGTTGAGGCGGCACCGATCAGTCCGCCAATAGTTCCTCTTCGTCCACATTTATGTCCTGTAGGGGAAAGCCACAATAAGTCTGGATACTAAGAAACACAGAAATAACATCATTCAAATAACCGGCTTTTCTTCCATACTTAAGTTACACAGCATAAATTCATATTTACTTTAGATGTATAGATCTACCTCGCTATTCGATGCCCTGATTTACGATATTATTGTAGGTGTTTATACGTTTGAGTTTGTGTTTTAGCTGCTCCAAGAACGCATTCCCATTTACCCCATTAATTTTAGGGTTTGCTATACGATTTTCTATTTAAGATCGTGTTTTGAGGAACGTAACCCAATCAAAAATCGAGGGAGACTGGTACTGATAATACTGTAAGAGTAAATATCACAGAATATATTAATCACATGATGACTGTAAAATCAAAGGTACTCTCTACATACCACAATATTATTTCCATTCATCCTCAAGGAATGTACGACTTATTAGACCTTATTATTACATAATTATTTCATAAATGTTTATACATATTTTAATAATGCATCACTTAGCTCTACTCCCACTAGTTCTGTATATTTTGATAGAACTAAACTTAAAGATGCCCTTAAATTCCTCCTTTTCAATACTTATGTTAGATTCGGGCCGTACATTTTCAAACAAATATTAGGAATTCCTATGGGTGGAAATGCTAGCCCTTTAATTGCAGACTTATTCTTGCTTGCTTTAGAATTTAAATATATAAAAGACTTAGTTGACAGTAGCAAGAAAAATAAAATTCCAGAAAAATTAGCACTTGCTAAACTGTTAAGTAATAATAGTAGATATATTGATGATATTCTTGTTTGCAATTTGTTAAATTTTAATCAAGTTGCTAAACTTATTTACCCTAATTCTATTCCCCTCACACAATGTAACGTAAATTATAAAGTTGAAAATTTTCTTGATATAAATATAGATTGTTAATGAACAGTGCATACTTAAAGTATATCACAAAGTTGATGATTTTAATTTTAACGTAATAAACTTTCCTTTCCCTAGTAGTAATATCGATAGTAAAATCACTTATAATTGTTTTTATTCCCAATTAATAAGATTTTGTAAAATCTGCACTAAAGTAGATGACTTTTGGGCTAGAGCTAGGTTACTATACAGACTCTTAGTGGACAGAGGTTTTGAGGCAAGAAATTGTTCCATAAATTTAATCTTTTTAGGGTCAATTATTGTGACTGTATTCTAAAATTTGACATCAATAATTTTAATCAAGCATTTTTAACTTGAAGTTTCTTGTATAACCACTGCTTACTTTTTGTCTGTATTTATTGTTTATCTTTTTCTTTTTCTTTTTCTATTATTATTATTATTATTATTAATATTGATGATTTTTTAAATTTATTGTTCTTGTTAAAAGAGTACTCTTTGTTTAAATCTGTTGTTACTTCATATTTTGCAATTATTTCTCTTTATATTATATGTATTCATTGTCGATAGTATCAATTGCTTACTTTTGCGATTTCCTTAGTTTATTTGTGCTATAAATGTAGGTTATTTGTAGGGTAGTTATTGATAGGGGTCACTTGAAGCATGCTATGCTTACAGGTACCTACCCGATAGCACTATCGTTAGTGAGTGCTGTACTGTATTTTATATATTATTTTGTAATAGTATAGATATCTTATCAATATTTGTATTTTTTACTATTGTTAATGTCTTGTCATGTTGCAAATTTGATTTTAAATAATATTTTGACATTTAACATGTAGTTTCTTTATTCATGCAGAGTTTAGTAAAATTTGCCAGAACGTCCCGGACTTCCCAAACTTGACTACTTCCTTTAACGTGACGATAGTGCGTTGTTATATGTGCGATTGGTTTGCTTGGGAAACAGATTAACTTGCTCATGTAGTGATGTACACCCTATGTGGTGGATTGTGTTCTTTTATTTAATAATTTTCATTTTAGTAAGCGTTGTTTCCACACAGCGATTTTGATAATTTAATTTGACTTTATATTGTCCTTGTCCCAATTTTGGTTTGTTTAGTTTGCAAGTTTTACATTTTAATAACCTATAGAAGCTGACCAAACTTATACTCCCAAAAATAAAACAAATATATAATACGGTAGAGATAATATAATAATAATAATGACTAGCACCAAACCTAAAAAGACTATTTGGCACTAAAACGTAACCGTCGAGAGAACAACAGAGCTATGGGCAGCAGTGCTGGCCAATTAGAACTTAGAAATATATAATGTTAACTGTAGGGTTAAATATAACATTTATTATAATGTAAAACTTGCAAAATAAACAAACCAAAACTTATAGGAACACAGTAAAAAGACAAAATAACTAATCAAAATCGCTATGTGGAAACAGGTTCACATTTTCATTGCATTTACATAATTTTTTACATGATTTACATCATTTTCATTGCAATTTGTTAAATTTTAATCAAGTTGCTAAACTTATTTACCCTAATTCTATTCCCCTCACACAATGTAACGTAAATTATAAAGTTGAAAATTTTCTTGATATAAATATAGAGATTGTTAATGAACAGTGCATACTTAAAGTATATCACAAAGTTGATGATTTTAATTTTAACGTAATAAACTTTCCTTTCCCTAGTAGTAATATCGATAGTAAAATAACTTATAATTGTTTTTATTCCCAATTAATAAGATTTTGTAAAATCTGCACTAAAGTAGATGACTTTTGGGCTAGAGCTAGGTTACTATACAGACTCTTAGTGGACAGAGGTTTTGAGGCAAGTAAATTGTTCCATAAATTTAATCTTTTTAGGGTCAATTATTGTGACTGTATTCTAAAATTTGACATCAATAATTTTAATCAAGCATTTTTAACTTGAAGTTTCTTGTATAACCTCTGCTTACTTTTTGTCTGTATTTATTGTTTATCTTTTTCTTTTTCTATTATTATTATTAATATTAATATTGATGATTTTTTAAATTTATTGTTCTTGTTAAAAGAGTACTCTTTGTTTAAATCTGTTGTTACTTCATATTTTGTAATTATTTGTCTTTATATTATATGTATTCATTGTCGATAGTATCAATTGCTTACTTTTGCGATTTCCTTAGTTTATTTGTGCTATAAATGTAGGTTATTTGTAGGGTAGTTATTGATAGGGGTCACTTGAGGCATGCTATGCTTACAGGTACCTACCCGATAGCACTATCGTTAGTGAGTGCTGTACTGTATTTATATATTATTTTGTAATAGTATAGATATCTTATCAATATTTGTATTTTGTACTATTTTAATGTCTTGTCATGTTGCAAATTTGATTTTAAATAATATTTTGACATTTAACATATAGTTTCTTTATTCATGCAGAGTTTAGTAAAATTTGCCAGAACGTCCCGGACTTCCCAAACTTGACTACTTCCTTTAACGTGACGATAGTGCGTTGTTATATGTGCGATTAGTTTGCTTGGGAAACAGATTAACTTGCTCATGTAGTAATGTACACCCTATGTGGTGGATTGTGTTCTTTTATTTAATAATTTTCATTTTAGTAAACGTTGTTTCCACATAGCGATTTTGATAATTTAATTTGACTTTATATTGTCCTTGTCCCAATTTTGGTTTGTTTAGTTTGCAAGTTTTACATTTTAATTTTCTGGCATTTTTTTTTTTTTTTTTATATTGGCTTTATTCAGTTTTAGTGTGGCAGCTTCAGATTGAACGCTACCAATAAAAAATGGTCTAAAAAAGATCTCGTGAAACTCCACTTTTAGTCTACAGTAGGATAGATTAGGCTCTGCCTCAAGTCGACCACCCCCAATAAAAAAACAAAAAACAAAAATGGGTATTTGCCAGAGTACATAGATAGATAGGATAGATTACTGTAAGCCAAGACTCACGTTAGGATCTATGTTGTCCTCGATCCTGACATTCTCAAGGTCCAACTCCAGTTCTCTCTCCAACTGTGCCTGGTCCATAGCTGCCCGGCCCGTCGCTCCACCACCGCCTGGGATCACACACAAGGTCAGTAGTGGTAAAGGTAGGGGCAGGGGTCACAGGTCAGGTCAAAGGTGGTATGTTAGTTTTAACCCCTTCTGTACCACTGACGTCTTTTTAACTTTACTTTGGCTACTATTAGACAATTTTATTCAGTTGAGAAAAGGGCATCTAGCAATTAACAGGCTTCAACACTCAGTTAACCTTTTTTTTACTACCACAGATCCTTCTTAAACTGCACAATATCGTCTAAATATAGCTAGAATAAAACTACAAAAACATTGTCGGTAAAGAAGGGGTTAAGGGTCTGGTTAGGTTTAGATGTAAGGTTTAGGTTAGGACTTCAGGGTGAGGTTAAAACTTAAAGGTGATGTTGGAAAGTATGGCTAAGTCTTCAAGGTAGGATGTGGGTTTAGAGCTTTATAAATAAAAAGTTTAATAAAGAGGTTAAAGAGTTTGAGGAAAAAAAGGTGAGGGCGAGTTGTTGTCATTCCCTAGGCTGCCTGGCCGAACAGTCCCGAGTCCCTAAGGAAGGCCATGGCCGAGGATGAGTAATAAGATTTTAATTGCAATCTAAGGGGAAGGTTAAGAATGACAGAAGAGGTGAGGCAAGGAGATAAAGGTGAGGTAAAGGCTGCAATGTAAAGGGAGGTGAGAATGAGGTTGGGAGGTAAAGAGAAGGTTGAGGACTGACATGTAAAGGTGTGAATTTAGTTGCTTTGTGGCTAAAGGGTAAGGTCATGAATTTTAGATATAATTGTGAATTATGGGTGAGCTAGGGATATAAGGGAAAGGTTTGGAGGTAAAGGGGAGGTTGTTGGAAGGGTGAGAGAGGAAATCAAACTAGGTGGGTGTTAGGAATATAGGAGATTGGAGAAATGTGGTAGATGAAATTAAGGAAAGTGATTATCAATATGTCAATGGTAATAATGTGATGAAAAAGGAATGAAATATGACATAAAAGGAAAAGAAGAACCAAAGACAATTACAAAACCCAAAGAAAATGGGTTGGGTAATTAAGGAAAGTGATTATAAATATGTCACTGGTAATAATGTAATAACATATAACATAAAAGAAAAAGAAGAACCAAAGACAAATATACAAAACCCAAAGAAACCGGGTTGGGTTTTACACGGGTTTAAATCACTCTCCTACACCAAACACTCCTAAAAACATAAAAATACCCCCACTACAAAATGCCCATACACATGCAACACATTGGTAATTAATTAAGGCCCGGATACTCAAAACACTTAACACATTCTGTACCAGCGATACCCTTTTCATTACATAGGTATTCCGGCAACTATTAGACGATATCATTCAGCTTAGGAAGGACGTCTACCAATTACTAGACTACAGACTATCTCAATCCTTCTAGCTACCGCATATCCTTCCTAAGCTTAATAAAATCACGTAAATGTAGCTGAAACCAAATATATAATACGTCGCCGGTACTGTAATGATTAAGGTCATATCTGAACAGTACAATCATAACTTTTAATGCAAGCAAAACCCAAAACATTTCATAAATGGAAATATTAGCTTACGACTGTTTAATTTGTCTGAGTAAATGTAAGTTATGACAAGGTAACAATTCAACTGTAATGTAAGTCTGTCATAGCTCGTACCATGTCATAACTTAAGGTAGCTTTGAATATCCCGGCCTAGAGTGGTGCAAACATCTACACACTTAAGATCCTTCAGTAAACAAAGATTGAGTAACTACCGAGAGAGAGAGAGAGAGGGGTTGCATCATTCTATGATTTGCTTATTTGTTGGGTTTAACGCTCTCAGTATGGTTGGTGTAATATTTGTAATCACCAAAGAAGGTTATGATCACCAATATTTACTACTAAATTTGTGTAAGGTAATGTATTGGATGTCCTCTAACCCCTCTGATTGGTTGGTGCTACTCAAGGAACCACCACGCTCTCTGTGGATGAAGCGGTCTTTAAACTTGTATGTATGTATGCATTAAAATGTAAAACTTGCAAACTAAACAAACCAAAATTAGGACAAAGGCAAAACAACTAATCAACATCGCTATGTGGAAACAACGCTTACTAAAATAAAATAACCTTCTTTGGCGAATAAAAATATTACAATTACGACCCGATACTCAAGTTTACAAAAATAGTGCCCAGGTGAAGAGTGACCAAATCTGTATTAGCTAAAGGATCTCTACAGAGTTAACAAGGTTGGTGCTACTTTCTACACATTAACAAAACACTAGGAATACAACAAATCCATGCTGACCAATAATATTAAGCGAGTGTTGTAATGGCTATAACAATTGCTGTTGTAAAATAGTAGACATTGTGTTCCGGATTATCAGAGCACTCACAATTCTCATGATGTAAAATCTAACTTCTATCAACCCCGTACATACATTATATACCTACAACTATATGCAAAACAATGTTATAAAAAATAGTTTTATGTAATTAAATTGTAAAACTTTAAAACAAATTAATACATAAATTTCAAATTGGTGTAGTTGAGAAATAATAAACTTGTAACATAGCTCCTTACTGTAACAACAAATATATAGTATATCTCTTGCAGTTACACCTATTATTTTTCACATTCACAAAATTAATGAATTAATTAATTATGGCAAAATATAGCAAAACAGTAATGGAATGTCATTAAAAAAATAAAAATAAAAATAAAATAGCAATACTGTACACTGAACATACCCTTGTACAACATGGCACAGCTTTGTAACCAACACTGATCAGCATTCCTACTTAACAATATTTTACAGCCTTTAGTCACTGTGCACATAAATGCTGTACGAACATCTTCCACATAGCCTAGTAAAAGTCTGATGAAAGTTACCCCTCATTACATTATAATCTACTATAGCTACTACTGTACGAGGTGATATATTTCTTGAAAGGGATGGCTAGTAGTAGAAGTAGTATTCGTTCCCTAGGCTGCTTGGCCGAACAGCCCCAAGCTCCTAAGAAAGGCCACGACCGAGACCGGGTTTTCCCACAAAGTTCTCAAGGAGTGTGTGTTGTGTTGCTGGCATAAGTGATTGTGTGTTATGCAGTCTTCCATAATGTGTTTGATAGTGTGCAGTGTTGTATTACAACCCGGACAGGTGTCCTGGACGGAGTCATCCAGCCTCTTCTGATAACTCAGAAAGGTTGGATGGTGCCCACATAGCAGTCTAGCCAGGTGGACTCTGTCCTCACGGGAGAGGAGGGTTTCCGAGGGAAGGACTAGTTATATATTTTAGTTGCGTGGTTGAGTTACACTATTAATAATACCCAATCTTGTCATTAGGAAAAAATCCTCTCTGTCATATGAAGAGATGACAAAATGAATTAATGAGCATCATGCACCACCACCATTGTTAAGCCCTTCAACCAGATGAAATGACAACAGCTAAAGTCAGACCATTATATTCAACTTGGGAAGGATCTGCGTGTGTTAGAGGTGCGAGATAATCCTTAACCCTTTTATTCCTAGAGATCCTTCCAAAGCCGAGTAAAATCATCCGGTTGTAGCACCAGTAAAGAAATTGTCATCTGATTAAAGGGGTAAATATTTAGTTAGTAAATTTACTCGTGTTCACCACTATCACTTAAGTATTTATTAACCTACTAGGTACTTTTACACCTGCAATTCTAACAAAATCCTACAACTTAATAAACAGTTTCAATGTCAACTAGTTTAAAATAGAGAGCACTATAGTCCGTTAAATCTATGTTGGCCAGATATCGTAACATCTAACCTCTGTAACTCAAAAGGGGCTAAAGCAAATGAGCCGTCAATTTCCACACCTATTCCCTAGCCAAGTCTTCCTATTTGGTAGAAAAATTAGCTCGATTACTCTAGTCCTTCTTGAGTTACGGAGGTTAGAGGTTACGGAGGTTAGAGGTTACGATTTCTGCCCAACCTAGAATGAACTGAATATAGTAATGATATAATGTACAGGTATAAATATCTGTCCATAACTGTACAGTACTTCCCTTTCCCCCGTTTTAGCACTACAATTTTATATTATTTCCTGACAAATTCAAGCACTGATTGATGTTCCACATTCTCTTCAAATACCTATCAGCTCAGTGACTTGCTCAGTGTTCTATAGCGCAATCTAATTAATCTTTTCAGATATTTTGTTGCTCTTATTTTATGACATTCACATGACTGTTCAACACTCAGAATTATAGGGTCTATAAGTGACACAAATCACTTGAATCCCAAATATATCAGAACAACCAAAATCTCACTTAGGTTAAGGCCCCATTAATTGCTCTTTCCATTCACATATGCATAGCCTACGTGAGTTGCAGTTGGGATGTGTGTACATGCTTAGATTAATATGCAGGATTCGAAGTTGCATAATAAATCGTAGGCAGTTTCCACCATCCTTTAACTGTCTTCGTGGTGCGATGCATAAGGTGTTGATTTTCGGTGTGAGCGTCCTGGGTTCGAATCCACGGACTGCCACATGTGTTTGTAAATTTCATTAATCGATTTTAGGAGTATAGTTGGTTGCTGGAAGGAACATAATAATTAGGTTATCAAATCTTGCATCTACTACAGTAGCAACCTTCATGCCCATCACATAAGTTTCTTCAAGAAAACTCATGAAAATATAGGGGTTTATCAACACAAGGAGTAAATATAATGAAGGTGGGATGCTATACGGCCAAGTTGATTCATTACGATGTAGAATTATAAGATTCTCAGAACCAGTACTGTACCTTGTAGTCCGTTAATGTTGGTAGCACTGAACTGTAGTGTTACCAAATAAAGTCCGCTAGATCGTAAATGAATGCCGAAAATCGCTAGAATAATGCCACAGTTTCTACAATATCGCTCTAAAATGGCTGAAATCTCCAGAATATCGCTAGAATTCATGTCGCTAGATGTTAAAAATTGCCTCCAGGATGAAGTAAATACCTCTAGATCTAGCGGGAAAGTAGCTAAATTGGCTTGAAGTTCGTAAATGTTGGTAGCACTGAACAGTTAGTAGCACAAAATGGATATATTAGAATCGGGTCAATGGGACGGACGGGGGTAAACGTCGCATTTCCAAAATTTTGTCCAAATCATGTGACTGATGGCTAGATATGGGACATCAAGACTATTGAAAATCTTGCACTTGCCTCCAGTGATCCGAAAAACTTTATTAATTCTCCCTGTTGATATTGGATATACTCAATGGGCAAATGTAAGTACAGTATTTGTATGTCCTCAATGAGCATTTCAAACCATTAATCAAACAATATGGACACAATGGCCATCTATTGGGATCAAGACCAACCATTACCTAGTACAGTAATATAACTCTCTGCTTCCATTGTGTTGGTGGCATTAACTAAGCCGGCACCACCAGGGCCATAGTGGTGCCAAACAGGCGGCTCAGGAAGCTCGCAGAAGGCACTGGGTATCACTTTTCCGGAGGTAGCTAATTCACTGGTGCCAATATCGATTAAATTGACAACTTCCAACCGAGGACATATTTTCAAACTTGGCTCCCTAGCTCGATCACTCTCCCTGCTCCTTAAGTAGTCGTCCTCAAATGCTGACAAAATATAACGGATTGTTGTAGTCTCCTTTTCCTAATGAATTATAGTTTGATGTACAGCACTGTATAGGTAGCGCCAATAAACTTGATCCCTGACCTCTGTTACTCAAAAAGGCCTAGAGCAAACGGACTGTAAATATCCACACCTATTTCCTGATGGACACTTCCCAAATGATAGAAACGTCAGCCCGATTGCTTTAATTTATTTCCCGTTATATGAAATTAAGGGGTCAAGATTATTGTCAAGTTGGCTGGCGCTACCTATAATACCTTTGATATAATCTATATTTTTAATGTATACCAGTTATTATAAAACTAAAAATACTATCTATATCTCTACAAATAAAGCCAAAACAAACACAAGTGCAGTTTTTGTCTCCCCCAAGCCAATGTTAGAGGGCCAGCACTAAGACGTGGACCAAATACCAGGTTAAGTATGTAAGTAAGAGCGTATTAGCAAGTGTTTTTATGTGTATGTCACACTTATCAAGCTTTATATCTTAACTCTAGAGGTTTTGAGTCATTCCTGCATCTTACACCACTCACAAGTTATTGGTTAATGTGTTACAGTGTTAATAGTGATTATACATGACTCTACATTCAATCTGTAATCGATGGACATTGGCCGTCAGTAAAAAAGTCACTCGCCAGTACCAGCGACGGACGACAGTAATATGCGGTCCTTGTACCAAATGGTACCTGGTATCATGACTTGTAAACACTGCTTTGAGACCTTGGAAACACTTCTCAAAGTGTATCTAAGGACCCACGGGCGAGCTGGCTCAGTACTCGTCCAGGTTTCGGGGCGAGAGGATGCTCTCTCTCGACTTTGAAGCAATTTTGGCCACAATGCTTGGTACTGGAGGTTACATTTATAGTAATACCCTCTGGTACAGTAGGAGTTAAAACCTTGTGACCATCAGGGTTGTTTAGAAACCTTTAGTTTAATTACTTCAACTTCTGCAGTTGTCTTTGAGCGAGTTGTGGGCAAAAAACTAATTTTAGAGAGGTAATTATGAGATTAAGAGAATTCTATTTCTGAATAATAAACGGCAACCCCCAGACCTCAAAGGGTTAAAGTTTTCTTTATCCCTTTCTTTTGTATGCATGTATGTATGTATATACTGAACTCAGGCACATACTCCATAGCTGGGGGTGGCCGACTCAAGACAGAGCCCGCACTGATACATTTTCTTTACCTTTCTTTTACAAAGATAAAATGGGTTAAAAACTAGGTAACACGCAAATTATGCCGGGGCGCAGGGGTTAATAAGAACTATTCTAGAACTCAGATATTAATTGAATAAGCCTGAAAGAAAATTTAAACCTCACTGACTAAACCAAATTCAAATATTTCTAAAATAAGTAAAATTGTTGAACAAAGTCTTCATACCAATCTAATGAAAGAGTTCAAAGAACAATATCTCATTTCAATGCCAAGCTCTCTAAATGCCACATGCCACAGCGCGGTTGGTAGAGCACTTGCCTACAAACCGTGAGGTCGACGGTTCGAGTCTCGAGCCAGCCAGTGTGTGTGTTATTGGTAGACGCCGGCGCAGTCTAGCAATCTGTGGCAACTATTCACTGTTGTCCCTGATCATCAGGGCACCCACCCTAGTCCAGCTCTTGAGCAGGGAGTGCATGGTGGTAAAAACCATATCCTGTAAGCCTAAGGACCAGGATTCAGCTCTTAGGTTGCACCCCCTATGAAGGCCAGAAACTTTGTCACAAGAAATTCCTCTTTTTTGGAGCATTTCCAATACTAAGGATGCAATTTTTATCAATTGTTCAGTTACTGACAATATTTTCTTCACCTTAAGGGGTTAAAAGAACCTATCCCAACTAATCTTGTGAATCCAATGACAATACATAACTAATCATAGCCCCTGACTAATTGGGCATAACTTGAAAGTCCGCTTTCATGAATTCAGTTACAGTACTTCCCATCCATGTTTCTCACAATGTTTAGATATTAAATATTATGGTGTAGAGCCATGGTAATCAGCAATAAGAATAGTATATTCAGTACTACAAACAAATGCACAATACATAAGCCTTTTACACTACTGTACAGTACTTCAAAATTAACTCTGAAGTAATCATGATGTTCATTTCAAACACATTAAAGCACTGTATGTAATATTTCCCTATAAAAAAAATAAATTGTGTGGTAGATGAAGATGCCAAGATGCTCCCTTTCCCTCCCTCAGCCATTTGAAGTGTTACCTATCGACTCATTCTTCATAGCCTCCAACCCCCAGTCTTCCACATCGTCCTCATCCCAACCCAGCGTCCGACGGGAACTGACTCCCGCTTCCGATGGCTCCTCGTCTTCCGTTATCTTATCCTCTCTCACTGTCTCGTCTTCTGTTATCTTATCCTCTTTCTCTTCTGCTATGTCACTATTACTTGTTGGTAAGAGGCCGAAGTCACTCTTACTTCCCGACAAGAGACCAAAATCATCGCTCTCATCTCCGAGAAGATTGTCACTGGGTGGAATTACATCATCGCTATCCTCACCTTCCAGCAGGTCATCGTACGCATCAAAATCAACGTCTTTACTTTTTAGGCTGGGCGTTTCTTTCTGTAAGCCAAATGCCTCGTCCTCTTCAACTAGAGAATCGATAAATTGTTCTTGTTGCTCCTTTATCACAGGAGGAGGGTCCATGTCATCTAACAGATTTTCCACCTTGCCTACTTCAGCTTCCGGATCTTGCAGCATATCGTCAAAGACTAAAAATATATAAGGCACAGGTAGGTTCAGTGGTCAGGCCTTAACAACTAAACTACAGTACAACGAACATAGTGACACAGGGAGGAAGGTGATCACAAGATATGACGGGGGAGCTCTTCGTATAATGCATGCATATCACCACATCTACAGTTATCCTTTCAATTAGATGACCATATCTTTGTAGCGATTTTGATAAATTCTTTTGCCTTTATCTTGTGTCGTCCCAGTTTTGGATTGTTTATTTTGCAAGTTTTACATTATAATTTATTTATCTGCCACCAATACGCCATGAAACTGAAACTATATCTCTAACCCACTTTGGATGGCATGGGGGATAAAGGGCTCTACTTCAGATCGGCAGGGAGAGGCTTAACTATACTCTGTTTCTTTTCAGCTGATGATAAATTGAATCCCTTAGCAACTAATTTCTCAATACTTAATGGAACAATGTGAAACTACTATGTCACTGCATCATGTTAAGGCCAAGTTTATATAATTAGCACCATATTTCACCTCAAAATCTTCATAACAACTGAGAAATCTTGATGGGAACTTTGCAATTTACCGTCAGTTGAAAAGAATCAGACTATAGTACAGTAGTGCCAGATAACTTTACCCAGCTTTAAGAGGGTTTGTACATAGCAGATGGTTCAATAGTATTCTACTTAACCCTCTAATTAAGGCAGGTAATTGCTAAGTTGAATAAAATCAACTGGGGATAGCTAGTATTCAAAATATGGCATCATCTGATTGAAAAGATATATAACTAGGATACATTTAGGTCTCAAGATAAATACAGTAGAACAAACACAAACAATCTACAATAAAAAACCCAATACTCATTGGGAATACTAAACTGAATAGGAGGTAGAAAGTTACTATAAACGAGCATTGTTGTACACTGTATGCCTAAAACCATATAAAAATGCCTGAAAAGAAAGTACGGTAAACATTGATTATTGAAGTGACGGAACCAAATAGCATAAATACGCTAGAGTATTCACTAGAAAAATAAAACACAATTCAACATTATCTCCGACACCTTGCATCTTACCATTAGATGGCAATGACATCTTTTGCTGATACCCATTCAACCAAATATCTATCACTGGTCCCCTTACACACCTGACATCAAGGTATCGTTGATGGAAACCAGCCAAAGGGTTAGCTCCGAAAGCCAATTATCAGACGCATATGTATTTAATGTTTTTGTGATATGACCAAGCCAGGGCTCGAACCCAGGCCAGTATTACAGCACTCCAACTCCTTAACCACTACACCACCGAGGAGCTTAAAAGTAGTGGCTTTATTTGGAATCAGATTCCATCCACCACCACCTGCTGGGTTCTCACTGGAGAAGATGAGAAAATCTACAGGACACATCCATGGTAAAGGATGCAACCCTTTTTGTGAGACTGGATATGCACTATCAGCACACAACAAGAATAATCTCTCATATAACTTAAGTTCCTTCAACATCTATATATCCAAGCATATAGTCAAATGCAGGCTTATCGATAGCTACTTTGAGTATGGCATTCTCACTTTCTCATTTTGAGGGACACTAGTTAGAGCCATCAGGACTCTGCTTCACCAACAAAATAAAAATAATAGTAATTAAATATAATTTATATAAAAAGTAACTAATTATATACGGTAGATAATATCATATTTTGCCTTTATGGACCTTCCTTCAGAAAAAATAAATAAATTAGTAAATATAGCAATAAATAAAAATTAAAATGCTATACATTGCATAAAAAAAAAAAATAAAAAAAAAAAAATAAAAAAAATAAACAAATCTATCTATCTATCTATTGCCTGACGCCGTGATCCCCGAAGGGGTGGCCACGAACGAACCGCCCGCATGCACCTCTGTCCCCAGTTAGTCGACGCCCCTCCCCCCCAACCAGCACCACCCTCGTTCATGTACTTCCTCACTCCATCCTTCCACCTCATATTCGGTCTACCTCTCCCTCTCTGTCCCTCCACCTCGCTCTCGTACACCCTCTTAGTCATTCTCTCGCTTTCCATACGTTCCATATGGCCGAACCATCTCAAGTTGTTCCTTTTCACACTTTCCAGCACATCTACCTCCACACCACACCTCCTTCTTACTTCCTCATTAGTCTGTCTATCCCTCCATGTAACTCCGCACGCACTCCTTAAGTAATTCATTTCCACTGCTCTCACTCTTGGTCTGAGTCTCTCAACCAACGTCCATGCTTCGCTTCCGTAAGTCAGTGTCGGGATTACCACACTGTCATGCAAGGACTTCTTCACTTCCATACTGACCACCCTATAAACAAATAAACAAATAAATAAACAAATAAATTGATAATAATAATAATAAAATCTAAATAATATGGCAGAGCAATCTAAAGTACCATAGTAAATATATATAACCCATAATTTCCCACAGAATAGGACACCATGCAAGTAAAACGTGAACCTACTGGTATCTTGAGCCGGCTGTGATGGTGGTGGTGGCTGAGGGGCGGGGATGGGGGCAGCGGGGGGGTCAACAAAGGGGAAGGTGATGATGTTAGGGGCTTTGGGTGGGGTGGGTAATGAGGAGGGCGGGAGAGGAGAGCCGCCTGTCAGGTCAGGGGGGGCACCGGGCAGGAGGGGTCCATCTAGGCCACCTGGTGGGAGGGAGAGGCGCGGGGACGTATTTTCAAACGGTTGGTATTTTTATTGTTTTGGTCCTATTTAACACAAATTGATACCACGCATGGCATAATTTATATGACAACGATCATTATACAACCAGATCAACAGCAAACATTGCCCCTTGAAGCTTGGTACGGTACTGTTTATTATCATCAATCCGACACCCCGCATCCAGAGGAAGCACCCCAAAAGGGATGGCCATGGCAGAAACTGCCTCCAGGCTCCAAGACATGCCTCCAATGATGACATTTCCACTAAGTGGATTATGAGCCTTAGCAATGAAGGATCAGACCCAGAGCAGTCCCTCACCCGGATGGCAGTTCCACCACTGTTTTGCTATTTTAATTACCCTAGTGAGGCTCTGGCTGGAAGCATACCAAGCACAGGAATTTTCTGAAGATAGGAACCAGTGGTATAGTGCTCCAGAAGCTGATTGCACCACCAAACTAATTATAAATTACTAAATGGACTTACCATACATCCTAGAGTATTAGTCTTAAACATTCATAGGAGAACATCAAAGGTTGAAACTACAGTATGTGGCCAGAGCGACCTTCATAAAAAAAGCTTGCTATAAAACTTTTCCAATATTGTCTTACCGCTTGTCATTTTTACAGTAAACTACAACTGAACACAAAATGTAATGTTCTATACCAACTTCTAACTCTAATAAACATATTTTGCACTACAGTATTGCATAGCCTACAACAAATATAAAAAGACTAAGAACATGGGCTGGTGTCATTAGACCTACATTACCATAGCTTACATAATTATGTTATTTTGGATGAGGATATAAAACACACACAGGTACAGGATGATGATATAGTATAAAAGAAAAAGGACATACGTAACTGAAGTACTCTACTGTATATTGCAAATATAAAAACACGATGTTTGGTATAAGGGATTGGGAGAAAATCAAGTGCAGAGATAAAATGAAGGATTAGGAAAATCAAGTAAGAAGCAAATAACGTACTAATAATACTAAAAATAATAAAAAAATAGCTACCAAACAAATGAAGTGCCACAATTATAAGTACAGTACAGCCTACCGTAAAACAAACCTGCTAAACCCTTGGGTATAGATGCTAGACTACAGCTGACGTGTTTCTTAGTCATTATAAATCTTTCAGCACTGAATTACTTGCATAGTATATTAATATATCCAATTGGACAACATTAATGGCTAATAAAGATGGTATAGTAATATGAATCAGGGTTGTGGAGTCCGATGTACTTTTAATGTTTCCGGAGTCGGAGTTGGAAATACTTTTTTGAAAAAGTCATTATTACATTATTTATATTTTAAAACTAAATTTAATGCTGAAGGGCATCAACAAGAAGGTAAAACAATTCCATACCATCTATAATGGTGCTAACTCCTTGAATTATGAATATGGAAAACTGATATTAAAGTGTGTAATCTCTAAACAGACCTGGTGGTTGCTGTGGTGCGTCAACAAACTCCCCATCATCCTCTGGTGCCACGTAAACAAAGGTGCCGGCTGCTTCTGCTGCTCTCATCTCCTCTAATGGATCTCGGTCGTGGTTACCCTGGTGGGGAAGAGATAGTGGCTTACAATGAATTAAATGATAAGCAAGTAACAACATATTTACTGTTTCTGCTGATCTCATCTACTCTAATGGGTCTCATTCGTGGTTACACTGGTGGGGGAGAGATATACATACATACTGTATATCTATCTATCTACCTATTGCTGGACGCAGTGATCCCCGAAGGGGTGGCCACGAACGAAACGCCCCCATGCACTTCTGTCCCCAGTCAGTCGACGCCCCTCCTCCCATCCACACCGCTTTCGCTCATATACTTCTTAACTCCATCCTTCCACCTCTCACTCGGTCTACCTCTCCCTCTCTGTCCTTCCACCTCACTCCCGTACACGCACTCATGAGCAACAAGCAAGGATGATAAGCAGATTCCAGACTCCAATGTAAGTACAGTAGGTGGTAAAAGTAATGGTGTGGCACTACTGGAGACTTACAGGGACAGATGAAGCTGAGGCCGCTGGAATGGGTCGTGCCTGTGTCTCCAGGAACTTCTGTGTCTTGAGTGCGTCCTTGTACCCCGGGAAGAGGTTGTCATACTGGTTGGGGTCGGCTAAACTCTGACCGATCTTCTCGCCCGCCGCCGTTCGCCACAGACCCACCACGCGCGTCACTTCAGAGGGGAGGTACGATCTGTGGGGGGAAGAAAAGGAGACAAAAGGAGTGATAATGAAAGAGGAATGGATGTGATGGTAGTTAGATGTGATGATGAAAAGGGTGATAAGAGAAATAAAGTATGGTACAGGCCTCCCTCACTATCCAATGCCCCGATTTACGATATTATTATAGGTTTTTAAATGTTTGTGGTTGGCAGGGGCGTAGCTAGAGATTTGGAGGCCCAGGGGGCTTGGTGCCTGGAGGGGCCCCCTCCATGGTTTGCTTATTATAGAAGGGGGTGGGGGTGGCGAGCGAAGCGAGCCTAATCAGCTGGGGGGTTCGGGGGGGCGCTGTAAGCCCCCCCGAGAAAATTTTAGAATAATAATGCTACCTAGGTGCATTTTGACGATATCCATGACTCAATAGTGGGGTACTGGTAATAATTTAATATACAATTAAATATTATATCACCGTTATCTAATGGATTAGGAATACATGTACAATGGATGGTACAATACTGTAAAACATATACCACTTTGATGAACTCTTTCTCTTTGTCGTTCATTAGGCATGTCTGAAATAAGAATATAAAATATAATACTAATAAAATAATAAAAAATAATAATGTATATGAAACGTGATAACATTAAAATATTATTTCAACCCTACCACTGGCGTTAGGGAGTTAAAATAGGCGTCATTGGTAGGCCTAATCAAGCTATGCATTACCTCAAATCTCAATACTGGGGGCCTCTTCTTGAGAACCCCAGTAACTTGTTAGAAAGCTTACCAACGTTTGCACCTGACCCTGAACCAGCCAAAGGGCTAGATTAACCTACAAACGAGTATTCAATGCTCACAACTGTGTTCCTTCTTATTTCACAGTTCCTGGGTTTGATATGTACATCCACCATAGCCTATAGCCTATATGGAAGGCGTATGGTAGCATAAATAAAAGTGATCCAGTCTAAATTTGAAAGAATGAGTCATAGTGCTCATAGCCTAACCAAGGTAGCCTACACTCTACACCATTAATGTTGCCTCTCTATGCTCTATTTTAGCTGATGTATTGCACCCATACTTAATTGACTAATATTAAACGACTATGCATCTTTTTCACGATAAAGCTAAGGTTTAGTAAGACCATAAACATTGTATAGGCTATGTTAGGCCCCTACAGTTCGAGAAAAAAATATGAGACCAAAACATAGTCCTACAAATTTCAAGGCCTAAATATTTAGCACTTTAGAAGTTTAGCCTACTCTACAAATATCTTCGATACCACTCAACTTTCTCACAAGGTTAAGTACATAGGTTATCTATGAAATATAGCTATCGATTTGACCATTACAGTTCACGAAAAAGAAAATATTACCGAAATTTTTGGTTCCTATATTTATATATAATTGTATGTAGGCCTAATCTTGGATTATACACTCAACTTACTAACAATCACCATGTTTCTTGTTGTCAAATTAGGCTCTATCTTATTATTCCTTTACACATGCTTACGAAAAACACAGTATATTAACCAACTGTCAAACTCAAGTGTTATTTTGTAATGTATATAAAGTATAATCATCAGGCCTACCTATAGGCAGTCCGTCCTAAGCAAGTGGTGGCTAGGAGCGAGAGCGACGATGTTTCCCCTTGCACCGCCAAATCAATACTGATGAAGTGATCGTTATTTTTCTAATTTTAAATACCCATGACGTCGCAGGATAGAAGAAAAGAAAGAGGTTAAATCAGAAAACACACATGGTGTTTATTTTACTCATTATTAATATTACTTATATATACAGTATATACTATTAGTATAATTAATATTATTTTCAGATCCATTTGGGGGCCCCCTTCTCTTGGGGGCCCGGGGGGCGATTTCAAACAGCCCCCTCCCGCCCCCCCCCCTTAGCTACGCCACTGGTGGTTGGGTTTTGGCTGGTCCCAGAGCACATCCCCATTTACCCCATTAATATTAGGGTTTGCTATATGATTTTCCAATTTAAGATCGGGTTTTCAGGAACATAACCCAATTGTTAATCGAGGGACACCTACTGTATATAGAGATAGCAAAAATAGAGTCTACAAAGAGACCACCACATGCATCACTTCTGACAGCAGGTATGATGTGGGGGAGAAAGGGGAGAAGGGGAATGGAAGAGGAATGGATGTGGTGTGGAGATGGTTAGAAAATATGATGATGAATAAAACAAACGGTTCTTTATCAGCTCTCAAAGTAGAAAAATGAGTTTGTCATAAAAGAAAGAAATGCATAACCTTACTGAAAACTTTAACCCCTACAGCACAATGAGACGCCTATTTGCATTCGATTCAGGCTGAAATTAGACGATTTTAGGCAGTTCAAGAAGGACCTATGTTATTCAGAGGGTTTATTGAGATCGTATTTACCCATTAAGAGTCCTTGAGGAAGATTATAAGCTAACGAAAACTGTCCAATGGTAACCAGAATACAATGAAAATTACATCATCGTGCTGAAGGGGTTAAAGATATGAGAAATACTTTGCAACCCAATACAGTACCTGGCAAAGAAGGCCGCTTCCGGGATCCTGTTGGTCTTGATGAGTAGGTCGAGGCACTGGTGGAGGTTGCCGGAGAGGAAGTGAGAGAGGAAGGCCACGTTGTTACGACCCTGACCCTCTGCCTCCACACCTACCTCGCCGATCAGGCTCGCGTTACCTGCAGAGACAAATACAAACAACTTTAAGGGGACAGTGGTTATATTTTTGGTCTATTTATTTACGTATTCATTTGTTTTCTAGCTTCCTCGCTAGACCTTCATCAAGCTTAAAAAAAACACCCCCTAGTAAATTTTGTACATTTACGATAATTTTGTACATTTTTCGGTAGAACCACAATCAAGAAAATTCTACCTATCACAAATCAGATACATATGTTACCTAACCTTATAGCTAACTCATCATCCAGCGTAGCCACAGACCTGCTCAGTAGCCTGAAGGAGGAGACCATGTTAGCTGTGGGCCTTGAGGAGTTATATTAGCCCTGGTTGAAATGATCTTTTGGTTGAGTTTTCTGTAACCTAATTAAAATGTAAAACTTGCAAACTAAACAAACCAAAATTGGGACAAGGACAATATAAAGTCAATCTTATAGCTAACCCGTGACTCAGTCCAGCGTGTCAAACGAAAGCCGAGTCCATTATTATAAGTCTTCATCATCAAAAGATAAAATTATGGTTTATAGTTCCAAATATGCCTTTGGAAGGGATAAAAGGGCCAAGACGATGCTATTTCAAGTTAATTATCCTGTATTTCTTCTCATATTTTCGGTGTGAGTATCCTAGGTTCAAGTCCTTGGAGTGGCACATGTATTCGTTGATTTCATTAATTTGTTTAGAAGTAAAGTTGGTTGGTGAAAAAATATGAATAAATTAAGTCTTTAAAAATAAATTACTCAGCTTTGACACACCCTGACCCAGTGCCTCAACATACCTGCAGCAGTAGCCTGAAGGAGAAGACCAGGGTAGTCGTGGGCCTTGAGGAGACAGGTTTGTGCAGTCTCTAGCCGTCCTCGCTGTTGGGCTAACTCTGCCACCAGTCGCCACTTGTGCTCCGACCCGGCCGCTGATGCCAACTGCTCACACACCTCCAACTCTCCAAGGCTCAACGCTAAGTCAAACCTGATGAACAATGACAAGTTAACTCAATTAATATTACATACTTTCCTTTAGCAGGGTCTTAGTTTTTACTTATCCACTCACTTTAAAGTAGTGCTACCCTGTTAACTATAAATATAACTACAGTATAACTATAACAGTTTTTAGTAGCCCTGGTAACTGCTTTACAATGCTACAATGGTTAACCATTTAGTCCAGGCCTAGTGGAGCCTGACAGGGTCACCCTTATCATATTTATTGTAAGTAATGACATACTACCGTTAACCGAATGTAACTCCTGTCTGTGCATTAAAATTTAAAGTAAGTAATAAGTCTTTATAAGGCTTCTTATAGCAAAGGAGTTGAGGAACAGTATGTTTAAATTGGTATTGGAGTAGCTAACCTGTGTTCTGGATCAGTAGAGACAGCCAGAGCTTGTTTCTTGAAGCCTTGTTTCTCCAGGAAGTGAGCCACTCTGGTGCGGTGTTGTGGCGGCACGGTTGGCAACACACGGTCGGCGGTGGCAAAGTCCCGCCTCATCACCGCCGTCTGGTACTCCAACACGGACACCAGTAACTCATAAGACACAACGTTGAGCTCCTTGTCTCCCAGGTACAGGCGGTTCTCCTTGGCCAGGTATCCCAGCAGGTACAAGGTTCTATCCAGGTGGGCGATAGTCACGATCTCGCCTCCTACGTAATAGTTGAGTCGGTTCACAGAGTTGGTGTAGATGAAACAGTCTCCAACCCATTTCCCAGTCTTCACTACTTCTTGTACCTGCAAAAATAATAATGAAAAACTTACAAAATATACAAACCAAAATGAGGACCAAACAATATAAAGGCAAAATAACTAATCTAAATCAACGCATGAATCCTATATTATTTGAGTGACTACAAATACTATTTTACTAAATGGTGGCCTTAATAGAGTGTTACATTAAAGCTATTATTGTCAAAGTTCAACGGTCAACATTTTTCTGGCAACATTTCTGGGAATGTGAAGTCAGTGCTGGATGGGAGGAGGGGCATCGACTGACTGTGGAAAGAGGTGCATGGGGCCGTTTCATTCGTGGCCACCCCTTCGGGGATCGCGGCATCCGGCAATAGATTTCTGGGATCCTTTGCATTGTTATTGGAAACTAGACTGAATATGCATCAATATAGGTGGTAGGGTTCTTCTTTTAACAAATAAGCTGCCAGACCAGAGTTGCCAACAAAAGTTAAAGGGATACATGCTCATGTGATGGCAGGTTGTTGTTCCCCAAGCTGCCTGGCCGAACAGCCCCAAGGCCCCGAGCAAGGCCAAGGCCATAACCGAGCGCCCCCACAGAACCCTCCCTGCCGACCACAATAAAGCCTGGGTGACCGAAGCCACTCCATGGCGGGGAACTGAGGAGGGTGCGGAAACGCCCGGGAAACCAAAGCCCCACCCAGGGCCCTGTGCCCCTCAGCAATTATGAAGAGAAAGTTGAGGGGCAAAGGAAACATGTGACGCTTTGGCTTCCAATCTGGTAGATTGGGAGGTCAATCCACGGAAGAGACGCCGTCACTTGAGATCTAGAAAATATATAAGTAAAAGGAACAGTCAGAGTAAGCTATGGGTATGGCAGAGATCGCTCAGTTCTCACTCTGATAGACCAGCCCATCACCACATGACTAGAACCCAATCCTCTCAGCATCAGCTAGGAAAGGCCCTAGAAAGCCGCCTTTGGCGGGGGGATAGCTCCCCTATTTCAACCCCGAAATTCAACCCCTTTCGGGGTTGGGAACCCGCTTGTGATGGCAGGTAAATGTACTCACCTCTCCAACCAGATCAAAGGCATCCTCAATACCATCATCTGTCAGGCCTTCTTTATTCTCCCGGGCATTGGTCACGGCGTCAGGGCTGTATCTGCACATAAACACAAACACATAAAAGCCTTAGTATCCTACAAAAACCAGTTCCAAAATTAAAATGTAAAATTGCAAACTAAACAAACCAAAACTGGGAGAAAGACAATATAAAGTCAAATTAACTTATCAAAATCGCTATGTGGAAACAACGCTTACTAAAATAAAATTTATGAAATAAAAGAACACAATCCACCACATAGGGTGTACATTACTACATGAGCAAGTTAATCTGTTTCCCAAGCAAACTAATCGCACACATAACAACGCACTATCGTCACGTTCAAGGAATTAGTCAGTTTGGGAAGTCCGGGATGTTCTGGTAAAGACAAATGAACTTTGTGGAAATATTTGAGACCTGGCATGTTCATACCCCATAAAGGGTAACTTTAGGGAACAAATTAAGGGGAGATGATCTGTTTATCTGGCACCTCTTCTCCCTCATGCTTAGCCCCATTAGTTTTTAGATTTTACGATGTTCGGCCCATTAGTTTGGTGATTTTAAGACCTTTTCTGTGTTAATATTAAGACTTTTTGTGTCATTTAGGTGTTGATTTTTTCCTGACGAGCGATAGCAAGCCTGTAACTATGGAGGGACCGGCCTTTGGCCGTGACATATTGTTATAAAAAAAATGTACAATTAATCTTGAAGGGGGAGCTAATGGATGATTTTTGTTTAGTTTGATGGAGGTCTAGGGAGGAAACTAAAAGAATAATAAATACAGTCGACAAAATTGACCAAAAAAGAAACCCTTCTCCCTTAACCTGTCCAGCCCCGGCTAGTTTTGTAATGTTTGTTCACCAGAACCCGGCCGGTTTTCAAAAATGGTTTTATTCCAGAAACAATAGCAAATGGGTTAGGAATGAAGGAAAAACCACGAAAAACCGCTCAAAAAGCTTAAAGAATGGTCCTACAGAGCCCCCGAAAACGTATTTTACAAGAGTAAAAAATTGAAGGCAATTATCCCAAAAAAACAGGTTATTGCGCGCTCACGCGCACGCACGTGGACTTTGAGATTTTTCAACCATCGGCACGGTTGCGTGGGATACGTACACAGTTCCCATACAAATCTGAGACCTCTTGAGTGGCTACACCTGAGGTTACGGTCGGCGCAATTAGGGTGACGCGCCAGGCGCGTCTCTGGGGCTGTGCGTTACATACATCGCCGACGCGTCAGGCGCATCGCTGGGGCTGTACGGGTTAAAGTAGTATTACTTGAGGGATTACTGTCCTACTATAACCAACTAAACCAAATCCCCACGTACTTGAGAACGAAATAGTTTTCCTCTGTAGCAATGCAGACATAGTCCCCGTTCTCGGACCAGAAGACCTGTCGTGGCTGGATCTCGATGCGTCTCACCAGTTCCTGAGTCTCCCAGTCATAGAAGGCCAGACCGGTAGCACTTGAACGGCAACCCAACAGGTACCCACCATAAATACCTGGGCCACAGAAAACTTACATTATTACAGGTGTATGAAAAGGAATTCAAATTTAAAACTTTAAAACGAACTCAAAAGTTACTGTTCAAATTCATATAACAAACTCATTCCAATTATAAACTATCGAAACAACAACACACTAAACAAAATCTATATGTGGAAAAATGCATTTAAATTTATCAGAAATTAAACAGGTGTACTGTATGAAAAGGAACGTATATAATTCTGGATATGATAGATACAGTAATAATAAAAAGCATGTACGGTACACTGACAAGGTATAATAACTACTTATCCATTTAAATCTTTTGAAGCTTTAACCCTTGTCTAGCGGGGTGTTTTGGGCTCATTTGGGCATATTCAGGCCCTCCTGCATGATAAATCAAGCATCTGCATGAAAAAAAAAATATTTCGCAAAAAACTAGGCACTAAAAGCTTCAAAATGAGACCAGAACGAGCTACGTAGCACTCGTGGTTCTCTTGCAGTGGTGCCACGAACATGGAAGTTTAGCATATATCGGTATATTTTTCCCAGCTATGCTCACTACTGGCTACACTGCCGGCCTCTCGAGAACACAGGGAACATGAGTTAATGGGCGGCGGTAAGCCCTGGGAGTCGGCTGTCTGGCCCCCTGCTCTCCCGGCCATTTGCACTCGATTTTAACCCTTTAAAAGCCTTAATAATGCTCCTACTTGCTGCAAATTGGTGCACGACTTAAGTCGAGCGCCGCTCTTTAAGGGTTAAAGCCCAACTCGAAACATATTGGATATTATATACAGTAGTACAGGTACTTTATTATATTTTGCTACGGCTTGTGAGTATACAGTACTTATAAGCCGTTGACATAAGAATTAAAATGTAAAACTTGCAAACTAAACAAACCAAAACTGGGACAATGACAATATAAAGTCAAATTAAATTATCAAAATCGCTATGTGGAAACAACGCTTACTAAAATGAAATTTATGAAATAAAAGAACACAATCCACAATAAGAGGAAAAATTTGTCCACATGCAAATGACAGCATTACATAACATTAATTGAAATATACCTCCAAGGATATATTATTATTATCATACATAATTAATATTTACGTATCTACTATAGTAAATAAACAAGGAACAAATTATGGACATAAATACTGCTCTATCAAGGAGTCATGGACCCGGTAAATTCAAACCGTGGGGTTTTCACGATAGTACTGACCTTCACAGCCGAAGTCCGGTTTGAATGATTTCTTCTCCTTGAAGTTCTTAAAGAGTTTGACATTAAAGTTGGACTCTCTTATGGCATACTCTGAGGAATCCAACGCCCACACAAACTCTAGTGCTGGACCAAAGGCCTTATTTCGCAGAGCCATGGCGGTGTAGATTATGTACTCCCCATCACCACACACTACCACAAACCTACAGGGACACACAAAAACATATTAGCGAGAAAATATGGTCAAGAATACAACAACAACCACAAACCTACAGGGAATCACAAAAACATATTATTTTAAACATCGTTCTTAACACCAATAACACGCAAAAGAAATTAATGAAAGCATGTGATTCTCCCAGGATTCGAACCCAGGATATCCCATACAGAACTTACACGCTCTAACCATTACATCATCAAGACAGTTATCGAGGAAATATGGTAAAGAATTTGGATATTAGCTATAGGTAGCGCCAACAAACTTGACAATAATCTTGATCCCTGACCCCTCTGTAATTCAAAACAGCCTAGAGCAAACTAGCTGTACTTATCCAAACCCATTTCCTGATGGACTCTTCCCAAATGATAGAAATGTCAGCCCGATTGGTTTAATTAATTTTGAGTTAGAGTATTGTCAAGTTCGCTGGCACTACCTATAGCTGCTATGTGGCCTTCACAGTGACTTTATAAAGTGATGTGTTCATGCGATCTAGGTAAAGGTCGAGTAACGAGTGATTTTCATGTTTTTTTTAACTCTCTATAACTCATACATCGAAGGTTTACAGGAAAAATATTTTTTTTTAATGAACCTCACACTCTGGGTTGTAAGTAGACATCAACCTGATGCTAGCAGATGCTACGTAGCCTTCACAGTGAAAAGCCAATAAAAATTGATGGTCTGGCAGTAGCAAGAATAAAGATTAATCTGAGTGAAAAATACCGTATTTACCTTCCATTAGGGTTGTGAGAAATAGTCTGAGGGTAGATGTCACAGGCTCCCAGATCCTTGACAGCGAGGGGCAGTCGCTCTCCATCCTGGGCTTCCTCTCCTCCACCTAGAGTCTTGAGGTTTGCTTGTTGGATTTCAGAGTGTTTGGCCCATACTATCTTACTATTCACGTCCATAGACATTGCTGGTTCCTCTCGACCAACCTGCCACAAAACAAGATGTTTTATATTAAGGGGGGATGGGCTTATTTATTTGCTCATTTATATACTGTATCTTAAATTATTTTTCTAGTTTCCTCCCTAGACCTGCATCAAACTTTAAAAAAACATCTATTAGATCCCCCTTATAAATTTAATTTGTACATTTTTCGGTAGAAAAATGTCACGGCCAAAGGCCGATTCTTCCAAAATTACAGGCTCACTATCGTTCACCAGGAAAAAAATTGACACCTAAATAGCACGAAGTCTTAAAATTGACAAACTAATGGGACAAACAATTTAAAATCTGAAAATTAATAGGGCTAAACATGAGGGAGAAGGGGGTCCAGAAAAGTAGATCTTCTCCCCTTAATGTAAAACCCTGAATAAGTGATAATTACATCAATTCATTATATTTCCACATTTCATAAACATAATAAAACTAAACGTACCTTAACCATGACACTACCCTCATCATATCCGAAACAGACATTATTTGACCCAGGGAGAGCACAGATGCACCAGACCCGGTCGAGGCCGTAGTTGAGGGTGTTCTCCAGGCGGTAGGTATTGGCATGCCACACACGGACAGTACAGTCCTCGGAACCAGTTAAGATGATGGGCAGCTCAGGGTGGAACGACACTGAAACACAAAGATTTGATTGGTAATGTTGTTGTTGTTGTTGTTGATTGGTAATGTTTGCGCATATAGTTGGCTTAGGCGTCAGAAATGGAGTTAATACAATATTTTGCATTGCTATAAAATTATGATACTGTACTTATATCTACAGTCCTGTCACAGCGCTGCCCACCATGTGAACACTATGGCTGACTCAGGCGTGGAGCCAAAACAGAGCCCAGGTATAGTGTATTCGCTGTAAGTAGGCGAGAAATCATGACCTCTATCCTGTGGAACTCAAAAAGGGCTAGAGCAAATTGGCTGTACATTTCCACATCTGGGACTCCTGTACAGAGTTCGAGAATTTTTCACTGACGAGCAGTTGGCCGTAATATATAAAAGTCATGTGCGTTCTCAGATGGATTACTGTTCACCTCTGTGAAGTGGAAGTGGAGTGGTTGCATTGAGGCAGTTGGACAAAATTCAAAATAAAGCTATTAGATTAATCAATAACCCTGCAATCACACAGGACCTTCCTACATTATCCATACGAAGAAACGTTGCATCCCTTGCATTATTCTACAGATATTTTCACAGCAATTGTTCCGCCTCTCCACATCTTTCCCCGTAGAACTAGGGCAGCTGAGAGCGCCCATGAATTTACACTTTCTCCTCCACAATGCAGAACTTCTGCTTATCAGAATTCATTTATCCCCAGAGCTACTACTCTTTGGAATTCACTTCCCTCGAATTGCTTTCCACAAACTTACAATCTACAAATGTTTAAATCCAGTTGTTACAAACATTTTATGAATGGAGGATGACTTTAGGCACATGGACCTTTTTGTTTTATCTGTGTTTTTCCTTCCTCCGTTCATTGTCTCTTTAAAAAAAAATAAAAAAAAAAAAAAAATAAAAATAAAAAATCAATTCCTTGACAGACTCTTCCCAAATGGTGATCATGATTTATTGCCTACTTACAGCGAATAGACTAGCCTATAGGACTAGTAGAGTCCCCTGTAGCACCCATCCACTCCCCACCAGCCTCAGCAGTGTTCCACAAAGCCAGCGCCAATAGCAAAGCTTCATTATACAGTATTGCAATGGCCGTTGGTCCACAAGTCTAGTGCCATCCCCCCTATTAATCGCCTTGTACGACACGCAGTAGGATGTGTGGGGCATATTCCTCTTTTCCTTCACTATACATGAAGGCCCCCTTACCCCCAGCTATTAACCCCTTCTGTACCGCAGACGTTTCTTTAATATATTCTAGCTAAATTTAGACGTTTATGTGAAGTTTAAGAATGATCTATGGTAGTAAGAAGGGTTAAGTGAGATGATTGGATGCCGGTTGGTTGCTGGAGGTCCTTTATAAACTTAATAAAATTGTCTAATAGTAGCCAGAATAAAGTTAAAAGAACGGCACCGGTAATGAAGGGGTTAACAGGCTTCGAACTATCTCACTTAAACTATTTTACTGCCACAGATCCTTCTTAAACTGCAAAAATCGTCTGAATATAGCTAGAATAAAATTAAAAAGACGTCGCTGGTACAGAAGGGGTTAAGACTGATTCTCAATGCTCTCATATCAATGTGCATAAGGAAGGGAAGGGAGAGTACATCAAATGAAAGCCTACATGTGAATGGGTGAAATACACTAACCTGAGGATACATTCTGTGAGTGCCCCTCCAGAGTCTGTACACAGGTCTTGTTTTGGTAGTCCCAGATCTTAACAAGGCTGTCGTCGGCCCCGGAGATGAGGTAAGGTTTGTCTCCCCCGTGATAGTAGTCCACACAGTTAACCCCGCGCTGGTGACCCTCCAAGGTGAAGTTGGGTTGGGGGGATCCTAGCTGCCATACCTGGAACAGAGGTTACTAACTTAGAACACTTTTAAAATGGTCCGATAGGATAGGATCCAGGTTATATTATCATAGGCTAGGTTAGTCTTACATTACGGTTTGGCGAGTTGGGTTGAGATAGGTTAGATTAATCTATTTTTAATTAATTTCACCACACCCCCAAACACCTCCAATGAAATTAGGTTTTGGGAGGGTTAGGTTTGGATAGGTTATGAGGTGAGGTTAAGTTGCCATAAAACCAAAAAACCTATCCCTACGTCCCTCTTACCTTAACAGTGCGATCGAGGGAGGCGGAGGCAAAGGTGTTGTTGTCCTTGGGGTTGATGACGATCTGCATCACATAGTGGGAGTGGCCCTCAAACACCTGCTGGCACGACCACTTCTTGTCCCAGTTCCACAGCTTGATGGTCATGTCATCTGGGAACAGGAGAGGTGGGGGGTTAGCCATAGGATACAGATGTATGTATGTATGTATAAACTCAGGCACATACCCCATAACTGGGGGTGTTAGACTCGAGACAGAACCCGAACAGGAATAACAGAACACAATAATATAAATAAATATATATATACCCGGTATATATAATTAAAAAAAAAAAAAATCACACATATCAAAGTCACTCAGAGACCTAGGCACATTTGGGGTCCCCAGCAAAGATTCCAGGTCCCAGACCTCCTGGAGAGGTGTTCCTGTCTCAGCAGGCAGACACGCAGCGAAGATAAATATATGAAACTCGAAAACTAAACTGAAATGCATGCTAAAACCCAGCAAATAAAACTACTGTATAACTATAGTCTCAACATAAAAGATTGGTAAACTGAATCGCAATAAGTTAAAAATTACAATTTGTTTCATGATCACATCTTTTTATGGTCATGAAAGATGGTGGATATCATCAGAATTAATAAATTTTATCTGGTAAATGTACAGTACAGTACAGTGAATTCAAAGGTGGAGAAATTAAATGTACAAGTAGAGAACAGTTATATTATATCTGAAATTAAATTCTTCTTCAATACATTGAGATTCCACGAGGTTGCGGCAAATGTGTGATGGTATGGACTCAATAAAACAACAATAGTATGAATACCAGCACTACTCCAATAAATCTAGCTGTATATAAGCACACATACTTACCACTGCATGTTAGAATGAATGGTTGCGTAGGGTGTACAGCGATGCAGCGTACATAATCAGAGTGAGCTTCGTACTGGTGGACCCGCTCTAGAGTGTTGTAGTTGTACACTCGTACCTGCATGTCATCCGAGCCGGTCACCACCCAGTTCTTCCGAGCCACAAACCTCGATGCTCGTACTGGCAGGTCGCATACCTTTCATAAAGAATATGATACAATTAATCCAAAAGTACGGTAATATTACATACCCTCACTATCCGATGCCCTGATTTACGATATTATTATAAGTTTTTAGGTGTTTGAGTTTTGGCTGGTCCAAGAATGCATCCCCATTTACTATTAATTTTTGGGTTTGCTATATGATTTTTTCAATTTAAGATCGGGTTTTCAGGAACGTAACCCAATCATAAATCGAGGGAGACCTGTACATATAACTGGACCACTATCATTACAACCAAAAGCATGTGTAAGGTAAAGATATGGCATTTTGTTCATGCTGAGGGGATGAGTGAGAGTAACAAGATGAAGTTATAGCAGAAATTTGAAAAAGAGTTAAAATATAGAATAATAAGACAATATATTACCTCAAAGCTTTTAACCAGCTGTTGACTTTCAATATTCCAGACATGAACATTGCCATTGTAGAGTGATGCCAACATCCATGGCTCCGTGGGGTGCAAGTCAACAGATTTCACGCGGTCAGACCGCGCTGTTAATTTGCGCTTCACATCAAGTCGTAGAGGCTGCAAAAAAGGGAAAACAGTTACATTAGAATTATATAAATCTGCAATAGGCATGTAGCCTATAGTATAATAGTAGTCACAGATTTACAAGTGACAACACAAAAGGGCAACCTCCAACAACATAAGGTAGTAAGCTATCTTAATATTTACCTAATAACTTTATAAAACTACTGTACCTGTGAATCAGTGTCACTCAATAGCCAAAAAGTATTGTTCTTATGCCTCTGAAATTTCGCGATCAGGTTCCCGTCTATTTTGACTGATGTGGGATACAATAATAAATTGAGGGGGGCCCTCCTCACTCCCCCACGTACTTACTCACGTACTTACAGAAGAAGGTTATTCAACCTTCTTCTGTAAGTACGTGAGTAAGAAGCATTTTTGTGCTTTATAGTGTTACACGTACTTGTCATAACTACTAGACATACTATTTTATCTAAGATAGCCATACTTGGATACTAAATAGGCTATACAGAATAGTCAAGGAATAATCCTAAGTTTGTTTGTAATTCCGGGATTTTTCCTATTTCATGGATAAAGCGGCGATGAAGAAAGGGGGAGAAGGTCGGCTTAACGCATTTCTATCCCAAAAATATGTATTTACACATTATAAGGGTCACACAGTAATGCGTGAAAAGTTATTCAGTGATTATCAAGAATATTGTATAGCGAATAATGAGACCAATGCTAGCAAGATCACTATTGGGATGGTCCTCGGTAAACATGGGGTGAAAGCCTCAGCAAGAATCGGTGGCTACAATGGGAAGGGACAACAATACGCTTATGTTGGTATATGGGAAAGAGTTGAGGGAAAGGCTTCTCCACCAGCCATCCCCCAAAACGAAGAAGCCCCACGGACTCGGCGGCGTAAATATACAAAACACGACAAGAATGCAAAATATAATGTTGAAAACAGCAAGTACAAAAACTGGGGTGGTCTTTCAAGATTTAAATATTTCTTTGATAAGATGTATCGCAGAACATGCAATAATAAAAATAGGGTATCATTTGATCGTTTTTATAGCCAATATTCTCGGGTTTGTAAAATGCAGGCTGAATCAATAGAAAAAATTAAGTCATACATGAAAAAGATTGGTATCGAACTAAAAAGTCATGGTATTAATGAATACTATGTTGGTATAAAACATAGTGGTGTTACTCCAACCAAGATTAAGTTATGGCTTAAAGAGGGTGAAGACCAGTTCGTCCCATTAGAACATAGAAAGCCTCCAGCTCCCGCAACCAACATGGATATCAGTCTGGAAGAGCTCTCTGATGAAGATTTCATCCTGGAAGAATTTCCCGATAACGAATTCGTCCCGGAAGAGCTCCCTAATAAAGAATTCGCCCCATCAGTTCAACAAGAGCCTCAACCTCTCGCAGAAGATATGGATCCGTTCATGGAGCTCTTTGGTGAAGAATTTGGCCCATCAGTTCAACAAGAGCCTCAACCTGGCGCAGAAGAAATGGATCCGTTCTTGGCCGAGTTATTACGGTGCCCAGCTCCCTCCAACTCCCGCAGAACCTACTTTGACCCTACTTACGGGCTTGAAGACAATAACGTGGGTATTGACGAAGCCATTTTGAATGGCATTAAGTTTTAATGTTGATAATAAATGTTATTATGGATTTAATTTTTTATTGGCCTTAAGTTGTAATGTTAATTGTAATTTGTAATATGTATATTTTATACTGTATATACATTACTAATCTACTAATTTTGACACGTTTCTTTATAATAGTTTGTTTATTTTTAGACGATTTTGTGAAGTTTAGGAAGGGTCTCCAGCAATCAAAGGGTTAAGCCATCTCCATTAAGGGGGGTCACTGGGTTTTTGTTATCATTCTCTCCTTTTCTCTCTGTCCCTGGCTTGTATCCATTCGGCCCCATTCAGCCAACTGTTTTAAGACATTTATCCCCATCCAGGTGTCGATTTCTTCCTGGCGAGCGATAGCGAGCCAGCATTGTATGGAGAAATCCGGCTTTGCCGGAGACATTTTTCAATCGAAAAATGTACAAATTTAGCTTGTTGTCAAAAAGAAAATATATATATGCTGGCACGCTACAGCTCGCCAGGAAAATATTGACACCTGGATGGGGGTAAACGCCTTAAAATAGTAGGATGAATAGGGCCGAATGGATACAAACCAGAGAAAGAGAGAAATGGAGAAAAAAAACAGGTGTCCCCCCTTAATCCTTTAATTTCGGCAGGCCCTTCAAAGCCAAATGTAATCGTCTACTGACAGACAGACTAGAAAGAGGAAAAGCACACTCGTATATAGAAAGGGTTAAGGGGGGGTCACTGTTTTTTTGTTATCTTTCTCTCTTTCCCTGGCTTGTAACCATTCAGCCAACTGTTTTAAGACGTTTATCCCCATCCAGGTGTCGATTACTTCCTATCGCGAGCCAGAGAAAATTTTCTATCGAAAAATGTACAAATATAGCTTGCTGTCCAAAAAAAATAAAAAAATATATACAGTATATATATACATATACAGTATATTACATCTTACTATCGTACTATTTACTATGAAATAATTATTCTATCTATCTATTGCCCGACGCTGCAATCCCCGAAGGGGTGGCCACGAACGAACCGCCCCCAATGCACCTCTGTCCCCAGCCAGTCGACACCCCTCCTCCCAACCAGCACCGCCTTCATTCATATACTTCCTCACTCCATCCTTCCACCTCTCCCTCTCTGTCCTTCCACCTCGCTCTCGTACACCCTCTTAGTCAATCTCTCGCTTTCCATACGTTCCATATGGCTGAACCATCTCAAGCTGTTCCTTTTCACACTTTCCAGCACATCTACCTCCACACCACACCTCCTTCTTACTTCCTCATTTGTCTGTCTATCCCTCCATGTAACTCCGCACGCACTTCTCAAGTAACTCATTTCCACCGCTCTCACTCTTGGTCTGAGTCTCTTCCCGAACGTCCATGCTTCGCTTCCGTAAGTTAGTGTCGGGATTACCACACTGTCATGTAAGGACTTCTTCACTTCTATACTGACCACCCTATTTCTTGTTGCTGCTCTCAACGTTCCTACAACCCTGTTGCACCCTCTCCCGCACTTCCTCATCCATAGTCCCATCTTTACTCAACACACTGCCCAGATACTTAAAAGAGCTGACAATCTCCATAGCCTGACCGTTCAACTTCACCTCACACTCTGTGACTTCACCCCTTTCGAAGACCATAACCTTGCTCTTCCCCGCATTTACCTTCAAATTCCGTTTTCCGCACACTGTTCCAAACTCATTTACCAGGCCCTGCAACTCCCATTCATTATCGCTCATCAGAACTGTATCATCCGCAAACAGCAGTATAGGCAGCCTCCACTCATTTCCCTCCCTTTTCAACGATACACCAACATCCACTGCTCTTCCTAGTATTTCTTTCATGACTCCATCCATATATACAGTAAACAACCACGGGGACATCACACACCCCTGTTTCAACCCAACACTCATGTCAAAGAACTCGCTCTGCTCATTCTCCACACGTACTGCCGCCTTTGCACCCTCATACATGCTCTTTACTGCTTTCAGCAACTTGCCATCTACTCCGTATATTCTAAGTACTTTCCACATACCTTCTCTATCCACTCTGTCATAGGCCTTCTCCAAGTCCATAAAGGCAACATACACCTTTTGTTGCTTCTCCAGATATTTCTCCACAACACAATTCAGGGTAAAAATCTGATCTACACATCCTCTTCCCTTCCTAAAACCTCCCTGCTCGTCGCCTATCCATTTCTCCGTTCTCACTCTCACTCTCTCAATCACTACCCTACTGTACACCTTCCCTACTACGCTTAAAAGACATATTCCTCGGTGGTTACCACACACTCCTCTTTCCCCTTTGCCCTTATATAGGGAGACTATTATGCCAGTCTTCCAGTCATCGGGTGCATTCCCCTTCTCCCATGCTAGTTTTCACATTTTCCATACCCATTCGATCACTATCTCACCACCATACCTCAACATTTCCCCACACACTCCTTCTGTTCCTGGTGCTTTCCCCAACTTCACTCTTTTCATGGCTTCCCACACTTCTGACCTCCTGATCCCCACCTCCTCCTCTACTACTTCTCCTCTTCTCCCTCCCATACCATATCCAACTATGTTTGCTGGCTCTTCATTCCTTACATTTAGCAACTCGTTGAAGTACTCCCTCCATCTTTCGACTCTCTCTTGCTTCTCAGCTAGCATTCTCCCATTCTTATCTTTCATACCCTTGCTGTTTCCCTTGCTACCTTCCCTAACTTTCTTGACTTCTTTCCAGAACAGTTTCTTACACTCCCTCCATTTTACACTCAGATTCCTTCCAAATTCCTCATCTACCGTAAAGTGGGGTAACTTCGTACTGCGGTGATGAGTTCGGACATCGGCGATAATAAGTAATTAGACATAGTCATTATATAATGGAAACGCTTTTTATTGTTTTTTTTGTGGGGTCCGTTTAGAGAAATGGCAAAGGAAGAGCATGTAAAAGTCCTAGGGAACTGACATGAGTATATGTACACTAAAAAAATATTATATACAGTATATGATGAAAATATGTACATTTTTCGCTACCCTGCCAAACTTCTATCACCCTGAAGAAATTTGTTTGTATGAATGATGTTGTGACTGATATCATTTTGTAGTAACATTACCAGAGACAACATCCACCAAAGGAAATTTGTTACACTTGTATAACGCTCTAACTAGAACACTATCATTTACCCGATTGTGATTAAAAAAAAAAACATGATAACTTCGGAGATGGAACAAAACAACCGTTTGTTATTATTTGCACTATGAAAATCATTCATAATACTTGTCAAAGGAGTACAAAGGAAATCAAGCAACAACAGGTCTAGTGACCCTTCTAGGTTGCTTGTCCTCCAAAACACTGAGGATCAAGTGTCCAAACAGTGGTTTAGAGTGGGTAAGGGAACATTGGAAAGGGAATTACTGCCCTGGAACTAATGTCCGTGGCAGGATTAGGAAGTTAGTAGGGGACAGATGGGTTAGTAACTGAGGGGGGGATAAAATAAAGTTATTCATTTACAAACGCAGTCAGTCGCGGGTTTGATGCGAGATATTTGTCTAGGCGGAGTTTAAATGAATCAACGGTGATGCAGTCTATAACGTTTCGGGGAAGCCCATTCCACAAGTTGACGACTCGATTGAAGAAGAAATTCTTAGATTCGTGCGAGTTAAAAGATTTACCAATAATTTTGCAACCGTTTCCCCGCGTGTAATTAGATTGGTCGATAGTGAAGTACTTACTACAGTTCATATTGTCGATGCCTTTGATGATTTTGAACACTTGAATTAAGTCGCCTCTTAATCTGCGCTGGGTTAAAGGAAATAGATTTAATTCTCTAAGACGCTCTTCGTATGGTTTGTTCTTTAGGCTAGGTATCATTTTGGTAACTCTACGTTGAACTCGTTCTAGCTTGTTTATATCTTTTTGGTAATAAGGGCACCAGGATTGAACGCAGTATTCCAGAAGAGGGCGGACTAAGGAATTGTAAAGGGTTAGGATAACTTCTTTGGATTTATGCTCAAATGACCTGCCTATAAAGCCAATTATTTTGTTTGCCTTCTTAACAACTTCTGAACATTGTTGACTCGGTTTTAGGTTACTCGATATTGTTACTCCCAGATCGGTTTCTCTGTTTACATTCTTAAGCTGAGTGCCATTCATCGAATAGTTTGCTTTCTCATTTAGGTATCCGATATGTAGTACTTTACATTTATCCGCATTGAAACTCATTTGCCAAATTTGGGCCCAACATGACAATTTATCTAGATTGTGTTGCATATCGTCAACTTGTTCTTTCGAGAGTACGCTATTTGCAATTTTTGTATCGTCAGCAAATTTTGAGATTGTACAGGTGAGACCCTCATCTATGTCGTTGATGTAAATTAGAAAGAGAATTGGTCCTAGTACCGATCCCTGGGGTACCCCGCTACTTACATTGGTCCATTTTGATGCCTTACCGTTTATGACTACTCTTTGCTTTCTGTCGCTGAGCCAATTTTCTATCCATTTCAACACACCGTCTTGTATTCCATGCGCTTTTAGTTTTAGCAGTAAACGTTTGTGGGGAACTTTGTCAAAGGCCTTTTGAAAATCAAGGTATAATATCTACAGCTTTACTCTCATCGTAGAGGTTGAGGATATCGTGGAAGAAGTCTAAGAGGTTTGTTAAACAGGAACGTTTTTTACGAAAGCCGTGTTGAGTATCTTTAAGTATGTTATTTTCCTCTAAGTGATTTACGAGTCTGTCTCGTATGACAGTTTCTAGCATTTTACTTACAACTGAGGTTAAGCTAATTGGACGATAGTTACTGGATAGGGATTTGCTGCCTTTTTTGAATATCGGTGTTACGTTGGCTAGCTTCCACTGATCGGGCATAGTTACAGACTGCAAGGATTTATTGAATAGTAATGTCAGTGGTTTAGAGAGCTCATCCTTAGCTTCCTTTAGAACTCTAGGCGAGATTGTATCAGGTCCAGGCGTTTTATTTACCTTGAGTTTATCTAAACAATTCAATACTTCTCTCTCTGTAACGGTGATATTGCTTAAAACATCTGAATTATCAATCTGAATCGGCGATGGTGTAGGGATATCACTGAGGTCTTCTGTTGTAAAAACTGATGCAAAGAATTAACATGGTGGTAAAAGATCAAATAATAATTCTCGGAGTCCAAAAACCCATAAATATGTGATAATATGCTAACCGATTTTTGTATTTCGGATAATTCTGGATATATAATATATATAAATTAGGAGAGGCATATATCTTGTCCAAATTTTTTGTTATCTGCCGAAAGAAACACCAACAAATACGTTATACCTATAAAAATGCTCAAATTCATAAAAGTGTATATGCAGTGATATAGTATACATACCTATATATTTTCACTAGGCCTAGTTAATTTTCGAGTTATTGATTAGACAGCATTGGTTATTTTTCCTGCTCAATATTTTTTAAGAGTGAGCTCAATGCCTAACGAGAACAGATCCAAACAGAATATATGTTAACCATCGTATATAACCCCCTCCTATACTGATTATACAGGCCTAAAAGTATTGACTGTGCATTTTCCACTAAAACATCGGAAAGGAATAAGCAGCAATAATAAAATATTCATATAAAATAGTACGAGCCGAAAAATGAATGAAATAAGGCCACGAACGTACCGTAAAACCAGGTCGCTTCGGACTTGGGTGGTAACTTCGGACATCGGCGATAATAAGTAATTAGCCACATTATATAATGGAAACGCTTTTTATTGTTTTTTTTGTGGGGTCCGTTTAGAGAAATGGCAAAGGAAGAGCATGTAAAAGCCTTAGGGAACTGACATGAGTATATGTACAAACAAAAAATATATATATATATGACGAAAATTTTTACATTTTTCGCTACCCTGCCAAACTTCTATTACCCTGAAGAAATTTGTTTGTATGAATGCTTACCTATTGAATGCTTACCTATTGAATGATAGTGGGGAATTAAGAAACAGGCTTCTTGTGTGAACCCCACCTCCAAAGACTGGTCAGCCAATATTAACTAGGTTATGTTATTATGTTTGTCGTATCTGGCTTTAAAAGTGGCAATCGTTGGCGCTGTAACCATACTCTCTGGGAGTGCGTTCCACTCGTCGATGACTCTGATAGAGAACCAATTCCCCTTCAGTGTCGTTCTCCAGTGGTCTGGTTTGGAGAGTTTCAGCGAGTGGCCCCGTAGGTGGTTGTTATTTTTCTGGAAAAACCTGGTGTATGGTATGTCCTCAAAGCCGTGTAGAAGTTTGTATGTTTCTATCATGTCCCCTCGTTTTCTGCGGTCACTTAGTGTCTGGAGGCCAAGATGCTTACACCTGATGATGTTGTGACTGATATAAGTTTGTAGTAAAATTACCAGAGACAACATCCACCAAAGGAAATTTGTTACACTTGTATAACGCTCTAGCTAGAACACTATCATTTAACCTATTGTGTTTTCCACACAAAAAAATGGTAACTTCGGACATGGAACAAACAAATCGTTTGTTATTATTTGCCCTATGAAAATAATTCATAATACTTGTCCATCATTAAAATGGTGGTTAAAGATCAAATAATCATTCTCTGAGTCCAAAAACCCATAAAAATATGATAATATGCTAACCGATTTATGTATTTAGGGCATGGCGAGCAAGGGTTTAAGAGTCAATATTAACAAAACCAAGGTTATGCATTGTAGTTTGAGACGAGGCAATGTGGAAAAGAGCGGTGCATACCCATGTGCAGTGTGTGGAAAGGGAGTGGGCGTTAACTCAATTCAATGTAGCATCTGTCGATGTTGGGTACACCATGGGAGTAAGTGCTGTAGTAGAATAAAGGGGCCCCTGCCGAAGGATAAGTCAGAAATAGAGAAATTTGAGTGCGTAGTGTGCAAAGGCGAGCTTGTGTTAAGTGATGATCCTGTGGCTGTGAATTTTGGAAATGAGTCTTTGGAGCTGGTGAACAAGTTTTGTTACCTAGGAGATACCATCTCTGCCGGTGGTGGGGCTGAGGCTGCCACTGTTGCTAGAATTAGGTGTGGCTGGGGGAAATTCAGAGAATTGATGCCAATCCTGACCATGAAAAGAATGCCTCTCCCCCTGAAGGGAAAGGTGTATGCCTCATGTGTTAGAAGTGCAATGACGTATGCCTCAGAAACATGGGCCGTTAAAGTAGAGGATGTCAACAGAATGGAGCGTAATGAGATGAGAATGGTGAGATGGATGTGTGGGGCCAGGCTACAGGATAGAATAACAAATGTTGAGCTGAGGAGACGTTTAGGTATAAAGAGTATTAGCGAGGTGATGCGTACAAGTAGACTGGGATGGTATGGACATGTGGAGAGAATGGATGAACAAAATTGGGTGAAAAAATGCAGGTCTGTGATTGTGGAGGGAGCTGCACCAAGGGGTGGACCGAGGAAGACCTGGGATCGGACTATACGCGCCGATCTCAAATCCAAGAACTTGACAAGTGAAGCAGCCCTTAACAGGGTTGCCTGGAATGCCGCCATTAGGACAAGAGACTGAAACTGCACTTATGTGTGGAACACTCAGTCTTAAAATTTTATGTATGTATATATGTAATTCTGGATATATAATATATATAAATTAGGAGAGGCATATATCTTGTCCAAAAAATTTATTATCTGCCGTAAGAAACACTAACACATACGTTATAGGCTACCTATAAAAATGCTCAAATTCATAAAAATTTATATGCACTGATAGAGTAGGCTATACAGTATACATACCTATATATTTTCACTAGGTCTAGTTAATTTTTGAGTTATTGATTTGACAGCATTGCTTATTTTTCCTGCTCAATATTTTCTAAGAGCGAGTTCAATGCTTAACGAGAACAGATCCAAAAAGAATATTTGCTAAACATCCTATATAACCCCCTCCTATACTAATTATACAGGCCTAAAAGTATTGACTGTGCATTTTCCAGTAAGACATCGGACAGGAATAAGCAGCAATAATAAAATATTCATATAAAATAGTAGGAGCCGAAAAATGAATGAAATAAAACCACGAACGTACGTCCGAAGTTCCCCTCCGCTTGTCCGAAGCTATCCCAGCTTTCTTGGCAATCATTTTCCATAAGAAATCACTGTATGTCCGAAGTTATCCATACATGTCCGAAGTCAGCCACTTTTCAAGATGACTTCGGACACCATTTAGGATAAGGATAGCTCTCTTATTATGGGGGATACTTTTAGGAGGCTTCCTGGATTACCGCGCACTATCACCACACAGCACACATCACTTGACCTAGTTATATCTCTATAATGTGTTTACAGTCAGGAGATATCGTTAAAAAAACTTTAAAAATTTCCGAAGTTACACAGTTTTACGGTACGTCCGAAGTTCTCCTCCGTTTGTCCGGAGTTATCCCAGCTTTCTTGGCAATCATTTTCCATAAGAAATCACTGTATGTCCGAAGTTATCCATACATGTCCGAAGTTTTCAACTTTTCAAGGAAACTTCGGATATCATTTAGGATAAGGATAGCGCTCTTATTATGGGGGATAATTTTAGGAGGCTTCCTGGATTACGGCGCACTATCACCATACATCACTTGACCTAGTTAAATCTCTATAATGTGTTTACACTCAGGAGAAATTATTAAAAAACCTCGAAAATGTCCGAAGTTACCCCATTTTACGGTACTCTTCTCTTACTTTCCTTCACTACTCTCTTCACCATCTCTCCACATACCTCGCTCGTTTCTGCCTCTCCAAATCTCCATTCCCTCTACTACCTAACCACAATATATATGATAATGACAATATGTCATGGAGGGTGAGGGGGGGGGGGGGGGGCAAAGCCCCACCCTCAACATATTATTGTATCCAGTGCCATTCAAAATAGACGGGAACATAATTGCAAAGGTCTGACACCTCCCCCGCCGCCGTCATTTTTACATTTGTCGATCGCCGTGGTTAACCCGTACAGCCCCAGCGACGCGCCTGACGCGTCGGCGATGTATGTAACGCACAGCCCCCAGAGACGCGCCTGGCGCGTCACCCTAATTGCGCCGACCGTAACCTCAGGTGTAGCCACTCAAGAGGGCTCAGATTTGTATGGGAACTGTGTACGCATCCCACGCAACCGTGCCGATGGTTGAAAACTCTCAAAGTCCACGTGCGTGTGCGCGAGCGCGCAATAACCTGTTTTTTGGGGATAATTGCCTTCAATTTTTTACTCTTATAAAATCCGTTTTCGGGGGCTCTGTAGGACCATTTTTTAAGCTTTTTGAGCGGTTTTTCGTGGTTTTTCCTTCATTCCTAACCCATTCGCTATTGTTTCTGGAATAAAACCATTTTTTGAAAACCGGCCGGGTTCTGGTGCGCAAACATTACAAAACTAGCCGGGGCTCCACGGGTTAAGTTCGCGTCTATTTTGACGGCGATTTTTTTCGGTAATTTGCACCCTGCTGGCAATAGGTATATGATGATGACAATATGTCATGGGGGGATGACCCCCCCCCCCCCTTAACATATTATGGTACAATTTTAGTTACTGGACACCTATTTGACAGGTACCGCCAACGATTTAATACATAGGCCCTATTATTTTTCGGTTTCCACGCATCCAACACCAAGCTGCACCCTTTTCTGGTGTACAAAACACTAAAAAAGCAATGGGGACACTTTAATAATGATAATATGAGACGAAATATAAAGACAACTCGGTTGCGTTCGTGGAAGTAGCGTCGCTTTGTTTACTTTACGCTCGGAGTGACTTCCCGGTCCCGCCGCCTTGGCGGTCGACTTCAAATGGCTAAGCTTATATAACCAGTTGTTGGGTCCATTTTTTGATAAAGACTTGCGTTATAGGCCGTGGGATACAGGACAGGGTTGAGGGGGGGGGGGCTCTGCCCCCCCTCACCCCCCCGTGAATTATAATAATCGTCATATGTGGCCAGCAGGGGGCAAGTAAAACAGCTGGCCGTAGTAACCTCGAGCGTCCTGGGTAAACAAACTGCGACGATCCGAAGCGACGACGGACTCCCCCCGCCGCCGATTTTCGGCCCAAACGCGCCGTTTTATTCTCGTCGAAAACCACATTTAAAAAGTTATTATATCGTTTTCAATACTATTACCGGACCAGAAAAAGGTGTAGCTTGGTGTTGGATGCGTGGAAACCGAAAAAAAATATGTATTAAATCCTCGGTGGTACCTGTCAAATAGGTGTCCAGTAACTAAAATCGTACCCATATTATTGTATCCAAAGGCAGTCAAAATAGACGGGAACATGATGGCAAAGGTCCGACGCCACTACGCGTAGTGTAAAGAAGGCTGGCGGTACGCCCGCACTTAACATTCTTGCCGACCTTAGTCAGGGAGATAGCCTTTTGCTGCACATCTGTAATGTCAATCTGTAGCCTAGCCTAATGTAATAGACCTAGGTCTATGTGATAATGTGTCATCTTAGGCTAGGTTTGGGCTTTGGCTACAAAAAGTAAAAGTTAGGTTAGCTTACCTAATGACATCCTATCTTAACCTTCAAAGGGTGATAACTGAGACTCTCTGCACTGGCTTTACCACACACTTGTCATTACCGGTGTAGGCCTAATAGGCCTAGGCTGTAAAATATCATTAGCCAGAAGAAAAATATGTGAAAAGCTATTTACTTGCCTGGTCGAAAGTAAACCCAATACAATACAAAGAGTAATACTATCACATAAATACACATTGTACGTAAAGTCTCACTGAATGAAATGTTCAAGATCTTAATACATAACCAACTTACCATGGTGAATTATGAAGCTTAAAATCTGACACTCAACAATACGACCCTCCGACGTGTCAGCTGAACCACGCATGCGCACTCCGTTCCTATCAAGTGGCGAAATATTTCTTTATCAATTTATGTCAAGTTACAAATGGAAAATTGCAAATAATACCAAATCAAGGTATAGTATTCTACTTTCCGACATTTATTTCAGTATATTACGTGAAAGAAAGAGTCGGATGCTGCTTGCAAGGAATGGCGAAAATGTCGTAAACATTGTACCATTTGGCAATTTTATGCAGATAAAACATAAAATAAAGTCTAACCAGGGTGTAAATGTCTACTGCCTAACGCTCTTTCCAAGAGGCTATATGAAAATAGAGTATTAGGGTGGGTAAAAGTTGGCGAATATATGTATTGCGTTCATAGAGATTAATCGATCATTATGAACGCGATAACAGTCACGAACGCGTTTGCTACCGATTTCATCATCGCCAGCCTGAGTTAGTCCACTGCAGGACTAGGACCACTCCTAAATGTTTCCACCCTAATCGGTCAGATGTTAGTCTGTTCCATCCCACCCCTGCAAACTTTCGAATCTCACCCCTCCAAATGGTTCTCTGTCTACGAGCAGTTAGGGCATCCTATGTGAGATAGGATGTCCTAAATCGTTTTTAGTATCCTTGATCTTGATCTAGATTCTTGATTTAAGGGCTTTGAGGGCAGAGCCCTATTAACCCTGACACGGTGTTGGTAAAAGCCACAGCGGCCTCCCAGTATAAGGAGGCTCAAACGTCAGGAACCCATGCAGGAGAGGCTGCAGAAGGGCAACAGCATTCCCAGGACTCTAGGATCGAAGGGAAGATGAAGCGATGAACGATGGCACCCGGCAGGAAGAAGACACTGGGTGAAGTGAAGAGGCGAGGACGGAGGGGCCAACACCATGAACCCCAGAAGCTGAAGGCGTCTCTGGCACCAACGGAAAGATGGGGCCCACAATGGAGCCCTGAAGAAAGCCGATCGAGGATTTGCCGATACCAGAGACGACCACCGTGGGTTCCGTGTCCCTCTAGCGGGCAAAGCCACGTGTCACAGGTTCAGGGAAGCACCGGCCCCCACCAACCAGAAAGGAGTCAAGCTGGCGCAGAGTGAAGCTGGCACAGTCGAATGATCAGAGGATGACGAAGGCAGAGCAGGGTAGCATGGTGGAAGGGGATGAAGCAGGGGGGGGGGGGGGGGGGAGAGGCCGCTGAACCACCAACGCAGCAGACAATCTTCGTGACCTACTGAAGTTCCCCCAAATAAAGCCGCAGGTTGCGCCGGGCACCGAGGACGTCCGACCACGACCGCAATCAAGCAGAAACTCGTTTTTAGTATCCGCCCGGCGGCCCCTGATAATTCGATATCCATAGACGTAGCGGCGGCGGCGGTGACTTTGACTTGTTATAAATAATGTATAATTTTAAACAGACACCTTAAGTTTGGCGACATCATTTAGAACTGATTAATCACTTTAATGCGTTTCGAAATGTAAAAAAATCACAATTGAGAAGCATTGGCCGATCGACCATTTGCCATCAAACAGATCACTAATCGCTTACTTGAACGCAAATCTTGAGTACAATATCAATATCCCATTCGACGATAAATTTTGTGGCTGTAGGGTAAGATTGTGGGAAGCGAAACTATCGTGCAAAATACCACCGAAAGCAATATGGCGCTCGTATTCCGGTAAGCTAAATTCTCAATATTGTTCTATAACTTCTATATATCCTTGTAATTGTGTATATTGCCTTTTGGATATTGTTACAGAGTGTAGGCTATGGCTTATTTCTTATTATATGTTTTGAACAGATTGGTGGGACGAGGATGTGGGGTCAATAAGTCGGCCATCTCTTTGCAGGGACCTTTGGCAACGCAATGGTGAGACATTTTAATTAGTTATTTATACATTAATATTGTTCAACATACCTATATCAAGCTCGGGAAATGCTATGACACATCAAACGTAATGTTACTACAGTTTGTGCTAATTTTTAAGTGGTTTATTACAATACTAGGCTACCAAATATTTAAGCCTAGCCAAGGCTATATTTGGACTTATTATAGCCTAGGCCTAGCCTATATCCTACACCAGGCCTACTGATGTTTATAAAACAATGAAATGATCTGGGAAATTCCTGTTGACCTATTTGGTCAATATACAGGAGGCGCTACAATATAGCCTAGGTAGCAAAATTCGGAAAAACTAAATAGGCTAAGATGGTCACCAATTTTCCCATGGATTATTTTATTTTTCCCTGTTAGTTTTCATCAATATATAGTGTTTGGAAATAATTGCAACCCTCGGCGAAACCGTTTTCCCCATTATACAACGATCTTATGACACGCCGCCCGATAGTGGGGAGGGCTATGAAGTACAGGGAAAATGAGGGGTTAAATGCGTAAAACGGCGATTAAAACGTATTTTAGCAAAACTTGGCTCGGGTTTTAAGGTATTTCTAAGGCCTAAAACCCAATATTTCGAAAACCCGAGCCAAGTTTTGGCCAAAGCTGGCTCGGATTTTGAGAGTTTGTAGACCACAAAATGACAGTAACCTCATTTAGAAATTTGGCTCAGGTTTCCCGAAATTGCAAAGGCATAAAACCCGAATTTTGGAAAACCCGAGCAAAGTTTTGGCAAAACTTGGCTCGGATTTTGCGAATTTTAAGAGTAAACAAATTACAGTAACCTAATTTAGAATTTTGGCTCATGTTTCCCTAAATTGCAAACCCCAAAAAGCATAATTTTGGAAAACCCGAGCCAATTTTTGGCAAAACTTTGATCGTATTTTGAGAATCGAAAAAGACTAACTAAATGTCGGAAATCGGCTCATGATTTCCCGAATTGCAAAGCCATATAACCAGATTTATCGAAAACGTAGCACTTGCTTAAATCATAAATATCCAGTAACATAGACCTAGTACATTGGATACAAGCCTAATCCACACCTAACGCCTACAATGTGTCCGTAGTACCTAGTAGGCCTACGTGGGATACAACATGGCGGTTGGGCCGGCGCCCATTTAGTAGCCTACCGGTAGTCGGCCGTATCTGTAAATACGAATGCGAGGAACTTCAATCTAATCTAATTAACCTAACCTAACCTAACCTAACCTAACCTAACCTAACCTAACCTAAATGCGCCTCCGCTCGAATATGAATTCGCTCGAAGTGTCCAGATACCGTAAATACTACCGCAACTACGAATCTTGTTACTGAGACCTAGTAATTACCCTAACCAAACAACCCAACCTATCGACAGAGATGGGCAGGTGGAGTGGACTAAAAAGCTGGTAGACAGACCTCGGGAGACAGGTGAAAATAGCGTGTGTACGAATCGGTGCCGTCTATAGGAAGGTATTGACAACCATGTTTCGACAAAATTCCATTTTAGTACCATATATTTTTATTAGGTTTTGCCGAGGCTTAAAACACATTTTCATATTATGTTTAGAGCATATAAAATCCATATGTGTGTTCAAATATTGCAAAATAATTGGTGACCAACTTATTTAGTTATACTCAAAATTCTAATGGTAGTTTTGGGTTCCTATTATCATATGCTTCATTTCTATATACTTTTTATCCCTGGGAAAAAAAAAAAAAAAATCTTGGGATTTTTCATTTATTTTCTTGGGATTTTTTGTTTTGGTCATTAACCTAACCAAAAAACCTAACCTAACCTAACCTAATAGCCCCCAAATACATTTAGGTTAGGTTAGGTTAAGTTTTTTGGTTAGGTTAATAAAAAAAAAAAAAAAAAAATCAAGAAAAAAAAAAAAAACCCCAAGATTTTTTCCCGGGGATAAACAGTATATAGAAATATAGCATATGATGATAGGAACCCAAAACTACCATTAGAATTTTGCTACCTATATTGTAGCGCCTCCTGTATATTGACCTATTATTTGAGTAATGCCCCTCAAAAATATCCCGCAACCCCAATAATAGCCTACCCGAGTTGACGTCAGGTATAGTGTAAAATAGTCGTTGATGGGAAGTCCAATAAACTCATCACGTGAAACACCACGAGACTATCACCTGGTTCTTACAAATTGGACTAAGGTTACTATACTTTTGTACGTCCGTGGTAGTACAGTGGGTTAGCGCGCGGGCCTGGTTGACCTATGGGGGTCATGGTCACTAACCAGGGTTCGAACCCCACCCAAGGCATCTCAAAACCTGTGGGTTTTTAGGAGGGTTAAACTCCCTTCAGAGGTTCGAGCCCCGCGCCAGGCCCCAGGAAAGGTTGACCCTAAGTGGGCCTGGGGAGTTGTCAGGACAGAAAAATTCCCTTCACACCCAGCATTTCAAAAATTGATTAGGCTACCTTTAACTAGGCTAGGCCTATTGTAGGTCACAAGGTGCTAGGCCTAGGTGGGCGGTGCCTATCATCATGCACTCACATGATCACATCTACTGTTCAGATAGTCTGTTCTACATATTAGGCCTAGGCTAGGATATATGGGATGGATGTAGAGTTCGGGCGTACGGTCGTCATGTTTACATAGGGCGATTGCCGCGGTTAACTTCGCGTCTATTTTGACGGCAATTTATTCGGTTAGGCTTTGCCCCCTGCTGGCAATATATAGCCTATGATGATGACTATGTCATGGGATGATGGGGGGGTAAGGGGGGCAACATATTATTGTATCCAATGGCATTCAAAATAGACGGGAACATGATTACAAAGGTCCGACGCCTCCCCCGCCGCCGTCATGTTTACATATGTAGATCGCCGTGGTTAAGTTTGCGTCTATTTTGACGGCGTTGTATCCAATGGCATTCAAAATAGACGGAAACATGATGGCAAAGCTCCGACACCACTACGCGTACCGTAGTGTAAACAAGGATGGCGGTACGCCCGCACTTAACATTCTTGCCGGATATATCTATCATCTGTATTGCCAGACACCTTGATCGCCGAGGAGGTGGAAATTAATGTATTGCCTCCATGCATTTTTGTCACCCGTCAGCTGGTGCCCCTCCTCCCGCCCGGCCCGGACCACCCAACACCATATGGATAATGGACGAGATAGGTTTTGGTGTGAGGGGGATATGCCGGGTGTGGGCCAATCAGCGCTCTGCAGAGCCCCGTTTTGATGCTTACCTATTGAATGATAGTGGGGAATTAAGAAGCAGGCTTCTTGTGTGAACCCCACCTCCAAAGACTGGTCAGCCAATATTAACTAGGTTATGTTATTATGTTTGTCGTATCTGGCTTTAAAAGTGGCAATCGTTGGCGCTGTAACCACACTCTCTGGGAGTGCGTTCCACTCGTCGATGACTCTGATAGAGAACCAATTCCCCTTCAGTGTCGTTCTCCAGTGGTCTGGTTTGGAGAGTTTCAGCGAGTGGCCCCGTAGGTGGTTGTTATTTTTCTGGAAAAACCTGGTGTATGGTATGTCCTCAAAGCCGTGTAGAAGTTTGTATGTTTCTATCATGTCCCCTCGTTTTCTGCGGTCACTTAGTGTCTGGAGGCCAAGATGCTTACACCTTTCTTCGTAGGGTAATTCTTCTAGGTTTGGGACCATCTTGGTTGCTCTTCGCTGCACCCTCTCAATATTCTGTATGTCCTTGATTAGGTAGGGTGACCAACATTGGACACCAAAATCGAGGATCGGGCGCACCAGTGACACACAGAGTGGTACAAGGATTTCTTTGTCCAATATGGAGAAGTTCCTCTTATGATAATGTTGACCTCTGACCGTTTTGGTGAGGTCGGTCCTCATGGTGTTAGTGAGCTGGGCCTATAATTAGGCCTTATAATTGACTCCCATTTTTTTGTGTTCTTATATCCACTCAAACACTATACAGGGTGTAGCCTAATTTTTTTTTTTTTTTTTAAAAGAGATGTATATTACGATAAAAATAGTCTCCCTATAAACGACCCCGCCACCATCTCCGCTATAGTCGTATGTCTACAGTCTAGACACTGTCTACTGACTTGAAAAGTGACGTTAAATAACCAACCAATGGTATTGGATTTCCCTGGATGACGTCACACCTATTTAACTACCTGTAATCACCTGTCATGCGTATGTCCCATAATGCAATATATTGGAAAAGGAAGGCTGACTAGCATGCCTGACTAGCATGCCCGCAATGGCGTCTCCAGTTTGATGACTCGTTCGTCTCTCGACGTGGATTTATATATCGAAGACTATCGGAAGTGAGTATTTACCCATTATCCAACAAGAGGGTCGGTTAGGGAAAATTATTTTTTTGCCCCCTGCTGGCCACATAGATAAGAATTTCAATACCCCTCAACTTATTCTGTATCCCACGGCAAACGGTTATGGCCATATAGAGCTTATTTTTCACTGTTTATCCTCTTAACCCCTCATTTTCTCTGGTCTTCAACTTTTCATAGCCCTCCCCACTAGTGGGGAACGTGTTTTTAGATTGTGGGATAATGGGTAAATACTTATTTCTTGCAGTCCTTGCTTATAAAACCTGTATATCGAAGAAAAAAATAAAAAGAAGTGCTAAAACTCTAGGATGTCACACAGTAAAAATTTACCCGGTATACAGTACCTCTCATTGCTCTCAACTCCATCCTTCCACCTGACTCAATCTGCCTCTCCCTCTTCCGGAAGAGCATGGAGGGAATTTATTTGTGGCCATCCCCTTGGATTGAGGTGTTTGGCAATAGATAGTTTATATTATAACTTAAGGATATGTTATTAGAAGGAATATGTATGTAACCTAAACAGCTAATCAAACCCCTCCTAACTAATCTTTCATTATAGGCTAGTATTGACCTAGTACTATAATACTGTACGATTATATATATATATATATATATATATATATATATATATATATATATATATTATATATATATATATATATATATATATACTGTATACATATATATATATATACAGTATGAGCGACCTTGGTGACCCTGGTCTCTGGGTCTTCTCCTGGGTGACCTGGATGTGTGTGAGTTTGTGCTTTTTGTCTATGTTTATTTGTTGTTTTGTTGTTTTTTTTTTTCCCTGTTCTTGCTCTGTCTTGAGTCGGCTACCCCCAAAATGGGGATTGGGCCTGAGCATATACCCTGTAGATAGATAGATAGATATATAATATATATATATATATATATATATATATATATATATATATATATATATATATATATATATACTGTATACTGTATGTAGATTAAACTCAACGTCTCAACCCAACAGGGCACGAGCTATATACACATCCCCTGCTGCTTGTGCACTGAAAGCCCAATCAGCTGAAGACTATTGGACCAAGAACAAGCGTCTGCAGCGGCCCGTGTCTCCCCACCTGACCATCTACAAGCCTCAGATTACCTCACTCCTCTCAGTCACACACCGCGGCACTGGTCTGGCACTCTCAGCTATAATGTCAGGATTTAGCATTGGTAAGATTCTCGCCCTGTTTACAGGGTGTCAAACGAAAGCCGAATCCAGTGTTTTTTTTTTTTTTGACCATTATATAACTTCCAAAGACAGAACTTGAACTATAAGCCTCAACAGTATCTTTGCATTCACAATAATATAGACTAATAAAGAAAGGAGTCTGGTTTCGTTTGACACCCTGATAGACATAATAGAAAGGGGATGAAGTTACTTTTAAGTCTCCAGTTCCATGCAAGGATGGAACCACCACAAATTACTTTAGGCAGCCATTCCAGAGACTAAAGTCCTTCCAAAGTTATCTGGGTAAATGCAGGGACACTTTGATGGCAACACTCACCTGGTGCTGCGATTGGCTGTAGGCAGTTGTGTCCGAGTTCATCAATTTTATACTACCTTTATCTAATATTGACCTTTAACCCGTAAACGGCGGAAAAGCTCTTAACCTCTGAAGTGCGCATGGGGGTAATTGGAAACGTCCCCCTGTGCTGACGTATTTGAGGTGTTTCCGTCACTAAAATATTCATTGTGCCATTAATAGCATTAATACTTATCCATATGCGCCTATTATGGGTTGATTATAAAGGTATTAACCTGAAACAACAATAAAACGAGTGAAAACAGCGTTTGGATGGTCAAAATCGGAGATATAGCCCGCGAGTTGTATAATGTATGGGTGAGGCAATCTGCTTTCCCGCCAATTTCCCCCAAGGCCACCAAGACACAGTCGATCGATACTCTCTCTCTCTCTCTTGCACTCGCTTGCTATCAGTGATGACCACACCCTCCAATCAGATTTCTAATGTTAGCACGAAAATATACCTCAGAATAAGGGAATAACAGGGAAAATAGGTGATAACTGAAGGAGAGGAGGAAAGTGGGGAAGGAGGGGAGGTAGAGGACTGAGATTTTGCATGGCCCAGGGGCCAAAACAAAATAAAAAAATACAAATTTTTTTTTTTTCGATGTCAAAAGTTGATTTTTTTTTTCTCTGACTCTTAAGAGTCTCCCCGCAGCTCCCGGGTTAAGAGGGAGGCCTAAAAAAAACATTTAAACAGCACTAAACAATTTTTTTTTTTTTTTCCCCTATACCTCATATCACTCCTCCACATCCCCTCCTTCCTCCCTTTCCCCTCCCCCTTCAATTATCACCTATTTTCCCTGTTATTCCCTAATTTGTTGGTATATTTTTGTGCTAACATTAGCAAACTGTGTGGGGGGATGTGCTTACGTGCCTAGCGGGTGTGTCACACAACCGAGTGTGTGTATGAGTAGGCTCAGTGTGGCTTGAGGCCTCATGGAGGGAGGGGTTGCCTCAATTTTCTCCATAATTCATGAATGGGCTGGTCCATCTATATTCGCAATTTTGACTAGAAAAATTATATTTTCATTTGTTTTATTATTGTTACAATATCTTCATAGTGAAGGTAAAATAGGCTCATATAAATAGGTAATAACGATATTTATCGTAAAATGACGATTATAGGCCTGAATGGAGCCAATATACTCGCCCATGGGGAGCTAGTTCATTATCCCCCCCCCCCCCCTCCCTCACCGTTACCGGGTTAAGGAGAGATGGGTTGCTTTTCTGGTCCCCCTTCTCCCTCATGTCTAGCCCCATTAGTTTTCAGATTTTAAGACGTTTGGCCCATTAGTTTTAGATTTTAAGACTTTTTGTGTCAGAAAGATAAGTAAATCTAGCGGAGGGATGCTGCGAACCCACCGCCCGCCACTTTGGTGGTGCAATCAGCTTCTGGAGCAGTGGACCACTGGTTCCTATCTTCTGAAAATTCCTGTGCTTGGTATGCTTTCAGCCAGGGCCCCACTGGGGTAAATAAAATAGTAAAACAGTGGTGGAACTGCCATCTGGGTTTGTGCCTTCAGTGTTAAGGGCCACAGTGTCAAGGTTAATATCCATGTAGTGGAAATGGCATTGTTGAGTGGGTCAGTGGACGCATTTCTGGGAGCCTGGAGACAGTTTCTGCCATGGCCATCCTTTTTGGGGCGCTTCCTCTGGAAGCGAGGCGTCAAATTGATGATGATCTTTATTTATTTATGGAAACAGTATTTACATTTTGAAGTTTTATTTAAGTTGCTCAAGGGCTCAAATACATCAGAATTAGCTACCCTAAGTGCACAGTATATACTTATTGTATGATTGTTGAGAATATAGCAATGATTTGTACTAGCTATTGTATATTTAGCGAGTGATATGGCAGTGTTGATACAACTTTGGGTCTCGCACTGAGAGACCTTGCTCCAGTCTCACTATAATAGTGTTACCATACTTAGAATTGCTAATATGTTTAACCCTTTCTATTTTCTCTTGCCAGGTATGCTTGCTCTCCCTAACTCCTACCCCTACTACCTGGAACTACTTCAGTCTATGCACTTTGGGAGTGCCCTTATCTTCGGAGCCAAGTTTGCTTTGGCTCTACCTTTCATGTTTCATTTGATGAATGGGCTGAGACATTTGGTAAGGCATTAACTCAAACTTATTATTGTTCTTTGTCTAATATTTATATAATATCTATATTATTTGATGTCCATACAACCGAGCCAGTCCTGTGAAATGTATGTATGTACAGTATATACTGTACTCAGGCACATACCACATAGCTTGGGGTGGCCGACTCGAGATAGAGCTCAAACAGAAACAACATTTAAAGTTCCAATTTTTCAGGTCCGAAACTTCTTTTACGTTCCCTCGCCCCTTGCTCTGTTCGCTGAGTATGAGAAGAAAAAGTAGGACAGTAAAAGAGACAGACAGAAACAGCTAAGGTTGAGTAGAGGATCCAAACTTCACTCTGGATAAGACTAGCCCTCACCCAAGTTGTGAAATTATAATTGTAAATATTAGTGATTAGTCATAAAGTTTTGTGAAAACAAATACAGTTGGTCATGATATTTGCTTTCCCTTCCAGATGTGGGACTTGGGGTACGGCTTCACACTCCGCACACTGTACAAGACTGGTTATTTTGTGGTGGGATTGTCCCTGGTTGCTTCAGGAGTGGTGGCAGCAATGTAATGCATGAGGTTATACATAGTTTTTGTGTTTGGGATTACCAAAGGCTATACAGTATGTAAATCACCAAAATCCCCTGGATATTTATTATAAGGTTAACATTGTAACAAGTTTAATTTACATAATTAATTCTGTAATTGTACATAATGTATAAAATAATAGTTTCAAAACACAACTTTTTTTTATATTGTAAGAATGATGAATTAAAAGATGTATTGTTATATTCAATAAAGGTTTAAATTGTGTTATTATTTTATTAGCTATGATATGACGTCCTCCCAATTGACATTATTAGGCTAGTCTATTAGTTCTCAAAATTTGCCAATTGTTCCATAGGAATTTGCTAGTGCTCTTATTACATTTCATCACCACAGTTACCAGATTATTTGATGTTCGACTCCTCATACTGTCCTCATAATAATGAAGCATTTTTTTTATACTAGCCTTCAGTCTTACATTCATACACTGGAGCTCTTCTTCACCCAACTTTCAGCATCCATCCTTACTACTTCAATGTTTTCTTGTGCATCTGATACACTACAAATACCCAGGCTTGCTCAGTGACTTTTTGTAATAGTTTTTTCATGATGCAATTCCCTTGGCCTCCAATGTCTACATTTAAAGCAGGGAAATAGTAGTGAAGAACATTGATTCCCTGGTTCAAGAGCCCCCTTGCCACAACACGGCAGATCCAGAGAAGATGCACGGCAGTTTATTTTCAGTCTTTTCTTTAGGGAAATGTACCGTAGTGTAATGGTTAGAGTGTTTACAAATCTGTGTGTGATAACCCAGGTTGATCACATATATGCTTTCATTAATTTTGTTGGAGGTGTTTGGTGTTGTATTGAAATTAATAAAAATAGTTTATATACTCGGGCACATACCTCATAGCTGGGGGTGGCCGACTCAAGACAGATCCCGAACAGGGCCAACACAAAAAAATAAAATACAAATTCACATATCTAGGCCTATGGAAATAAAACCATAATTCTTCATTACAACTTTTTATAACTTGTATGTAAGAAGGACAAGGATACAGAGCTAAGACTTAGATTGGATAATACTAAATAGTGAAGAAGGTCACATACGGTGCAAGTCTCCCTCCTCCAAGCATCCCGGCCACTACAACAAAATATTACGGCTCTTCATTTCTGCACAACTTTACCCAAGCTGTGACTCGTAAGTATAGGTAGCGCCAACGAACTTTACAATTTTCTTGACCCCTCATAACTCAAAATTAATGAAAGCAATCCATTGACATTTCTATCATAAGGAAAACCTACCAGAAAATAGGTGTGGATATTTACAGCCAGTTTGCTCTAGGCCCTTTTGAGTTATGAGAAGTTTAGAGGTCGAGAAAATTGTCAAGTTCGTTGGCGTTACCTATAATAACCTTAACAGGTTACTGGTTTTGTGCCACTATAGATGCAACTATTAATGCAATACATTACACTATATCAATATTGTTATCATCTTACTATCTCTAAAAGCTGCATAGTTTGTTCCACTTTGCTGATTTTGTACAGTACTTATCCTTAAATTTATTGTAATCAAAAACATTTCCCAACTACCAGTACTGTATAGTTGACTCAATGTACAGTGGCACTAATAACTCATGTCCCAGCTGTCATTACGTTTGGCTTGCTCTGTGCTGTATTAATGTCTGTCAGATGTTGAATAGGGTGGGTAAGTGTAGGAATATGTTTGTATAGCTCACACTATATTAATGTCTGTCAGATGTTGAATAGGGTGGGTAAGTTTAGGAACATGTTTGTATATCTTGCTCGATATGAAGAAATGAAGCTTAGATATTGCTGATACCAATTAATGATCAAAACATACTTGGTGCCGAGACATGACTTATTAGCGCGATTGTACAGTACTATACAGCTACAACACTAATTTTCAGACAATTTTCTTGTAAAAAATACAAATACAGCAAGATTTATTTACTAATGTATTATTGAAAAAATATCACACCACCAGTATTGTTCTCAACCTTGCATATATCACACCATCTCAAATAGAATACAATAAAAGGAATTAGGGAATATATTACAAAGGAAACATAAATTGACTATGACTGATTGGGGTACTTTGTGGTAATCAAAACTAAGTAAGCTACAGTACTGCTATTAGTGACCCTGTAGATAATGCTATAACGCTATACTGTACCATCAACTTTATAAACAGAATATATCCAAATACTACATCGTGACTAAGCTCAAAGAAACAGTACCCGGTAATTCCAAATATCACCAACCATCCAATGTACAAACAAAAATGTGAAAATCATCAGAAATTAATCTAATATCTAACAAATCTAGGAAGTATGTGGCCCCTCAAATTAACCCAGAATCACCCTAGCACAACCCTTCATATAAATATTCACCAAAATTAGCTGTACGCCAAAACATTTCCTTAGCCCCTTCAGACGATGACTTACTTTTCCTCGTATTTTGGTTACCATTAGACAGTTTTTCTCTAGCTAACAATCTACTTTTAAGACTCTTAGGGGTAATTACTATGTCAATCAACCCTTTGAATAACGTAGGTCCTTCTTGTATTTGTGTATTTACTCAAGCCCATTCCCTATTTTTCCTTTTTTTTTTTACTGGGGGGTCTTGGAGGTCTTTCTTAAGCTGCATAAAATCATCTCCTTTTAGCCAGAACCAAAGGTAAAAAGGTGTCATCATGCTGAAGGAGTTAATAATCACCTAAGCTGCATATTGTTGCCATCTCTAATTTGAAGGTAGACTAGCCAATTTATGCAATGTTTTCCAAATAACATGCTGTATCAAGAGAAAATAAATATAAATACTGTAAAAGAATTCGCTCCATTAATCAATTTTGTGTCAAAATTATGCAGGGTCAAGCGAAAATAAATATAAATAAAATAATTAGCTACATTAATAAATTTAGTGTTAAAATCTACAGCGACATACATTTTGTTAGTACTGTATATTTATTTACTATTTTCTAGAGGGTAATATTTGTATATACAGGTCTCCCTCATTATCCAATACCCCAATTTATGATATTATTATAGGTGTTTGGGTTTTGGCTGGTCCCAGAACACATCGCCATTTACCCCATTAATTTTAGGGTTTGCTATGTGATTTTTCTATTTAAGATCGGGTTTTCAAGAACGTAACCCAATCGTAAATCGAGGGAGACCTGTATTTGGTGTACTCATTGGACTACTGTGTACAATTTGGCAAGTCCACCCTAATGTGACCAGCTTATCACTTAGGAAAATATGCTACTAGAGACGGTTCTAATTCCTGAAGGCAACATTTATGACCACCAAACTACATAATAACTTATCTCCACCAAGATCAACTCTTTCACTAGTCTGAAACACTGGACTCTTTCAGTTGTTGTTGTCGTAGTTTCCTTAAGCTGCCTGGCCGAACAGCCCCAAGTCCCTAGATAATGATGCTTATATCCATTTTATTTTGGCTAAGATTATGTGATTTTACTCAGCTAAAGAAGGATCTGTGGAGTAAGGGGTTGTTGTCGTTCCCTAAGCTGCCTGGCCGAACAGCCCCGAATCCCTAAGGAAGGCCATGGCCATGGTCGGGGTTAATCAAGATAGTTTGTAGCCCATCTGATTCTTAAAGGTCCTTCCTAAACTGAATAAAATTGTCCAATTATACCAAAAGTAATACAAAAAAATATATATAAATAGCATCTTTGTTAGAAAGTGTTAAGGAAGTACTGTACTGTACTGCAATGTCAATGTGAAGCACTTTGAACATCTGCTAAAGACACTGACCGAAAGCTTTACGTTGTAATATCATGAACCCGAAGCAAGTGTGCATTGTTTTCCTTATATATATAGATTTGAGATCTGAGAACCAAAGCTTGACAAGACTACCGCACAATCATATTAAACACCAAAAGTAATTGTTGTAAAGATAAATCAATGTCAACTTTGATTTTATCTTTGTGCTTTGCTGAGAACACTAGTAGTATCATTCTCAAACTTAAAATACCATACATAACAGCATGTATGCACACTGATAAAATGTTTGTCTTTACAACTAATGCTTCTGGATCAAAGACAAAAAATAACAAAGAAAAGGATGGGGTTTAAGCCAAAAAACTTACCATATGTAACATAACATACATACACTCAGTGGTCTGGTTAAACAAACTTTTAATTAATTAACATAACATACATAAGTAATGTGTTCAATAACACACATAAGTAATTCAAGTTGATATGCCTAAATAAGTCATATTTTAATTCTCTACCAAATTTCAACTAGAATAAAATACTGACTGAATAATAATAACAATAATCATCATATGCTGGTGTTTTATTTGTACGAGCGTCGATTCTCCAATTGGATTCACGAGCGCTCACATTAACTCCGATTTTTCCATTTCAAAACACAACTGAACACAACTCTCAAGAGAAAGCATTATCTCCTATAAATAATGCAATTTGCAGTCTTTATCCTTTCAGAACAAGTTTGCACAACCTGGAAACTGGCATTGGGTAAACCTCAGTTTATGCATGCTAGCATAGCCAAAGCCTGTAAAGCATATTGTATACTATAATGTATGCTACAATTTATTAGTATAGTAGTCCCTCAGATTGTAAGTCTCTGATGTATTCAGTATCTTTTGTTAACAGCATTCGTTATGCCATTTAAACTAATCTTGTGTGCTAGTCTTCATAAATATATACAGCTAACTGAAGTTCAAGGAGAGTAAATCATCAAAATTATTGTGTAAATCTTTGATAAGATTTAAGAATAGAGTACAGTGTGCTGAGAAGAGCTGTGTGAGTGAATACGAATCCTTACACACAGTCTGGTACGATGTCAATAAGTAAATCACACTGTCACTAATTATTTTGACTCCAATGTCCCTTGAATTTGGCTCTCACTATTTTACTTTGGGAGAGACACGCTACAGGCAACCTCCCTTTTGTCTCCTCCATACACATAAAAAAAAAAAAAAAAAAAAAAATGCTAGCATGGACAAGGCTGTAAAACACACAAAACTTCAGTTTCCCATGCAATACTAATAACATAGTGTTGTAGAAAAGAAGTAAATATTTATTCTACTATTGAATTAGTTTAGTTCCTTCTCAGTTTGGTATCTAATTAAAGAAATACAATACTTACCAATCATTAATAATAGTATTGTCATCAATTAAACATAAGATTATTCTACTGAGAATAATATACATGAATTAGGTTTAATATTTGCTTACCATCTTTGGTGATTTCTTTTTATCACAATCAATTTTTTGGTAACAAACATACCGGTACAGTATTTAGGAAAAATCACAAGTCCTACTTCTCAACAATAAGTTTGCATAAACTGGAATGCACAAATGAATAAATAATGTGCCTGTTATTTTTCTGGTCATGTGAAATAATTGTGTGAATACTGTAGTTTCAGCTACAATGAGAATAATGTACTGTAGCGCTCCTTCAATATTTCATGAAACTCTCTTAACTCCTAGTGTACCATGGCATATTTAACTGAAAGTACCCTCCAGTACCAGACTTGTTGCCAAAAGTGACAAGACAGCAACCCCTCAGCACAATAGTTGGTGGGTAACTGACTCGGGTGGCTTGGAGTAGCTGAGAGGAACCATGAAATATGTTGCCAACTCCTCAAAGCAGAACAAGGATCATATATAAATGACAGACGAGAGCCGTCGCTGGTACTGGAGCATAATATTTTTACTGACGGAAATCAGCTGTTGCTAGTACTGGATGGGTTAAGAATTATAAGTTACTAAAATTAACCCACTGGACCCCTGATGCATCGGCATTGTATGTAATGCTAAACCCCAGCGCCGCATAGGGTGCGTCGCGGTTAATTACTCCGGTTCTATGGCATCTAGAGTGCTCAGATTTGTATGGGAACTGCGTAAGTATCCCACGCAACAATGCTGATGGTTGAAAACCCTCAAGTCCAGCCACATGAGCGCGCAAAACGTGTTTTTGCATGTTTTTACCTACCTATTTCCCCATGTTAATTCCGACTTTCAGGCGCCCCGTAGAACCCCTTAATGACCTAGGGGATCGGGTTTTTTTCCTTCATTTCTAACCCATTCCAGGTGTTTTCTGGATTTTTTTTTTTTTTTTTTTACAACCTGCCAGTCCTGGAGTGTACATTTATATTATATTGCCTGGGGCTCAGTGGGTTAATGCTTGTAATTTAATAAAGAAGACCCTAAACTAATGCTGTTGATTTATCTTCAAATTGAACAATGAAACTAATACATACGGTGTAACGTTAAACAAAATGAAATACTATAAGATATGCAATTGAAAATACTGTACTGAAAACAATTAATTTTTAATATGTGAATGATATGTACGGAATTATGTTCAGATAGTTTATGGCTAGATTTACATACAAATTACGTAAGTGAATACCAAGAAAATGATTAAACTACCATTACATGTCTAATACAAAATATAAATTTATAATTTCTTATTCAATAAGAAAATGCTCAACATACAATAACAATAATATGTCAGAATACCAATTAATATCAGGATTTTTTATAATTTTGAAATGTATGTATTATCGAGTCGGCCACCCCCAATTAAAAAAAAACACAAAAGTGGGGTATGTGCCAGAATATATGTATGATGTATGTACAGTATGTATATTCCACTTTGAATTTTATATATATTGAATACTGTACTAGTAAAAGCTTTGCAAATCATAAATACAGTACGACACTGTACCAAATTACCTGGTCTACATAATTCACTCCATTCACATTTTCAATTTCTCAAAAAATGTTATGTTATAGTAATGATTTTTCTAACCCTAGCTGGGGCATGACAACGATGTTATTTAATACGGAATGACGAAATATGGAATGAGATAATTTTTGTATGTATCAAGTCCAGCTAAGAATGGAAAACCTATTCTAAAAGAAAAATACCTGTACCTTACTTTCCACTAAGATTTGGTTATTGGTCCATATGTTAATATCATCTCCAGTAATAAAAATGGTTCTCACTCGTACAACACTCTGCTTCCATTACCACTCGTTAAGGCTAAGTCTTAGGTGTTTCTCCACATCACATTTCATCCAAAAGATATGAAGTCTAGAGCAGTTTTAGCTACCACTGTAAAACCAGAAGCTATTGAATATTTCACAACACAGAAACTACTTCTGTTACCAAACAAAATATTTGTAGCTATTAAGGCGGTATCACACGAGCGCTTTTTCACTTAACATTTATCCTCAACACTGGTCTGGCAGCTTATGAGGTCAAAATTTTAAATATTTCGGTTGCGTAAATTCATCTAGCAACAGTCTAATTCCCGATACTAGTGCAAAATATTCCTGAAATGTTGCTAGAAAAATTTTGATCATCGAATGTTAACTATAAAAGCTCTCATGTGATACCGGCTTTACGCAAAAGCACCAGCAAACTGTGCTTTAACTAAAATGTCCTTATCGTATATAAAATATCATGGTTTTATAACATCCACATCACACAACCTAAAAACAGTCTTGATATTTCCTAAAATTGTGACTACATATATAAATATTAGTATCTTGTTGGAAATGAAGGGATACTCTATTAGAGTATCTTAGCAAGAAAATAAGAACTTCTAAAAGCAGAGAACCATTTAAGTATTTAAGTCACATTTCAAGTTGTAAAGTATGAATTACATTATCTAATAATGTCTAGAAAGTTCCCAGTGGTCAGGTTCTAGGTGTGAAAGCATCTTGGAATAAAACTTTATAATGATTGTACAGTACAGTACTGGTACTGCATAAGTCGCATACTTACCGCATTAAGTATGTACGGTCGTGCTAATAAGTCATGTCCCAATTGTCATTACGTTTGGCTTGTTCTGTGCTGTATTAATGTTGTCAGATGTTGGATAGGGTGGATAAGTGTAGGAACATGTTTGTATATTTCACTCGATATGAAGAAATGAAGCTTAGATATTGCTGATACCAATTATTGATCAAAACATACTTGGTGCCGAGACATCACTTATTAGCGCGACTATTGTAATGGAATGACTGATCTAGCAGAAGAAGCTCTAATCTGGTACACGAGCATAAAATATATTCTGTATCATCTACTACAGAAATTCTAGCAGTCAGGTATGAATTAGCAAATAATTAACACCCTGTTCTTAACATTAATCATCAATTACAAACCCCAATGTACGGGAATAAACTAATGAAAGCATATAGTCCTCCTGGGATTCGAACTCGGGACACCACACCCAGAACATAAGCATCTAAACCATTACACCACCAACACAGTTAAGAACTATTTTTGTAATACTGTAACTATGACCTATAGTCTATTTCTTTTCAACTGACAGTAAATTGCAAAGTTCCCATCAAGATTTCTCTGTTATTTTGAAGATTTCGTAGTGAAATATGGTGCAGATCATATTAACTTGGATCTTAATATGAAGCAGACATAGTAGTTTCATATGTTTCTATTAAGTATAGAGAAATTAGCTGCTAAGGGATTCTATTTATCGCCAGATGAAGAGAAACAGAGTAGTATAGTACTGTAGTATGTGTATGTGAGCCTGTGAGGGCTTTTAGCTTTTTTTAGAACAAGAGTTTGGATAACTTAATATATAATTGTTGAGTGTCATGTTATTTCAGCTTGATTTCATGACATTGAGAGTTGATATTGATGACATCAATCAGAAGAACAAAGAATTTTCCGATTATAAGAAGCATATATTGGAATTAGAAGGCATGTGAGGCTACAGTAGAATGAATAGGAAAGTATACGCGATTGGAGAGATGGAGGAAAGTAGACGGATGAAAAAGAGCTAACCAATTCCTCATAATTATGTACAGTAGAACTGTACTGTATGATGAAAGTGAGAAATAAATATATAAAAGGTGTACGGTGGCGCTAATAAGTCATGTCTCAGCTGTCTTTACGTTTGGCTCGCTCTGTGATGTATTAACGTCTGTCAGATATTGAATAAGGTGGGTAAGTATAGGAACATGTTTGTATTTCTCACATAGCGATTTTGGTTAGTTATTTTGTCTTTTTACTGTGTTCGTATACGTTTTGGTTTGTTTATTTTGCAAGTTTTACATTATAATATAAAGTTTCGATAAAGCTGATACCAATTATTGATCAAAATATACTTGGTGCCGAGACATCACTTATTAGGCCGACTGTACAAGACAAGAGAAAGATGGAAGAAAGCAGATGAATGAGGAAGAGCGCGAACCAATTCCCCCTACATAATGTAACAAGATGATACAGGTCTCCCTCACTGTCCGATGCCCCGATTTACGATATTATTATAGGTTTTTAGGTGTTTGGGTTTGGGTTTTGGCTGGTCCGAGAACGCATCCCCATTTACCCCTTTAATTTTAGGGTTTGCTATACGATTATTCTATTTAAGATCGGGTTTTCAGGAACGTAACCCTATCGTAAATCGAGGGAGACCTGCAAGTGGTCCAATCTCCATATGGGAAAGGATGAATAGTTTACTTGTGTGGCTGTGTCAGGTGGTTAAGTTGATCCTCCAGCTCGTGAATTTTGCGGTCCTTGATGATCAGCTGTCGGCGCAGTAGCTTCAGCTCCTCACACTGCGCCGTGTACGCTCGCCTCAGCTGTACCATGGAGAGGAAAGGGACGTTATGAAGCTTTATTGTTGGTCATCATGTATGTTTAGGGTTAGTTTCATGCAGGATACTATATGTAGCGCCAACGAACTTGACAATGATCTTGATCCCTGACCTCCCAGACTTCCCAAATTGACTAATTCCTTGAACAAGACGAGGTGCATTGTTATATGTGCGATCAGTTTGCTTGGGAAATAAATTTACTTGCTCATGTAGTTGTGTACACCATATGTGGTGGATTGTGTTCTTTTATTTCAAAATTATATTTTATTAAGTGTTGTTTCCACATAGCAATTTTGATTAGTTCTTTTGCATTTATCTTTTGTCGTCCCTGTTTTGGTTTGTTTATTTTGAAAGTTTTAAATTATAAACTCAAAAGAGCCTAGAGCAAACTGGCTGTAAATATCCACACCTACTTCCTGGTGGACTCTTCTCAAATGATAGAAACGTCAGCCCGATTGCATTAATTAAGTTTGAGTTATAAATAAGTTAAGAGGTCAAGATTAATGTCAAATTCGCTCAGTAAAAATAAAGAGCAAATTCTAAAAAAACAACACTGCTTCATACTCTATGGCTCGTACCGCTTCAACCCCTGTGGCTCGTAGGAAGAAGCAATTTACAATACAATAACGTAAGCAGTTTATACCTTAAATTTCTTTATTTAATCGATGGTAGTGTCCTGCGTGTAAGAGGCTCCATCCGAACATCCAGATTCAAAGTTACCCTATCCAAACATACAGATTCAAAAGTTCAACATACAGAGAAAAGGTTTGTAATCAGTTTTTCCTGCATGGAACACACCAATGATGATGAAAAATATGAATCTAAAACACATTGAAATTTTGTAAAATTATGAAACTACAGATGGCATGTACAGTATGTAATTGGGAGAAGGCTGGTCCTATCCAGAGTGAGGTTTGGCATCCTCTACCCTACCCAAGCCATCTCTGTCGGTCTCTTTTGCTGTACAGTACTACTTTTCCTTCTAGGTATTGGTGAGGTCGCCTGATTGGGTAGCACTGTATGGGAGGCTGCAAACGGTGGGGGACTTGGCCCGGGGGTGCAAGTTCATGGGATGCTGATCCCCTCCCCCGTTGCCCTCTCAGAGACAGATCTCATCTCTCCCTGGCCCCTTCGGGGGCCAGAGTATCTGGATGGCTTCGGTCTACCAGACTCGGGACTGCTTGGCCAGACAGTCTGGGGAACTACAACACAACAACAACTGTATGTAGTAAATTTGGAAGGCTCATGACAAAACAAGTTTGTTATATACTGTAAAACCTAAATGTTTCTCATGTCCTAATTACTATTCAAAATAAAGATTATCTGCAATACTATAGTATTAAAGTAATGTATCGTACTATTAGATACATAAATACACAATATATAAGCCATAAACGTTTTCCCTCAAAAAGCAGGAATGAAATAATATCTATAAAATCACACAGTTGGCAGAGATATAAGACGAGCAAGTACTGTACTCTACCCAGCAATGAAAAAAGGCAGAGCATTTAAGCAAGTACATCTCGGCCACATCATGCTCCACTCATCAACACAAACTTCAACTTAACAAAGCAATAACAAGCTACCAGTAATCAAAATAAACAAGACTCCATTTTCTGATTTGTTTTCTTGTAGAGTTTTGCAAGTTTTACATTATAAAACGAGTTCCAATGTATAACTATGAAAGCTCAAATTATACAATGATCTTGGAGATACCAAAAAAAAAAAAAAAAAAAAAAAAAAAAAAAAAAAAAAACACATCTCAATCAAGGATTCAGAAATAACTACCATCCCTGCAAAAGCCATTCAATTCACAACAAAACACATATTAATAAAGGATACATAAAGAAATGCCATCCCTGCAAAAGCCATTCAAATCATAAAACAAGAAAAAAAAAACTAAATACAAAACACATCTCAATCAAGGATACAGAAAGAACTACCATCCCTGCAAAAGCCATTCAACTCATAACAAAACACACAGGGCTGTTCGGCCAGGCAGCCTAGGGAACGACGACAACAACAACAACAACACATCTCAATCAAGGATACAGAAATATTACCATCCTTGCAAAAGCCATTCAGATCACAACATAAAGAGCAGAGGTAGAGCTATGAGGAGTATATTTTGTGTGGCCCATAACAGACCACTGATAGGAAGACACACTCATTTAACCCCTTCTGTACCGGTGACATCTTTTTCATTATATCCTGGCAATTATTAAAAGATTGTATTCAGTTTAATATTGCCACCAGCAATTAACAGACTTCGAACTATCTCACTTAACCCTTTTCACTACCACAGATTCCTCTTAACCCCTTCAGACTCATATGACGCAGAGGTTGCCAGATTAGCAATAAGAAATGGAGTTCTCTCACTCTTATAATTACATCTCCAAAATTAGTTTTCTGCCCACAGCTAACTCAAAGACAACTGCAGAGGTTGAGTAACTAAACTAAAGGTTTCTAAATACCCCTGATGGTAACAAAGGTTTTAAAGTATCCCAAATAGGCTCAAAATCGCGTCATATGTCGGAGAGGGTTAAAGTGCTCAAAATCGTCCAAATACAACTACAGTATAGTAAAACTACCATTATGTCGCCGGTACTGAAGGGGTTAAGGGCAGATTTCCACTCGGGGGATTTTTTCTGGACCCCCTTTCTACCTCATGTTTAGCCCCATTGCTTTTGAGATTTTGTGAGATTCACCCCATTAGTTTGGCAATTGGAACCAGCCTTTGGCCGGGACATATTTCTTCCGAATAATGTACACATTTATCTTGAAAGGGGGTCTAAGGGGGTGTAATTTTAAGCTTGATGGAAATCTAGGGAACAAACTAAAAACCTCTCCTTAACTAGCACACAAGATAAATTATATACAACCAGTTTCCTATTGGAAGAATTACACTACCATCATTTCCATAGGCACCACATCCTATACTTTATTTTGTGACCTGTCCGTATGTTATATCAAGTAGGCCGACTGTACCTGTATCATCTATTTTAATGACGAGTATAGAAATTGTGACCTCTAGCCCCTTATAACTCAGGGGGCTGTAGCAAACACGCTATTAACACTTACGCTGCGGGTATATTTCCGCCTGTTTCCGCTATACAGTATTAGGGCTCATTCAGGCACTCCTGAATTATTAAACAAGTCTGAATGAAAGGAAATGTATTCAGCCAAAAACTAGAAGAAAATAGCTTCTAAATGACGCCAACACAAGCTTCGTAGCGCGCGGGATTCACCTGCAGCGCTACCATAGACATTGGTAAATATTCGCTAATTGTGAGAAGTGTCGCACTACATTTGCCTTTGGCACGCTGCATTGTCTCGCGAGATGTGAGGCCTGAGTCTCAGTGCCCCGGAAGCCGTGCTAGAGAGCGGATGGGAGCCTGCCGTGCTCCCGCTCTCTTATACTCATTCCCACAGGCCTTAAGAGGCTTTAAGAGCCTGTAAATTGCCTTATATTGCCAGGACATTCCAGAACGTCTCCCACAGCCAATGGCTTGATTTCCACACTCGTTTACTGTTTGACTTTTCCCGAATGGTAGAAATATCAGCTCGATTATTCAAGTCATGTTTAACCCGTTCAGTACCAGCAACGGTAGAGCCGTCAGTAGATAAATCACTCCCCAGTCCCAGCGACGGCTGCCAGCCGTCAGTAATATACGATCTTTGTTACTGCCAGTATCAGGCAGTACTTGGTACCACGACGTTTGAGAACTGCTCTAAGACCTTGGCAACACTTCTCAGCTTATTTCCAAGCCCCCACATGCTGGGAGAGGCAGTATTCCTCCATCTTTTGAGGTGGGAGGTTGTTATATCTTGCCTCTGAAGCCATTTTGGCCACATTGCTTGGGACTGGGGGGTACATTTATGCTAGTATCCTATGGTACAGTAGGGGTTAAGGTTTGTTTATTTTGAGGATGGGAGTCACAATTTCTATACTTGTTTTAACCCGTCCAGCCCCGGCTAGTTTTGTAATGTTTGTTCACCAGAACCCGGCCGGTTTTCAAAAAATTGTTTTATTCCAGAAACAATAGCGAATGGGTTAGGAATGAAGGAAAAACCACGAAAAAACGCTCAAAAAGCTTAAAGAATGGTCCTACAGAGCCCCCGAAAACGTATTTTACAAGAGTAAAAAATTGAAGGCAATTACCCCAAAAAACCAGGTTATTGCGCGCTCATGCGCACACACGTGGACTTTGAGAGTTTTCAACCATCGGCACGGTTGCGTGGGATACGTACACAGTTCCCATACAAATCTGAGCCCTCTTGAGTGGCTACACCTGAGGTTACGGTCGGCGCAATTAGGGTGACGCGCCAGGCGCGTCTCTGGGGCTGTGCGTTACATACATCGCCGACGCATCAGGCGCGTCGCTGGGGCTGTACGGGTTAATGAATAAAAACAAGTTCTATACCAGTACAGTAGTTTGACCAGATCATTAACTACATACTACAGTATAGCAAAACTCTAACAGGGCTGCAATGTATTCCATTATATTTTGTGTTTAATATTGTCAAAGATATATTTAGAAAAACATGGCAAATTATGCGAATATGAAAACAAAAAAATCCTTGAACTACAAGCAGGTTGACAATGCAAGGTAGGGGCAATGTGACAGCTACTGTAAATGAGTGTATAATTCTTCCTAGATATGGCTCTGTATGTAACTAAAGATAATAGCTTACAGGTCTAAAGTACAAACTATCAAATTAACTACAAATTCACAAGTCAAATGTTTAGACAATCAAATAAACAAATATACACAACGAGATTGAGATATATCTCCTGAAATAAAAAATATAATAAAACAAAATATATAGAGAAAAATATTGTCCAGCTCAACCATGGAAAAGCAGATTTATCAACTGTTAATGCTAATATATTTGTGGAGCTATCTTTTGCTGGAAAGAAACAAATTACATAAACCTCAATCGTTAGTCTTATAGAAGAATTCTAGCCCAACAAATTAAATACAAGCTGCCTTGGTGTTATACTGACCAGTAATATTATATTCTTACTGAATCAGCTGGCCTGTTGTAGTCCATCCTATAAATAATGATGTGGTTTTTACCACCATGCACTTCCTGCTGAATAGCTGGGCAAGGGTGGGTGCCCTGCTGATCAGAGACTTTAGTGAACAGTTGCCACAGATTGCTAGACCGAGCCGGTCATGAACAACACTGGCATCTGCCAATAACACACACTGGCTGGCCCGAGACTCGAACAATCAACCTCACAGTTTGCAGGCGAGTGCTCTACCAACTGCGCTACGGCCTGTGGCAGTCCATACTCTAAATAATCTAACAAAAGTATTTACTGTAAATAAGGGTTTCTACAATAATGTTGGTGAGCATGAATTAAAGTTGAGCGCGGCAGAAATTCCAACATTTTAAAGTTTACCGGCTCCTAAATGTCCACAGCTGTGTGAATTATTAGCTCAGCCACAGATAACATAAACAATAAGTAACAACTCACACCAGAGGCTCAAGTTTAGATGGTATGAGGGATGTTTAGGAAACCAGGGATACAGTAGAAGTAATGGAAGAAGAAAATACAAGAAAGGAAGCATGTATTATAATGTAAAACTTGCAAAATAAACAAACCTAAACGAATACGAACACAGTAAAAAGACAAAATAACTAATCAAAATCGCTATGGCGCTTAACTGAGTCTTAAAGTAACAACAATAAAAATGTGAAGAAAGTACTGTACTGTGCGTAGATAACGTTTTGCTTGATTGAAAGAGAAAGAGAATACTGTACCATATTATAATAGGACTACAGTACTTATGAACAATATGGATTGTGGGAATAAACTTTGAGTTGAGTTTGTTGTTGTTGTTGTTCCCCAAGCTGCCTGGCCGAACAGCCCCAAGTCCCCGAGCAAGGCCAAGGCCATAACCGAGCGCCCCCACAGAACCCTCCCTGCCGACCACAATAAAGCCTGGGTGACCGAAGCCACTCCATGGCGGGGATCTGAGGAGGGAGCGGAAACGCCCGGGAAACCAAAGCCCCACCCAGGGCCCTGTGCCCCTCAGCAATTATGAAGAGAAAGTTGAGGGGCAAAGGAAAAATGTGACGCTTTGGCTTCCAATCTGGTAGATTGGGAGGTCAATCCACGGAAGAGACGCCGTCACTTGAGATCTAGAAAATATATAAGTAAAAGGAACAGTCAGAGTAAGCTATGGGTATGGCAGAGATCGCTCAGTTCTCAATCTGATAGACCAGCCCATCACCAGTTAAGGTGCAAGTTGTTTGTATAGATGATTAAAGTTTACTTTTTCAAATGCATTGTAGATGATGCATAATTATTGTTATTGAGTTTTATTATTGACAACTTTGAGACTTGAGTTTGTTGAGATATATTGTGGTGACTGTTCAGAGGATGGTTAAAACTCATAATGCAAAAATATATGAAAATTATGTAAGGGCTACAGGAATTGTTATTAGTTGAGTAGTACAGATAGTAGTAGCTTGAGTTAGAAATGTGAAGTGAGATAGGAAAAACATGTAACAGTAAGCTAAAAGTAGCATTTAGTCAAGGTATCATTTCACACTATTATGATGAAGCATTAAAATAAATGATAAAGTTAATTTATTGGGAAGTAGAACACATTTATGAAATTTAATATTAAGACAAATAAAGGAGTACATAACTCTACTTAATGGGGAAAGTGAGTGTCTCTGAATGACTGAAAAGTAGGAGGACATAAAGAAAACTTGTAAGTAATTAAATGTAAAATATATATGGAAAAACAAATAAAAGAAAGCAAGGAAAGACAATGGTAGACATATGGTAACTAACTGGGATAATGCAATGCAAGTACTGTACAGTAAAATGCTCCTGGATTTCATGAATTACTATTTAGTCAAATGGACAATTATGCAAGAATTTTCAAAGAAAGTTATCAGTGATTCGCAATAATTAACCCCATCTTTAACGGTGACGTCTTTTTCACTTTACTCGGGTTACTATTAGAAAAAAAAAATCTGTTTAAAAAGGGCCTCCAGCAATTAACAGGCTTCGTACTATCTCACTTAACCCTTTTTACTATCACAGATCCTTCTTAACCCTTGTCTAGCGGGGTGTTTTGGGCTCATTTGGGCATATTCAGGCCCTCCTGAATGATCAATCAAGTATCTGCATTAAAAGAAATTTATTCAGCAAAAAACTAGGCGCTAAAAGCTTCAAAATGAGACCAGAACGAGCTACGTAGCACCCGTGGTTCTCTTGCAGTGATGCCACGAACATGGGAGTTTAGCATATAGCGGTATATTTTTCCCAGCTATGCTCACTACTGGCTACACTGCCGGCCTCTCGAGAACACAGGGAACATGAGTTAATGGGCGGCGGTAAGCCCAGGGAGTCGGCTGTCTGGCCCGCTGCGCTCCCGGCCATTTGCACTCGATTTTAACCCTTTAACACCTTACGAGCGGCCTATGCGGTTTATTTATATGTACCGCCCAGCGGGGTGTTTTTACCCAAAATAGGGCTGTTTACGTGATCATTTTCATGCCTAAATAAGACCCAGAGCGTAAAACAAGTATCTATCCCTGAAAGGGCATAAACAGAGCTTTCCAATGACACCATAACGATCCTTTTATGATGGCTAGTTTTCTTGCAACAACCGTGCAATGCGAGTGCAAAAAGCATGTAATTCGGCACTTTCCCCATACAATTCCGTATATAGCGAGTGAGGGAGGGAGGGAGGAGGTGGGATTCGTGTCAGTAGGTTCGCCGCGGTGGTCTGGAGCAGTCATAGGCTCGCTACTCTCCTGCCACCACTTGTCTCTCTCTCTCAGCAACATTACGTGCTGAAATTGCCACACGACCTATGTCGAGCGCCGCCAGATAGTCCAGATTTATTATACTCGACTTATGTTGCTCGCCGCTAATTAAGGGTTAAAAGCCTTAATAATGCTCCTAACTTGCTGCAAATTGGTGCACGACTTAAGTCGAGCGCCGCCAATAAGGGGTTAAACAGCATAAAAACGTCTAAATTTAGCTAGAATATAACTACAAAGACGTCGCCGGTACAGAAGGGGTTAATAAGTCATTCTTGTCGCTGACTGCTCAATCAGCTGTGATAAAATTGCAAAATTACAATTTCAGATGATTTATGAATATCTGAATTGATGGAGACGATCATTGAAAATCTAATAATTACGGTCGGTACAGGGCCCAAAGACTATGAAGGTCCTCTCGGAAGCCACGGTAGGCTATTTAAATGTGTAAAAATAACTCTTCAAAAACCATGTTAGTGCCGGGAAATGTCTGAAATTTGGGCGACACATAGAAAGTAGTGGCATCTTTCCATACCACATCCTCCACTCCTTCCCCCCTTTATACCCCACCTCCCCCCTCTCTCAACTTGGCCTGATATTTTGCATAGTTCTAGCAGTTCATGGGATGCCTTTATCAATTAGACAGCTGAACTCCATAAATTCTTTAAAAAAACAGTTGAAAACCTTTCTCTTCTGTAGGAGTTATGATCTTGCAAGTGGCACAGTGACAGGTCAGTACAGACTCTTAACTGCTGCCATGTTAAATAATTGTTGTTGCTTGAACTACAGGTGAACTGCACCACACTTCTCTTGATTGTGGTGCACTGAGTTACGAGCGCTAGTGAATTCCTCTGGAAGAACTGGCGCTTGGTGGTGATGGGCTGGTCTATCAGAGTGAGAACTGAGCGATCTCTGCCATACCCATAGCTTACTCTGACTGTTCCTTTTACTTATGTATTTTCTAGATCTCAAGTGACGGCGTCTTTTCCGTGGATTGACCTCCCAACCTACCAAGATTGGAAGCCAAAGCGTCACATTTTCCCTTTGCCCCTCAACTTTCTCTTCATAATTGCTGAGGGGCACAGGGCCCTGGGTGGGGCTTTGGTTTCTCGGGCGTTTCCGCACCCTCCTCAGCTCCCCGCCATGGAGTGGCTTCGGTCACCCAGGCTTTATTGTGGTCCGCAGGGAGGGTTCTGTGGGGGCGCTCGGCTATGGCCTTGGCCTTGCTCGGGGCCTTGGGGCTGTTCGGCCAGGCAGCTTGGGGAACAACAACAACAACAACAACTGGCACTTGCGAGAAATAAAAGACCAGATTATTATTATTATTATTATTATTAATCGAAGGATTGAGAGTTTGTTTAATGTTTTCATGATTACTGGCTAGTCACCTCACCAATTACTCTAATTGTGTGGGGATCCCGGCCATTCTTCTTGTTATAGCATTGGAAGTGAATAATGTCAAATGAATGAACCAATGGATAGAAATGCAGGAGTACTCTCATAGCAAAATTGAAAACATTATACAAATTTAGCAACAAACAATAATGGAGTAGTAATAATAATAATAATAATAATAATAATAATAGTAATGATGATGTGGGGTACAGGAAGGGACAGGGAATGGGTGAGAAATCAAATCTGAGGAGATAGGATGGTAACAAGGTATTAGAATATTCCTTAACTACCTGTCATCTTTAAAGAGATATAAAGATAATGAAGACAACTTATAAATTGCCACAAACATACCAGCCAGTACAAGAAACTGCCATGCAAATACCAGATATGACAAAGGCTGTATGTAGTAAGGAGATAAATGCACATACAGTACATACCAGTAATTAATTCAGTTCATATATAAGGTAACTGAAGGTGACATATCTCTTGTAGAGCAGTGATAGTAGAGGATAACAGCATCATAACAGAGTTTTTGGTAAGGATGTAGTATTCGGGTGTACCGCCCGCCCGCCTTGTTTACACTACTTGGCACACTCGCGATCATTTTCCCGTCTATTTTGACTGCCGTAGGATACAATACCCCGCCCCCAATGACTTATTGTCATCATCATATACTGTATATTGCCAGCAGGGGGCAAATATCAGAATAAAAATAGCCATCAAAATAGACGGGAACAAAACCATGAGCGCACGACCAATGTAAACATGACGACCGTAAGCCTGGATACTACATCCTTCCCAAGTTTTTCCACCAAAATATAGCCTTACATAATAAAGTAATAAAAACTACCCAATTATGCGTTGGTATCCTGGCCCAATATGTAGCCTACTTGCATATGGTATACATTTTTTGGCCTGCTAGCAAAAATGGGCTTTGTGATTTGGCTTTGACCATTCACAAATTAAAGATAAGATAAGGAAATTATATATATTCCTGATATCTTAAGTAATTTTCAGTAGAAGACTTTTACAAATCTATTTTCACCCTATAAGGATGATTTCAATATACTGTACTGTACACCTGTAATCATATCTCAAAATATGAGACATCATTCCTGGAAAGTGCCTGAATTAATGTCCTGTCTGGAGCTAAAAACATAAGATAAAATAAAGTTCTGTCGCAAAAAAACAAAATAAATAAATAAATGAAGGTAGCATAGGGTAAAGCCATGGTAGCAGCAGTAGTGTAGGATATGTTGAACCATGCATCAAGACACCATACATACAGGTCTCCCTCCATATACGATTGGGTTACGTTCCTGAAAACCCGATCATAGATAGAAAAATCATATAGCAAACCCTAAAATTAGTTGGGTAAATGGGGATGCGTTCTGGGACCAGCCAAAACCCCTAAAAACCTATAATAATATAAATCGGGGCATCGGATAATGAGGGAGACCTGTATATATATATATAAGACTACTGGGAGCGTTGTGAGTCACCTGGTGCTGCCGCCGCCTCCTCACTTTCACTATGTTGTTGGGACTGCCAGATTGGGAGCAACACAATTAACTTTAGGTTAGTGGATGCCACTCTCACACTTAGCCAATTAATTAAACTTGGTTAGATAATGTAACTTAACCCTTACTGTACCAGCGACGTACAATGGCCGACAGTAAAAAAAAAAAATTACTCGCCAGTACCAGTGCCGTATGACGTACGTCAGTAATAATCGGTCCTTGTACCGAGCAGTACCTGGTACCATGACTTGTAAACACTGCTTTGAGACCTTGGCAACACTTCTCAGAGTGAATCTAAGGTCCCACAGGCGAGCTGGCTCAGTACTCGTCCAGCTTTCGGGGCGAGAGGATGCTCTCTCTCGACTTTAAAGCCATTTTGGCCACAATATTTGGTACTGGAGGCTACATTTATAGTAATACCCTCTGGTACAGTAGGGGTTAAGCCGGTATCACACAAACACTTTTTCCCTCAACATTTATCCGTAACACTGGTCTGGCAGCATATGAGGTTAACATTTTTCATATTACGGTCCCCTAAATTCATCTATCATCAGTTTAGTTTCCGATACTAGTGCAAAATACTGTATATCCAAAAATGTTGATCATGGAATGTTGACTAAAAAAGCTCTCGTGTGATACCGGCTTTAGGGATATAATATGTGCCAATGTTTCTACAACCAATATACTATCCAATTTTTGCATCCTAATGAAATTTAGCTAATCTATTTTTAAACTTTATTAATATTTTGTGCATTAATGAGGTTGTTGTGGAATTGTAAGCTTATTTCCTAAATTTGTTGCATCCTAATGAAATTTAGCGAATATATTTTTTAACTTTTTTTTAGTATGTTGTCCATTGATGAGGTTTTTGTGGTATTGTGAGCTTGTTTTCTACATTCTAAATTCTCTCAATTTCCTTTTGTGCCTCATTCTCTACTGATTTTGTTCACAAAGGCCAGTAATTATTGCATTAATAACTATATAAATTGTGTTGTACATATGTTAATGTGGTTTTATTGATTTATTATTGTGTTCGCTCATTTTGAAGAAAGAGCGCTCTTTAAATTTAGTAAAATTATTATTAGTACACTGTATTATAAACCAAACTACTATGGATAATATACAAATAACGATAACCAATTCTCTTCATATAGGACCTGCCTCACATAGTATTCATGTAAGGTCATTGATGCGTGTTGAGGGGAGATGGGCGTATTTATTTGATCATTTATGTGTCTTTTTATTATTTTTTTAGTGTCGTCCCTAAACCTCCATCAAGCTTAAAAAAAATCCATTAGATCCCATTTCTAGATTAATTTGTAAATTTCTCTGTAGAAAAATATCCGGTTCTTCCAAAATTACAGGCTCACTTTCGTTCGTTAGGAAAACAAATTGACACCTAAATACTGTAGCACGAAAAGGCTTAATATTGACAAAGAAATGAGGCAAAAAGGTCTTAAAATCGACAAATTAATGGGCCAAACGTCATAAAATCTGAAAAGTAATGGAGCTAAACACGATGGAGAAGGGGACCAGAAAAACAGCTTATCTCCCCCTAAGTGGTATTACGTGTCAATTTTCCACACGTATACTTCCCGATCTAGTTTATCTCTCAAATCACAACTCCCTAAAGCCTTGTAAACAGAAGCATCATAGCAGGTACAGTCACAATCTCTTATTATATACTATAAACCATGTGAACAGCCAACTAGATCAAAAATCAACATACTGTACTTCTTCTATGGGTCACTGTATTGAGTCTAGTCTAAAGTTCAACAACTATTCAAAATATTTAAACATTATGCAAAGAATCCTACCTGATTTCCGTGTACAATAATGTTAATAGGGTTGAGGTAAAGGCAAGGGAAAGGGAAATGCAATAAGTAAAGTCGGTATCACACGAGAGCTTTTATAGTCAACATTCGATGGTCAAAAAATTTCTGGCAGCATTTCTGGCATATTGTGCACTGATACCGGAAACTATACTCTTGCTAGATGAATTTAGGTGATCCAAATATTCTAAATGTTGACCTCATAAGCTGCCAGACCAGTGTTGAGGATAAATGTTGAGTGAAAAAGCGCTCGTGTGATGCCGCCTTAAGGGGAGAACAATGTAAAATGAGCTAAGAGAAAATATCATCTCCAAGGAATAGAGAGAGAAAATAAATAACTGGTGAAGGAAGTCCCGTTTGTGAAGGATAAATGTAGAGAAGGGAGTAGTAGTAGTATAGGGAGGAATAATGAGACTGTGAGCAATGGTGACAATAGTACTCGACACACATATTGTAAATTAATTATTATTATTATTATTAAATAAGTAACACCCCATTCTTAACATTAATCATCAATTACAAACCCCAATGTACTTGAATAAACTAATGAAAGCATATGGTCCTCCCAGGATTCGAACTCGGGACACCACACCCAGAACATAAGCACCTAAATTAGAAATTAGAAAATTAGAAACATGTATTTTCCAAACCTAAATGTCCGAAAGTAGCAGGGATGACGAGCTATGTTTTCTTATTTGTCCAATGTTCAAATAACTATTAGCACAAGTATACATACAAGTTTAAAGACCGCTTCATCCACAGAGAGCGTGGTTTTAGTCTCTTAGTATGATTATTCAAAAGCATTCTTGACTATAGGTAGCGCCAACAAACTTGCCAATTATCTCGATCCCTGACCTCTTCGTAACTCAAAAGGGCCTAGAGCAAACTGGCTGTAAATTTCAACACCTATTTCCTGGTGGACTCTTCCCAAATTATAGAAATGTCAGCCCGATTGCTTTCATTCATTTTGAGTTATAAGAAGTTAAGGGATCCAGATTATTGTCAAGTTCATGTTGATGCTACAGAAAATAATACATCTGAAACCTACAATGAATATTAAAATAAGCTGCCTATGTGGTGAAATGGTTCTATGGTTGAGTGGCACCTGCCTCCTATAAGTTCCTGATAATTAACTTATACTGTATATTTTGAATCACTGAAAAGTAGGTCTAGCTTGCAATGCTCTTTGGGGTCGACTATCTTGAAAGACAGGAAATTGAAATACTGAACATCATGCAGCTTTAAGATTATTAATGAAACTAATTTAGACACTGCTATTCTTATATATAATTAATTTTACGAATGCAGTCATCTGTCAACTATAATGAGTTAAGCATAATTTTAAAAAATTGAAACAATAAAAGTTATTAAAGATACTATAGTCCATTCATTCTACGTTGGGCAGAAATCGTAACCTCTAAAAACTAATGGGGCTAAACATGAGGAAGAAGGGGGACCAGAAAACGGCCAATCTTCCCTTAATACTATATTACTATGATACACTGTAATACCATCAGCAATTACTGAAAATTAATCAGGCATAAGAAGAGTATGGTATCAATGTCATAAGAACAAAATTATAATGTGAAACTAGAAACATTAACAAACCAAAACAGGGACGACACAATACAAAGGCAAAAGAACTCATCAAAATCGCTATGTGGAAATAACGCTTTAATCAAATATAATTTTGAAATAAAGAAATACCAAAGAGAGATAGCGAGAGAGTCATCACATGCAGTTCAAATATTCATCTAAAGAAGAGATGAGTCTGCTCCAAGCAGGCTACCATATGCTAAAATGGAGGATGACTATAAACATGCAATAACCAGTCAATACAAGCTACAGAACACCTTATAAAACTAAACTAAAACTAAGAGAAAACTTGAATATACAAGTTCATTGATGTAGAGTATGTATGTTGTTGTTGTTGTTGCTGTTCCTCAGGCTGTCTGGCCGAGCAGCCCCAAGGTCCCGAGCAAGGCCAAGGCCATAACCGAGCGCCCCCACAGAACCCTCCCAGCTAACCACTAATAATGCCCAGGTGATCGAAGCCACTCAAAGGCGGGGAGCTGAGGAGGGTGCGGAAACGCCCGGGAAACAAAAGCCCCACCCAAGGCCCTGTGCCCCTCAGCAATTATAAAGGGAAAGTTGAGGGGCAAAGGAAAAATGTGACACTTTGGCTCCCAATCTGCCAGGGTTGGCAGTAGGGAGGTCAATCCACGGAAAAGACGCCATCACTTGAGATCTAGAAAATATATAAGTAAAAGGAACAGTCAGAGTAAACTATGGGTATGGCAGAGAACGCTCAACTCTCATTCTGATAGACCAGCCCATCACCAAAGAGTATGTATGTACATACAGAGTATGTATGTACTGTACTGTATATGTATTTATATACTTAGGCACATACCCCATAGCCGAGGGTGGCCGACTCGAGACAGAGCCCGAAAAATTAAAAAAAAAAAAAAAAAAATTGCACACATCTACTGTAGGTAGCCCAGTAGATGACCCAGAGACCCAGCATCACTCCAGCAACCCTTAGGTCCCAGACCTCCCAGAGAGGTTCCGGTCTCAACAGGCAGACACGCGGCGGAACACACCATCAATGCCCGCCCACATTACTTCCAGGCATGGCCCTTCATATATACACCGGCTCCCTGGGTCACTTGAATGAAGCTGTGCAGCTGGCTCACCAAATGCCACTTAAAGGCAAGACATTGTTTTAACTGTCTTGATGCTTAGTGTGTGGAATTTTGGTGTGAATATCCTAAGTTTGAGTCCTTGGAGTACCACATATATTCATTACTTTCATAGATTTCAATAGTTAGGTTTATTTGTAAGTTAATTGGTGGGTTGGTGAAAACAAATATGAATCTAAAAATAAGAACAAAAAACGAGAACTAAATAACGGGGTGATGAAATACCTGTAGATAAATACATAATAAATAATAAGATCCAATAAAGAGAATATACTGTACTGTATATGCAGACACAGGAAGAGAATGAAAAAAATGTAACATGAATTATGAGGCCCTACGACATGCATAAGACTACTACAGATATGAGAAAAAAATATGACCGTACTAAGAATAGAATGTAAAGAACCCACCTCAAAACATGCATTTACTGTATATACCCTAAATCATGAGACAGTACACTAGTAATAAAGTATATGATAAAATAGACGTTATACCACGATACAAAAGGCAATAATAAAACTAATAATAAAAATATACCAAATAATAAAAATAATAGTAAACGAAACATAATACTGCTACAGATGAACTGACTCAGCCAGAGTAATATATTCCATAAAATATAAATACAAAAACAAACTAAATAAATATCCCCAATAAATTCATGTACCCTGAGTGCAAAACATATACCCTGTAAATAACACTGGTAATATATATAAAAAAATGGCGAGTCAAACAAAACACAGCCTCCCATCTCAGTTGTAAAATTTACCAGAACGTCCCGGACTTCCCAAACTTGACTAATTCCTTTAACGTGACGATAGTGCGTTTATATGTGCGATTAGTTTGCTTGGGAAACAGATTAACTTGCTCATGTAGTAATGTACACCCTATGTGGTGGATTGTGTTCTTTTATTTAATAATTTTCATTTTAGTAAGCGTTGTTTCCACATAGCGATTTTGATAATTTAATTTGACTTTATATTGTCCTTGTCCCAATTTTGGTTTGTTTAGTTTGCAAGTTTTACATTTTAATTCAGTCATGGGTGAAGGAATAATAATAATCTGATCTTTTCTACTTCAAAATCTTATCAAGGATTGATAATAGTAGTAAATCTGTACCCTGTAAAACAAAAAATACATAAATACAAAACCTAAACACACCTCCACACGAACGGTCTTTAAATATATGTATGTATGTATGTAAACAAAAAGCTAAACAAATTAGTAAACAGCTACACACCTCAGATTCGGTCTTGGGCGAGGGCTTGTCGAGGATCTCCATTTCCTTCTCCTGTCCTCCCAGAAGCCGGATGGGTGAGTCGCCGGCCTTGAGGTTGAGGCGGTTGATTGAGTTCCTGGTGCGCTCTGTCTCACCCCCTGATGTGGTTCCCCCGCTGCTGTCCGAACTTTGCTCCTTGTTGTCGCCCTGCAGGTTAGTCACGGTCAGGGAGTTGTATCATTCACATTATTCACAGTCAGGGAGTTATATCATTCACAAGTAAATCATAATCATTAACGGATGGTTGACTGCAGGACCGGCCTATCCCCAATAGAATAATGACAGCCTCTGTACCTCACCATGGTGGCTTAGCTCAGAATTACAATAATATGTATTCTATTGTAGCTTCAAACCCTGGTAAGCCAAGATACACTAAAACCAGAATATGAAAGTGAATCAAATATAAAGATGGTAATTCCCATTCAGAAGCATGCAACACTTTATTTTATTGAAATAATCAGTGATTTAATTAATAATTTATATGCTTGGAAATTATCAACAAATCATCAGACAATAATATTAACCCATGGACTGCAAAGGTCCTCTTGGAAGCCATGGTATTTAAATATGTATAAAAATAACCCTTCAAAAACCATGCCAGTGCCGGGATATGTCTGAAATTTGGGTGTCACATAGAAAGTAGTGGCATCTCTCCATACCACATTCTCCACTCCTTCCCCCCTTTATACCCCCCCCCCCTCCCTCAACTTGGCCTTATATTTTACACATGTTCTAGCTGTTCTTGGGTTAATCATGGGTTGCATATTGCTTACATTCCTGTAGATTCTTGTACACTAGTTGATTAGTGAAACCTCAAACAGTATAGTATTGATAAACTGCATCAAAGCTTACAATGAAATAAGACATTTCTTTTACTGCAAAGAAAGCAAAACATTGCAAAAGAGATGTAGTCATTAAAATAATTATAATACCACCTTAGCCAGATACTACAACAACTACAACAGCATGGACTCACAGGGAAAGCGTCAATGACAACTATGCCATAAATTAGTTGGCCAGATGTACTATACTGTAGTCCTTTATTCACTAAAAATATAAAACAGTATTTTCAAAGTTCATTACAGTATACACTAATAATAAGGAATGAAAAATAAATATGTAGATACTAATTTAACATTGTTCTCAATTGTAATTTCTTAAAATCATGCTAAATTTACCGAAAAATTATGTACAGTACAGTGAAACCGTTTTCTTTCAGCCAGGAGTGGTAAAATCTTTAACAGGCTTTAGGATTTGACTTCAGTCTTTCTGATTTTATCTGGAAGAACAAGGTAATGTCCAACCTGAACACCATATGTTAATCAAAATGAGAGGCGGAGAGAAAATAACATGCAGAATGGAAAACAGATGTAACAATGAGACTTAATGGCATGGGGATTTCTGGGAAGAGAGTACATGAACAACCAATAGATAGCATAGCCTCTCACACCAGCATTCCCAAGCTACTCCAGGAAAGCTCAAGCAACCTCCGATAAAATTAAATTACCATATTTTCTGCTTTCTGCAACACGCACTTTTAATCTTGAAATTTACCTTCTCCTGGGCAACCTAGATATGTGTGAATTTGTGTTTTGTTTTTATGGGTGTTCATTATTTAATATTTTTTCACCAACTAAACTTAACCCTTCCAGCCCGGGAGTCAGTGTGAAAGGACACCACGAAAGAAGGGTAGGAGCCCGGGTGTCCTGTTAATAGACAGTAAGCTTTCAAGCCTATTCAGCTTGGTCTGAACGCTGTGCATCCGACGCATGTAAACAAAGCCGATCGTTGCGTCACCGCACCTCCGAAAACAATAAGGAGACGTCGGATCAATGTTATTGTTGTGACGTCAGACGAAATTAGTGTCTGAAAAGCTCCGATATTGTCAACATCGCGGAAAAATTCGCTCCACGGAAATCGTCATCACAACTGAACCAGTTGACTTAGAGAGCTCTACTGAATGCCAGTCTACAGATTGAAACCGCACTACGTTTATAGATGCGTAGGAAATTTCTAGCGGTTAAACTAAACAAAAATACGGTGAGCCTAGGCCTAGACGTTTTTCGGCCAGATCGCCCGGGTAACCCACACTGTCCTTTGGAGGACCAGCCCGGGCCAGGAGGGTTAATTAAAGAAATCAACAAATACATGTGGCACTCCAAGGACTCGAACCTAGGATGCTCACACAGAAATTCTGCGCATTAGCCTATTATTATTTATTAATTTTTTGTCCCTGTTCGGACTCTGTTTCGAGTCGGCCACACTCAGCTTAATGAGTAGATAGATAAGATAGGCAGACCTTCAAAAGTAGTCATGCATCTTCCACAATACACTGTACTGTATTTTACCATATTATTGAGGTGCATCTTTTGTGTTTGGCATTGTATGCGTACTGTATCTTCAATGCGTTATTTGCACATAGTGATTTAGACAAGTTCTTACATCTGTACTGTATATTGTTTCTGGGTTTTTTTATGAATAGTTTAACCAGAGCAGTGAGTTAAAACTTATCTATATATTGTGTGGTTCCTTTTTTGGTTTGCTTCGTTTGCAAGTTTTACATTTAAATTAATGATGGCGAGTCTCATTAGGCAGAAAATATGGTATGTGCCACCCTTAACCCCTTCTGTACCGGCGACATCTTTTTATTATTTTGTACCTACTGTATATTTATTCGTTTTTGTGCAGTTTAAAAAGGATCTCGGGTAGTAAAAAGGGTTAAGTGAGATAGTTCAAAGCCTGTTAATTGCTGGAGGCTTTTTTTTAAATTAATAAAATTGTCTAATGGTAGCCATAATAAAGTTAAAAAGACGTCGCCGGTACAGTCGGCTTAATAAGTGATGTCTCGGCACCAATTATGTTTTTATCAATAGTTGGTATCAGCAATATTTACACATGATTTTTTCTTTTTGAGTGAGAGAAACAAACATGTTCCTACACTTACCGACCCTATTCAACATTTGACAGACAACATTTGACAGACATTAATACAGCACAGAGCGAGCCAAACGTAATGAGAGCTGAGACATGACTTATTAACGCCACCGTACAGAAGGGGTTAATTACCAAAGCCTGAAACTACTGACCATCTTGACATTGCAGCCCCACAGCTTTTGCAGAGCTTGGAATTTGGTGTCTAGGTTGGTGGAAGTCTTCAGGTCCTTGTCTGTGCTGCTGGAGACTCGAACCTGCGACACCTGAGCCGTCACACACACACATGTATTAGACAACACATTTACATACATACACATAGCGATTTTGATAAGTTATTTTACCTTTATCTTGTATTGTCCCAGTTTTGGTTTGTTTAGTTTGCAAGTTTTAAATTTCAAAAAGTAAGTCGGACAGGTTGGGAGAGAGGTACCCTGACCAGGATTCGAACCCACTCACCCCAGGTATATTTGGGAGAGCTCATGGCCGAGTGGTTACGGTGCCCAGCTCTCCTAAATATATCTGGGGTGAGTGGGTTTGAATCCTGGTCAAGATACCACATTACATGCAGCAGGGTGTCAAACCAAAGCCTAGAGTCTGTTTCTTTTCAACTGACGGTAAATTGTAAAGTTCCCATCAAGATTTTTCAGTTATTTTGATTTTTTTTTAGTGAAATATAGTGCTAAATATATACCCTTTTTCTTGATGTGATGCAGAGACATAGTGGTTTCATATTTTTCCATTAAATATTGAGAAATTAGCTGGTAAGGGATTCAATTTACCGTCAGTTTAAATAAAACCGATTACAGTATAGTTATTTTGTTTTAGTCTTAATTATTGTATGTGTATAGCTAGAATTATGGTTTATAGTTCAAATAATATCTTTGGAAGTGATATAATGGCCAAAACAATAATATTCCACGTTAATATTCTTTCCGGTCCGATTTCAAAATAAAGAACTTGAGAACAGAGGCTGCCCTTGACAGGGTCGCCTGGAAATCCGCCATTTAGGATGAGAGACTGTAACCACATTCTCTGTGGACAAAACGGTCTGTATACTTGTATGTATATATGTCAATGCAACATAGCCTTTAACCCTTGTCTAGCGGGGGGTTTTGGGCTTATTTGGGCATATTCAGGCCCTCCTAAATGATAAATCAAGTATCTGCATGAAAAAAAAATTATTTAGCAAAAAACTAGGCGCTAAAAGCTTCAAAATGAGACCAGAACGAGCTACGTAGCACTCGTGGTTCTCATACAGTGATACCAGTAACATGGGAGTTTAGCGTATAGCGGCATATTTTTCCCAGCTATGCTCACTACTGGCTACACTGCCGGCCTCTCGAGAACACAGGGAACATGAGTTAATGGGCGGCGGTAAGCCCTGGGAGTCGGCTGTCTGGCCCGCTGCGCTCCCGGCCATTTGCACTCTATTTTAACCCTTTAAAAGCCTTAATAATGCTCCTAACTTGCTGCAAATTAGAGCCGGACTTAAGTCCGGCCCCGATCTTTAAGGGTTAAATAATGTTGGATAAAATTTAACGGAAAAAGCTCGAGTGACTGGACCTGAAGCCCTTATAAAGATGCTACCACACACACATATAAACAAGGCAAAACAACTGTACTAAGTCTTTAACCCTTAAAGAGCGGCACGCAACATAAGTCGAGTTAAAGAAACTGGCAAAAAACGGGTGAAAATAGAGTGAAAATGGGTGGAACAGTAATGAACCATACGTCCGACATCTGTGGCCTCCCGGCCCACACTAACTCCAGTTCCCCCACCGCACGGGAGGATGACAGTGTGACCAATAGTTCGCTAAAAGTGAACAATGTAGCAAAATCCGCTAAACTTCCATCTTTGAGGTAACACTGTCAGTGCTCCACGAGTGCTACGTAGCTGTATGTGGTGTCATTGTGTAGCGATTTCCACCTAGTTTTCGGCACAATACAGTTCCTTTCATGCTGATGGTTGATATAGCAGTCAGAATGGCCTGAAAAGGCCCAAAACGGCCACAGACCACCCGCTAGACTAGGGTTAACAAGGTTATTCATACATCAATGACATATTAATACTCACTGAATAAGTTAACTTTATAAAATATTACCTTAACCCGTAAGCTGCATATTTTGGATTGCCCACCACCTCTCTCAGATGTATTTTCCTGGCAAAAATTTATTCCCCGAGATGTGACTAAATGTGCCGTGTTGGAGATAGGTCTGTGCATTTGGCCCAAAAATAGTTTTGCTCAAATTCTCCTGGTTATTGAGTAATTGTGGTCATATGTTTGAAAATGGCATCAAATTTCTGTTACAGTCACAAAGTTAGTGGAGTGAATGTGGATGTCTCACTCTAGCATTCCGCCCTTAAAACCTTTATAAAGGTATGTCGCAGCTTACAAGTTAATTAACAAACAAATAATTAACAAATATAATCATACAAATATGATTTAAATATTGTTAGATACATGCAATTGAAATTAAATAAAAATATATATTTAGAACTTAAAACTCAAGACTTATCACTTAGGTTTTAAAACCGATGCAAAGGATAATTTCATCTAATATATGTGCGATTAGTTTGCTTAGGAAACAGATTAACTTGCTTGTGTAGTGATGTACAACCTATGTGGTGGATTGTGTTCTTTTATTTCTTAATTCTATTTTGCTAAAGCATCGTCCATAGCATAGCGATTTTGATAAGTTCTTTTGTCTTTATACTGTGTTCGTCCCAGTTTTAGTTTGTTTATTTGGCAAGTTTTACATTATAATATAAGCAAACTTAATGATAAAGCTGCACATAGATAAGCTATCCCACAGTCAGTAGTTAGGACACTTCTTAACCATTCCTGACCGGTTGTCATTTTAAAATGACACTGCAGCAGATGGGCAGGAGCCCGGGTGTCATTTTAAAATCTGTAAGCTTGAAAGCCTATTAAGTGTGTTTTGAAAGCTGTGCGTCCGAAGCATTTAAACAAAGCCTGTCTATGCGACACCGCACCTCCGAAAACAAGGAGACGTCGGATCAATGTTGTTGTTGTATGCTATGACGAGATTAGTGTCTGCAAATGTCCGATATTGCTAACATCGCATTGAATCTCTCTCCACGGAAATCGTCATCACAACTGAACCAGTTGACCTAGACAGCTCTACTCAATGCCAGTTTACAAATATGAAACAGAACTACATTTTGAGATGTGTGCAAATTCTCTAGCAGTTAAAATAACAAAGATACGGCTAGCCTATTACAATGTTTTTCGGCCATATCCCCCGGGCTCCCAATAATGTCCTTAGGATGGCGAGCCCGGGCAAGAAGGGTTAAACCCACATTTCTGCATATTTTTTTTTTTAATACAGAAAGCAACGATTATGATACCTAACTAAAGCCTGTATTTCTGCATATTTTTTTTTTACAGAAAGCAACGATTATGATACCTAACTAAAGCCTGTATCACATTAACTGTATCTCACTGAACAAATCAGGTGCAGCTTGGAATGTTCATAGAAAGTTAAATGCAGACTGGTTACCCATGGACTGCGAAGGTCCTCTCGGAAGCCTTGGTATTGAAACGTGTAAAAATAACCCTTCAAATTCCATGCCAGTGCCGGGAAATGTCTGAAATTTGGGCGACACATAGAAAGTAGTGGCATCTTTCCCTACCACATCCTCCACTCCTTCCCCCCTTTATACCCCCCCCCCCCCTTCTCAACTTGTCCTTTTATTTTGCACATGTCCTAGCAAGTTAATGGGTTAATTAATCTCTAGTAAATCTCACAAATATACACCCCCTCCGAACCAGTACTGATATTGGAAAACTAGAAGCCCACACTAATAGATTCCTGCAAAGTAAACATTTTCTAGTGACATCAAGGGGCGGGGAAGAAAAAAAACATAGAACCTTCAGATTGTTTGGCACAATTTGGGTAGAGCACACAAAAAGATTTTTGTTTGCCTCTCGGTGTCTTTAAGGGGGGTGACCTGCTTTTTTCTATCCTTTTCTCGCTTTCTCTGGCTTGTATCCATTTGGCCCCATTCAGCCTACTGTTTTGAGACGTTTATCCCCATCCAGGTATCGATATTTTCCTGGCGAGCGGAAGCGAGCCAGCATATTAAAAAAAAAAAAAAAAAAAAAAAAAAAAAATTGACAGCAGGCTAAATTTGTACATTTTTCGATAGAAAATGTCTCTAGCGAAGCTGGATTTCTTCATATATTGCTGGCTCGCTATTGCTCGCCAGGAAGAAATCAACACCTGGATGGGGATAAAAACAGTAAGTTGAATGGGGTCGAATGGATACAAGAATGCGAGAAAAGGAGAAAAAAAAAAAAAAAAAAAAAAAAAAAAAAAAAAAAGTGACCCCCCTTTAAAACCCTCCAGATCCGGGGGCCCTCATATGAGGCGGTTCGCTGTGTCCGGGGCCATTTTCGTACAGTCAAGCTTCATTATTCAGTAGCTACTGATTGAGACCACCTAGAGCAGTCAGTTTTTTTGAAAATTGTAGAACATCTTGTTGGCTGTAGACTGCCGTTAAGATGACATCGCTACGACGTGTGGTTGCCGAGTTATGATGATTTTAGTGGCGATTTTTACCTCATATGAGGCCTCCCGGACTCCTAACCAAAATACGTTTTGCCTCATATGCGGCCTCCTGGATCCCAAGGGTTAAAAATAGGGTGTAAGTGTGACAGTAGGGTACCTCCATTGGTCGGTAGTCTGGTCGCGTCTCCCGGGAGAGGAAGGCATATTTCTTGTCAGCATTTTTGTCCGAGGAAGATTCTGTGGCTCTGAGGGGTAGCGGCCGGTGGGTCTTGATGGTCATGCCTGAAGATAGAGAGGGAGATTTTATAATGACATTCCAGGTAATAATATACAGGTATATCCAAAATATATATATAAATAAATAAATAAAATAAATAAATGAATACAAAACAATAAAAAATGGGGAATGTGCCTGAGTAATTAGATAGATAGATAGATATCCACTACCACTGATAAAGTTGGCATGATATGAATTGAACCTATAAATGTTTATTACCTAATCGATGCTTAACTGAAAGCAAAAAGAAACACAAACCAAATTTCGGGATGAAAATGGATCTGTTGTTTATACAGTACATACTGTACATTAAAGACTATGATCTACACATGAGCAGCTCAGTCTCTATGTTCACCTAAGGGTGGCATTCCAGGCAGTCCAGTCTTGACAAGGATGCTACAGGGATGCTGCAGGATGGTGAATGGCTATCAAGTGACCAAGGCATACCCGTGAAAAACATGGGACAGCATTTAAGTTGATACCGATGACGTGCTAACTGGACCACTGCGTACAAATTGAGTACTGTAGCCTATTACCCACCTGTCTTCAAAGACATAAGTACTGGCCCCCTGGTGGTGCCGGCCATCCACTCCTCCGCTGACAGGGCAGGGGTCGGGGAGGCTGTGTCGGGGTACAGGTCAGGTTGGAACTGGTCACTCTGTAAAATGGAAACATTAGTATTTTTTATCTATCTGTCTCTGTCTTGAGTTGGCCACCCCCAGGCCGTGAGGACATAATGGTGTGCCCCATGGTTCCCTAGTGTCTTATTCTCACAGCCCACTGGCACAAGTTGGCCTTTCTCTCTCTGGTGTAGGGATGCGGCGACCCCACCGCCTGCCACTTTGGTGGTGCAGTCAGCTGCTGGAGCAGTGGACCACTGGTTCCTATCTTCAGAAAATTCCTGCGCTTGGTATGCTTCCAGCCAGGGCCCCACTGGGGTAAATAAAATAGCAAAACAGTGGTGGAACTGCCATCCGGTTGTGGGAATCTGGGTCTGCTCCTTCAGTGTTAATGGTCATAATCCACTTAGTGGAAATGGCCGTTTTGGGGCGCTTCCTCTGGAAGTGGGGCGTCAGATTTGATGATGATGAAAACATTATCTAATTGAGGGGCTAAAAATATCAAGATATTAAGATTTCCAGAAACCAGCATCATGTAAAGTAACTATCTTTGTGACTATCATGGACACTATCTAGAGAACAATCATATAAAGTACTTATCTTTGAGACTATCATAATTATATAACTGACCATTTCGAGAATTATCATGTAAACTTAAAAACAGCAGCTATTCTTATGACTGGCAGCCACCTACCTTTCTGGGAACTATCATGGAGATGGGTTCACAGATGGCCTTGGTGGCGTATAGTTTGTAGAAGCGATAGATCTCACACTGGGACACCTTGCACCCACGCTTTGGCATCACACCAAAGCCTCGCTGCAAAACAAATATATATTTATCATAATTGTGTTACAGGAGCATAAATGTTAAATTTTCATACTATCGGCTGCAAATGTAATGATGATGTGAATTTTTATACTAGCCTTCTGAGCGAGCTGCAAATGTAATGGTACACTATTAAATGCTAAACTTGAGAGTGAATATGGAAAGGAATAACACTCGCTCCGTAAAATTAGTGCTATCTATCACTCCAGGCTATTGGTACCTCACTGACATAACAATCAAATCTCCCAAATGGCTCCCACTGATGCTACCAAGCATTAAGGTTGCTGACACTGTAATATATTAATAGCTTTATAAATGTGCAAACATAACAGTACTGAAATTAAAGTAATTATGAAGTAGTATACTGACCTGTGGCTCACCCGAGATGAACTGGTTGAGGTAGTGGCAGTAAGGGGGACTGTCGGTGATCTCATAGTAACGTATATTGCCGTCACCCTGTACAAATTTGACACTTCATTAGCTTAACTATATCACTTACATATGCTCTTCAATACATCACAAATATTTTAGAACAGAATTCATAATACAGTAATTACAATTTCATCTATCTATCTATCTACACAGGCCTAATCCTCACTTTTCCTATTTTTATTTTTTATTTCTTTTATTTTATTTATTTATTGTATTTTTTGAGGGGTGGCCGACTCAAGACAGAGCCAGAATACAATTTCATGAATAATATTATTACAAGGTTAAGTATCATACCGATACCGTATATACTTTATTGGACCAACTTAATATTTATTTTTCTATAGTAACCCCTTCTGTACTGGTGATGTATTTTTCATTATATTCTGGCAACTATTAAACAATTTTGTTCAGCTAAGGAAGGATATCTACTCAATAAAAAGGCTGCAGACTGTCTAAATTCATCTTTTTAGCTACCATATATCCTCCCTAAGCTTCATAAAATCGTCTAAATGTAGCCGAAATCAAATAACAAAAGACGTCGCCAGTACAGAAGGGGTTAACTATTGTCTATTTTTCTAATTTCTGGGTAATTCAACCTTGAGAGAAGATGTTCAATATCAAACACCCCTGAAAGTATAATAAATTACTGGTACAATAAGTAACACCCCATTCTCAACATTAATCATCAATTACAAACCCCAATGTACTGTACTTGAATAAACTAATGAAAGCATATGGTCCTCCCGGGATTTGAACTCGGGACACCACACGCAGAACATAAGCACCTAAACCATTACACCACCAACACAGTTTAGTCTACCATACCTTGCCTGCAACAAAAACAACATGAGTGTCGTGGTCGTAGAACGGTGTTAGCACGCCCGAAGACGAGTCGATAGTGTCGAGACGTAGTGGAGTATTTAGTGACTTCTCTTCCCAAACACCATATTGGCGGTCACTGAATCTGCTGAACCCTGTGGTAAAAATGAGGCCCGTGTCTCCGCAGTACACGGCCTTGCACGCCTTGGAACCCTCGTGGCACACTCCTTCCTGCACAAAAAAGGTATCATCAGAATCAATAGCCAAACAAAAACCTTGAGGGTAAAATGAGTTAAATATAAAGAGGAATGCAGTACATACATACACAAATTTAAAGACTGAATGCTCCACACAAAATGCGGTTCTGGTCTCACGTCCTTATGGCGGCGTTCCAGGCGAGCTGCCTCACTTGTCTAGTTCTTTGATTTAAGATCAGACCGCAAAGTCCGATCCCACGTCTTTCTTGGTCCGCCCCTTGGTGCAGCTCCCTCCACATTCAAGGACCTGCATCTTTGCACCCAGCTTTGATCACCCATCCTCTCCACGTGTCCAAACCATCCAAGCCTGCTAGTACGCATCACATCACTGATACTCTTGATACCTAACCTTCTCCTTAGCTCCTCACTTAATATCCTATCTTGCTGTTACCTAACCTTCTCCTTAGCTCCTCACTTAATATCCTATCTTGCAGTTTGGCACCACACATCATCCATCTCACCATTCTCATCTCATTGCGTTCCATTCTGTTGATATCATCCGCTTTGACAGGCCACACTTTACAAGCATATGTCATTGCGCTTCTAACGCATGAAGCGTATACCTTTCCCTTCAAGGGGAGAGGGAGTCTTCTCATGGTGAGTAGTGGCAAAAGTTCTCTAAACTTTCCCAAGCCGTATCTTATTCTGGCTATAGTGGTGGCCTCAGCCCCACCACCAGCAGAGATAGTATCACCCAAGTAGCAAAACTTGTCCACCATCTCCAGTGCCTCATTGTTAAAGTTGACACTTTTGAGCCAGTCATTGAATACAAGTTCGCCTTTGCATACTATGCCACTTATACTTCTCTACATGAATCATAGTACAGTATGTACTATTCTTATCAGTATGTTAAGCCTAAACATATAAGAGTGAACTGTAAACCAACCTGCAGTAGTTTCCCAGATCTGGGGTCAATAATTCTGAGCCTCTTGTCTCTGCTGGTGGTGACGAGGCGAGACCCATCACGGTTGAGGGAGAGACTATAGATAACATCACAGTGTAGGTCCAAGGAGATCATTAAGGCCGCTCGCCGAGTGTCCCACACCAGAATCTGAACATAACAAAAGATGCTCACACTATTGCAGTGCAAGTGCATTTTTAAAGTCAAATGCTAAATTCACAAACCAATTTTTTTTTTCAAATGACATAAGTTTATATTTACGGTACAGTAAATAAACAAGTTCATTGGGCAAACAACCTTCTATAATCCATATCTATATTTTTTAACCTAGTGCACTTGAACGCTTTGAGCTAAAGAACTAATTTGAACTGATTTGCTGATAGTACTGTGTACCGGTAGTATACAGTATATATATGTTGTGTTTGTTTTTGCAACTAAAGGTTATTTAGACAATGTAACATCAGCCAACCAGCTCAAAATAGCGTTCTCCAGTGCAAAATTGCCAAGTAAAAAAACTGGACTATACATAGTTGGTTGAAATGAAGGCTAAGGTTCTCCCTCATCTGCTAGATCAAGAGGTTATAGTGCATAAAAGACTAGCTGTCTATCTCAATTATGAGCAGGAATCAAACCTTTCTGCTGTGAACTATGCCAAAAGATATTACAAGCGCCAATAACAATATGTGTACAGTAGCCAAAATTAATTATCTCAAGTCTTTCCTACATCTGGAATTTGTAAACCATATTCATGTTGCCAAATCCTGACCTGATAGTCGTAGCCAGCGGAGAAGAGGACATTCTCTACGGTAGGATGCCATTCCACGATTGATACTCTCCGTTGATGTCCCTGTAGGTCAGCTAGAGGCTCTGTCATGTTAACCTTGAGGCCGCCATCAGGTACGTGCCACAGTTTAACGGTACAGTCATCAGCACCGGATGCCACCAGGTTGTCGTTGAAGGGACACCATTTAAGGTCCAAAACTGGACCAGCATGGCCAGTCACTTTTGCTGTGTTGATATCAATGCGTCCGGTCTGATATAATACAATAGAGTAACTTGTTAGATGCACATTCCAGAAAAGAAAACAAAATCTACATAGAGGTTTCATTTGCAAAATGTTGTAGGAATTAGGTATTAATTCAATTTCAACCCATTTGTTCCTGAGGAGCATATACAGTACTGCAATAATCGAACAAGTTGAAATAAAATGATAGAATTATATAAGTTCTCAGAGAGGATCTATAGAATGAAAAGTAAGCTATAAACTCAGATTCCTGAACTTAAAAATAATAAAGTATATATATATATATATATATATATATATATATATATATATATATATATATATATATATATATATACTGTATATATATTATATATATATACTGTATATATATATGGAATGAAAGGATAAACTACAAAACATTAGAGGGAATTAAATGATAAACTCTAAAACACTAGCAGGAATGAGATGATAAACCCCACAACACTAGCGGGCATGAAATGATAAACAATGACATATATACTATGAGATGAGACTGACCTTATCAAGAGGAAGAACTATGAAGGCTCCTCCCCCAGCCACCTCAACTGCGATGGCCACAAACTTGGGGTTGACGGCACAGGCGGCCGTGTCGTGGGCCTTCTGGGTGATGAGCACATTCTCATAGCAGTTCTCTTTTCTCGACCCTCGACCAAACACGTGCCGGAATTTGGACGCGCGGATCCCTCGGAATGAATTCTGAATCCATACGAAGTTGGTCATAGGAAGGGAAAGATATATGATATAATTAGATATTAAATATTATAGAAACGATATAGAAGTAAAAGTACAGTAAACAAACTTCTAAGTAGCTATACACAGGCCTAGTTTCAATACCATACTTGATAAATAATTTTTTTTTGTTAATATGGAAAAATTCAAGTTAACCCTCTCCGACATATGACGCAATTTTGAGCCTATTAGGGATACTTTAAAGCCTTTGTTACCATCAGGGGTATTTAGAAACCTTTAGTTTAGTTACTTCAACCTCTGCAGTTGTCTTTGAGTTAGCTGTGGGCAGAAAACTAATTTTGGAGAGGTAATTATAAGAGTGAGAGAACTCTTATTTCTTATTGCTAATCTGGCAACCTCTGCGTCATATGTGCGTGAAAGGGTTAATGTAAGCGCTCGTGAATCCACTTGGAGAATTGGCGCTCGAACAAATAAAATACCAGCATATTATTATTATTATTATTCCATACATTATACCGGTACTGTAATAACAATACTATCCTGTAATGTATTCAGTATAGTGCAGTATCGAATTTAGTTAAACTACAGGTACCGGTATCTAAGACGAAGCTAAACAGATAACTTGACTCCAGGTGTTATGTTGAGTCAAATTATCTTATCATTACCGTTACCAATAGATACATATCATAATTGATATTCTTTAAATTGTACTTGACAAAGGTATTTGACTAATACAAAAAGAGATAATGTGATACAGTAAATATTACACTAATTCAATATAAACGGTATAATATACCGGTACTTAATTTTGTATTGTATATGGCAATTATCAAACCAAAAGAATAAAATACAGCACAGTAGCTTTAACATTGTATCGTGAATTCGTGATAGCAATCTGTTCAGTATAAATAATGCCAATAAAATGGGAATGGAAGAGCTAGTCATTAATTCAAAAGTAAAAAAATGGGATAATTTTTTCAACTTCAATATGCTCGTCATACTCTGCTTTCCAACAGTAAAATCTAAAAAACTTGGATTAAATGGGGGGAAAAATGCATTGTTAGTACACGGTAGATAAATTTGGACAGAAATATCCACAAGAAGTATATTACTCTATCTATCTATAGATAGATAGAGTAATCTACTTCTTAAGTAGAAGTAGATTACACCACAACAAATTCCGGATTACTCAGAGAAGTTGAAATACACTCCTGGATACTTTTCATGCCTGGTTTAGAAAGAGGAAAATTTGGTGGTGAAACCCCTGAAAAACAAACAAAAACCTGGTTTATAGAGAGATGTCCGGGAGAAAAACCTTGTTGTTCAGCGGTACTTGAAAAGTAGACAGAATGGTTAAAAAATACCATCTGAGGAGGAGCACTTTATTGACAACGTTTCGCAAATTGGTTAGTGACATGAAGACGCTATCTGCGAAACGTGTCAATGCTCCTCCTCAGATGGTGTATTTTATCAGATTATAGAAAGATCTGTGTTAGAGAAGTCTGTTAGTGCTTTTAGTGTAGTCACTATCCACAGTTTCTATACCCCGTCCACTGGTGGAAAGTTGAAGCTAAGGTTATAGAAGGGAAGAAAAGTGCACGTTAACCCTTCCTACCCGGCCTGTCTTACCTAAGGACGGTCGCCCGTACCCGGGCGAAATGGCTGAAAAACGTCTAGGCCTAGGCTACCGTATTTATGTTTATTTTCACTGCTAGAACTTTCCCACTCATCTATAATCGTAGTGCGGTTTTCAATCTGTATTTTGGCGTTGAGTAGAGCTCTGTAAGTCAACTGGTTCAGTTGTGATGACGATTTCAGTGGAGCAAATATTGCAGAGATGTTGCCAATATGGGGGCTTTTCAGACACTAATTTCGTCTGACGTCAGAACAATAACATTGAAGAGTCTTCTCCTTCTTGTTTTCGGAGGTGCGGTGACGCAACGCTTGGGTTTGTTGACATACATCGTACGCACGGCGTTCAGACCAAGCTTAATTAGGCTATTAAGCTGCCATCTTAGGTAAGGACGGCCGGGTAGCGGCCCTTCTGCCGAGCTGTCCTTACCTAAGGTAGCCCGGGTAGGAAGGGTTAAGGTGGGGTCATACAAACAAGATTTACCGGTACGTCAATTATGTTCTGATGTATTTTGGGGTTATTCTGAATTAGACTATCAACTTTCAGGTTTATGAATTAAGAAACAATGTTAATTTCAAAGTTACTAAATCAGGTGTGCATGTCTGCTTGTCTATCTATCTATCTACCGTGATCCCCGAAGGGGTGGCCACGAACGAAACGGCCCTATGCACCTGCTTGTCTGGCCTTTCTATAATCTTGACAGTAGTGGAAATGAGTTGCAGATCCAATCAACCATTCTTACAGTAAATCAAGTCAAAAAACATACTACTGTACTGTATGTTATGTTACTTGTTAGCTGTATGGGGCCCTTACAAGTACAGGCTGTATATACAATTCTCAGTACGGTACAATTTTTCCACATACAGTAGTATTTTGATAAGTGATTTTGAGAAGTTCTTTTGTCTCTCTATTAAGCGGTTCCGGTTTTGGATATGTTTCTTACTTTCTTTTGCAAGTTTTACATTTTAATAAGACATTTTGCAAAGGGGTTACCAGGTATATATCTGATTTAAAGTAACCTACATAGAGCATAGGGAGCTTAGTGTTGTAAGGAGTGTTAAATTGTTTAATATTGCATTATAGAAGGATTTAATTCTATTAGTAATTAACTACATAGCAAATACAAAAATATATACTATTTGTAATTGATTGTAAAGAATTTACAAATAGTACCGTACATAACTAATGGCATCAAATTAAAATAAAATATATTGCATAATATGCAATAATTGCATAATTAAGAATAGTACAGAACAGTAAAAATAGCTAAAACTAAAGTAGAATACTGATACTGTATACTTAATAATAATCACACTACCAGTAATACTGTTTTCATATAAAACAGTGCTTCCTAATTTTCAGAAGCAGTACAGCAAGATAATCATAATTAATAGCATATGGCACATTTGCAGTTCATAATGGTGGTAAAGAAATAAACTAGTGTTCTAACATGTAGTAGCCAATATATGACATTCACAATACCAAATACTAAAGTACCATATTAGAATCACTTATTAATTTTAAATCATTCAACATTTTGACAACCTAAAAATGGATCCACAATTACTTGATCAAATCCCACTTAAAATCTGAATAGTACAACAATTAGGATCAAAGTATGCCAGTTCTACAGGTTCATCTATTCAGAAAACTAAAATAGCACAGTACTGGTAATGCACAATACTACAATAAAATAGTATTATACTGGTAATGCTTAATGGATAATATAAAAACTTGTATAGATTATTATACAGTAGAGTAAACAGTAGATACTGTACGGTACTGCACAAAACAAATGCAAAACACAAAATAACGTAAAAAATAATCAAGTGTAGTGAAAACCAAAGGGGGGGGGGGGGGGAAGGATGTACAAACAAAGCCATGCAGGGTGCAAGTGTAAATCAACAGGTACAGTCGGCCAAATAAGTGATGTCGCGGCACCAAGTATATTTCTATCAATAATTGGTATCAGTAATATCTAAGCTATATTTCATCATTTTGAGTGAGATATAGACACATGTTCCTATCTTAACACACCCTATTCAACATCTGACAGACATTAATACAGCACACAGCAAGCAAAACGTAATGACAGCGGAGACACAACTTATTTGGCCAACTGTACAATAATAGAACACCAAGGTTGACAGGTTACAGATGGCCACATTGAGCAATTTAATCCTTTCAATATAATATGAAGCATCTTCCTTATATTCTGGCTAAAATTAGGTTAAATAATATATAAATAAACCCTCTAATACTGCAAAGGCACTCTTAAATTGAACAAAATCAACTGGAGATAGTCCAAATGAAGCATAAATTGATGCTATCTGATTGAAAGGGTAAACTAGCAGTAGGATGCACTAATTATTTAAGCATTGGACAGTGAAATCTTCATTACTGTCATCAGCACCACATCAATTAAAATTGCAAGTACCAGATATAATACTGCAGCTAAGCTCAATGATATTTCACTTAATGTTCAGCTTCAATCTTTGAACATCAGATTCAGTCAAAGTACAAAGTCTGAAAAGACACATGATGTTAAGGATACCTGGCCTCTGATTTCTGATCAACATTGGGTTCATTTCAGTGTATTTAGAAGTCCTCATTGCTCAAAATGTGTTATTATACTCAACAAACTCTTGTGTTATTTTACAAAGTGAAAACTAAAGGTTTGATTTATTGTGGTTACATTTAAGTAGAAGATTAAGATATATAATACAGTGGGTGTATTGAAACGTGACTGCATATTTCTCTCTAAACGGGTAAGAGTCTGGGGAGGCGTGGCAGGAGTATTATAGTGACTACCAGTGACGGCTAAGTTATCTGGCCTCCCCCCCTAGGTTAACGACCAATGCCACTCATGACCTACCGATTGTGTAGGCATTTTTGGTATATGCATTGGAACTGAGCAAGATTGGGACCTCTCACAACTGCAAAAAGAAACAATAATAATCAAAGGTTTTGTTGAAGTGGGAGTGACGCCAAAGGAATAAGTAGACAAGTCATGCACGATAATTGCTCCCTCATAAACTGGACATACGGATAATAAATGGGGACTGTCCAAATATTTCAGACTTAATCATACTTACTGAATACTTATTATATCAAGCACATATAAGTTACCGTACATAACTAATCAACAGATACGATACTGGGAGGTTTACCATACCTGTACAAGCAAAAGTAACAATTTAGCTTGTATGAATGGGGTAAATAAGATTTAAAACTAGCTACGGAACAAATTTCCAGTTTATAGATTTACATGTACAGTAGTACGGTACGGTACGTAGTTTTCTTAAGTCACTGAGAGAGAGCTACAGTACAAGTACTTTACTGGCATTTAAAAGACAAAATAATGCCAAATACATACTAATATACACTGCATCAATAATTAACTACAGAACATTCTTACTGACAAAGCATAATTTGAATCAGAATGAGGTAGGTGGGACTTGAGACACTACTCAGGGGAGACCTATGGCTATACTGCACCTAAATATTGTTTTCAAACATCTGCATGATGATAATTATAAATATAGTACCCCTTCCCCATCTTCTTTTACTGACGTCTCATACTTTCCCTTGCATAGAGGTATATTTCAACCACTATGACTATGGTGAGTGGTCCATGCTTAATATTCTTCCATCCAGTAACTGTGTAAAGTTAATGAGTTATCTGAACTATCATAATCATTTAGAATGCAAAATTGAAATTTAACCATTTTAGCCAGGCTTACCGGTATATACAGAGAAAAATTAATAGAATGTGTTTATGGTGCTGGATTGCAAAATTGAAAGAGAATATCCCTTATATGGAAAATTCACTTTAGCAAAGTACAGCTACTGACAAATGTTTGTGAGCTTTTAAGATTTTCTTTACCGGTATGTAAATATATCCATTCACATTGATGCTCCGATCAAATCAGCTGTACATTAATAACTACCGGTACCGGTATATAATATGCATTTATTTATATGTAACTGATTTGAGCTGAACAACAATGTAAACGGATATACAGTACAGTTTTGCATATGGAAAATTGTTAGAGCTCATGAACATTTGTCCGTAACTGTACATCTGAACCCTTTCATTGCACATGTATAGGCCTACTCTGTGTTTGGCATAAGTTTTAAGATTTATAATAAATATATTAGGAATAATAATCTTATATGACAACAAGATGATGGAGCACAAATCTCTCACAGTACTTTTTGTTCAGTTCTTTATTCTTTTAGATTACCTAAAATTAACATGGCTTTAATGAAAGGGTTAAGCAGTTTAGTTCTACAGTGTCTGAATTACAAATTTGCATACCTTATGCCACTTTATAAAAACAAAAATCCGACATTGATAGCTGACAATTTACAAAGGTTGCTTTGAAATTTCCGTAATCCAATCATGCATTTGCCCTATAGCTTGGGGTTTTACTTGTAATTGTCTTGAAGTTTTACTATAGGCCCAATCAAAAATACCATTAGATTAAGAACAGTGTAGAATTATACCAGTACCGTACTGTCTACCAAACTCGGGACTGTTCAGCCAGACAATCTGGGGAACTACAAAAACAACTATATAATATATAGGCCTATATATAATATACAGTCAATCCTCCGTTTACGCGAATCGCCATCCTCCGATTACATGAGGAAAGGAGTAGGGGGGCCAAGACCCCGACAGATTCCATGTACGCGAGGCGGTCCCATTTATGCGAATCGGGGATGGAAAGTGAAGGAAATCCGTAAAACATTCCACGTGGGTTCACGTGAAAGTGACGTGATGTGTGCACTACATCTAGCTTGCTGCGTTGCAACCAGATCACATTCCGTGTCTGCCACCAGTGAAATGTTGGGTGGGAAGGGAATTTATCCATCTGAAAAATATATGGGATTGGAGGGTTTTCGAACTTTGGTACATCTTAGTTCTATTTGAAGAGCCATGGGGTAGAATGTCGAGTTCAGGCGTACCGCCAGCCTTGTGTACACTACGCGGACCGGCGTCGGGACACTTGCCATCATGTTCCCGTCTATTTTGACTGCCTTTGGATACAATAATATGTTGAGGGGCTTTGCCCCTCAACATAACAGAAAACATAGACGAGAACTTAACCGCGACTCCGCGATTTATGTAAACATGACGACCGTCGGAGTCGTTACAGTCATAGACTCGTACCGTACACACCCGGATACTACATCCAGAATGAGTTGTGCTACCGGGCGTAAGTCGTGTAAACACGTAAGTTGTCAAACAGCGTGGGTGTGGGGGCGGCCCGGCGGCAGTCCCCACCCATAATACTAGGATAGGTTAGGTTAGCTTGTTAGGTTAGGCTAATGTCCTTTCAAAGGGGCATAGGCTAGTAAACACTAGGATATACCCGGTCAGAGGTAAGTGATACGCCCGATAACTCAACTCTTGCCCTGCTCACCTATGAATATATAGCGGGGAATTAAGAAGCAGGCTTCTTGTGGTGTCCCCCACCTCTAAAGACTAGTCACCCTACATCCTTCCTCTAAATTATCCCTTGGCCAGCTGTAATTTGCCGTTTTTAGTTGGCTTTGACCACTTTATTTGCCCCATGCTGGCAATATCAATATAGGCCTATATGATGATGATAAGGTAAGATCTGATTCTGATAACGAGGTTAGAACCGTAAGACAATAAGTTCTGCGGAGTGCGGAGATAAGGATCATAAGGGCTCTCAATGGCCACAACTCAAAAGCAGTCCAGATCAAATTAAAAGCCAGCTTAGGCTACTTACTTTCTTACATAGGCCTAGGCCTATTTGGGTAAATGTTTATCACCAACCAGTGACGAGTTTTTCAGGTTATTTTTTTTTGTTTTATATTTTTTATTTGATATACAGTACAGTGTTGTTTAATACCAAGGACTGTCGCATTTTACTATTTTCCCATTATCCATCAATCTTAAGACACGGCCCACGATAGTGGGGAGGGCTATGAAGATCAGGGAAATTGCGGGGTAAAAGGCGTAAATAAAGGGGTAATATTGGAAGAACTCTGAAAATACAATATTTAAAAGTAACAAAACCTGAAAATGGAAAAACCCGAGCCAAGTTTTGACCAAACTTGGCTCGGGTTTTTCAATTTTTCAGAGTCCAAAATCACAGTAACCTCATTTCGAAAGTTGGCTCGGGTTTTTTTGTTTTTCAACGTGGATAAAGCCAGTAAGAATGTGGTTAAAATTAGCCTAACCTCACCTCACCTAACCTAGTATAATGGGTGGGAGCTGCCGCCCCCACACCCCCGCTAAATCCCTTAAATCCGAGCCAACTTTTGCCATAATACTACACTTACACTTACACTTAGTTACACTTAGTTGTATTCCGTCCGTTAGTGACACAGTTGAGCTGGGGGTCCACTGCGACCAGGCAGCTCCCTTTCTTCCACTCTCCATTCCAGAAGTCGGTTGGAGTTGGTGCTGGGGTATCCTGGTGTTGGTGGCCGGTCCGGTATTTTGGCCAGCCACATGTCCAAGTGTTTCTTGAAGGTGTCTGGAGACACCCCGGTCATGTTCCTGAGAGGGGCTGGTATACAGTTGAACAGTCTGGTTCCATTGTATGTAAAGCTGTGATGGATCAGGGATTTGATTTTTTGTGTTGATCCCGGCGTAGTCCTCACATAGCACAGCCTCCCTCGCCTTTGGTGCTGAGTCTCTTGGATGTTTGGGTTTGGTACCTTTTTTTCCAAAATCTTCCAGACGTAGATGATGCTGTATCTCTCCCTACGTCTTTGAAGTGAGTACAGCTGCAGCTCCTTAAGTCTCTCCCAGTAGTTAAAGTGTTGAAACCTATGGATTTTACTGGTGAATGTCCTCTGGGTGGCTTCAATTTCTGTTATTTCTCCTACTTTTTGGGGAGACCAGAGCTGGGAGCAGTACTCCAGTCGTGGTAGGACCAGTGACTTCCACAATGTTAGCATACACCTCTCATTTCTTGTGTGGAAGGTTCTCAGGATCCAGCCTGCTATTTGTTTTGCTGTTGTTGTGGCTTTGGTAATATGCTGGGAAAAAGTGGCGTCACTGCTCATATTTACTCCCAAGTCCTTCACTGTGTCCTTGGCGGTAATTTCTTGCTGTCCGCTTTTGTAGTTGGTGTCGTTTTGTAGTGCTCTCTTGTTCCCGTACCTTAGAAGCTCGAACTTGTCTCCGTTTAGGGCCATGTTGTTTTCTTCTGCCCACTTCAGGATTTTGTCCAAGTCTTGTTGTAGTAGCTGAGCATCATGTTGTGAGGTGATTTTCTTCATGAGTCTGGTGTCGTCTGCAAACGATGTGGCTGTTGAGTGTTCCAGGTCCCTGTCGATGTCTCCTATCATGATGAGGAATAGGAGAGGTCCCAGTACTGATCCTTGTGGTACTCCGCTGATGACCCCACCTGCTTCTGATAGGCTTCCTTGAACCGTGACTCTTTGTTTTCTGTTGGTGATGAAGCTGTGGAGCCATCTTCCAAGGTCTCCCCCTATTCCCAGTGATTTGAGTTTATGTAGAAGGATCCCATGGTCCACCTTGTCAAAAGCTTTGGCGAAATCTAGATATATGACGTCTACATTTTCTCCGTCTTGAATATCCTGTAGGATTTTGTCGTAGTGTGATAGTAGTTGTGAGAGGCAGGAGCGGCCTTTTCTAAAGCCATGTTGCCCCTCGTTGAACGCCTCATTATCTTCCAGGAAGCTGACCATCTTAGCTCTTATTGTTCTTTCTATGATTTTAATAAGGTGTGACGTCAGCACCACTGGTCTGTAATTTTTGGCGATGCCTTTACTACCCCCTTTGTGTATTGGTGTGACATTACCTTCTTTTAGGGATTGTGGTACATATCCAGTTTGGAGGGACTTGCTCCACAGCAGTTTTAGAGGCAGGGCTAGCTGATGTTTGCAGTTTTTTAGCAGTTGGGCATGAAAGCCGTCTGGTCCTGCTGCAGAGTTTGGTCCAATCTTGTCGATGGCTGCTATTATGTCCTCTGTTGATACTGTTACCGAGGAGAGTTGATGTGGTGTCTCTGGAGCGTTGCCAAAGAAAGTCGTTGCATTCTCGATTTTCTTGTCTTCATTTGGCGGGCTGAAGACACTTTCATACTGCTGTTTGAGTATCTTGGCCATTTCGGTTGGGTCACTCTCAAGTTCGCCCGTAGGTTTTGCAAGTGGTCCTATTGTTGTGGTGTTCCTGAGTCTCCTTTTTGCATATGCATAGAAGAATTTGCTATTTACTCGTATGTTTGCAACTGCTTGTAGTTCTTCGCGTGTTCTTTGCTCTTGGTGTGACTGGATGAGTTTACGTTCAACTTCATCAAGCTCTTCTTGTAGTTTGGTGATATTGTGCGCATAGCTGGTCTTCCTTTGCTTGGCTCTCAAGTACGTCCTTTTCTTCATTAGTATTTTTCTATCTCTGGGAATCTGCTTGATCTGCTTCCTGCTTGATTTGGGTGGTATGGTGTTTTTACAGGTCTCCAGGCATTGTTGCTGGAGGATACTGAGAGTTTCGTCGACGTTTTTATCTTCGAATAGTGCCCTCCAATCAGTTCCTGCCAGTTCTGCTCTCAGTCTGTCCCAGTCTATATCTTTGCTGTAGAAGTTGAGATCTTTCAGAGAGGTGCAGGGTATTTGGCTTGATTCCTGTTGACATCTTCTTGGTGGTGTGGCGGTTGGTGTGGGGGTTCTAACTTTGATGAGGCTGTGGTCGGACATTATAGTTTTTACAGTTTCGTACGAGTGTACCAGGTCGAAGTTGTTGCCAAATAGTAAGTCCAGTGTGTTGTTGCCTCTTGTAGGTTCCTCGATGTATTGCTTCATGTATGCAGTGTCCATGATAGTCATTAGCTCCTTGGCTTGCTGTTTTTCCTCCCTGGTTAGGTTAGGTTATTTGGTTAGGTTAATGACAAAACTTGGCTCGGATTTCATGGATTTAGCGGGGGTGTGGGGGCGGCAGCCCCCACCCATTATACTAGGTTAGGTTAGGTGAGGTTAGGCTAATTTTTACCACATTCTTACTGGCTTTATCCACGTTGAAAAAACAAAAAAACCCGAGCCCTCCCCACTATCGGGGGCCGTGTCTTAAGATTGATGGATAATGGGAAAATAGTAAAATGCGACAGTCCTTGGTATTAAACAACACTGTATAGGCCTATCAAATAAAAAATAAAAAACAACAAAAAAATAACCTGAAAAACTCGTCACTGGTTGGTGATAAACATTTACCCCTATTTGGTATAGCCTACATGGTGTCAACGTACCCTAACGGACCACAGTTGTGACCCAGAGTGTGCGAATCGCCACGAAAGGTTGCTTGAATAATAGGCTACCGCCGCTACCTAACAAACTTGAAACTAGTCTAGGCTAGCGCTGCCAGCCTGCCTAGGCTATACAAATACTGATAAAATTGACAATGACATCAGGCTCCGACAAGAAGTGCTTGTCAGTATCACTATTAGGGTCATTGAGGGACGTTCAGAATTTCAGGGTGTTGGCTGAAAAGTGAAAACCGAGGGAAAACATACGGGCAGTTGTTGTTAAATAGCCGGCCCTAGGGCCTGGGGGTGAGCAACAATGTAAAGACCCCTACAACTGTAACAGCCACCCATGTGTTATCCAGAGTGTGGTGCAGCAGCCGTGACTTGTCTTAGACTCGCTACAACCACCACCACGGCAATCAAAGCCATTACCGCTTCTACACTACACTACAGAAAGGAGTCAGATCACTCTCACACTCCATATCACTCGTACTACTAATATAAACGTGTATATTAGAGCGTGGAAGTATGCCCCAGTATGCAAGCTCTTAATTGTGTGTCTTTTAAAGGCAAATCAAGGGCTACAACAAGTCATAATAGGAACAAACCCTGCTGGAAGGCTTCTGACATGCCCTTGTGTCCACCATCTTGTTTACACTCTGACGTCACCGCTCAACTAGACTCTAAGAGACACTGAAAATATTTAACTCTCGCTCGGAGTCTCGCATCTCTTATTTTTATCAATTTTGAAGCTGCAGATTTTTCAATTATGTTATTTAATGGGAGATATATATGCGTAATGACTATACACATACTGCATTCACAACTTATTGCAGTTATAAACCAATATAATAAACTTTTCATCAATAATAAAAACATATTTATGTATAAAGACCAATAGCTATATAATTTTCCACAATATATACTAAATTTACAAAAAAAAAAATACATAATTTTACAACATATACTGTATATGGGTGATCATCGTACATCTGACACGTTTGGCTTTCTTCAGTGAGCAAATCAATGAAAGGGCGGTGACCACTCTCACAACCACAACTCACAACTTTAATAAACTCACATATATGGGATTGTGATTTCCAGTGTGTAACCATATATACATCACCAAGAATCAAGACAAACATACATACATGATCATCTTTTCACTGAATATGCGGTTCACTAAATATCTCTAAAAATGTGCTGGTTCCCAAAATCATCAGGATGTCTCTTAAAAATGTGCAGATTTAGCCTAATTGTTAGCATATTATCAGTTATTTGTATTTGTAGAACATGGCTGAACTGTCTAAATAATAGTAAACAGTGGTATAGCGTGTCAGCAACAAGTTAGTAATAATTATCCAATTTATCCAGCCTCATTGTTGATGGACAGGGTGTGGTAACTCACTAGAGTCACTATAGTCATGCTACTCTCGTGTTTATAGTCTATTACCCTACTCTCACCACACACACACACACACGGAAACACATGTACTCATTACCCAGTACACACACACAAGTATTCACATTCAGATACTCTCTTTCTCTCTCTCTCTCTCTCTCTCTCTCTCTCTCTCTATATATATATATATATATATATATATATATATATATATATATATATATATATATATATATATATATATATATATATACTGTATATATATATATGTAAAATAAGATTTTGGATATTCTCGATAAGCACTAACTTGTGTTTCAATCCATTATTCACACGGATCGAACGAAATATATGTAACTTGGTTGATGCTTATTAGATATATATATATATATATATATATATATATATATATTTTTTTTTTTTTTTTTTTTTTTTTTTTTTTTTTTTGGGGGGGGGGGGGATTATACATGGGTGGAGGAGAGCTATAGGTGGTTCGGAGTAGGCTTAGGCCTAGGCCTACATGTGATTAAAACAACACAAGTTTGCAAGTGCAGAATCAGAGGAGTGATTGTCAAGACAAGAAGCCTCTGTTAACGGAGGCGGCACAATAGGCATGTTCATGGATTTGTCAGATAGTATGTCATCTTTTTTGTCGATTAGTGTGATTGCTGGCTAGGTATAGTATATGGGCCGTCGTCGACTTATCAATTATATATATATATATATATATATATATATATATATATATATATATATATATATATATATATATATATATATATATATACTGTATATAAGGGGGGATGAGAGAGAGAGTCGAGTAACTCAAATTACTATTTCCGCCCACAACTCAGTTTTCTCACAAGTACTGTAATGTGCTCGCAGCCAATTTTCGCCCACAAGTCATAGTCAACCATAACTAATTTTCGCACACACCTTTGCCAAAATAACAATATGTGCCAACAACTTATTTTATCCAACAACTCATTTTCACCCACAGCAAATTTCTACCTATAACTATTTGTTAATCACAATAAATTGTTTGTTTGCAAATAGGCCCAACTAATTTTCTCTGACAACTCTTTTTACCATCCACGAGTTCAGTTAGCACTACTAATGTTTTCCCTAATGACGCTCTCTCTCTCTCTCTCTCTCTCTCTCTCTCTCTCTCTCTCTCTCTCTCTCTCTCTCTCTCTCTCTCTCTCTCTCATATTAGCCAATCAATCTTTTCCCAAAAAATCACGGGGTTTTTTCTACATTTTATTTCCACACACAATGCACAATACACTAAATGCTTCCTATTTTTTCTTCTGAACTACAAAGCCTTTCGGCCAAAACTCCCAAGCAATATAATTTCGCCACTGCATTGAAGTCGCCACCTGTCCAATATCCCTCTATAAACGACATTTCTTGAGTTAACCCCTTCTGTACCGGCAACGTATTGTCAATTTTAATTTACCTATATTCAGAAGATTGTATGCAGTTTAAGAAGGGTCTGAGGTATAAAAATGGTTAAGGGAGATAGTTTGAAGCCTGTTAATTAGAATATAGGGGGGGGGGTCTTGAATTTGTTGAATTAATATTGGAAACTAGACTCGATATAGTTTAATTTAGGTGACAGTGTTATTTTTAAAGTTTACCTCATCAGCTGCCAGATCAGTGCTAACAATAAAATGTAAGTTATACGATCGTTTGTGTAATATCTTTGTAAGTTCATGTGTACTGTATATTCTGTAGTTTATATATCTAGAATATAATTATATAAATGTAGCGTTGGTTATGGAGACTTCAATGCTGGCTCACCCCCTATCTCTCTCTCTCTCTCTCTCTCTCTCTCTCTCTCTCTCTCTCTCTCTCTCTCTCTCTCTCTCTCTCTCTCTCTCTCTCTCTCTTTAAGATGATTTTATTGTATGAACAGCCATTGTATATTTAATGGAAATAACATAATCTGAATCTGAATATCTCTTTCTCTCTCTCTCTCTCTTAGGGTGAAGATTGCGTATACACCTTCGCCCTTTCGAGATGATGTAATTATGATACTTGTGTAACATTTGTACTTCTCTCAATAAAACAATAATATAAAACACTCTCTCTCTCTTATCTTCTCATTCTTCTACTGTCTCTGTCTCTCTCTCGTTTTACTTCTCCCCCCCCCTTTTTTTCTCTCTCGCTCTCTCTCTCTCTCTCTCTCTCTCTCTCTCTCTCTCTCTCTCTCTCTTTTATCCTCTCATTCTTCTACTGTCTCTGTCTCTCTCACTCGTTTTCCTTCTCTCTCTCTCACTCTCACTCTCCCTCCGTCTCATTTCCTTCACAATCTTTACCTTTAACTCTCTCTCTCTCTCTCTCTCTCTCTCAGTAATTGTTCTTCTAGCTTCCAAGGTCACAGTGACATTTTCCATGGGTCCTCTGCAGTCTCTTTCCCTTCCCTTGCTGCCTCGACCTCTCCTTCTCAACATTTCCTTCACAATCCTTTTACCTGTAACTCTCTCTCTCTCTCTCTCTCTCTCATTCTTCTATTGCCTCTGTCTCCCCCACTCGTTTTCTGGTTCTACATCCCCCCCCCCCCCTCTCTCTCTCTCTCTCTCTCTCTCTTGTATACCGTTATATAATGTTTTCCTTGATACATAACAAACATCAAATCAATCCCCCCTTTTTCACACACGCACACTCTCTCTCTCTCACACACACACACACAACGTTTACATTAATTAGTTATTATTTATCACCCTTTACGTATCTTTCCACTCTCTCCTCCTTTCTCTCACGTACCACCAGCCACTTGTAATTACAGTATTTAATAGTTTAATTTAGTAGCCCATGATTGTTTCAAAATACTATTATAATACAATATAAGTCATGTGTTTTTGCTTCTATCTTTATTATATATACCGGTATATATATGTATACAGTATATACTATATATATATATATATATATATATATATATATATATATATATATATATATATATATAGCCACATGTACAGTTGATTTAATGTATGTATGGAAGGAAAAATAAAAGTCAATACAGCCTAAGTAACCGTAGTAAGGTTGAATTACGAGTGTAATTTGTTATTTAAAAGCAGAACTGGGTTGCATATATAAGTACGGTAACTTCCTGGCCCTCTGTGATTGTGGAGGTGGGGTGGGAGGTGGAAGGTATGTGTATAAACGACAGTTTCCTTTTAAGGTAAAGTATTTGTTTTATTCTGAACCCCCTTCGCCTTCATGTTTAGCCCTTTACTTTTCAAATGTTAAGACTCGCCCATTTCTATCAATTAACCTTTTGACTCTCATAGTTCTTTACTGAGCTGCATAAAATTTTCTATACAGTATATACCCGAAATAATATTAAAATTATGTCATTGCATTGAAACAATTGCATGGAAGGCCACACAAGCTATTTTCCCAACATATCACTTCCTCTCATTATCTATAATAATGTATAAGTAACAGATAAGATAATTTCCTACATTATAATCGCCGATACCAGTGATAAAGAGACCAGGAAATGCTACCAGAACCAGAATAATAGCTGCTGATCGAAAATATCCTCCTGTCCCTCAATAAAATATCTATCTATATATATGAATATATAAATAAATAAAAACAAATATATACTACTACTACTACTACTACACAAAATCGTCTAAATGTAGCTAGACTAAAAAATAAGAAGACGTCGCCGGTACAGAATGGGTTAACGGGGATCATTATTGAAGGCGATCACACGAGAGCTTTTCCAGGCAATTTCTTGTGTACGGCAACATTATTCCGATATATTGGGGGTATGTTTTGGCAACTAAAGTGATGGTAGAGTAGTATGATTAACGGAAACATTATATAACTTTACCTTAGAAACTGTCAGAACCAAATTACCAAAATTGGTAAATTGGAGTGACAAACATTATACCCTGTTTACTATAATTATGCCGGAAATCTTAACTCTAAAGTCTTGTAACTCAAAAAGGACTAGGATAATAAAGTTATTGTTGTTAACAATTGGGAAGAGTCAGCCAGGGAATAGGAGTGGCAATGTACAGCCCATTTGCTCTAGCCCTGTTTGAGTTATAGAGGTTAGGGCTAAAGATTTCTAGCCTACTTATAATAAACAGGGTATAGTCTGTGTTATATCACAGAGTCAACTCCGTGTTCTGGCCAATGGAGCTTATGATGGGTAGCTGGGTAGGTGTGTGGGTGTGACATCCAGCCTGGTTCATAAACAGCACCTACTACAGGTTATCACAGGCTACACCACCAGGTAAAAGTAAATAAGTAAACTCATCCCTCACCTAAAGAAACAATTCAAACAATGAAAGATTGAAGAAGCAACATTTGTTTCCTCTAAAACAGAACAGACTAAGAAGAGGGCAGTTTATTGACTGTTCCAAAATACTAAATTGTTTTAATAACAATGTTTTAGATCAACTATTTCCATTGACCAAAGAGTCATTAACCCGTGGTAATGGATTGAAATTGAAGGCTAGAAGCCTAGAAGGACAAACCTGGTCATAGAAAAAAACGTTTTCACCTATTATGTGGTGAATCATTGGAATAAGTTATCAAAAGCAATACAGTGGTTGACAGAATCACAATAAACAATTTCGAAAATAGATTAAACCCTATGATTAAACATATAAAGAGGTGATGGCATAGAATAACTAGAGGGGCACTCGGTAGAGAGCATACCTCCACCTACGCCATTAATATCATAGGTCTAAATATTCTTCTGGTTCTGGGTTCCAGGATATGATCCGGATGACCTCCTAAATTGAATCACTTCTTCCTTGGCTCATATTATAGCTGCTCACCAAATTTCATGAAACTCGATTCATAACTTTGTGAGTTATCTTGTATACAGACAAACAGACGGAGATGAAAACCTAACCTCCGTCCAACTTCGATGGTAATAACTACTGCCCTTTACCTCTCCCCCTCCCACCCCCCTGGACGTTGAATCCTTGATATATTTGTCCAGTTTTCCCTTCTAAAAGGAAACACCCCTGACCAGCTACCGACTTTCCCTCTGATAATTACCTGCCCTTGGCCATATAGGCCTACTGGGAACACTTGGGAATAACTTATAAGACCCTAACTTCCAAACTAACCTAGCATTATATTAATATTCTTGTCCTTCAGGCTTCAGCCTTTATTATATATTTTCCCGCAGCTTTTCATTTCATATTGGCCTTGTGGTCGGAAGGTTTTGGTGGGTGGAGAAAGCGTATTGCTTTACTATCTTGTTTTACTTAGTTTTGTTAAATTAGAAGCAGCTACTTCAGATAAGATAATTTGCTACTACATTATAATCGCCGATAACAGTGATAAAGAGACCAGGAAATGCTACCAGAATAATAGCTGCTGATCGAAAATATCCTCCCCTCCCTAAACAAAAATATTAAAAATTATTAAAATTATTAAGTTTGGCTTGCTTAGCGTGGACCACAGGGCAGTCAGTGTATGATGTATGTAACTATATGTAACTCACTTTAACTTCTTCACCCACCTTCTGACTTCCTCTCTCTCTCTCTCTCTCTCATCATTATCGTTAATTACATACCTCCACCTCCCTCCCTCCCACACCATCAATTGTATCCATCAATTCTTATTTCTTTCCCTCCCCACCAATTCTCTCCCTCCCTCCACCACACCATCCCTTTCTCCATCTTCCCCACCAATTCTTTCGCTCTCCCATCCATGCTCTCCATTCCTTCCCTCCCTCACTAACTGCCCCCATCATCTATACTCTCTCTCTCTCCACCACCAGTTGTCTCCATCTTCCCTACCTATTATCTTCACCCTCCCCCCCCCATTAATTATCTCTATTCCCTCCCTCCCCCACCTAATTATCTTCATCCTCCCTATTCTCCCCCCCTACAAATTATCTCCATCCCTTTCTCCATGCTCCCTATCTATTCTCTCCACTCCCTCCCTCCACTACCTATTATCTCCACTCCCCTCCCTCCACCACCTATTCTCTCCACTCCTTCATCCCTCCTATCTAACTATTCTCTCCATTCCCTCTCTCCACTCCCCCCCCCCCCCCCAACTGTTTCCATTCCTTCCCCCATCACTTGTCTCCATCCCTTTCTCCTTCCCCTTCCCCCATCCCTCTCCATTCCCCCCCTTCCCCTCCTCCTCCCTTCCAGTCTCCACCCCCTAGCAACTCAACTCCTCATTACTCCACCCTCACGCCAATCCACTGCATCTTACAACATAATATATAGTCGCTTTTTGTGGACCCCCGTCTCCCTCATGTTTAGCATATTAGTTTTCAGATTTTAAGACGTTCGTTTCCCTAATTTGGCGATTTTGAGACCTTTCGCCTCATTTCCTTGTCACTTTAGTGCCACTTAGGTGTCGATTTTTAGGGGACGATTTTTTCTATCGAAAAATGTACAAATTTATCTTGAAAGGGAGTCTAGTTTTTTTTATTTTATTAAAGTTTGATGGAGGTATAGCGAGGAAACTCAAAAATATATTAATACATACATATATAGACCAAAAAACAAGCACTACCCCCTTAACTAACTTAGCTAATGGGTGGAGGCTGAAGGGTGGAACGACTAATACTGATGCAAGCTTGATGTACCGTTACCTAAATTGTTAACTTACCTATGCTATGGTTAATCATGGAAATAGGTAGGCAGAAGTTGAAGTTGGTCGGTCACCCAACTCCTGTTTACTGTTTAAGTCACACCTACAGTACAGTAAGTCACACCTACAGTACAGTAAGTCACACCAACACTTTTCCTCACAACTTCTTCGGAACATAACTATATTATATGTATAGATCTTTTGCCAAACTGAACTAAATGTATGAAAATAAAAAAACGTAGAAAAAAAAAACATATCTAATTTACTGTCGATCAAGATTCTGATAGCAATGCAGAAGACTCCCGGAAAAAAATAATATACAGTATATATATATATATATATATATATATATATATATATATATATATATATATTATTTTTTCCAGACGCTGTCATTCCCGAGAAGGGGTGGCCATGAAGATTAGGCGTTTGTCACGAATTTCTAGGACAAGTTTCTAGGTCAAATAAATAAATAAAATTAATTAATAAATTAACTGAGAAATGTTACAGGTCAAAATTGCCGGAAAAAATAACGGTGTGACTCGGTTCTCCTATTACTTCCTTCCTATCCATTGACTCCATACTGTACTTCCTCTTAAGTATTGTTAGTGTTGTGTGTGTGTGTGTGGGGGGGGGGGGGGTGTGTATGTGTCTGTGTGTGTTTGTCTGTGTGTATGTGTGTGGGTCTGTGTGTGGGTGTCTGTGTGTGTGGGTGTCTGTGGGTGTGTGTGTGGGTGTGGGTGTCTGTGTGTGGGTGTCTGTGTGTGTGGGTGTCTATGTGTTTGGGTGTGTGTGGTGTATGTGGGTGCTTGTTTGTTTGTGTGTGTTTTTTGTTTTTTTGTTTCTTTAGTTCGATTTATTTGTATTTAGTTCACTGTTGCATATAGGCTTGCATATAGGGGAGATGGGTCGTTTTTCTGTCCCCCTTCTTCCTAATGCTTAGCCCCATTAGTTTTCAGATTTTAAGACGTTCGGCTCATTAGTTTGGCGATTTTAAGACCTTTCACACATTTGTTTTGTCAATCTTACGACTTTTCCTGTTATTTTAGTCTCGATTTTTCCCGGCGAGCGATAGCAAGCCGATAATTTAAGAGGAACTGGCCTTCGGCCAAGAAATTTTTCTAACCGAAAAATGTAAAAATTTATCTAGAAAAGGGCTCAAGCGGGTGTAATTTTAAGCTTGATGGAGGTCTAGGGAGGAAACTTAAACACAATAAATAAATAAATACATGAAACAAAATCGACCAAAAAATAAACCCCTCCCCCCTTAAGTATTGATATAGTTATTGTTAGGGTGTTCTGTTTTGTATTTTATTATTTTATTTTTTAGTTGACAGTTGCCTATAAGCTACAGTATACGTTAATACCTAACATCGTGTATCTTAGTTTCCCATCATTGATTACTGACCTATATCTCTGCTTCACATAATTAGTGATTATTAGTGTAACCTACTAATTATCGGTCTCTCTCTCTCTCTCCTCAGTATCAGTCTACCTCTATCTCTCTCTCTCTCTCTCTCTCCAAGGTTGTTTATCAAGTGTAAACAAAGGTAAACAAGACAGCTTTACATACACCTACAACAATCTCTCTCTCTCTGTAAACAAAGTGGCGGATCAAATTACGTAAACAAGACAGCATTACAAACACCTACAACAAGCTATCTCTCTCGCTCTCTCTCTCTCTCTTTCTTTCTCTCTCTCTCTCTCACTCCCTAAGTGTAAACAAAGTGGCGGACCAAAGGTAAACAAGGCACCTTTATAAACACCCATACAACAATCTCTCTCTCTCTCTCTCTCTCTCTCTCTCTCTCTCTCTCTCTCTCTCTAAGTGTAAACAAAGTGGCGGACCAAAGGTAAACAGATAGCTTTACAAACACTTACAAAAATCTTTCTCTCTTATCGGTAATGTTCAGTGGACCAGCTGTAACCTTATGTGATATCGTATTTACCCTGTTTACATATTTTACATACTGATAAAATAACTTTCCTATCACAGGTTAATCTTGCTGACCAGGATATGAAGATATAACGATATGCAGAGATACAAACATGCCCCCCCCCCCCCCCCCCACACACACACATCTATCACAGGTTAATTTTGCTGACGAGGATATGGATAAATAAATGCATATATAAGAACATGAACACACACACACACACACGCACACACATACACACGCACATATACATACACACACACACACACCTACAGTATATAGCCTATACTCCATAAGTTTTAAATGGCTCCAAGTTATTTTTGCTATTGTTATTATTGTCGTTGATGATGATTAAGGTTTTGTCGGAAAGAGCGTGTTGAAATTGATGGCATTGTTGATGGCAAATAATAGGTTGTGTCAGTGATTGTATCTAAAGGGGGTCAACTGCTTTTATTTCTTCTCTCCTTTTCTCTCTTTATATGGCCTGCATCCATTCGGCCCCATTCAGCCTACTGTTTTAAGACGTTTATCCCCATCCAGGTAGATTTATTCCTGGCGAGCGATAGCGAACCAGCATTTTATGGAAACATCCGGCTTTGCCGGAGAAATTTTTCTATCCAAAATTGTACAAATTTAGACAGCTGTCTAACTCATTACCGAAAATATGATGGCTTGCTAGCGTTCGCCAGGTATATATCGACACCTGGATGGGGATAAACGTCTGTAACACCTGTAAATTTGGGGACTGTGCAACCCAACATGCCATAACCTTCAATGATATATATAATATATATATTATATATCATATATCATATATATATATATATATATATATATATATATATATATATATATATTATTGACAAACATATTCTTCGTTTCAGTACTAAATCTCTCTCTCTCTCTCTTTATATATATATATATAAAGAGAGAGAGAGAGAGATTTATTACTGAAACGAAGAATATGTTTGTCAATAATAATTAAATAAGGTCGTCATTGTTCCACAGTGTTGGTGGTAGCGTGTCATTAGTAGCTATAATTAGGCTGCAGTATGTAATTGTCCTATCCTAATCCTTCCCCACACAGACCCCATACCAGCATACCACCCGAGAACACCCCTCTGCGGGTTTCCCAATGAACTGGACTGGTATTACATTATAAACTGGAGGTACCTGTATGTCACTAAATGGAAACACGTACCATGGTGACAGATAGTGATAGGTAATAGATTACCACACACACACACACACACACACGACACATACATACATACATACACAAACATAAACATGTCTCTTCCCAAACGCTAGAAATGTCAGCTCGATTGCTTCCATTAATTTGGGTTATGCGAAGTTAATGGGTCAAGATTATTGTCAAGTTCGTTGGCGTTACCTATAGAATAGGTACAGGTAGTAGTGGTGGTAGTAATAGTAGTGGTGATGGTGGTAGTGGTAGTGGAGGTGGTGGTAGTGGTAGTAGTGGAAGTAGTAGTAGTGGTAGTAATGGTGGTAGTGGTAGTAATGGTGGTGGTGGTGTTAGTAGTACCGTAGTGGTAGTGGTGATGGTGGTAGTAGCGGTAGTGAATGTCGTCAACTTTCTCCTACTCGTGGCTTAGTTTCCCTCCAGACCTCCACTGGGAAAATTGACCGTCCATTTCACTATTGATTAATAACTATATACTTCACCATACACTATATACTTCACTATACACTATATACTTCAGCATACACTATATACTTCACTATACATTATATACTTTACCATACACTATATTAATAACTATATACTTCACCATACATTATATACTTCACCATACACTACGATACACCATACCCATATACTTCACCATACTCGGACTATACATATACTCACCATACACTATATAACTTCACTATACACTAGAACTTCACCATATCACTATATACTTCACCATACACTATATACTTCACCATACACTATATACTTCAGCATACACTATATACTTCACTATACATTATATACTTTACCATACACTATATTAATAACTATATACTTCATCATACACTATATACTTCACCATACACTATATACTTCACCATACACTATATACTTCACCATACACTATATACTTCACCATACACTATATACTTCACCATACACTATATACTTCACCATACACTATATACTTTACCATACACTATATACTTCACCATACACTATATACTTCACTATACATTATATACTTCACCATACACTATATACTTCACTATACATTATATACTTCACCATACACTATATACTTCACCATACACTATATACTTCACCATACACTATATACTTCACCATACACTATATACTTCACCATACATTATATACTTCACCATACACTATATTAATAACTATATACTTCACCATACACTATATTAATAACTATATACTTCACCATACACTATATACTTCACCATACATTATATACTTCACCATACACTATATACTTCACCATACACTATATACTTTACCATACACTATATACTTCACCATACACTATATACTTCACCATACACTATATACTTCACTATACATTATTACTTCACCATACACTATATACTTCACCATACACTATATACTTCACCATACACTATATACTTCACCATACACTATATACTTCACCATACACTATATACTTCACCATACACTATATACTTCACTATACATTATATACTTCACCATACACTATATACTTCACTATACATTATATACTTCACTATACACTATATACTTCACCATACACTATATACTTCACTATACACTATATACTTCACTATACACTATATACTTCACCATACACTATATACTTCACCATACATTATATACTTCACCATACACTATATACTTCACCATACACTATATACTTCACCATACACTATATACTTCACCATACACTATATACTTCACCATACACTATATACTTCACTATACATTATATACTTCACCATACACTATATACTTCACCATACACTATATACTTCACTATACATTATATACTCACCATACACTATATACTTCACCATACACTATATACTTCACTATACATTATATACTTCACCATACACTATATACTTCACCATACACTATATACTTCACTATACATTATATACTTCACCATACACTATATACTTCACCATACATTATATACTTCACCATACACTATATACTTCACCATACACTATATACTTCACCATACACTATATACTTCACCATACACTATATACTTCACCATACACTATATACTTCACCATACACTATATACTTCACTATACATTATATACTTCACCATACACTATATACTTCACTATACATTATATACTTCACCATACACTATATACTTCACCATACACTATATACTTCACCATACACTATATACTTCACCATACACTATATACTTCACCATACCACTATATACTTCACCATACACTATATACTTCACTATACATTATATACTTCACCATACACTATATACTTCACCATACACTATATACTTCACTATACATTATATACTTCACCATACACTATATACTTCACCATACACTATATACTTCACTATACATTATATACTTCACCATACACTATATACTTCACCATACACTATATACTTCACTATACATTATATACTTCACCATACACTATATACTTCACCATACATTATATACTTCACCATACACTATATACTTCACCATACACTATATACTTCACCATACACTATATACTTCACCATACACTATATACTTCACTATACATTATATACTTCACCATACACTATATACTTCACCATACACTATATACTTCACTATACATTATATACTTCACCATACACTATATACTTCACCATACACTATATACTTCACTATACATTATATACTTCACCATACACTATATACTTCACTATACATTATATACTTCACCATACACTATATACTTCACCATACACTATATACTTCACCATACACTATATACTTCACCATACACTATATACTTCACCATACACTATATACTTCACCATACACTATATACTTCACCATACACTATATACTTCACTATACATTATATACTTCACCATACACTATATACTTCACCATACACTATATACTTCACTAACCACTATATACTTCACCATACACTATATACTTCACTATACATTATATACTTCACCATACACTATATACTTCACCATACACTATATACTTCACTATACATTATATACTTCACCATCACTATACACCATACTATATACTTCACCATACACTATATACTTCACCATACACTATATACTTCACCATACACTATATACTTCACCTACACTATATACTTCACCATACATATACTTCACTATACATTATATACTTCACCATACACTATATACTTCACCATACACTATATACTTCACTATACATTATATACTTCACCATACACTATATACTTCACCATACACTATATACTTCACTATACATTATATACTTCACCATACACTATATACTATCACCATACACCATATACTTCACCATACACTATATACTTCACCATACACTATATACTTTACCATACACTATATACTTCACTATACATTATATACTTCACCATACACTATATACTTCACCATACACTATATACTTCACTATACACTATATACTTCACCATACACTATATACTTCACTATATATTATATACTTCACCATACATTATATACTTCACCATACACTATATACTTCACCATACACTATATACATCACCATACACTATATACTTCACCATACACTATATACTTCACCATACACTATATACTTCACCATACACTATATACTTTACCATACACTATATACTTCACCATACACTATATACTTCACTATACATTATATACTTCACCATACACTATATACTTCACCATACACTATATACTTCACTATACACTATATACTTCACCATACACTATATACTTCACTATATATTATATACTTCACCATACATTATATACTTCACCATACACTATATACTTCACCATACACTATATACATCACCATACACTATATACTTCACCATACACTATATACTTCACCATACACTATATACTTCACTATATATTATATACTTCACCATACATTATATACTTCACCATACACTATATACTTCACCATACACTATATACTTCACCATACACTATATACTTCACCATACACTATATACTTCACCATACACTATATACTTCACCATACACTATATACTTCACCATACACTATATACTTCACTATACATTATATACTTCACCATACACTATATACTTCACCATACACTATATACTTCACTATACATTATATACTTCACTATACATTATATACTTCACCATACACTATATACTTCACTATACATTATATACTTCACCATACACTATATACTTCACCATACACTATATACTTCACCATACACTATATACTTCACCATACACTATATACTTCACTATACACTATATACTTCACCATACACTATATACTTCACCATACACTATATACTTCACCATACACTATATACTTCACCATACACTATATACTTCACCATACACTATATACTTCACTATACATTATATACTTCACTATACACTATATACTTCACCATACACTATATACTTCACTATACACTATATACTTCACTATACATTATATACTTCACCATACACTATATACTTCACCATACACTATATACTTCACCATACATTATATACTTCACTATATATGGTGATGGAATACTGTAAAATACATTGATGTTCAAACATTTATGACAAAATAAAGTAATTGAGGTGATGGTAATCTACTGATCGTTTTCATCCCCTAGACTTTCCTATTTAAACTAAAATGTGTAATATCCCGGTAAATATGAGAAATTTCCAAAACCGTCACATGGTAAAGTATATTTATTATTGCTAGGTCTATTCATTCTGAAATTTATGAAAGGTATTTATGAAACACCCTGTATATATATACACAAATGGTAAATTTTGCCAGTGCTATACAGTATCTGTATTGTATATTTGGCAGCAAGATGGAACTATTATATCAGTTATGTTTGTACAGTTGCCTACGTGTATTTGTAACCACTCCGCTATTTTATGTATAGAAGTAAAAATGAGTGTGACTTACTTAACATAATTTGCTATAAAACAGTTAATTGGATTAATTAATTAACTACTAAAATATGTCTGACCATGATATTAAGAGGCTAAGTGCAAATTGATGTGGGCAACTGTAAGTGTGCGTGTGGTGTGGTGTGGTGTATGTGTGTGTGTGTGTCTGTGTGGTGTGGTGTGTGTGTGTGTGTGTAGTGTGTGATGTGATGCGTGTGTGTGTGTGTGTGTGGGGGGGGGGGGGGGGTAGATGTGTGGGTGTGTGTGCGCGTGTGTGTGTGTGTACGGTACCGGGTACCTGGTAATGAGGGTACATTGCCTAGGGGACCAGAGGGACTAGATGCAGTAAGTCATTAGCGTCACTGAATTTGTATATAACTGTTATATATTATTCTAGCTATATTTAGACAATTTTGTGCAGTTTAAGAAGGCTCTGTGGTAGCTAAAAGGGTTAAGTGAGATAGTTCGAAGCCTGTTTAGTGCTGGAAGCCCTTTTTAAACTGAATGAAATCGTCTAATAGTAGCCAGAATAGAGTTAAGAGGACGTCACCGGTACTCAATGGGTTAAATAAAGGGACCCCCTAGTATAGCCTTCAACTAAACCACCACCTTCTCCTCGTACAGTATTATTGATGACACTATAATAGTCTTTACCTCACTTACTTAAGGGAAGATGGGTTGTTTTTTTGGTCCCCCTTCTTCCTCATATTTAGCCCCATTAGTTTTTAGATTTTAAGACGTTCGGCCCATTAGTTTGGCGAATTTAAGACCTTTCACCCGATTAATCTACAAACTATGAAAGCGCACTGATACATAATATATAATTTAATATCATCTGTAGTGGAAATTTATGCATGACATTCACAGTTTTTGCGTTAGAGAGTAATAGGTCGATTGAGTTAAACTGGGACTCTTATCCTAGCATCTCTCTCTCTCTCTCTCTCTCTCTATGTGTTTGTCTGTCTGTCTCTCTGTGTCTCACTCAATCACTCTCACTCTATCTATCTATATGCAGTATATGTGTCTGTGTGTCTGTCTCTGTCTGTTTATCCATGTTTGTCAGTCTCTCTCTCTCTCTCTCTCTCTCTCTCTCTCAGCCACACACCGTATAATTTATAGTCCCATGTTTTCCCGTGAACAAGGTTAACTTATAATCATGGTGCTGGATTTTGCCATTAGTAAAACAAACACATGTTGGGCAGTTATCGAAAAATGTACAAATTTATCTTGAAGGGGGGTCTAGGGAGTGTTGTTCTACGCTTGGATGAAGGTCTAGCGAGGAAACTAAAACAAAATAAAAAAATAATATATAAATAAATAGACCCCAATATAAATAACCACTGTCCCCTTAACGCTTTTTGTACCAGCAACGTCTATTATATTTTAATTTTAGCTGTATGTAGACGATTTTATGCAGCTTAGGAAGGATCTGTGTTAGTTAAGAGGATTGATTGAGATTGTTAGAAGCCAATAATATTAAGACCTTTCGTGCTATTTAGGTGTCGATTTTTTTCCTGGCGAACGATAGTGAGCCTTAAATTTTGAAAGAGCCGACCTTCGGCCGGCACATTTTTCTGCCGAAAAATGTACAAATTTATCTAGAAGGGGGATCTAATGGATGTTGTTTTAAAGTTTGATGGAGGTCTAGGGAGGAAACTAAAACAATAATAAATATATGAAATAATCGACCCACAATATAAACCCTATCCCCTTAAGCTAAGTTTCTCTCTCTCTCTCTCTCTCTCCGGGATAAAGAACAGTAGAGAAAGTTTGTGTATACCATCTGTCAGGCTTGTTTATAATGCAACCCCCCTTCTTCCCCCCCCCCCCCCAACTCTTGCTATCTCTCTATCTGTTTGTCATTGTTTCTCTCTCTCTCTCTCTCTCTGCAACCCCCCTCCAACTAACCCCCTCTTGCTATCTCTCTGTTTGACTGTCTATTTGTCTGTCTCTATCTATATGTATATGTCTGACTATCGATATATATAATAATTATGTATCTATATATATATATATTTATCATTCTATCTATATCTCTTTCTCTGTCTCTATCTGTATGTTTCTATCTGTCTATCAATCTATATAATAATTACGCATGTATGTCTATGTATTATTATATCTATCTCAATTTATCTGTCTATCTATCTGTCTGTCTGTCTATCGATCTATATAATAATTAGGTATAGGCTATATGTCTATGTATTATTCTATCTATCTATCTTTTTCTGTATATATATATATATATATATATATATATATATATATGTCTGTCTGCCTTTCTATCTGTTATGCATGTATAGTAACTGTATACCTATATATTGTCCATCTATGTGTCTATATATATCTAGCATTATATGCATAACTATCTATGCACATATGGACAAAACTCAATATATAATTCCGTAGAAAGGAAAGTATGCCAGCCATCCGTTTGTTGCCGTGGCGGTCCTTCCTATATTTACCCTTCAACAAGCAACCTAGTGAGAAGCAGTATATTTGTTACTGCTTTATTACCTTTGTATTCTCTCTCTCTCTCTGTATATATATATATATATATATATATTATATATATATATATATATATATATATATATATATATATATATATATATATATATATATATATATATATATATATATATATATATAATGTATAGAGAGAGAGAGAGAGAGAGAGAGAGGGGGGGGGGGGGGTATATAATAACATCCTGGTAAAACAGACCCTTATTACCTACAACACCACCATAGAGCCGGAGTTAATAATCCCTCATTACTGTATACACCCTGCATTATTATCATTATCATCAACTTTTGTCTTATTTCCGTACTTCTCACTTCTTCCTGTCTCTCTCTTTGTGGGTATGTACAATTATAATATATATATATATATATATATAATATATATATATATATATTATATTATATATAATTATATATATATATAAATATATATATATATTATATATATATATATATATATTATATATATATATATATATATATATATATATATATATATATATACAGTATATAGTATATATGTGTGTGTGTGTGTGTGTGTGTGTGATGAGATATCTCACATGAGGTACTGCAAACACAAAAATGTCATCCCAAGCTACCTCCAAATTATTAACAGATAAAACAAAGGAGTCTCTAGAGTTGCACTCGTAGTCACTCCTAAAAAATATGCAAGTATCTTTATATAAGCTTATGTATGAATTAACTTACATATAGGCCTACATTAATTCATAATTCAAACCCGGTTGTATTTACATGAAGCATAACACAAGTGGTTCATGATTTTTTATGTGCGAGTGTACCCAGTGAGCATGTCAACTTTCCCGCCATCTGCACAGAATCCGGCGCCAGAATAATAATGTCTGTGATCCAATCAGGTAGTCACGCCACTAACGGCCCTATTTTAACACACCCAGTTCTGACCATTGTTACAGCCTTCCACACCTATTCTCTGGTTGACCCTTCCCAAATGGTAGAAATATTTGCTCGATTACTTAAGTTGTGTACGAGTTATAGAGGTTAGCGGTCAAGAGTTTTGGCCTACTTAATTGGAACAGGGTACAGCCTAACTTACTCCAATTCATACATATTAAAATAATGTAACACATCAGTAAACATGTATGATAGCGGAATATAATAGTATGCATGTCAAGAGTCAATCACACGAGAGTTTACGAGACGCCGTGATGCAATGTGTAATAAAGACCCTATAGTAAAAATGTGTAATAAAATCGTACTCATGTAGCCTACTTAACCTTTAACTGATGGTGTAATGGTTTAAGTGTTTATGATATGTATGTATATAGTAAACCAGGTTCGAATCCTGGGTGGATCATATATGCTTTCATTAATTTTATTGGGAGGTGTTTGGTGTTGGGAATGAGATAAATAAATTAGATTATACTATAGGTTCTCAAATGTGTAGAAGTGTTCAGAAGTGGGTTACGTGTAGAAGTGTTCAGAAGTGGGTTATGTGTAAGAGTGTTCAGAAGTGGGTTACGTGTAGGAATATTTAGAAGTGGGTTACGTGTAGGAATATTTAGAAGTGGGTTACGTGTAGGAGTGTTCAGAAGTGGGTTACGTGTAGGAGTGTTCAGAAGTGGGTTACGTGTAGAAGTGCTCAGAAGTGGGTTACGTGTAGAAGTGTTCAGAAGTGGGTTACGTGTAGGAGTGTTCAGAAGTGAATTACGTGTAGGAGTGTTCAGAAGTGAATTACGTGTAGGAGTGTTCAGAAGTGGGTTACGTGTAAGAGTGTTCAGAAGTGGGTTACGTGTAGGAGTGTTCAGAAGTGGGTTACGTGTAGGAGTGTTTAGAAGTGGGTTACGTGTAGGAGTGTTCAGAAGTGGGTTACGTGTAGTAGTGTTCAGAAGTGAGTTACATATAAAAGCTCGCACACAACTCACCACTGCTCTCCCCCAAGTCTCAAATATATAATATAGGCTACTACCTTAAAATCCCACGTGTTCGCCGATCTAGAAAGCCAAATTGCATACTAGTGAGCTGATTATTATTCTATCGTTAGGAATGTGCGTTTGGCGGGGTTTAAGTTGATTATAGGCACTTTAAAAATGTTATCGGCGAAACTTCTGTTTAAAGTAGGAGGTACGCGGATAGTCTTTGCCGTTGTTTTGTTTAACCCTGTGAATATTATGACGCATTTTAGCAGTTTTGGATTTTAAACTAATTCGGAAGGATCTGTGGGAATTATAATGGTAGGCTTACAGACTATTTTAATTAACCCTCTGACTTCCATATAGGCTACCCTTCCTAATCTGAATAATATCGTCTAATATTAGCCAATACAGGTAATCAGAAAAGTAATGCATCATCGTATCTCTTTATCTTAACCTGAAGAAAAGTTGATTAAAAACAAATATATGATACTTACGAATAGCTCGTTTGTTTTCTCAATTGGCATTATAATCCATAATCAATTATCTAGTCACAGCTCAGTAATCTTATTTTATTTATTTCACTCCCAACACCAAACACCTCCCAATGAAATTAATGAAAGCATGTGATCCTCCCGGGATTCGAACCTGGGTTACCACATAGGGCCTACATATCTTACACACTCTAACCAATACACCCTCAAGAGTTAAGTATATGACTACGATTTTATATCCATTTATCGAATACTGGATATCAATCTAATCATGAACTCAGACCCAACTGCACACTTAATAGCCTACTGTTTAAGTGAAAGGAAAGACAATTTTATGGGGCACAGATCTCCAAGGAATTAAGTATGGGCATTTCAATTTATCGCCCAAATAAGACAAACAGAGTATAGCTATGTATGTGACGTTCCAACAGTGTGATGTGGTTGTAGTGGTTTAAATTTAATGATAAGCTATGTGGGGTATTTGGTACGAGGTTGTGCGAGAAATGATGTCAGAGAGGATGGTGGTAGTGGTGGAGAGTGTTGATGGTGGTGGAGAGAGTGGTGATGGTGGTAGTGTAGGCTACAGTAAGTTGTAATATTGGTGTTGATAGTATAAATGGTGATAGCCTGGTGGTGGTACAGTAGAATGTGTTTAGTGATTATAATATAGTGATGATGTTGGTATAGCATGTGGCAGTGACATTAGTAACTGTATTAGTGGTGGGTGAACTATTGGTGTTGATGGTGATATGTGGTGATAGTCGTCGTATAAATGGAGGTTGATGGTGTGAGCAAGACCAACACTACTATATAATTATTATTGGGCGTGAGTTTGTGTCATACGTGTAGCCTATAGCGGTAGCCTACGTGTGAATAGCCTATGTGTGATAGATAGGATATACTGTATACAGTATATATATATATATATATATATATATATATATATATATATATATAATAGAGAGTGAAAGGGGGGGGGGGGATTCAATATCAATGATAATATTAATATTATAATGTGGTAAAGTGGGTAGGTTATAATATAGTAAGACGAGAGTGACGCACTGTTCTATACATGGCATTGTCCAGTGTCCACTAAACGGCCCCTCCAACAAACAACGACGGGACAACTATTGACATGTTTATCCAGAATTAAATAAATCTACACCACCCACCTCCACCCTCCAACCCATGCCAATCTGTCCATGTCCCTTCCTCCCTGATCGCACACAAGATTGGAATTCCTGGGATGAGTTCAAATAGAAGAGGTGGGAAGAAAGGTAGGACGATAAGTTGTTCATTACACTCGCACTACGCACAGTAGCGTATGTAGCCTACAATAGCCTGCAGAAGTAGCTGGTACACAACTATATGATGAAATTGAAACCCGGAACATTGATGGAAGAGAGACGCCGACACAATGTAGTCTTTGTGGCTAATGGCAATGTTTCAAAATAGGCTACAAAATTAGATTAGCGTGTTAGAATCGTTCCAAATAATTTTAATAACTTATCACAACAGGCGATTGTATATGACGATTTAGTAACATGAATACAATTATGTTACATGCTTTATTAATATAGTAGCCTATTACCATCATTATCTTTGACAAATGACTACGATGGAGATTATGCAATCATCTGTGATTGATAGTTTGTCCATATCTCTTACAACAATTATGTAAAATTTACGAAAGGATTTTTATATTTTAACATACCAGTATACGGTAACTCCATTTGTTACTACTACAATACTCTACTGTACATTCAAATTATGTAGCCTATAATGTTATTTTGTCGATGATTTCATGCAATACGGCTTCCCTGAAATCCCAAAATATGCATTCATTATTATAATTTCATGAGCAATTGCAATTAACGAAGTACGACTGACAAAATAATAATTTGTGTATGTGTGTGTTAAGCATAAATAGTGAACGTATTTTATTTAAACCTAAATTATTATGATATACGCAATTTAGGTTAAACACCCAAAAATGAAGGAAAACTCACTGGAGTAGAAAATGTAGGCCTACAGTCTGTGTATCTATGTAACTCTCTCTCTCTCTCACACACTGGCATAGAAAAATAATGTAGCCTACACGGGGAGTGCTGAGGTGTAAAATTTTGCAGTTACAATTTCACATTCATATTCACTGAACACTTGTCTTGTGATTTATAGTATTGAAATTCACACACTGGTTGAAGGAAGACGCTTTATATATGTTCCCATTCTCGCCATTAGAGTTATTAAGGGGAGATGGGCGAATTTATTTGATCGTTTATGTATCTTTTTTTTAGTTTCCTCCATAGACCCCCATCAAGCTTTAAAAAACATTCATTTGTCATTTGATCACCCTTCTAGATTAATTTGTATATTTTTCGGCCTTCGGCCGGTTCTTCCAAAATTACAGGCTCACTAGGCCTATCTATCGTCAGGAAACAAATCGACACCTAAATAGCACGACAGGTCTTAATATTGACATAGACAAGGGGTGAAAGGTAATAAAATCGCCAAACTAATGGGCCGAACGTCTTAAAATCTAAAAACTAATGGGGCTAAACACGAGTCCAGAAAAAACGGCTCACTGCAAAGCTTCCCAGACAAGTTCGCGCAGTTGAATAAGCCACTGACGATAATAACACAGGCATTAGTTATTATAGAGATTGGATGTTCCTTAACCGCCAATTTCGGGGTAGGCATGGGAATCTAAGGTACACTTTAGCTCACACGCAGTCAAGCACGAAGGAAGGTGATACAACAATACCGATATTTTGTGTATTTTAACCTTTTGAGTACCAGCGACGTGTTAGATTTTATTCTAGCTATATTTAGACAATAATTATGCAGCTTAGGAGGGATAGGCTATATGGTAGCTAAACGGAAGGAGATAGGAACAAGCCTTCGACCGAGACATTTTTCTACCGAAAAATGTACAAATTTATCTTGAAGGGGGGTCTTGGAGTTTTTTTCTCTCTAAGCTTGATGGAGGTCTGGCGAGGAAAGTTAAATATAAATTAATACATTAATTAATAGAACAAAAAAACAGCCACTGTATGTATTTGGGAACAATGAGTTACTATATGGGGACTGCAAAACGTAGTCCAATCATTGTAGGTCTATTCTGAATGTTTTGTGATGGACCCCTTCTCCCTCATGTTTAGCCCCATTAGTTTTGACATTTTAAGACGTTCGCCCCATTAGTTTGGCTATTTTAAAAGACCTTTCACTCCATTTATTTGTCAATATGAAGACTTTTCGTGCCATTGAGGTGTCCGGTTTATTTCCGGGCGAGCGATAGCGAGAATATTCGAGGCATTTTTGTCTAAAGCTTAATGGAGGTACAACGAACTGGGAAAAAGAAAATCCCCTTAATCTAAGAGGGGGTACGGAATTTAAAGACTCGTCCTAAGTTTCCATGATTTCAATGTTGGCTATCCCTATAATACCGATACCTACAAACTCCTTACACACCTGCAGCTTTGTTGAAGAGTAGGCTACCGGGTATTGGCATATTCATATTTTTTCACCAATCAACTTTACTTCTAAACTCAATTAATGAAATCAACAAATACATGTGGCACTCCAAGGACTCGAACCTAGGATACTCACACCGACATTCCGCGCATCTATGCATTACGCTATCAAGACCATGACCCATAATTATGCTATACAGTTGAAGTTGTGAAAGAACCCCCCCCCCCCCCCTCGAGATAAATCTGTATTTTTTTTTCGGAAAAACAAATAATAATGTCACGGCCGAAGACTAGTTTCCCATAAATCATATCTCTACATAGCCCCCGGGACATTACTACATTACTACACGGGTTAATGTAACTCGCTCTAGCAGATTCAACGAAAGAGAGAGATAGAGAGAATATAGTAATATACTGTATATACTGTATATATTACATAATATATAGGCTACTATTGGATATTCAAATCTTACCAAGATATGCTAACGCAAGCTGAATATGCTACTATTACTAGACTACTATTGTATAGTTAATTAGTTAGTAGGCTACTTAATTAGTACTAACTACTAAACCAATTACTACTTATTAAGATTATGTTTGTCTTAATAATGGGGATAACAGATGGGGAGATTATAATAGGCACCAATTGAGCAAGGCAATACCCAGGGGAGGCCTATATGCATTTGATAAGGAGTTGCTGGAACTCCTGTTTCATTTGTCTGGCTTCCCTTAGGCTACTGTCTGTTTGTGCTTCAGCTACACAGCTGATCCAGTTAGCTCTCACAAACACCTGCTATCTACTTCACTACAGTAAACAAGCACACCACACTTATTTCTGCCCCCTCCCTCCAAAAAACATTCCCTTGAATCCCGGAGTGTGGCCCTGTGACCTGTCCCTCTTTCAACTCTGGGGGAGGCACTTGTCACAGGCAGCTCTGCCTTTTGTCTCCCTAATACACCGAAAAAAATCTACTTACGTGAGATAGGGGTGATGAGAAAAAGGACGGAGGGAGCTGTTTAAAATCAAAGGTTGTACTGGCGGCATATAACCTCTGTTTCGACAACTCACAGCAACTTGTAGTTGTAGTAGATAAACTCTCCTGCTGATTCCTCTGCTGACACACTACGCACCTACGAAAAAAAATCTTAAATGATTTCGAGATAAACAGTTTCCTATTGAACAATAATGGTATAACCTCCATTTAAGAGTGAAATTAATTTATGCTCCACGGACTTCGAAGTCGACCGTGGCGAATCAACGTAAACTTCGACAAGTAGGTATATTCCTTCTCTGGTTAGATTGCTGTAGGCTACACATATCACCAGTAGTCCAGTAGAGATCCTATAGTGATGCAACATATGTAAAGGGTCACTATGCATAATCACCAGTAGAGCACCAAGTGGAACCGCTACGCACAGTTAGCATACAAACACACACACGCACGTGCACCTCTGCTGAACAATCGCGGGCGCACACACCGCTAATTATTATATCAATGACACACATGTAATCATTATGCGTTCACGTTAAACAAAATTAGGATACTTAAAATGACGGTTAAGAAATAAAAGGCAGGTTATTGAACATAAATAACAAGACATTGAATATAGCCTACTGTAGGCCTAGCTACTATTGATTATAGGTAATGAATTACGAAATGTATAGGTTATTATGGCGATACTGTATAATGGAAATTGATAACTGTAGCCTACGTGAAGTAATACAGTTATATACACACTAGCAAGTTAGCAAGAAGTGTGAGCGCGATCGACAATAGACAACTCGCACGCTGGCACCAACCGACTGACTGAGACTGACTCCTTGAGAAAGTTAGGACTCGCACGCGGTCACAACTCCTCCCCTTGCCCTTCATATGACTCCACCCGGCCCCTCCTCCCCTTCATGTAGTATATTATTCATTCATATTTTACTGGCGTAGTATATATTTAACTGACTCGTACAAACATCCCATTGTCAATGATTCTTTAATTGGTAGGCTAGTGTTTTAATGGTTGTGGTAAGTAGCCTACACCGAACACATGTTTAACCCGGGAGCTGCGGGTAGACTCTTAAGAGTTCCCCCGGCGCACTGCGGGTAGACTCTTAAGAGCAGAGACTTTGAACACGTACCAAAACCGCGCGTTTATAGCCAGGCGGCTGAAAATTGGTGTGGGTATTGTACTACATGTCAACTCTCGATACCACCCCGCCAAACGCTCGCCCCGCACTCGTGCAAGCACCACCGCGCCAGTAACCACGCACTAGTCATGGAGCCTACACGTCCCTCACGCTCGCTCCCTGATGACACAACCAGCCCTCCTTCTGGTGGTGTTAGCCGCCGTGGAAGGCAGAGGGTGGCTGCCAAAGACCCTAGCTACCAGTACGACACGCCCTACAGCTCAGAGGACGAATCACCAGCACCAAAAGCACGTAAAACACGTGCAAGCAGGGCAATGGCACAGAGGTCATTGGTCTTTCGGGACACTGCCACCACGACCCAGGCCACTGCAACAACCACTACCACCACCACTGCCACCACTGCCACCCCTGCCACCCCTGCCACCGGTACCAGCGACGCAGGAGGCCGCCCTAGGGCTGCATTACCTGCGGGGGCAGGAAAAATTAAAGGCACGGGCGTAGGGAAGAGAACCCGTACGCCAGCCACAGTGCCCCTACCACCACCACCAGCCGCCCCTGGCCCAGCTGCCCCTGCTGCCCCTGCCGCCCCTGCCGCCCCTGCCGCCCCTGCTGCCCCTGCCGCCCCTGCCGCCCCTGCCCAAGGAACAGGGAAGGGGAAGGGGAAAGGGAGAGGGAAAGCGACTGGGAAAGCGACTGCTGGCCCTGGTGTCCCTGCCGCCCCTGCTGCCCCTGCCGCCCCTGCTGCCCCTGCCGCCCCTGCCGCCCCTGCCCAAGGAACAGGGAAGGGGAAGGGGAATGGGAGAGGGAAAGCGACTGGGAAAAGGACTGCTGGCCCTGGTGTCCCTGCCGGCCCTGCTGCCCCTGCCGCCCCTGCCGCCCCTGCTGCCCCTGCCGCCCCTGCCGCCCCTGCTGCCCCTGCCGCCCCCCCTGCCGCCCCTGCCCAAGGAACAGAGAGAAGGGCGACAGGCACCACCATCATCTTGCCATCAAGGCCACGCACCACTGCTGCCCCTGCCGCCGCCGCCCCTGCCGCCGCCGCCGCCCCTGCCGCCGCCCCTGCCACCACCTCTGCCGCCGCCCCTGCCACCACCTCTGCTGTCCCTGTCCATAAGACTCCCGCACGTGCCAAAGTGACCCGATAAAATCTTACACCATCTAAGTATGCCGCCCTGCTGTTTGATGGTGATTCGCAGGACATTGGCAGCCCGGGTTTCGACGACGAAGCCCTAGCACGGGACCAAGGGTGGGGGGATTTGGGAGTGGACAGTGGGAGTGAGTCCGACGTCGGTGACGAAAACGAGGAAGGGCATCGTCTGTCGAGTGAAGAGGAGGGTAATGATGATGAAGTGCTGTATCGCGACCATGGAAGCGATATTTCAGACGCAGAAGAAGACGCAGACGCCATTCCGATCCCTGGCATGCCTTCGTTCGATTGGTCTGACGGGGTCAATTTTGTACCTGACGTGCCCCAGTTCAATCCTGGGACGTCAGGAACAACTGACAACTGGCCCTGTGATGATCAAGCGAACGAAAGCGACTTCTTCCTCGCTTTTTTCGACATGGAGGTAATGACGTACATCGTTGCCCAAACAAACGCCTACTACAGGTGGGTGTTTGGCAGATTGGACGTCCTTTCTCCAAAAGCGAGAATACGAGGCTGGGTGGATACGACTGTGGCAGAATTTCTGACGTTCTTTGCCTTGTTGTTCCTCATGCCTCTGATCAAGAAGCATGTGTTGCAACACTACTGGAAGCACGACCCTCTCATCGCCACCCCAACTTTCAATAAGTTCATGACTCGTGACAGATTTTTGTTGCTGCTAAGATTTATGCACTTTGCAGACAACGAAAATCCTAACAGGATTGACAGGATATGGAAAGTTCGGGATGTGTTCACCATGTTGTTGGAGAGGTATAGGAAATACTTTTACCCCTTCCTCAATTTGGTGATTGATGAGTCGCTCGTGCTCTTCAAAGGACGTCTTGTTTTCAAGCAGTATATCCCCTTGAAGAGGCATAGGTTCGGAATCAAGCTCTTCGTGTTGTGCGACTGTGAAACTGGAATAGTGCTTGACATGATCGTGTATACAGGCACTGACATTGACATACCGAAAGCCGCTGCCAATGACCCCATGGGCATGTCAGGTGCCATCGTCAGGAAAATGTTGGCACCTTACCTGGGCAAAGGCCACATCATCTACACTGACAACTGGTATACTTCTCCTGCTCTCTGCCAGTTTCTTTATAACAACCAAACGGGGTCATGTGGGACTGTCAGAAAGACAAGAAAGTTTATGCCAAAGTTCACAGGTGATGTCATTCCTCTCACAGATGCCTCCTCCAGTGACACACCTTCAGAAGACGACCTGGCCAAGGAACACCGCGAGAGGCATGTGCGAAGAAGGCGACGAAAGGGGCAGAAATACAAGCAGCTCGAGAAGTGTGGGAAACTGATAGCCCTGAAGTGGAAGGATAAGCGAGACGTCCACCTGCTTTCCACCGTCCACACAGGTGCCCAGGTGGATTCTGGCAAAATCCACTACCGAACCAGGAAGACAATCTACAAGCCCGAGATGTTAGTGGACTACACGAAAAAACATGGGTCTGGAGCACAAGTCTGACTGTCAGCTGTCAGGTGTTGAGTGTCTGAGGAAGACTGTGAAGTGGTATCACAAGCTCTTCCTCCACCTAGTTGACATAACGATGCTGAACGCCTACAACTTGTGGTTGGTGAAGAAGGATATGGCCCCAAACCAGAAGCTGAAATTCCGGGAGTTCGTGTACAACGTCTCCTACCAACTCCTGGAGAAGTATGCCACCACCACTCACAGACGTACGGCATGGCGTGGGGATCACGTTCCTGACCGCATCCAGCTGGGTGTCGAAAGACACTACACAACCAACACCGAGCTGATTGGCACTCGTCACAGGCAGGTGCAGTGCACCGTCTGCAGCTCCAGTGTGAGGAAACCCCATGTGACCAAAAGAGTCACCTCAATGTGCGCCGAGTGCAAAGTTGCACTCTGCCTGGGTGACTGCTTCAGGGACTACCACACCTTCAAGAACTACTGAGTGTCGGCCCCTGCCCTGCCCTGCCCTGCCCTGACTCGCCCCGTGCCCTGCCCTGGACTCGCCTCCTGCCCTGCCCTGCCCTGCCCTGGACTCGCGCCCTACCTTACCTGACCTGACCTAAATGATCACGCTACCTCATAATGTAACATATATTATATAATGTATAAGTTCCAAAGATGTCCCTGTGATATAGCTTTTACATTATATAATTGTATGTTTCATTATTTAGTTTATAAGTTTCAAAGATTTACATGTAATATGCCTTATTTTTTTAGTATATCAATATATATGTTTGTTATTAGCCTAAGTAATGTGTATATAATTATTTTCTTACCTCAAATGAATTGTACAAAAATAAATATGTTTCAATAAATCATGTCAAACCTACTATGATAATAAAATAAAACAATAAAAAAAGAAAAAAAGAAAACAAGGTCATGTCATTGTATTCTTACAATATGATATATTCTATGAATATTTCATATTGTTTGAATACAATGGCATGATCTTGTAAAAAAAAAAATTTATAAAAATTTTTCTAGACAATATAAAACCTTCCCCATAACCCCCTCCTGGATTCGATCCCACTACCCTACGACACTTTGAGTTTTCCAGTCCGCGACCTTACCAACCATGCCACAGGAGCTCATACCAAATATCACTCAAAACTTCGTGTGTACAATCGAAATGACAATATACAAAAAAAATGAATTATCCCACCAATTTACGTTTGTAAATTGATGGGATTATCAATTATATCATGCCAAGGTGTATAATAGTTTGTCTCTGTCAAGAATTAGTAATTATATAACTTTATTCTGTCAAAAATTGCCCAAACACTCAGCAAAATTGCCCCTCTCAGTGTGACTCCAATCATTTTCACACGGTCAGGCGGTCACGAGGTGACCCTTGCCGCTCCTTGATTCTCCAGCTACAGCAGCTCTGTCTGGGAACAAAATTGGTATAAATACAATAATGGATAAAATACTCTTCACAAATACATTTGTATTGTATAATATTGTAAATAAAAATGAATAATAACTGTGTGGGTGTCGAAAATTGCTCAACCAGCTTTCTTATGTCTCGCCTACGCGCGTATATTGGATTATACATAGTCATGACTGTCATACAAATAATTGCAGTAGGTCTCGAATATACATTTAGATTGCATATTACTTCGAAATAAATAAGTAAACGTTTCTCTGGTGGCAATCTACCCTTTCGCAGGTGTAAGGAGACACCAGTCTATATTTAGCCCTCTATCACAACAGGCAATCTGCCTGTGTTGACTCAGCACCGTCGCTGGTGGTCTATAAATATAGTACTTTATTTACAGTCAATGGCCTACATGTTTCTGTGGTACTTCACATGTGTCTAAAATGCAATGTCTGCTTGCATAAAAATGCAATTCTGAAGTCCATTTAGATGTACGACATACGCATGTCTCAGTTTCTCTCTCTCTCTCTCTCTCTCTCTCTCTCTCTCTCTCTCTCTCTCCATTCCTGACTCATGTTATTGTAGACCTGTTGATGGCAACGAACACCAGCCATCTGGTAGACATAAGGGTCAAAATACCAACATCAATAACGCCTGGGGCGCCTCCACAATTATCACTAAGCTGGTTATCTATCTAGAGATCTGCCTGACTTCCATCTCTCCACGACTCACTCACTCACTGCACCCCTGCATGCCTCCCTCCCACTCAGCCACGCACCCCCAACCCCGGCTTTCAGGCTTCCGTCTGCTAGAAACACATTCACAATTTGCGTAAATATCGCATCAATTGGGCTATATGCGGTATATTCCTTGTTATATGGGACGCCTACATATGTACACGTCTTTATTATAGCATGAGAGTGCTCTAAATACAAGATTGACGTGATATTTATGGCGTAACACACCCTCTCCCCCTTTCATTCCCACCACAACTCACTCACACCTTGGTTCACGCATAGAAACTCATTGATAATGTGCGTAAATATCGCATGAATTGGTTTATATGCGGTATATTTTGATATATGGCACGTATACATACGTACAAGTCTGTATTATAGCGTGACAGTGCTCTACGTACAAGATATACGTGATATGTATGGCGTAAACCACACTCTCAGCTCATAAATTGCCGCCAAACCTCCAACACATCTTCATTCCCGCCTAAATATTCTCTTATAATTCCCTTATATATTGCAATTTTTGGTCACTATGAGGCATATTCATTGTTATATGGGTGCCCTACACACGTATACATACTCTAAATAGCCTAAAAGGGCTCGAAAAAGGAGATATACGTGATAATACGCGGTAACCCACCCCCTCCTCCCTCTCCTTCTATCCCCTGCGCGCGTAAATATTCGGCAGGGAAATCTCGCCGCTCGATGACAATCTAGCCGCGCGGTGCCATTCGCTCCACATTTTTCAACTACGGACCGTTCCCCTACCCCCCCCAGACATTTTTTGGGGGGTCAAATATATATGGGCCGATGCACGCAAACATTCCCTACACGATGATGTACTTTTTATCGAAATTGGCAATAGGTCCCAAAATCATCATAGGTGCGCACAGTCTTACCCTGTAGAAAACCCCCTGTGCGCCGCGGAGAGGTTAAAAGGCTGTTGAAATTTTTCCCTGACAGTAGGCCTACACAGGCCCGTCCCCATGGGGTAGGGGGTGGGGTGGGTGGGTGAGTAGGCGACCCCCCCCCCCCCCCCCCCCAAGACGAAGTTCAAAGAAATGATAAGGGAACTGCGATTTTAATGAACCAATATTATTATATAATCCTGAATTTTCATCTTCATGCAAAGATTTAGGACGTTTGGAAAAGCATTAAATATTATAGTTACGAAATAAGTCAACAGGCAGTTAGAACAATAGGCATATCGTGAGCGAGGACACAAGGCGGCATACTTGAGAAACGAAAGTGAGAAAAAACGCGCTTATGAAGAAAGAATTTTGAACAGGGATCAAGGAAGCTTTACTCCTCTGGTCTTCTCATCGTCGGGAGGTATGGGACCTTCTGCAAGTGTCTTCTATGCCAGATTAGCTGAACAAATATCGGAGAAAAAGCGCCAGCATAGAAGCCAAGTCATAACTTGGATGAGATGCCGGCTCTCTTTCTCTCTTCTCAGGTCTGCACTCCTATGTCTCAGGGGTACAAGGTCCTCCCCGCTACAGAGGACAAGAGTGAGAGACTTGGACTTTGAAATGGTCGTGGCGGAGGGACGAATTGGGGAACAACTAGGTTGATTGTAGGGAGGTACTGGTACATTAAGATAAACTACAATGTAACTAGAATAAGATAGATTGTACACCACTTTGTAACTGTCACCTTAATAAAAAAAAAAAAAAAAAAAAAAAAAAAAAAAAATAGAAGGAAACATGCTTACATTACTAAAACAAAAAAAAGTTAGAACAATAGGAGGTACTATAGTCAGAAATTAGATAAGTTCCCCTTATTATGCAAGAGAAAATGGGATTGTTATTTATTGAGACAGAAAACGCGACAGTTCCACGACAAAAAGAGTGGGGGAGGGGATTCAGATAAACAAGGAAAGACTGGGGGTACTGTTGTTTGCTGACGACGTAGTTCTGATGGCAGAAACGGGAGGAGGGTTGCAGAGACTACTAGAGGAAGCAACGAGATTCGGGGAGGAACTTGAAGTAAGATTTAGTAAAGAAAAGAGCCAGGTGATGAAAATGAATGGAGAGCTTCAAGAGGACGAGGAATGGACACTGGAAGGAAACAGAATGAAGAAGACAAGGGAGTATAAATATCTGGGGGTAACGATTACGGAGAAAGGGTTTGAGAAGGCGAAAAGTGAAAAGGTTGGACAAATGCAACAATGGAATGGGAGACTATGGAGCGCGACAAGGCTAAGAGCGAATAGCTATGAAATAGTGCGAGGGCTGTGGAAAGGATTAGGAGTACCTGCAATAATGTACGGCTTAGAGGCGGTAGAAACAACAGAGGCGGAAACGAAGAAATTAGAAACGGTACAGAATAAAATCGGGAGGACAGGATTGGGGGCAAATAAATACGTAGCACAAGAAGCAATCCGAGGGGAGATGGGGTGGAGTACGTTTGAGGAAAGGATTGGGAAAGCGAAAGGGAAGTACAAAGTGAGGCTAGAGGGGATGGAGGAAGATAGGTGGCCGGGGAAGGTATACAGATGGGCGAGCGAGCAAAGTAAATGGAACAGAGAGTGCAAAAAAGATTGGGGAGGATAAATATAAAACAGGACCGGGTGGGAGGGGAATTTAGAAAACGAAATGAGAGAGAGGAGTGGGTCATACTAGAAAATGGGAGGGGATGTGTCAGAGAGATAGAGAAGGGGATAAAGGAGGAGGGGAGAAGAAAGTGGAGGGAGGGGGTGGAAAATAAAGCCACGCTGGCATATTATAGAGAGAAGGAAAAACCATCTAGAGAACTATTTTATGATGGAGGATGGGGATCGAAACTACTATTTAAAGCAAGAACAGGATCGCTAGAGACGAATGAGAGAACAAGGAGATGGAATGGAGTGGGACCGCACTGCAATCAATGTGAAATGGGAGGAGACCCAATAGTGGAGGATGTAGAACACATAGTAGCGGAATGTACAAGATATAATGAGGAGAGAGACGAGTTGGAGAGGTACATGAGGAATAGAGTTGGGGAGAGGGGGTGGGAGGAGATTAAGCAGAGAGAAGATAGAGGGGTAGGGGCGCTATTGGGGTTAACACAGGAGATGGAAACACAAGACATGGAGATGGTGAAGAGGATGTTGGAGAAAATGTGGAGGAAGATAAATGGGTAAGGGGGGGAGGGGGGGGGAGCGGAGGTGAGGGGGAGGAAGTGAGGGGGGGGGGGTTATAGCAAAACAAAAAACTGTCTCTTAAACTATCCTTCTACTCTAAACTATCCCTCCTACTAACGTTTCTGAGCCAGTACCGATACAAAGGTCAGCCCTGTGGATCTGCACGGTCTGCGGGCGGGTTCTAAAGAAGAAGAAGACTCCACGACTCACGAGGCACGAGTAATGCTGCAGCTCACAAGGTTAGATCTACGTATTGCTTTTGGTCATGTCTAAGGCATTTATTTCTTATCAAATGACCAATTAATGGTTAATGAAGTCTTGGACTATTGCTGGATTGTGATGGTACAGCAGTGGCTTTCGAAATGTGTCGGTTATTTAATTATAGGCTAAATGGAACACAGGCTAGGCTAGGCTTTTGTTTACATCTCGCATGGAGTTTTTGACAGATACTCTTTACCTGGATATTTTAGATAAATTACAGTTATACTACCCCTATTTTGTCGCTATTCTGTTGGTACTAATGGGTTAATATTATTAGTAGTAGACAGCATGGTTTGATGATGCGCAGAAATGTATATTTGACTTTAAATAGATACATTGAAGTATTACAAACCTTCGCGAACCCATAAACAGGGAACGTGAGCTCAGGGTGTCAATCCACAAAATATGAATTGTGTTATCATTATGGTTTATTATTTTGTTATCATTATAGCGCGGCGAAGGCGCGAGCTCTAGGGGGGTCCGGGGGCATGCCCCCCAGATTTTTTTTTTTAGAATTTAGGTGTCTAAAACAGTATTTCCTGCAATAAAAAACAATCAAGATGGAAAATATGGAGACCAAAATTGTGTCAATTTAGCCTAGCCTACCTTTTTTTTTTTTTGGGGGGGGGGGGAGTTTCTGTTATCATTATACAAAAAGTTCATTGCGTTATCACTAAAAAAAACAGCGTCGTTTGACACCCTGCACGGTGAGCTGGGTTTAGACCGGTCGCGAGACAGGTTAGTTTTCGGTTAGGTTAGATTAAGTTTCGGTTAGGTTAAGTTAAGTTAAGTTAAGTTAAGTTAGGTTAAGTTAAGTTAAGTTAAGTTAAGTTAAGTTAAGTTAAAAATACAACACTGTCTATCAAAGAAAAAATACAAAACAACAACAAATTACCTGGAAAACTCGTACCTGGTTGGTGATAATTTTTTATCAAAATACGTTTTTTTCTAGTTTCCGCGTCTGCTGAACCATCCAAAAACAAGCTAAAAGGTGTGTTTTGAAGGGGGGAGGTGTTGGGGGAGGGGTAGTATAGGCTAACCGTAGATTTACCATAGGCTAGGCCTATTTTATTTTAAAGTACCAATTCTTACAAAAATATAAATGTTTAGGCTAGGCTAGGGCCTAATTCAAATTGATAAATCTACACCTTTACTACCCCTGTTTTGTCACTATTCTGTTGCTCCTTATAATTGGTTAATTATTATGTTACCTCCACCAACCGACTTTACTCCTAAACTCAATTATTTTATTCTATTTTATTGTATTATATTTAAGCTTGATATCCTCCACTGCATAATATGTTATCTGTGTTTAATATGTGTATATGTACAGTACAGTATACAGTGTATGTTTTTATTTTTTCCTAAGTTGCCATAGTCTCTCTCCAGTGCCTCCGGGTGTTTTGTGTGGATTGATCTTGATGGTGTTTCTGCACCCTGGTTGGAGACTTCGGCATCTCATATAATAATAATAATAATAATAATAATAATAATAATAATAATGAAATCAACAAATAGGCTTCATGTGGCAGTCCAGGGATTCGAACCTAGGATGCTCACACAGAAATTCAGTGCATTTATCCATTGCGCTATGAATATTGCGGTACGAATATTGCGCTATAGCCTAATATTAGGCTATGGTCAATAGCCTATACAGATCTTTTAATTAAATTGCTAAACAAAAAAATCGATTTGTTTTATCTAGTTTATAGAGTTGTGTAAGGGTGTTTTGATGTGTGATAACAGGCAGAAATGCATATTTACCCATTAAACAACAATCTAAAAACACGCCCCTCCACTCGTGAAAAATGACTAGGCCTATTTGGCCATAACCGCTTGCCGTGGTATACAAAATATGTTGAGGGGTTGGGAAGCCCCCCCCCTCCCCTCCCCTGCCCAAGGAATTATTGAAATCCTCATATATTTAAACAGCAGGGGGCAAAAACCTAATTTTCCCCAACGTGAGTCACCGAGGCTACACTCGCGGCGGATGTTAACAAACCCACCCGCCTCTTGCGAGGTAGGCGATATAGGCCTAGAGGATATTTTTGTTTTTTTCAGGATCGGTAATACATTTTTACGTGCATTTAGACACGTATAGGAATGAAATGCATGTTATAAGAAACCTATACCACCTAGGCCATGATATAATCGATGTATAAATTTAATTACAAGATCATTATATTGTCCAATATTATTCGTAGTAGACATAGTATGGTTCGATGAAACGATGATGCTCGGAAATGAATAGGCCTACATTAAAGTATTAAAAACTCACTAAAGTGAAACTCTTCCGCCGCGGTTTGACAACAGTACCCCTGAAACTCCGTTGGTAGCATTCAAGACAGCTAGAGCCGCCTTATTTACCAAGTTTTCTTTAAATTTTTGTCAAAGGAATATACTGTAGTACTACAGCTAATTAAGGTGGTAGATGATTGGATGCAAATTCTAGAGGATGGTGATGTAATAGACGTGGTATATTGTGATTTTATGAAGGCCTTCGATAAGGTCCCACATAAAAGGTTAATAGAGAAAGTTAGAAGCTATATAATATAGGGGAGAAATGTGTGAAATGGATAGAAGATAAACAAAGCCAAGTGGGTTAGTGGGATTAACAAAGGGGACATGACAAATGTACTAAAGCTCAGTGATAGCGTAAGAACTCGTACCAATGGTTTCAAATTAGATAAATTTAGTTTCAGAAAAGATATAGGCAAATATTGGTTTGGTAACAGAGTTGTAGATGGGTGGAATGGACTACCAAGTGCTATAGTGGGATTAAAAACGGTAGGGAGCTTTAAGATAAAATTGGATAAGCATATGGAGGAGAAGGGTTGGGTGTGAAGGGGGATCAGCCGGGTTAGGCCAATCAGCTCTCTGCAGACCCCTGTAATCCTGCGTTAATCTCTAACTTACAGTTTCTTACAGTAGATCCTCTGGAAAAAGGCAAACTATGCCTGTGTATCCAGCTCAGTACCAGTGCTTGCACTGCTGCGGTCGTTCACGGTGTTGGCGGCGGCGGTAGCAGACGCAACATTTTTACTATTCTGTATTTTTGTTTTATAATCAAACTTCAAATCTTGTCTTCCCCATGCTTTATCAAGATTACTTTCAAACTCCCTTATTGATTCGGAATCGACTACATACTGGGGCAGTGCGTTCCACTCATTTACCACTCTATCACAAAATGAGTTCTTCGCCTTCTCAAGCCTATTTCTTTCTTTGTAAATTTTCTTAGAGTGTCCTCTCGTTCTTGTTCCCTCCCGCATCAAGAAGATACCTTCACACACATCCTCATCGTACTTTCTGACACTATCTTAAAAGTCTCTATCATATCCCCTCTCTTTCTCCTATATGCCAGTGTCGGAAGTCCCAGTGTCCTCAACCTCTGCTCATAGCCCGCGTTCTTCAACGTTGGTACCAGCTTGCTAGCTCTTCTCTGCACTTTCTCCACTGCTTCTATATCCTTTACCATATATGGAGCCCACACCTGGTTTGCATATTCCAGGTGTGGCCTAACCAGCGCTGTATATAGATTCCTGAAGATTTCTTCGTCAAGTGACACAAATGTCCTCCTTATCAGCCCTACAATTCTATTGGCTTTGTTTATCTTTTCCGCTAAATGTTCTGAGAAATTTAACTTATTATCTATCACTACTCCTATATCCTTTTCTGCACTCACTTCCTCCATCGCTTCATACATACTGTATCCTACCTTGTCTATCTTGCTGGTCCCAATCCGCATGTACTTGCATTTTTTTGGATGAAAAGGCATTAACCAATGCTCAGACCATCCCTTCATGCCCTCCACATCTCCTTGAAGCAAACCCATATCTTCCTTACTCCTCACTCTTCTATACAGTTTAGTGTCATCCGCATACAGGTATACCTCACTTCCATTAGTTATAACTTCAGGCAAGTCGTTGATAAATATAACGAACAGCAATGGTCCCAACACAGATCCCTAACCGTTTTGGTAAGATGATCCTCAGGGTATTAGAGTGTTGAGCCTATAATTGGGCTTTGTAATTGGGGTTGTGTGGGACAGGGATCTGCCTTGCTTAGGCCAATCGGCTTTCTGCAGACTCCCATTTTCTTATGTTCTTATGTAAAGCCAATAGAATTGTAGGGCTGATAAGGAGGACATTTGTGTCACTTGAAGAAATCTTCAGGAATCTCTATACAGCGCTGGTTAGGCCGCACCTGGAATATGCGAACCAGGTGTGGGCTCCATATATGGTAAAGGATATACAGTAGAAGCAGTGGAGAAAGTGCAGAGGAGAGCTAGCAAGCTAGTACCAACGTTGAAGAACGCGGGCTATGAGCACAGGTTGAGGACACTGGGGCTTCCGACACTGGCATATAGGAGAAAGAGAGGGGATATGATAGAGACTTTTAAGATAGTGTCAGGAAAGTATGATGAGGATGTGTGTGAAGGTATCTTCTTGATGCGGGAGGGAACAAGAACGAGAGGACACTCTTAAGAAAATTTACAAAGAAAGAAATAGGCTTGAGAAGGCAAAGAACTCATTTTGTGATAGAGTGGTAAATGAGTGGAACGCACTGCCCCAGTATGTAGTCGATTCCGAATCAATAAGGGAGTTTGAAAGTAATCTTGATAAAGCATGGGGAAGACAAGATTTGAAGTTTGATTATAAAGCAAAAATACAGAATAGTAAAAATGTTGCGTCTGCTACCGCCGCCGCCAACACCGTGAACGACCGCAGCAGTGCAAGTACTGGTACTGAGCTGGATGTACTGAGCTGGCTACTGTGTATCCCAGGATACACAGGCCTAGTTTGCCTTTTTCCAGAGGATCTACCATACTGTAAGAAACTGTAAGAAATAGTGTTAAGTTGTTGCTTTTCATGGTTTGAGTGGAGGATTTGCATTAACTTACCCATTATTCATTAATTTGAAGATACAGCATCAAATGGTGCCATTTATTAGTTAGAGTGTCTATTAACCTAAGAAGTGTGCATGGGGGGTATGAGACACCACACTCCTGTGCTGACATATTTGAGCTGTTCCCATCACTAACATCATTATTTTACCATAAATAGCATTAACCCGGGAACTGCTGGGAGACTCTTAAGAGTTCCCCCGGCGGACTGCGGGGAGACTCTTATGAGTGAGTGAAAAAAAAAATCAACTTTTGACATCGAAAACAAAAAAAAAAATTTTTTATTTTTTTATTTTTTTTGGCCCCTGGGCCATGCAAAATCTCAGTCCTCTACCTCCCCTCCTTCCCCACTTTCCTCCTCTCCTTCAGTTATCACCTATTTTCCCTGTTATTCCCTTATTCTGAGGTATATTTTCGTGCTAACATTAGCGAGTTGCAAGCAGGGTGTTGTCATCACTGATGGCAAGCGAGTGCAAGAGAGAGAGAGAGAGTATCGATCGACTGTGTCTCAGTGGCTTTGGGGGAAATTGGCGGGAAAGTAGCTTGCCTCACCCATACATTATACAACTCGCGGGCTATATCTCCGATTTTGACCATCCAAACGCTGTTTTAACTCGTTTTATTGTTGTTTCAGGTTAATACCTTTATAATCAACCCATAATAGGCGCATATGGATAAGTATTAATGCTATTAATGGCACAATGAATATTTTAGTGACGGAAACACCTCAAATACGTCAGCACAGGGGGACGTTTCCAATTACCCCCATGCGCACTTCAGAGGTTAATACTTATCCATATGCGCCTATTATAGATTGATTATAAAGGTATTAACCTGTTACAACAATAAAACAAGTGGAAACAGTGTTTGGATGGTCAAAATCGGCGATACAGGCCGGGAGTTACATAATGTATGGCTGAGGCAACCTCCCTGCCCTCCACCCCTCCCCTTGTCTGGAGAGACACTGTTCTGCAATAGTCTCTCTCTCGCTCTTTCCCACGCTTGGTAACAGTGATGACAACTCCCTGCTACCAACTCGCTAATGTTAGCACGAAAATATACCACAGAATAAGGGAATAACAGGGAAAATAGGTGATAACTGTAGGAGGGGAGGAAAGTGGGGAAGGAGGGGAGGTGCAGGAGTGATATTTGGCATGGCCCAGGGGCAAAAAAAAAATATAAATAAATAATGTTTTTGTTGTTTTTGTTTTTTTCCGGTGTTTTAAATTGATTTTTTTTCCCCCTGACTCTTAAGAGTCTTCCCGCAGTCCGCCGGGAAGGGGGAGTGTCTATTATTGTTTATTAGAGTGTCTGCAAAGGGATGTAGATATATTACACGAATGGTCAGTAAATTGGCAGATGAAGTTTAACATTGACAAATGCAAGGTATTAAAGATAGGGAAGATGCATACAAATGTTAAATATAAACTAGCTAATATGGAATTAGAAAACTCAGACTGTGAGAAAGATCTAGGTGTGTTTGTTAGCAATGATTTGAAGCCTAGAAAACAATGTACAGTATAAGCGTTCGTAACAAAGCAAACAGGATTCTCGGGTTTATATATAGGAGTGTGAGTAACAGAACTGCTGATGTTATCTTAAAACTTTACTTGTCATTAGTGAGACCCCATATGGATTATGCTGTTCAATTTTGGTGTCCTTATTATAGAATGGACATAGATTCATTGGAGAGAGTACAACGTAGAATGACAAAAATTATCCATAATATTAGAAATTTTCCGTATGAAGAAAGGTTGAAGAAATTAGGCTTACATTCGTTAGAGAGACGCAGAGTTAGAGGGGATATGATCGAGGTATTCAAGTGGGTTAGTGGGATTAATAAAGGGGACATGGAAAATGTACTAAAGCTCAGTGATAGCGAAAGAACTCGTACAAATGGTTTCAAATTAAATAAATTTCGTTTCAGAAAAGATATAGGCAAATATTGGTTTGGTAACAGAGTTGTAGATGGATGGAATAGGCTACCAAGTGATATAGTGGGATCAAGAACGATAGGGAGCTTTAAGATAAAATTAGATAGGCATGTGGACGAGATGGGTTGGGTGTGAGGGGGATCTACCAGGTGTGGGCCAATCGGCGTTCAGCAGACCCCCGTAATCTTGTGTTAATCCCTGACCATTTTGGTGGGGGCAGTACTCAAGGTATTAGTGAGTTGGGCCTGTAATTGGGGTTGGGTGTGACAGGGATCTGCCTTGTATGGGCCGATCGGCTTTTTGCAGACTCCCATTTTCTTATGTTCTTATGTTCTTATTGGGTGAATCGCGCTTTTACAGTAGGTAAGGGAAATTATGGGGTAAATTGGATACACGATGGGTTGAGGGCCCCCCTCACCCCCCCTTGACTTATTGTCATCCTCATATATGTTGATCTGTAAGGAGGCAAGAGCAGGTCGCCGGTATTTCGTTTTTGCAAGTAACGCTCGCGCCATTTATTGGGTGAATTGCACCCGCCCCATCGTTCAAAACAAGAAGAAGAAGAAGATGGAGGTCAAGTCGAAGGATTCATTGGACGCAATGCTTTGTTTACGGTCGGGACTTATTATTTTGGTGTTATTTTTTGGTGTATTTGGTTTTTTTCAAGTGTTGATAACGAAATTCCTCCATGCGGACTATAATGAGAAAAATATGGCGAGTCTATAGGTCCCTATTTTCCCCAATATATTGTTTCTAATAGTGCGGCGCAAGACATCTTTAATGATATCACTCCGTTTTCTGTAAACCCATTTTCTTACGACCCACGATCTCGAAGGTGTTTTTCGCTCTCCTGCAGTCCTTTTAATGATTTTATGTCTTCTACAGTACATCATTATTTAGAGCAGCGGGGAACTGGGGGCAGCAGCCCCCAGGTTAGGTTAATGACAATATTGTCATCAAAGGAGGCGGGGTATTGGTTTGATTACGTTACACGGTGTCCGCGACTCCGTCACGGTCTGCGAGTGTCTACCTCGCCGACTCTCATTTTCAATGGAAGCATTAATCTAACATGACAACCTAACTTAACTTGGGGGCTGCTCCCCAGATTCCCACAATTCGAACATCAGTAGGGCTTCCTGAATATAAAGACTAAAATAAGACTCAGTTTTGAAAGGAAAATAATTAATAAATAGGGGTACCGGTAGTATAACTGTAGATTTACCTTGGGATTAGCCCACTGGACCCCGACCGATATAATAGGCCTAATAAATTAAATGACACTCCAGGACCAGCCAAATTTCCATTATTTGTTTTTCCTTGAAAACACACGGGATGGGTTAGTAATGAAGGAAAAACAACATAAACCTGCTCACCTAGGTCATTTGGGGGTCCTGAGGAGGGGCGGGGAGAGGTCACTACCATGACCATCACTGGGTGATGGGTAGGCGGTATACTGCCCTATCACTCCCGCGCACGCCCTCACCCAGAAGAGTTCTGCGACAGAGTCCCAAATCGACGATTTTTTTTTTGCATCCCAGGAGCTGGACTGGACGACATTGTGGAAGCCTTCGAAGATACCACAAAGGATGCAAACGAAAATACCCTTTTTGTCATCCATGCTGGTTCAAATGACATCATGCGCACCAGATCCGAAGAGTTGATGGAGAAATATCGCAAGATGATCCAGCACTACAAAAACAAGTCAAGGAATATCATCATCTCAGGCATTCTCCCCAAGATCGACGCACCTGACAAATTCTACGACAAGGCCTTCAGCACAAATAGCCGACTAAAATATTTGTGTCTGAAGGAAGAAGTTGAATTCATCAACCTCTGGGATAATTTCTATAACCAGCCTACTCTGTTCCGCAAGGATGGCACTCATCTAAACCCTGTGGGTTCAGCATGCATGGGTCGTCTCCTACACGAAGCAGTCCGCAGCCATGGATAAAAAAACGCCATCCGAGAAGAAGCAGCAGTGACATAAATCATCCAACGCCAAGCAAAAAACAGAGGCAACCGAGGACCACCAGCGATAAGGACCAAAGACAGCGAGGACCGAGGACAGCCATGAACATACATGTAGATCCAACAAGAACCAACAATATTATTAAAGAGCGTTCCGTGAGTTCTAAAATAACAAATTTAAAGGTTTTCTATGCAAACGCTCGTAGCATACGCAATCAATTTTCAGATATAGAGGAGCTAGTGTTTACAGAAAATTATGATGTGATTGGCATAACAGAATCTTGGCTCAATACAGAAGATAGAGACTTTTTAGCAGAGTATTCACTTCCCGGTTATGTAATGTTTGAGAAAAGCCGAATAAATCGAAATGGAGGTGGCGTTTTACTTTATATTAAAGAAAGTCTTAACCCTACCCTCTTGTCAAAACCTCAAATTGTGAACGTCGACACATCTTTTGTGCTAATAAAGAATAATAAAGGTACAAAAATAATACTTGCGTTAATATACAGACCTCCAGCTCAATCAGTGCAAACTGACCGAGAAATTTACGAACAAATTGCAGATGTAAGTAACTCACAAGATACCGTAATTTTTGGCGACTTTAATTTACCTGTGACCAAGTGGGGCGATACTCTTACTTCACACTCCGGACATGACTTGTATACGAACTTGCAAGAGAGTTCGCTTTATCAATTTGTTCGACCACCGACCCGTGGTAATAACGTTCTTGACATTGTACTTGCAACAAAAGAATTAATAGAGAATTTGAATGTTGGTGATGAATTCAGTAACAGCGACCATCGTACGATAACTTTCACTTTAAACTTTACTAGTAACGAACCAAATAGCATCGAAAAAGTCCCTAATTTCAAGAAAGCAAACTTTCATAAACTTAGAGCTATGTTTAAAGAAACTGACTGGAGCTTTTTAATTAACAATAACGACATAAATACATCTTGGAAGTTATTCGAAACCACTTACCTAAAAGCAGTGCAAGACTGCATACCATCGAAAATACGGCGTCCAGGCCATAATAATAAGCCCAAATGGTGGAATAAAGATATTTCAAACTGCCTGCTTGCTAAAAAATTTGCTAATGATAGATTAAAATCCTCACAAAATGACGAAGAACGGGTGAAATTTGTAGAGCTACGACGCAAAGCCAAAAAGTTAATTAAGCAAAGTAAAAAGCCCCTAGAGTTACATATTGCGAATCAAAGTAAAACAAACCCGAATGAATTCTATAGTTATATCAGAAAGAAAAAAGTAGTTACTTCAACTGTTGGACCGTTAGTCGATGCAAATGGAGAATACACCAAAGACGAAGTACAAATGAGTAATGCCCTCAATACCTTCTTTGCATCAGTTTTTACAACAGAAGACCTCAGTGATATCCCTACACCATCACCGATTCAGATTGATAATTCAGATGTGTTCTAAGCAATATCACCGTTACAGAGAGAGAAGTATTGAATTGTTTAGATAAACTCAAGGTAAATAAAACGCCTGGACCTGATACAATCTCGCCTAGAGTTCTAAAGGAAGCTAAGGATGAGCTCTCCAAACCACTGACATTACTATTCAATAAATCCTTGCAGTCTGGAACTATGCCTGATCAGTGGAAGATAGCCAACTTAACACCGATATTAAAAAAAGGCAGCAAATCCCTACCCAGTAACTATCGTCCAATTAGCTTAACCTCAGTTGTATGTAAAATGCTAGAAACGGTCATAAGAGACAGACTCGTAAATCACTTAGAGGAAAATAACATACTTAAAGATACTCAACACGGCTTCCGTAAAAAACGTTCCTGTTTAACAAACCTCTTAGACTTCTTCCACGATATCCTCAACCTCTACGATGAGAGTAAAGCTGTAGATATTATATACCTTGATTTTCAAAAGGCCTTTGACAAAGTTCCCCACAAACGTTTACTGCTAAAACTAAAAGCGCATGGAATACAAGACGGTGTGTTGAAATGGATAGAAAATTGGCTCAGCGACAGAAAGCAAAGAGTAGTCATAAACGGTAAGGCATCTAAATGGACCTATGTAAGTAGCGGGGTACCCCAGGGATCGGTACTATGACCAATTCTCTTTCTAATTTACATCAACGACATAGATGAGGGTCTCACCTGTACAATTTCAAAATTTGCTGACGATAAAAAAATTGCAAATAGCGTACTCTCAAAAGAACAAGTTGACGATATGCAACACAATCTAGATAAATTGTCACATTGGGCCCAAATTTGGCAAATGAGTTTCAATGCGGATAAATGTAAAGTACTACATATCGGATACCTAAATGAGAAAGCAAACTATTCGATGAATGGCACTCAGCTTAAGAATGTAAACAGAGAAACCGATCTGGGAGTAACAATATCGAGTAACCTAAAACCGAGTCAACAATGTTCAGAAGTTAAGAAGGCAAACAAAATAATTGGCTTTATAGGCAGGTCATTTGAGCATAAATCCAAAGACGTTATCCTAACCCTTTACAATTCCTTAGTCCGCCCTCTTCTGGAATACTGCGTTCAATGCTGGTGCCCTTATTACCAAAAAGACATAAACAAGCTAGAACGAGTTCAACGTAGAGTTACCAAAATGATACCTAGCCTAAAGAACAAACCATACGAAGAGCGTCTTAGAGAATTAAATCTATTTCCTTTAACCCAGCGCAGATTAAGAGGTGACTTAATTCAAGTGTTCAAAATCATCAAAGGCATCGACAATATGAACTGTAGTAAGTACAGTAGGGTCCCGCATAAAATGTGTTCGCATGAAACGAGTCTCGATTAAAACGAGCGACCTAAAATATTAATATTTAATTTTCGATCAGAACGAATGTGATCACATAAAACGAGTCCGCCGCCATAGTGGGGCAAATCCGAGGAGTTTTCATATAGAGCGCCGCAATATCGTACAAAACGTACGAAATATCGTACGCTTTCATATAGAACGCCGAAATATTGTACAAAACGTACGAAATATCGTACGCTCCTGACGGAAATTTACGCTTCCAGTGAACATTGACGATATTGGGCCACCAAAATGCTGTGTTCACATAAAACGAAATCGCATAAAACGCCCTCGTTTATCGACCATATACTCGTTTTATGTGAGACCCTACTGTACTTCACTATCGACCAATCTAATTACACGCGGGGAAACGGTTGCAAAATTATTGGTAAATATTTTAACTCACACGAATCTAAGAATTTCTTCTTCAATCGAGTTGTCAAATTGTGGAATGGGCTTCCCCGAGACGTTATAGACTGCAGCACCGTTGATTCATTTAAACTCCGCCTAGACAAATATCTCTCATCAAACCCGCGACTGACTGCGTTTGTAAATGAATAACTTTATTTTATCCTCCCCTCAGTTACTAACCCATTTATATGTCCCCTACTAACTTCCTAGTCCTGCCACGGACATTAGTTCCAGGGCAGTAGTTCCCTTTCCAATGTTCCCTTACCCACTCTAAACCACTGTTTGGACACTTGATCCTCAGTGTTTTGGAGGACAAGCAGCCTAGAAGGGTCACTAGAACTGTTGTTGCTCGATTTCCTTTGTACTCCTTTGTACCCATGCGGCTGGACTTGGGGGGGTTGCCAACCATCGGTATTGTTTCGTGGGATCCTAAAGTACAGTAGTTCCCATACAAATCTGAACCCTCTAGGTGTCATAGGACAAGAGAGTAAGTAAGGCGGACACATATACTGCGTCGCTGGGACTGTGGGATATATACATAGGCGACGCATAACGTGCTTTCCTGGGGTTGAAGGGGTTAAAGAGAATTAAAGAAAAAAATAATTGACAATTACCGTTGCCGTAGGGTATAGGACAGGTTGTGGGGGCTCACCCCCCACGACTTATTGAAATTCTCATCTATGTTGCCAGTACTGTATGGGACAAAACCTAATTTTGGTGATGTGCTGGTCTATCAGAGTGAGAACTGAGCGATCTCTGCCATACCCATAGCTTACACATACATACATACATACATAAAATTTTAAGACTGAGTGTTCCACACATAAGTGCAGTTTCAGTCTCTTGTCCTAATGGCGGCATTCCAGGCAACCCTGTTAAGGGCTGCTTCACTTGTCAAGTTCTTGGATTTGAGATCGGCGCGTATAGTCCGATCCCAGGTCTTCCTCGGTCCACCCCTTGGTGCAGCTCCCTCCACAATCACAGACCTGCATTTTTTCACCCAATTTTGTTCATCCATTCTCTCCACATGTCCATACCATCCCAGTCTACTTGTACGCATCACCTCGCTAATACTCTTTATACCTAAACGTCTCCTCAGCTCAACATTTGTTATTCTATCCTGTAGCCTGGCCCCACACATCCATCTCACCATTCTCATCTCATTACGCTCCATTCTGACATCCTCTACTTTAACGGTCCATGTTTCCGAGGCATACGTCATTGCACTTCTAACACATGAGGCATACACCTTTCCCTTCAGGGGAAGAAGCATTCTTTTCATGGTCAGGATTGGCATCAGTTCTCTGAACTTCCCCCAGCCACACCTAATTCTAGCAACAGTGGCAGCCTCGGCCCCATCACCGGCAGAGATGGTATCTCCTAGGTAACAAAACTTGTTCCCCAGCTCCAAAGACTCATTTCCAAAATTCACAGCTACAGGATCATCACTTAACACTCTGACTGTTCCTTTTAGTTATATATTTTCTAGATCTCAAGTGATGGCGTCTCTTCCGTGGATTGACCTCCCAATCTGCCAACCTAGAGGTTGGCAGATTGGAAGCCAAAGCGTCACATTTTTCCTTTGCCCCTCATTTTTGTCTTCATAATTGCTGAGGGGCACAGGGCCCTAGGTGCCCCACCTTGGTTTCCATTTGGTTTCCCGGGCGTTTTTGCACTCTCCTCAGCTCCCTGCCATGGAATGGCTTCGGTCACCCAGGCTTTATTGTGGTAGGCAGGGAGGGTTCTGTGGGGGCGCTCAGTTATGGCCTTGGCCTTGCTCGGGGCCTTGGGGCTGTTCGGCCAGGCAGCCTGGGGAACAGCAACAACAATAACAACCTAATTTTTCCTAATTGAACCTATTGTTGGATAATGGGTAAATTCTCGCTTCCAAGTTCCAACGGTTCTCGGTAGAACTAATTTGTCCTAATTGAAGTTGAACCTATTGTTGGATAATAGGTAAATACTCACTTCCAACGGTCCTCGGTATATACAGTAAACCATCTCCAAGTCGGACTAATTGGGGGCTGGCCACTTCCGAAATGTCCGATTTTCCGAGATGTCTGAATTCCGGCTTGTGTCCGACCTGAAAGAGGAAAAACCCGACCTTACGAGGGGAGGTCCGAGTCGACCATGAAAACGGACTCTATGGAATATTGCCGACCTCAAGAGGGAAGTCCGCGTCAACATAGAAAATGGAGACTACCCTATTCGTACCCTAGATTCCCCGTTTTGACGGACATTTACCCATAGTTTACGGGAAAGTGAGCGCATCGTCCGACACTACCTAATTTATTTTACCTAATTTACCTAATTGTAGTTTACAGGAGTTGAGCTAAGCTCGTGTTGTCCCGTCTCTCAGTCTACTTTCATCCAATTTTTTCTTGAAAATAAAATATGGATGTTCCCTGCCCCTACCACCTCCTCCTCCAGCCCATTCCATTTGTCAATACATCTATAGGGGAAGCTAAACTTCCTGATATCGTTCTTGCAGGTAGGTCTTTTTACTTTGTAGCTGGTGATGGGCTGGTCTATCAGAGTGAGAACTGAGCGATCTCTGCCATACCCATAGCTTACTCTGACTGTTCCTTTTACTTATATATTTTCTAGATCTCAAGTGACGGCGTCTCTTCCGTGGATTGACCTCCGAATCTACCATGATTGGAAGCCAATGCGTCACATTTTTCCTTTGCCCCTCAACTTTCTCTTCATAATTGCTGAGGGGCACAGGGCCCTGGGTGGGGCTTTGGTTTCCCGGGCGTTTCCGCACCCTCCTTAGCTCCCCGCCATGGAGTGGCTTCGGTCACCCAGGCTTTATTGTGGTCGGTGGTTGGGGGTGCTCGATTATGGCCTTGGCCTTATTCGGGGCCTTGGGGCTGTTCGGCCAGGCAGCTTGAGGAACAACAACAACAACAACAACTTTGTAGCTGTGGCCTCTAGTTATTCCTGTATCCATGATTAATATATCCTCCCTATCCAGCCTTTCCAGCCCTCGGGTGCATTTGTACATCATTATCATGTCTCCCCTCTCTCTCCTCTCTTTTAGACTCGGTAAATTTAATTTGTCTAGCCTCCTTTCATATGGCAGTTCTCTAAGACTTGGAACCAATCTAGTAACTGCTCTCTGGATTCTTTCTAACTTGTGAATATGCTTCTTAAGATGCGGGGACCACACCACTGCTGCATACTCTAATCTTTGTCTAATCATACTTTTTATAATCTTCGCTAACATGTTCTCATCCAAGTAGTTCAGAGCAACTTTCATATTCCCGGCCATTGCATACATTCCGCTAAAGAGCTTGTTAATATGTTTCTCTGGCGACAAGTTATCTTATATAATCAACCCTAAATCCCTTTCTTTTTCGGCCTTGCTAATTATATTATCTCCCATCCTGTACTCCCAATTTGGTCTATTCACACTTCTTCCCATATTTAACACATGACATTTACTTATATTAAATTTCATTTTCCACTTGGTGCTCCATTCGTATATTTTATCTAAATCCCCTTGCAGCTCCTCACAACTACTTATATTTGTTATTTGTCTCATAATTTTTACGTCATCTGCAAACATTGACATGTAGGAGTTTATGTCTATCGGCAGGTCATTCACGTACATAAGGAACTTTGAGACTGTCGGGAAATTCTCGGAAAAATATGGGATATCAGACGGCGGAATTTGACGGTTATGAGGGACATTTGCCCTTAGTTTTCAAAAACTTAAAGCGTCGTCCGACACTTCGAAACTGTCGGACAATTCTCGGAAAATACGGGATATCAGACGACAGAATTTTACGGTAATGAGGGACATTTGCCTTTAGTTTTTAAAAAACTGAAAGCGTCGTCCGACACTGCTAGAGACTATCGGAAACATCTTGGAAAAGTCCGGCAAATAGGAGGACTTGTCCAACAGGCCGATGCCAATCTGGCTAGTACAGGTTTCCGACCTCAAGATGTCCGATGTAGAGAGGGTTTACTGTAAATAAAGTGTTTATAAACGTAAATCACACATATACAAACGATTTGTGGAACCACAACCAACACACAGACACACAACGAAGGCTTGGGGCCGGCAAGAGCCTTAGGCATTCTGGGAAATTGCATACCTGCACGATGATGATGACTAAATGGGTGTGATGTAATTTTGGACATACCAGGGAAATCCAATACACAAATTTGATTGTTTGATGTCATTTTCGAAGACAGTCTAGACAAACAGCAGCTGATGGAGAGTGGCGACGACGTTTATAGAGATTTTTTTTATAATTTTCTCATATAATCCATATACTGTAATACATTTCAGCTCTTAACCCAAGAACTGCGATAGGCCTCACAGAAGCAAGACCATAAAATACCCCTTCCAAAACACCCCAGGGGCTCTCAAAACAAAGGAATATGTTATTAGGTGAGATAATTCCCCTCTAGTACTTCCTACCACTCATCCATATGTTTCTCCCCCCCCCTCCTCCTCAATTATCACCTATTTTTCCTCTTACATGTATTTCCATCATTTATCGGTTATTTTTTGCGAGAATTTTTCTCCGGCGGTCACGTACCATGAGTGTACAAAGGAGTACAAAGGAAATCAAGCAACAACAGATCTAGTGACCCTTCTAGGCTGCTTGTCCTCCAAAACACTGAGGATCAAGTGTCCAAACAGTGGTTTAGAGTGGGTAAGGGAACATTGGAAAGGGAACTAATGTCCGTGGCAGGATTAGGAAGTTAGTAGGGGACAGATGGGTTAGTAACTGAGGGGGGGATAAAATAAAGTTATTCATTTACAAACGCAGTCAGTCGCGGGTTTGATGCGAGATATTTGTCTAGGCGGAGTTTAAATGAATCAACGGTGCTGCAGTCTATAACGTCTCGGGGAAGCCCATTCCACAAGTTGACAACTCGATTGAAGAAGAAATTCTTAGATTCGTTTGAGTTAAAAGATTTACCAATAATTTTGCAACCTTTTCCCCGTGTAATTAGATTGGTCGATAGTGAAGTACTTACTACAGTTCATATTGTCGATGCCTTTGATGATTTTGAACACTTGAATTAAGTCATCTTTTAATCTGCGCTGGGTTAAAGGAAATAGATTTAATTCTCTAAGACGCTCTTCATATGGTTTGTTCTTTAGGCTAGGTATCATTTTGGTAACTCTACATTGAACTCGTTCTAGCTTGTTTATATCTTTTTGGTAATAAGGGCAGCAGGATTGAACGCAGTATTCCAGAAGAGGGCGGACTAAGGAATTGTAAAGGGTTAGGATAACTTCTTTGGATTTATGCTCAAATGACCTGACTATAAAACCAATTATTTTGTTTACCTTCTTAACAACTTCTGGTGTAAACTTAGTTACTGAGTTGATAAACACCATTATTAAGGATGAGAAAATCCCAGAGGATTGGCTCAAAAGTGTGATAGTGAATATATACAAAGGAAAAGGGGATGCGCTAGATAGAGGAAATTATAGGGGCCTGAAAATGCTTGACCACATCATGAAGGTCTGTGAGACAGTCCTTGAGGGTTTGATCAGGCAAAGCATCTCTATTGATGATATGCAGTTTGCTTTTATGCCAGGACGGGGTACAACCGATGCTATCTTCATAGTCAGGCAGATACAGGAAAGATACTTACTAAAAGGCAAGGATCTTTACTTTGTGTTTGTAGACCTGGAGAAGGCCTTTGATAGGGTGCCTAGAGATGTTGTGCAGTGGGCTATGAGGAAACTTAATTGGTGTGGAAGAGTGGCTGGTGCGTGTGATAATGAAGATGTATGAGGATTCGCGAAGTGCGGTGAGGGTGAAGGGTGTACTGAGTGATGAGTTCGCAGTCCGTGTTGGAGTCCATCAGGGTTCAGTGTTAAGCCCCCTCCTCTTTATTATGGTCTTGGAGGCACTGTCTAGAGTTTTTAGAGGCGGACTCCCGTTGGAACTGTTTTATGCAGACGATTTAGTCCTAATAGCTGACAGTGTGCAAGATGCTGAGGCCAAATTCAGAGAGTGGAGAGAGGGCATGGCGAGCAAGGGTTTAAGAGTCAATATTAACAAAACCAAGGTTATGCATTGTAGATTGAGACGAGGCAATGTGGAAAAGAGCGGTGCATACCCATGTGCAGTGTGTGGAAAGGGAGTGGGCGCTAACTCAATTCAATGTAACATCTGTTGATGTTGGGTATACCATGGGAGTAAGAACTGTAGTAGAATAAAGGGACTCCTGCCGAAGGATAAGTCAGAAATAGAGAAATTTGAGTGCGTAGTGTGCAAAGGCGAGCTTGTGTTAGGTGATGATCCTGTGGCTGTGAATTTTGGAGCTGGTGAACAAGTTTTGTTACCTAGGAGATACCATCTCTGCCGGTGGTGGGGCCGAGGCTGCCACTGTTGCTAGAATTAGGTGTGGCTGGGGGAAGTTCAGAGAACTGATGCCAATCCTGACCATGAAAAGAATGCCTCTCCCCCTGAAGGGAAAGGTGTATGCCTCATGTGTTAGAAGTGCAATGACGTATGCCTCAGAAACATGGGCCGTTAAAGTAGAGGATGTCAACAGAATGGAGCGTAATGAGATGAGAATGGTGAGATGGATGTGTGGGGCCAGGCTACAGGATAGAATAACAAATGTTGAGCTGAGGAGACGTTTAGGTATAAAGATTATTAGCGAGGTGATGCGTACAAGTAGACTGGGATGGTATGGACATTGTGGAGAGAATGGATGAACAAAATTGGGTGAAAAAATGCAGGTCTGTGATTGTGGAGGGAGCTGCACCAAGGGGTGGACTGAGAAAGACCTGGGATCGGACTATACGTGCCGATCTCAAATCCAAGAACTTGACAAGTGAAGCAGCCCTTAACAGGGTTGCCTGGAACGCCGCCATTAGGTCAAGAGACTGAAACTGCACTTATGTGTGGAACACTCAGTCTTAAAATGTTATGTATGTATTGTTGACTCGGTTTTAGGTTACTCGATATTGTTACTCCCAGATCGGTTTCTCGGTTTACATTCTTAAGCTGAGTGCCATTCATCGAATAGTTTGCTTTCTCATTTAGGTACAGTACTTTACATTTATCTGCATTGAAACTCATTTGCCAAATTTGGACCCAACATGACAATTTATCTAGATTGTGTTGCAGATCGTCAACTTGTTCTTTTGAGAGTACACTATTTGCAATTTTTGTATCGTCAGCAAATTTTGAGATTGTACAGGTGAGACCCTCATCTATGTCGTTGATGTAAATTAGAAAGAGAATTGTCCTAGTACCGATCCTTTGGGTACCCCGCTACTTACATTGGTCCATTTAGATGCCTTACCGTTTATGACTACTCTTTGCTTTCTGTCGCTGAGCCAATTTTCTATCCATTTCAACACACCGTCTTGTATTCCATGCGCTTTTAGTTTTAGCAGTAAACGTTTGTGGGGAACTTTGTCAAAGGCCTTTTGAAAATCAAGGTATATAATTTCTACAGCTTTACTCTCATCGTAGAGGTTGAGGATATCGTGGAAGTAGTCTAAGAGGTTTGTTAAACCAAGCGGCTCGCTTGGTGTAGTGACTAGCGTCTCGGACTTCCACCCAGAAGGCCCGGGTTCGCGCCCACGCTCGGCGCATTAAAGATTTTTCACAAGCACTGAGTCGTTACCATCCCTCATGAGCAAAGGGATGGGGTAGTAGTACAGGACCCCAATGGAAATACGCCTAATCGGCCTTATTGAGCTATCCTTAGCTAGCTTAGCATGCGCTAGCTTTAAGAACTATTATTATTATTATTATTATTATTATAAACAGGAACGTTTTTTACGAAAGCCGTGTTGAGTATCTTTAAGTATGTTATTTTCCTCGATTTACGAGTCTGTCTCTTATGACCGTTTCTAGCATTTTACATACAACTGAGGTTAAGCTAATTGGACGATAGTTACTTGGTAGGGATTTGCTGCCTTTTTTTAATATCGGTTTTACGTTGGCTAGCTTCCACTGATCAGGCATAGTTCCAGACTGCAAGGATTTATTGAATAGTAATGTCAGTGGTTTGGAGAGCTCATCCTTAGCTTCCTTTAGAACTCTAGGCGAGATTGTATCAGGTCCAGGCGTTTTATTTACCTTGAGTTTATCTAAACAATTCAATACTTCTCTCTCTGTAACGGTGATATTGCTTAGAACATCTGAATTATCAATCTGAATCGGCGATGGTGTAGGGATATCACTGAGGTCTTCTGTTGTAAAAACTGATGCAAAGAAGGTCTTGAGGGCATTACTCATTTGTACTTCGTCTTTGGTGTATTCTCCATTTTCATCGACTAACGGTCCAACAGTTGAAGTAACTACTTTTTTCTTTCTGATATAACTATAGAATTCATTCGGGTTTGTTTTACTTTGATTCGCAATATGTAACTCTAGGGTCTTTTTACTTTGCTTAATTAACTTTTTGGCTTTGTGTCGTAGCTCTACAAATTTCACCCGTTCTTCGTCATTTTGTGAGGATTTTAATCTATCATTAGCAAAATTGTTTAGCAAGCAGACAGTTTGAAATATCTATATTCCACCATTTGGGCTTATTATTATGGCCTGGACGCCGTATTTTCGATGATATGCAGTCTTGCACTGCTTTTAGGTAAGTGGTTTCGAATAACTTCCAAGATGTATTTAGGCCCTATGTCGTTATTGTTAATTAAAAAGCTCCAGTCAGTTTCTTTAAACATAGCTCTAAGTTTATGAAAGTTTGCTCTCTTGAAATTAGGGACTTTTTCGATACTACTATTTGGTTCGTTACTAGTAAAGTTTAAAGTGAAAGTTATCGTACGATGGTCGCTGTTACTGAATTCATCACCAACAGTCAAATTCTCTATTAATTCTTCTTTTGTTGCAAGTACAATGTCAAGAACGTTATTACCACGGGTCGGCGTTCGAACAAATTGATAAAGCGAACTCTCTTGCAAGTTCGTATACAAGTCATGTCCGGAGTGTGAAGTAAGAGTATCGCCCCACTTGGTCACAGGTAAATTAAAGTCGCCAAAAATTACGGTATCTTGTGAGTTACTTACATCTGCAATTTGTTCGTAAATTTCTTGGAGTTACATAAGAGACCTTATATAACACTGAGACTTCACCTGCGAGCTTCAGTATAGCGAGAGAGGTGGAGCAGGGAGGATGTATCTCTCGCTGCCTCCGCCTGAGGATACGACCGGGCTGCGAATATTTAAGTTTTTTTTACTACCCAAATGCTTTCCCCACATATTTTATCGCTCTTCAAGGTTCATATGTTCATCATATATATATAAATAAAAGCACATTGACAAAAAAGAATGCTTTATATCATAAATATAACTAATTCTGTCAGAATCCAAGGCTAAAAATTCACAAATAACTACCCTAGCCCCTAGGGCAATTTTGCATTTTAAAGGTTAATGACATACTGTATATATATAGCAATTACCGTATGTACAGTATATGCTCTACCAGATATATTAGGCATAAAAAGATCGATGGGCTAACTGTTGGTGCTAAAAGTCAGTAATACCCTAATTCAAACTACAATGTCCAGTGTGATCTGCTTGATTTTAGGGATACCGGTACCAAATAACTTTCATCAATGTGTTGTAACATCATAGAAACATAGCTTACGTAATTATTTTATGTGGCCATAACTGGTAACCATCCAGTCGAGTCTGGTCAAGGGATCGCAATATTTAAATTCATGGAGAACGTAATTATTTAGCAGGTGCAGGACGTAGTAGTACTTAGACTCATTGCTTTTGACACAGATAAACTTAAAACCATACCTGTGTGTTTATTGTAAGCAGGATATGATTATTTCTGGGGATGCAATACACCCTCAGGAGATTGTTCCATCTTCTGAGAGATTGAGTATTAACCCCCTCCGACATCTATGATGTGATCGCGTCATATGAACTTAGTGAAATAGCTGAATAAGTAAGTTATATGACGCATTTGCGTCATATTGAGCTCAGTAAGTAGTGAAATAGCTGAATAAGTAAGTTATATGATGCATTTGCGTCATATTGAGCTCAGTAAGTTAGGTAAGTTAGATCAGAATCTGTCGGTTTGTGGCAACCCCAAATACCTCCGACTTCTACCGGACCCTCAGTGTCAGAGAAAGTGTTTTGTGGGAAATACCGGGCACTCCGCCAACCCATCAGTAAGTTAGCAACTTATGTCTGGGGGGGTTAATTGAAAAGAAATGAGCAATGCTGAGCAATATATATATATATATATATATATATATATATATATATATATATATATATATATATATACACAGTATATATATATATATATTTAATTACACGTATATGAAATAAAACAAATTTCACTGTCTTTCCAATGGAGTCGTCATAATTTGTTTAACGTCAATAGTTTTTTATACACTACAGTACTGTATATGAATAGGCCTATACAGTATTCATAAATCTTATTCTCGCAATTTTGAGTACGGCTGCCGAACTCAAACTCTTCATTCATGAACAATTTTCACCCACAATAATTGCGTCTTCTGCAATCTATTGTACTGTATCTCAAAAGACAGATGAATGGCTAATCCAAAATATCACTGTAGAAAACCCCACAAAACCTCCACGCTTAAGAGCCGGAACTGAAAATGCCATGTTCGGCATGCTCATTCTTTGCTATAAACTGAGGATCAGGTGTTATCGTGACAGAGTTCAGTCGTGGAGAGAATGATAGATAGCATGTAGGGGAACGAGACATTGCCGCCAACTCCGATACCCGATCGCCCGTCGCGAGAATACATTTTGAGTAGAAGGGCATTTTTTATACAAAGGTAATTTGAGTAATAACAGGACCTTGTTAACTTGCCAAATGCAATAGACCTGTTTCTGACAGGTCCGCCAATGTGAAAGATTTAGCTTAAATTCAGACAAAATTTGTTACATTTACCATGCAAAGTAATATTACTGTACCATATGCACATATTTTACTTATACAGTAGGGTCTCGTAAGATGCGAGTTTATGGTCGATGGATGCGACCGCATCTTACGATTTCGCATCTTACGATACACGTAGCTTATGGGAAAAACGTCCCGCCTAAGGCTCGCATTTAAAAACAAAATTTCGCATCTTGAGGTTTCTCCTCGGATTTAGCCCACTTTGAGCCTCCGATTCGCAAATTATGGTCAGTCTCGCATCTTAAAATAATTTATTTTATTATTTGGGGTCCTCGCATCTTCTGATCTCGCATCTTACAAGACCCTACTGTATAATGAACATGTGAACATTAAAGAACCAGAAAATAGGTGTAAAGAGCAATTATCCAGTGATGAACCGGATTATTGTGATGGGAGGGTAGCGAGTGCATAGGAGGCAGAGTGACGTAAGTCCTCTCTGTCTCGAGGTTCTCGCCACACTAAATCAATTTGCATGTTTCTCTCTCACTGTATGAGGGAGGGGGGAGTAGGCGAGGTGTAGAGGAGGGTGACAGAATGTATTTGAGGTGGGAGGGAGGAAGTATTTTGAGTGGGGGAGAGAAGAAGTTGACTAATTAAAGGAGGAGGGTGGAAGTTGAGGGAGAAAGAGGGAGGGAGGAGAGAGGGTGGGGGGTGTGAGACAAATAATGGGAAGAGAAGAGGTGGTGCTTGTTGTTGTTGTTCCCTAAGCTGCCTGGCCGAACAGCCCCGAGGCCCTGAGGAAGGCCATGGCCACGATCGGGCTTTCCCACAGAGCTCTCATTGAGTAGATTGTGTTGTTAGCGTAAGTGGTTGTGTGAAATGCAGTCTTCTATGATGTGTTTAATGGTATGGGATGCTGTGTTACATCCCGGGCAGGTGTCGACGACGGAGTCATCCAGTCTCTTCTGATAGCACAGAAGAGCTGGATGGTGTCCGCATCTCAGCCTGGCCAGGTGGACTCTGTCCTCGCGAGGAAGGGAGGATTCGGAAGGATGGAGTTCGGGAGGTCGTGCTTGCAGCTGCGTGTTGTCTATGAGTGAGTGGATGGATCGGCGAGAGATAGGAGTATGGATGTGCTTCTGGAAGTTGGTTTGGGGTGGGCAGGGAGGGAGAGAGGACAGCATTTGTGTGTGATACCGTGTAATAGGTGTTGTTTTGATATTTTTTTGGTGTCTGTGGGTGTGTTGCCATGTAGTGTAGTGGGTGGTTTTGGTTCGTGGAGGCTGCTGCCAGGAATTGAGTGCCTCTCATGTCCAGATGGTCTTTGACTTTGAGGATTTTGGTTTCTTGATGTAGGTGATCTGTGGGTGTAGTAGCTGTGCAGCCTGTAATGCTTTTTAGGGCTTTGTTTTGAATAGTCTGTAAGGTCTTATGATGTGTTTCAGCTAGGTTAGAAGCCCAGGCTGGGCTTGCATATTCCATCACTGATCTTATGTATTGTTTATAAACTGTGGTGGTGGTTTCTTTGTTGTGTCAAAATTTTGTGTGAGCAAGTGACCTGAGGGCATTAAGTCTGGATGTCAGTTTCTTTATCGTGTTTGTGATGTGCTGTTTGAATTTCATATGAGTATCATATGTTACTCCTAGGATTTTGGGTGAGTGTGTATGTGTTAGGGGTGTGTTGTTTATGGTGAGTTGAGGGATGTATTCGTGTTCTCCTGTCCAGCTTGATAGCAGGGTTGCGGTGGATTTGGCTGGGGCTAGACTAAGTATGTAGTGCACCAGCCACATGTAGTGTGTTGAGATAGGGTTGAAGATCTGTTGCTGTGTTTGGGTCATGGTGTGTGCATGTGAGTGTTATGTCGTCTGCATAGGAGGCTAAGTTTATTTGGAGTGTATTGGGTGTAGTTATATTGTGCATGTACAGATTGAAGAGTGCGGGCGATAGGACGGATCCTTGTGGGACTCCGTTTGGAAAGTTTCTGATGCTAGCTGACTGACCGGCAAAAGATACGTGTGCACATCTGCCTGCTAGGAAGTTGGCCAGCCACCTTTTTGTGTTGTAGATTTTGTTTGTTAGGTTGTGGCGGGGGATGGCATCGACGGCTTTACTAATGTCCAGTGTGGCTAGTAGTGATCTGTGTGGTGGTCTAGCCGAGTTGATGCCGTCAAAAGCTCTTTGTGTAAGGTCTGTGAGAAGAGTGTTTGTGGAGTGCAGTGGCCTGAAGCCACTCCATGGCGGGGAGCTGAGGAAGGTGCGGAAACGCCCGGGAAACCAGAGCCCTGTGCCCCTCAGCAATTATGAAGAGAAAGTTGAGGGGCAAAGGAAAAATGTGACGCTTTGGCTTCCAATCTAGGTAGATTGGGAGGTCAATCCACGGAAGAGACGCCGTCACTTGAGATCTAGAAAATATATAAGTAAAAGGAACAGTAAGAGTAAGCTATGGGTATGGCAGAGATCGCTCAGTTAGTTTGATATGTTAGTGAGTGCTTGTATGCCTTGTGGTCCCAGGTGTCTGAGGTGTATGTTGCTTATGTTGTCTAGGCCACAGGCGGGTGAGTGCTTGAGATTGTTGATGATGTGCTTTGTCTGGTGATTGGTGAAGGGTGTATAGTCAGGGTCTGTGGGGAATTGTCTCTTACGTCCGATGACACGTCGGTCGTCTTTGTGGGGGTTTAGGTGGCTGATATGTGAGAAGTGATTGATTAGAGTGTTTGCTTGTTGTTTACATGAAGGAGTAGAGTCTGTTGTTGTGATTGCAGCATGGGATTGTGTTGTGTTGCTGTTGGAAAGTGTGATGCTGTTTAGTGTTTTGTAGAGTTTTTTGGGGTTTGTTTTGTGATCAAGTGTTTGTAGGAAGTTATTCCAATTTAGTTCTTGTTGTTCTTGTATTTTGTTGTTAGTCTGGGTGTTGAGTTCTTGGATTTGTTGTGTGATGTCTTGTGTGTGGGGTGCTGGGGAGTGTTTCAGTATGTCGCGTTGTCTGATGAGGTTTTGAATTTCTGGTGTGAAGTTGGGGTTGTGTCTTCTTCTGTTACCTCTTGGAATGTGTTTCTTGTCAGCGTATTAGATAGTTTTATTGAGTATGTGTACAGCATTGTTGATGTTAGTGATGGGTATGCTGTTTAGAGTTGTGAAGTGTTGTTCTGTCTCATTTGTGAATGCTTCCCAGTTAGCTCTTTTATAATTTGTGTAAGTGTGTTTGTGGCTAGCTAGGGTGAGTCTGGTTTTGGTGGTGATAATGATAGGAAGGTGGTCAGAGCCTAAGGTTCTGACCACCCTCCAGGATGTTGTGGGGGCGAGTTCTGGGGAGCAGAAGGTGATGTCTGGAGATGATGGGTTATAGAGGGCTTGGTCGGGAATATGGGTATGTTGATGGATGTCGTTAAGGATGATGAGGTTATCTGTTTGGTGTTGTAGTACCAGCCCTCTGTCTGTGTCGGGGTTGTCGACAAACCAGGCCGACGTCTTGGCGTTGAAGTCACCACCCAGGATGATGTGTGGGGTGTTTGTTATCTGTTGTAATTGTGGTTTGTATTCATTTGGTACTGTAGGGGATGTTTGGGGATGGATGTATGTGTTTGTGATGGTTATGTTGGAGTTGTTGCCAGTGCGTATTTTAATTGATTGTATTTCTGTTGTGTTATCATTTGGGGGGAGGGAGGATTTGGTATGTACACTGGTGACTGTATATTTCTTTGTGTACCAGGGTGATGAGTCCACCGCCGCCGCCGACGGCCCGGTCTTGTCTAATGGTGGTGAAATCATGAAATGTTGGTGTTTTTTGTGTTGTGTGGAGTTTTGTTTCTTGTAAGATGGCAATGTGTATGTTGTGTTGTTTGATGAAGTGAGAGTTTGTGTTTCTTTGTGTTGATGCCATCTATGTTTAATTGGAGAATGTTAATGTTATGTGCACGATGTATGTTGGGTGCTGCTGCACGAGGATGGGGTGGGGGTGAGGGTGGGTAGGGTTGGGATGGGTGAGGTGATGGTGGGGATTGGGGTGCAGGAGATGAGGGTGAGAATTGATTAGGTTGGGGTGTGGAGTTGAGGATGTGGATGGTATGGGAAGGTTAGGTGGGTTGGGGAGGAGAGGTGGACGGGTTTTAGGTGGGGGGGGGGGGGGGGGGGGGGATGGTATGGGAAGGTTAGGTGGGTTGGGGAGGAGAGGTGGATGGGTTTTAGGGGAGGGATTTGACTGGGAGAGGGAGGGGCATGAGGAACAGGTCCAGGTGTTCGTGTAGTTTTTCTTGGAGGCAAGTGTTGTGCAGGTGAAATGGGTCCAGTTCCCACATGAATTGCAGGAAACTGAACCCTTAGTGTGGCAACTCGAAGTGATGGGTTTTGAGCAAGTTGGACATATGTATGTGTAGGTGGGTCCTGGGTTGCTCTCAATGTCTCCGGCTAGAAGAAGTCTTAGAAATGACAGCCGGATAGTCATTTCTCGGTGTAGGAAAAACTGTGTAATGTGTGTGTGTGGTGTGAGAGGTGTGGAAATTGCCCGGCGCGACCGAAGCCGCTCCAAGGACTCGTGCCCCCAGGGAGGGGCAGGGGATAGGTGTGACGGTTTGGCTCCCGAAGACTGCTCCCCGCGGCCGGCAGCCGGCTGTCCTCCACTGGTCGTTGATCTTGTCTCCGGCCGTGGAGGGTCGGCAGCCATCCACGGTTGGCAGCTCCGGGAGGTGAGAGAGGGTGGGGGGTGTGAGACAAATAATGGGAAGAGAAGAGGTGGTGGTAAGGAGTCATGCCACCTATATGTAGCGCCAATGAACTTAACAATAATCTTGATCCCTGACTTCTCTGTAACTCAAAAGGGCCTAGAGCAAACTGGCTGTAAATATCCACACCTATTTTCTGGTGGACTCTTCCCAAATGATAGAAACATCAGTCCTTTTATATATTTTGAGTTGTTATTGTTCCCCAAGCTGCCTGGCCGAACAGCCCCAAGGCCCCGAGCAAGGCCAAGGCCATAACCGAGCGCCCCCACAGAACCCTCCCCACCGACTACAACAAAGCCTGGGTGACCGAAGCCACTCCATGGCGGGGAGCTTGAGGAGGGTGCGGAAACGCCCGGGAAACCAAAGCCCCACCCAGGGCCCTGTGCCCCTCAGCAATTATGAAGAGAAAGTTGAGGGGCAAGGGAAAAATGTGACGCTTTGGCTTCCAATCTTGGTAGATTGGGAGGTCAATCCACGTTAGAGACGCCGTCACTTGAGATCTAGAAAATATATAAGTAAAAGGAACAGTCAGAGTAAGCTATGGGTATGGCAGAGATTGCTCAGTTCTCACTCTGATAGACCAGCCCATCACCACATGACTAGAACCCAATCCTCTCAGCATCAGCTAGGAAAGGCCCTAGAAAGCCGCCTTTGGCGGGGGGATAGCTCCCCTATTTCAACCCTTTTCGGGGTTGGGCACCCGCCAAGTAATATGAGTAAATTTTGAGTAATATGAAGTTATTGTCAAGTTCGTTGGCACTACTTATAATCACATATTGCATCCATTTCCCCGGTACCGGTGCGTGCTTTTAAGCATCATCTTCCGAAAGGAATGTCGCATTCGCCCAGTAAAACATTCTGGAAGGATTCTCGTAGCTGCCGGGTTAAGGGACCATGTACGCATCAGTTGACTTGGCCGCAGGCGGAGTCGGTAGCATGCCCTCATAAGCCCTTTCTCTTCAGCCACCAGCATGGATAGACCAGTGAGGTCATAGAATGGGACACTGATAGCAGACTAATGGTTCTTTAGTGTTACTACAGACAGTGGTTTCTCTTCAAACAAATAATCGAGGTACCATACTTGAAAATATGGTCTGTTTCTGTGATCCAAGTCATAAACTATTTCCAGTGCAACTGGTATTGCCTCTTAGTGGACTCAGCATAACCATTCATTAATTTAGCTGTGACACTACCACTTGGCAATCTGAATGTCTACAAGGCAAAACTTAGCAAGGTCTTAAGGTTCCCAATTGTCTCAAAGTGGAAACTCGAAACCGGGAGCGACACCGAGATGCTTCACCATGTTTTCAGCGATGGATACCACGCCTGAGCCGGCCATACTGGCGGTATCAGAGAAACCATGCCCTGATAGCTCTGTAGTTTGCCGACTGCTCGGCACATCAGTGATGTGTTCTGGAGGTGGAAACGGATAGATGGACCTCCATCTGTTCCAATCCTCGCAGAACGCATCCGGGCCTCCTGCCTGGGTCGGCTCCCAGCGAGCTAAGTACAGTAGTGGAGTTACTTGCTCGTCAGTTTGGATGCAAACAGATCTACTTGTGGGTGTTATTTCAAGGCAATCATTTCTTGAAAAAAGTTTTGCCTGAGGCTCCACTCCTAAAGTGTGCTCCGTCCTTTTAACTGAGCATCTGCACATAGATTGGCGACACTGGGCAGATATGTTGCATGGAGAGATAATATTTGCAGCTTGTGGGCAAGCACATGTCTCTTCTGTGAGAGATTGTAACACTCAAGACCTTACTGTGCCTTGTTTCTGAATACAGGCAACTGCATTTAGATTGTCCATTCGAAACGCCAGTGATTTGCCTTGTAGGGAGTGGCCGTGACTTTGAAGAAAATACAATGGCAGTGAGAGTTATTTGGCATTTATGTGTGTTTGACTTGGACCACAGACCCTGATTTTGTTGACCCTCTGACAACTGGTAGCCCAATCGCAGAGTCCCTGATGCATCTCTGTCTATCCATACCGATAGGGGAAGGGTTATCCATGACTGAACCGAGTCGGGAACATTTGGTCGGGTCCAAAATGCCAGAAGTTTCACAATGAGAGGCGGAATGGGCCAAAGCTTTCCCTAGGGAAATAATGGAAAACTCTGTTGCTCTCCATAATTACTCTTTTTATTTTGAAGTGGCTCAATGGAATGGTCAACTGACCCCAATTGAGCGTGCCAATCCATGAGTCCCACAGGCAGCATATTGCAAATTTGCTACACAGAATTAGGAATAACTTGCGTCGGAATCAGGCAGCATTGTCGGCGCTTTGACGGATCGTGAGCAACTCTGAATCCCACAGCAGACCTACCCACTGTGTGAGTTGGGACAAAACGAGTTGTGACTTTTGAAGATTTAATCGAAAGCCTAGGTTTGTGACATGTTGAATAACTCATTTCATATGATGGATACACTGGTGAGCGGAATCTGCTATGATCATCTAGTTGTCCAGGCACCATAGGACAGTGATGCCTTCTTCGAGGAGAGGCAACAGCGCCTGTCGGACCAGCTTTGAAAAGACCCTGGGTGCAAGATTAAAGATGAAGGTAGGCATTGAAACATAAGAGCCTGATCTTTATATTGAATTGCCAAGAATTGTTTAAACCTATATTTTATTGGAATATGCCAGTATGCCTCTGAAAGGTTTAGACTTAGAGTAATCATCCAGGCAAAGGGCCTGAGTGTCAAACATACTTGAGCAACTGTCAACATTCTGAACTGTTCGTTGTAGATGAGCTTGTTCAGAGCCGAGAGATCTAATGCCTGGGCGGCACTTGTGACTATCCTGTTTTTGGATCAGGAAGTATAAACAAAATTATTTGAACCGGCCGGAATGAGAACCCATTTCTCGAGCATCTCCTTTATGAGTAAGTCTGCCTTCGAAGAAACTTTTAGTGGTTTGAGTGGTGAACGTAGTGAAGGGGTGTGGAGCCAACACCAGGAGAGTCCTTTCCATAGAGTACAACCTTTCTTGCCCGGAAGTTCCCCTGGTTTGCTATGGATATTGTTTTCAAAAGCTGCAGGGGTATTGAAAGAGTCGCACCCACCTGCAGGGGTATGGAAACTGTGTGATCTGTTGTGGGACATGTCAGTTTTTTGTTTTGTGAAGTTGTCCAGTTGTTACTGAGCTGTGTGAAGGAGCTGCCGCAGGTGGAGGTGGATGCGACTCTTGTGACTACCCGCCTCCCCTCGAGGAAGTACTGTACTGTATTTCCCTTGTGGTACCCGCGCCCTCGGCCCCGACTACACATACCGACCCGGCCACAGGCCGTAGCTCGATTGGTAGAGCGTTCGCCTGCTAACCGTGAGGTTGACGGTTCGAGCCTCGGGCCAGCCAGTGTGTTATTGGCAGACGTCAGTGCTGTTGGTGAACGGTGCGGTCTAGCAATCTGTGGCAACTATTCACTAAGTCCCTGATTCATCAGGGCACCCACCCTAGCCTTGCTATTCAGCAGGGAGTGTATGGTGGTAAAAACTGCATCATCATCGGAAGAACTTGGTGTCAGTGAGGTAGTGAGTGCTCTTTTCTTTGTCCCGATTTGTACGGACCTTTTTTCTTTTGCTTACAAATTTTCTTGATCATCTTCTTCTGACTGCCTTTAGATGAAAATAAGTTATTTCTGACCTGAGTAGCAAAGAATGAACCTCTGCTAACACCACATGACATGACATGAATGGTGAATACATCGGATTGAATCACACGCTCGTTGATATCTGGCGGAAACTGGCGACAAAGATGGACTCGCAGGTCCTGCCGGGCCCTAACAGCACCCAAAGTGTGGACATAGAATTATCCAGGGACAAACGCTTGAAAATCCTGAGAGTTGTTCTAGGATTGTCATTGAGAAGAGCGTTTATGATTTGCTGTTGGGTAGCGGCCAACTGGCGGGCCATTATAAATTGAGATAATAATCTGTAAGCCCTCTGATGCAGGGGTGTCTATCAATCATAACTGTAGTGGAAAATGACAATAGACTATCCATGGTAGGACATAACGAGTTTAGGAGCTTTTAAATAATTTAATAGTTCATCCGATACACTGTCTGTCTGAGCCACAGGTAAGGAGAAGAAGTAGTGATCTTACTGAGGTAGTGGGTGTGAGTTCCATGTGACCTGTTGTCCGTGATTGATTTAGCAGACTCTCCATCCTCCCTTTCCCACTCAGACCATGGCTCCACACCTAGGCCTTATACAGAAATCACTGGTGTGCTCAATGCATCCCGCTTAGGGTGGCAACAGAGTTTTGGGATTATAGATTGCAATGTTTATACAGTATATCGTTAATACTGTCTGTCTTATTAACCCAATCAGTGCGGGTGATTTTCCGATATATCAGGGCTCATTCAAGCACTCCTGATTGCTTAAGCAAGTGCCTGAATGAAATTAAATGTTTGCAACAAAAAAACTAGAAAAAAACACTTTCAAATTACACCAGAACGAGCTCCCTAGCTAGCGGGGTTACTACAGACATCGGCAATATTCGCTAATACAGTACTGTAGTTAGCAATGTTCCGCTACATTTGCCTTTGGCAACACAGACCCTCAGTGCTGGATGAGGGCCTGTCGCGCTCCTGATTACTTACACTCGTCTCCACAGAAAGTGTACGGATAAAGGGTCATAATGCCTAGACGCTAAATGAGACATTAACACTTACACTGCGGGCATATTTCCGCCATATTAAGGCTCATTCAGGCACTCTTGATTGATTAGACAAGTGTCTGAATTAAATTAAATGTATTCAGCCGAAGACTAGAAGAAAATAGCTTCAAAATTACACTAAAACGAGCTGGGTTCACTCGCAGCACCTAGCATAGACATTCGCTAAAATTAGCAATTATCGCTAATGTCGTGCTACATTTGTCTTTGGCAGCACTGTATATCTCGAGACTGACTCAGAGCCCTCAGTGCCGCGGCCGCCTGGCTGGGAGAAGGACATGTGGCCTGTCGCGTTCCCGCTCCCTCGCACTCGATTTTACAGGCTTTAACCCTTTTGTTGCGGGTGACGTTCTGGAATGTCCTGGCAAGTTACAGCAATTTCCAGGCTTTAAAAGCCTGTAAAAACCGTAAAAATCGAGTGTCAGTGGGCGGGAGCGTGAGGGGCCCACCTCCGACCCTCAGAGCACCGAGCGGCTCACTGAGGTACACTGTGTCTCGCGCGGGTCTCTCTCTGTGTCTCACAGCAGTGTAGCCAAGCGAGCGAGTGCTACCAAATAGCGGGTTTCCCGCGTTTCACTGGCACCACTGCGGGTGAACCAGACCACGTACAGGGCCCGTTCTGGTGTCATTTTGAAGCTATTTTCGTCTAGTTTTCGGCAGAATACACTTCATTTAATGCAGATGCTTGATTTATCATTCAGGAGTGCCTGAATATGCCCTAAATAGCCCAAACATAGCCGCAGCCAATGGGTTAAGAGGCTTTAAAAGCCTGTAAATTGCCATGGCATTCGGGAATGTCTCCCGCAGGCAAAGGGTTAATAATTGACAAAGTTAAATAAGGTTATAAATATCAAGATTCAGTTCAATCTTTTATTGAAGACTGACCTTAACAGAGCCAAACTAGAATTAATAAAATTATGACCATTACAAATCTTTATAATTATCTCGTAAGGGGAATACGTAAGGATAAATTTAAGTTAGGTTCAATCCATGTTCATTATCTTGTAAACTAAATACAATAAGAGAGAGAGAGATTGCCATATATTAATGAAAAAAACTTGTCACTGATTCTAGATAAAATGTGCATTTCTGTTTTGTTTTAAACAAATTTTAGATTGGGTCAGTGTATACATTAATAAACATAACAAAATAAAACTACTTGGAGTAATGATAATACCATCTGTTGACCAGTACAGTCACAAACTACTAAAAGTGTATGTCCTGAGGTATTCATAAACAAATAAAATGGTCAAATTATTAGAAAGGAGAGAGAAACGTGGAAAGAGTAGAGGAGTGGGCTCTGCTATGGTCATCTTGTGAAGTGGGTTGGGGTGGTGGTAGCTGGGGTGGTAGTTGTGGTAGTAGTGGTGGCCAAGAGTACCTACAAACACAACATTGCTAACTAGTCCAATAGTCATTACACTTGTGCTACCAGTCAGGGAACTCCAGCACCATTATAAGTACATCACAACCTAGCTTAAGTCACAATCAATAGTTAACTTATCCCTTAGACCTTAGGAAGTTGAAGCCTAGGTTAACAAAAGGCAAGGAGAGTGAGTATATGCTAGTTCAGTCGTCACATTATTATTATTATTATTATTATATTATATTATATTTTATTTTATTTTATTTTTTATTTTATTTTTTGCCAGACGCCGTAATTCCCTAGAAGGGGTGGACATGAATAATAGGCGTTTGTCTCGAATCTCTAGGTCAAGTTGCCAGGGCTTGACATCTATCAATAACATTTTGACAGTGCGGGCTCGGTCCGCCGACCCTTTACTGACTATACCACGGCTCGCGACTTATAATAAATTAAGTTTAACTTTAACCAGAACACTTAGTTTCAGGATATCTCGGAATAATTCATGGATATAACATTGAGTGAATTATATGAAGGCAAATTTACACCATTTTCTTTTTTGAGAATTTTTTTATTGAAAACTTTACTCTGACACCATTTTGAGACAATTGTATTTTGGACTGACATTGATAACTAGACTGATAGTAAATTATAATGGGTGACAGAATACTCACATATGTATATTTCAGAATTTGCAAGACCAGTTACTTGTGAAAATCCACCTTGAACCACATTATTATTTTTGCTCAGCTGACTTTTTTTTCTGCCTTGCCTTCAACTTCCCAACAGCCAGGGGAATATAGAAACTATGGACTGAGATTGTACATCACAATTATAAATACATCACAACATCATACAAGAGCCATGTACAGTTCCCTCAACTTCTACAAGATGCACCTTGGCACTGGATAAAGGAACTATTTTTCCAAGAACACTCATAACTATAACATAACATGAATTTTTTTTTTCATAAAGTTCAAATGATTCACAGTACAACTGTACTTCAATTATGAGTATTAGCTGAGAAATCAATTCAACATCCATAGTCTACAGTAGTTGTGTAACATAAAGCCGGTATCACACGAGAGCTTTTATAGTCAACATTTTTCTGGCAACATTTCTGGAATATTTTGCACTGATATCGGAAACTAGACTGATGGTAGATGAACTTAGGTGATCAAAATATTTTAAATGTTGACCTCATAAGCTGCCAGGCCAGTGTTGAGGGAAAAAGCGCTCGTGATACTGGCTTAAGAGTGAAGAGAACTGTATATCAGCATGGTGGCAACATTCAACATTCTCAAAGCAGTTTCATATTTGAGCTATGTATACATAAATATTGGCCAAGTGATAAGGAAGCAGTATGGTGAATCTACATCTCCATAAACCTATTCAAAGATTATATCTTGTATGGCCAGAACAGCCAAGATACACTTTATAGCTAATTTGTTCTTTATATTTAGTGAAATAGTCGTCTAATGAATTCAGTGTTCACAACTATATCTAGTTAAAGTACTGTATTATTTTCAAATAATTTCTACTGCTACATTATAATCAATGCCCCTAAAAGAATGCCCTAGATCATACTGTTCTTGGCCAAAGACTATACATACATAGTTTGCTTGATGTAACATACACAACAAAATGAAATACACTGGAGACCTTATTCTCCATTACCATCATATTATTGAACATATATATACTTTTTATCACTAGCTATTGGCTTAGCAACATTGCTTACTTTATCATAATAAGTGATATTATATAAATTATGATATAATTTACATAAATAATAATATTCTTCTAAATCTTAGTTTAACTTAAGCAATTTATGATACAATAACATTTATCTAACAGTATCAATTATTGTGAACTACAATATACTTCTACAGTATGCTGGGCCTCTCAAGACAGGATACTAAATTGACTCATTCCTTGAAAGTGACGATAGTGCGTTGTTATGTGTGCGATTAGTTTGCTTGGAAAACAGATTAACTTGCTCATGTAGTAATGCACACCCTATGTGGTGGATTGTATTCTTTTATTTCATAAATTTGATTTTAGTCAACGTTGTTTCCACATACCGAATTTGTTAAGTAAATTTGACTTTATATTGTCTTTGTCCCAGTTTTGGGTTATTTAGTTTGCAAGTTTTACATTTTAATAAAATAAGTAAAGGAAAGGAACACAAAGACACATAATACAACATTAAACAAGATCTATGAAATGAGTGAGATGTTTGTGTTTTGTAGTCCCTCAGGTAGTGGTACTTGAGGGACCGATGTACAGTCGGCCTAATAAGTGGTGTCTCGGCACCAAGTATATTTTGATCAATAATTGGTATCAGAAACATTTACACATGATTTCTTCTTTTTGAGTAAGATATACAAACATGTTCCTAGACTTACCTATCCTATTCAATATCTGACAGACATTAATACAGCACAAAGAGAGCCAAACGTAATGACAGCCGAGACATGAATTATTAGCGCCACCGTACAGTACACCCATGACAGCAAGGCTCAGACTGTGTGTAACAGTTATGAAGGGGACCAAGTCACTGCTTTGAAGGACAGAATCAGCACAACAAGTATGATACCTGGAGCTGCTATTCAATCATTCATTGCCAAATACCTTTTCTGATACCAAGGCTGCATGCAAGAAATTTTATTTGATTAGGGCTGAACGTCGCATCTGCCCGCCACTTTAAGATGCCTCTAAGATATGCAGAAGGTAGATGGGATTTTTTTTTCCTCATCTGTGATAAAGAGGCAATTCTGTTACAGGTTTTAAAATGCTGCAGCTGACTTTAACCCTTCCAGCCCGGGTGTCCTTTTATAAGGACACCGCGGCAGATGGGCCGGTACCCGGGTGTCCTTTTAACAGACAGTAAGCTTGAAAGCCTATTCAGCTTGGTCTGAACGCCGTGCGTCCGACGCATGTAAACAAAGCCGTTCATTCCGTCACCGCACCTCCGAAAACAAGGAGACGTCGGATCAATGTTTTTGTTGCATGATATGACTAAATTAGTGTCTGAAAAGCTTCGATAAAGCTCTCGACTTAGAGAGCTCTACTCAACGCCAGTCTACAGATTGGAAACCGCACTACGTTTAGGGATGCGTGGGAAATTTCTAGCAGTTAAAATAACAAGGATACGGTAGCCTAGGCCTAGAAGTTTTTCGGCCAGATCGCCCGGATAAGACCTCCGTCCTTTTGTAAGGCAGCCCGGGTAGGAAGGGGGGTTAACCCTCGGAATCCGGGATGCCTCATATTAGGCAAAAAAAAAAAAAAAAAAAATTGGCAGGGATCCGGGAGGCCTCATAAGAGTCTCGAATGAGGTGCTAAATATCGCCGCTAAAATCATCATAACTGCAACAACGCATCATAGCGATTCAAATTAAAACAACTTTAAATTAACCCACTGAGCCCCAGCAAGAGCAGCGTTTGCGTCCGCAATGCATGTAACGCTAAACCCCAGCGACGCATACGTCGAGTCACTGTTACTCCGGTCCCAAGGCACCTATAGATCTCAGATTTGTATGGGAACTGTGTAAGTATCCCACGCAACCATGCCGATGGTTGAAAACTCTCAAAGTCCAACCGCGTTCGCGTGAGCGCACAAAAACCGGTATTTTGGGTGTTTTTGCCTTCAATTTTTTACTCCTGTAAAATCGACTTTTAGGGGCTCCGTAGGACCAATTTTTGACCTTTTTTATAGTTTTTTTTTTGTGTTTTTTTCCTTCATTCCTAACCCATTCGCTATTGTTTCAGGAAAAAAAATCAAAATCAAAACCTACAATCCTGGTTGTACATTTATTATAAACTAGCTGGGGCTCAGTGGGTTAAAACAACTTCAAATTAAAACTTGAAATTAAAACAACTTGAAATTAATTTATTTTAACCCTCTCCGACATATGACGCGATTTTGAGCCGATTAGGGATACTTTAACCCTCCAGCCCCAGCTACGCATTACATAAATATTCCCCGAAATACGGGGGTTTTGGCCGAAAAATGTCTACGCCTAGGCTACCGTATCTTTGTTATTCTGACTGCTTCCGCATTCCCGCGCATCCCCAAGCGTAGATGTGTTTCATACCTGTAGAATGGCGTTAAGTAGAGCTCTCTAAGTCAACTGGTTCAGTTGTGATGATGATTTCATTGGAGATAACTTTATGGCAAAAACAGACACTTTACACTACTTTTCGATACTTAACAATAACATACAGGCACACACGAACAAGCGACGCACTCCTTCTTGTGGCCGGAGATGCGGGGCGTCGGTCCAGCCGGCTGTTGTTTACATGCGTCGGACGTACGCCTCGCACACCAAGCTTACAGACTTTAAGCTCATGGGTGTTTAAGAGACCTTCCGAGTGGCTAGGGTGTGTTTTTTATGGGTGTTTAAGAGCCCTTCCGGGTCTGATGGGTTAAAGCCTTTGTTACCATTAGGGGTATTTAGAAACCTTTAGTTTAGTTACTTCAACCTCTGCAGTTGTCTTTGAGTTAGCTGTGGGCAGAAAACTAATTTTGGAGAGGTAATTATAAGAGTGAGAGAACTCTATTTCTTATTGCTAATCTGGCAACCTTTGCATCATATGAGTCTGAAGGGGTTAATTTGAGTTAATTTGAATTAATTTCTTTGAATTCCTTTTAATTTGGATTAATTTATTTTAATTTAACATTAATTTATCTTCATTTGAAATTAATTTATTTTAATTTGAAATTCAGTTAATTTGAAATTAATTTATTTTAATTTTAATTTGAATTTCAGTTAATTTCGCGGTCTTAATTTTGCGGGTTCTTAATTTCGTGGGTTTTTAATTTAGCAGGTTTTTAATTTTCGTGGGTTTTTAATTTAGCGGGTTCTTAAATTTTGCTGGTTCTTAATTTTGCGGGTTATTAAATTTAGCGGGTTTTTAATTTTGCGGGTTATTAAATTTAGCGTTTTTAATTTCGCGGGTTCTTAAATTCCACGGGTTATTAAATTTCGCGGGTTCTTAAATTTTGCAGAGCCTTAAATTTCGCGGAGTCTTCATTTCAAGTTGTTTTAATTTGAATCGCTACGATGCGTGGTTGCAGAATTATGATGATTTTAGCGGCGATTTTTAGCACCTCATTCGAGTCTCTAATGAGGCCTCCCGGATTCCTGCCAATTTTTGTTTTTTTGCCTCATATGAGGCCTCCCGGATTCCGAGGGTCGTAGCTGAAATAGCAGCATATTTTTCAAATGGTAGGATATATAATATCCTGATTATATATGAAATATCAGCTGACTTGCATAGGTGTATTCTTTCAATTAATATTTAAGTATAAGCATGCAATGAAAGTGGAAGTCTTCAATGTGTGGAGAGGTTTCAGCAGACTTGTAGGTGTTGTTGTTGTTTTTCCCTTGTAGACTTGTAGGTGTTCTTTGAGATTGCAAGAGTTAAATTCAAGTTAAATTCTATTTCATATAACAATAAATATTATAACTTTTGTTACATATTCGTTTCCAATTCATATAAGTACCTGTCTTACCATTATATCAATTAGTAACCATATATATATATAGCACTAGGTCTACTTTAGTATTCCTAGCTTGTTTTTAATTTATTATACTAATACAGTATAGGTAATATAATTATATTTCATTGTTTGTACTAGCCATACTAATGAATATAATTTGGCTTAGTTTCTAGGTGATGATCATGAGAGTATATCTGGACTTTGATATATTGTGGGTATATTATGTAGGCCTACTGGGTAAAATAAATATTTGAACTCACGACTCATCACCGGCTGTCTGGTGCTTAGTTGACCCAGCATCTGAAGACCAAGATCAAGGCCAAATTTTTCACACATCAATTTTTTGGTTAGCTCCTACAAAACAAACTGGAGTATACTTTTCTTTTTATCATATATTTATATAAATTATTTAAGTTTTGGTCAATTGTAGTACGATCCCAGCCCAAAAATGCAATCTTTGCATTGTTTATTTCCAAGGCAGGAGGTTACTCCAAATTTAATCAGGCGAGGAACACATACAGGTATGTTAGCAGAGAATCTGTTATACAATATTGTATACCAGTTACAAATTACTTTTCTTAAGCTTTTGTGTACATCATCAAATTCTGACTGTTTATTAACTGCTCAAGCGAGAAATTTGTTTTTGTAATTACTAAAATAAAAATTATGTTTGAAAATGTGTTGGGAAGTATGATACCTTAGATGCTGGACCCTAAGCCCCCCACCCATAACAAGGGGACCAGACACTGGGGGGTAATTCTAGCAGAATGATCACTTCAAACTAAAATAATATGTACAGTACTGTACACTAAATCAACAGTTATCTTTGCAGTCTCCATGCTGAGAAGATCAGAGGTAACTGTAACACATAAGTAACTAAGCAATGCTAACCAAAAGGTTAAATAATGATTTAATGGAAGTCTGTTTCACTGTAAAATATGTAGGCCTATGCATAAATTATGCATAAAAAATTATTCATTGACTGTCTCATTAAACTAGTTACTGTACTTAGCAATAAATTACTGAGAAGTGTATCTATATATATTAATCTACAGTTGGGCTTCTATGATAATATTCAGATCAAAATAGCTGGTTATAGATGCCTGCCAAACAGATCTAATGACCTATCATTGAAAACAATGCTAGGTTGATGAGATCTCTGTAAATAACCACACAATCCTCCGAAAAACTACATGTATAGAAAAGAACATTAACTGTCAGGATTTAAGTACTGTACATGTACTGTACTGTCTTGTACATTAGCGAGACATTATGTGGTAATTAATTTGGTCTATAACTAGAGGGCACTTAGTAGAGACGCTAACACAGACCTATGAAGCTGACAGCGAAGATAGTGGTGCTTGCGATTGTAGCTTAATGGATCACGTGTAGTATCGTTTCGGGCTTGTCCCAGCACCACGCTACCACCAAAACACCTTTTCTTCCACAAGCGAAGTAACAAGATTGTAACGTGCAACCTTTTTCGCCCATTGTAAGTTAACCCTTACTATACGTGAAAGACAGTGAATATTTGACTGCTTGAGCAGTGTTGCCAATAGTTAGTAGAAGGCCTATGCTTGATCTTAGCAAAAACCGCTCACAATTAGCAGAGAAAAACAGGCGTAAATATATCATTAATTAGTGACGAGACTCTCTCATGGCTCGTACTGGCACGTAACTGTCAGGGTGACAAGACTCTCGTCGCCGGTACAGCTTGGGTTAATGGGCCATAGTCAGTGTAGCGTCCCCCAAGCAGACCCCAGCACCACCATCATATTTAAGATGGGTGAACAAAGCACATATGAAAACATTCTAGGTCTACATACATAGATAATAACGAAGCAGGTAATGTATAATATAGGTCTCCAGGCAAGCAGTTCCCACGCTATCACCACACCCAGTTGTTTGTAGCCTAAATGAAGAGACATGAAGACAACAGCAATTCAAACGTTACTCAAGCATCTAAATAGTATAATCCTAATTTGCGAGCAGAAAAAAGTGCTATTATTAGAGACACTGAAGTAATCTAATAATAAGTAAATGCTTTGTCTCCTTAGCTCCATGCATGACTGTTAAATATTAAGAAATATCTAGCATTTACTATAGGAAGAAGATCACAACAGCTCAAAGAGAGAACCATTAAACACAGTCACTAAAATTAAGAAAAGAATCATCATTACTGGTTCCACTACAGTGTCAGTGTGGAGCAACATTCTTCATTATACGGATGGTCAGTATTTCAAATTAAAGGACCATTTCACAAAACAGCATTCCTTAATTGTATAGACAGAAATGTCTAACTTCATTAAATATTTCAGATGTAGGACTTGCTAAAGAAATCAAACACATTTGATATATATAACTATATCTTTAAAACCCATTTGATTTTCCAAGATCTAACAAGTGCAAAACAAACAGCAAGCACATGAGCACATGAATAAAGGACTGAAAAACTCAATTTAAGTCAGTTTTCACAATTAAAGAATGCTGACAGAGGTACCTCCATACATAAGTTTAACAAAAATGTCCTAGCATGACTGAGGTTGAGGGCCTGTTAATCCATTGATCAGTGGTGGTGAGGTCGAGCATAAACCAGTGAGACTGTTATGGTAACCCGAGTTAAACCTACTCCTATAACAGCCATACATATACATACTGTACATACATCAAATTTTAAGACTGAGTGCTCCACACATATGTGCAGTTTCAGTCTCTTGTCTTAATGGCGGCGTTCCAGGCAACCCTGGAAACGCCCAATATTCCTCCCGATCCCTCCACCCAAACTTCCAGATATTGTGTACACTCAAGGGAAAATATTTGTTCGTCAGGTAGGACCTTGAGTCGTGTCGTCCCTGTTTTGGTTTGTTTATTTTGCAAGTTTTACATTATAAACTATATATGAAGCTATTTAAGATGGAATTCATCCCTTCATAATTCTTTTAAAAGTAGTTATGCATCTACCATGACAAAGGTTAAAACTATTACTGTATCTGGATATTTCCTCATACCGTACTACTGGGGGTGTGTCTTATATGATGGGGAAGGCAGCTTTATATGACAAAATATTGTTGTTGTAACTTGTAACGCATGGGTGTCAGTAAGGGTGAGCTGGGAGGAGTATTGGGGTGCTCAACCTCACTACCTACTACCAACATGTACAATACGTACTGTACTGTACTACCTACAAGTACTGTACTTGGGCCAATAGTGTTCCGTTGTCTTCACATGAATTCATAGTTTGTCGTGGTGGGTTATCGAACACGACTCCGAGGGGGGCATGACAGTGTTAGCCCACTACTGAGGTGCTCCTCCAACTGTCACTCGGACCAGAAATATTAATACATTTTGGTATAAACAATATTTCTGTGCTGGACAATTAGAGAACCTGAGCCAGATTATACATTAATTATTAAGTGGCTCAGGTTTGGGGCAAGTAGCACTATCATGCAAGTCATATACAGTATGTCTTTTCTTTACATAATGCATTAATATATATTATCTGACTCTGTTGAAGAACAAGACTTTGAGTGGTTCCATTGTGGACAGGCAGATAGCATTTACATAATCAATATTTTTATCATAATAAGGAGTACCGGTACAGTAAATGGGTCACCAGTAAAATGTTTGTACATAAAGCACGGTAACTTTGTATTTATCTTATCATTTTACGTTGTAGAAAAATGAGCAACAATCAAAGTCAATATCCAAAACAGTAAAAACTGCTACGGTACCTGGAATCATATAAAGTACGGTAATTTCCATGTCTACAAGGCTCACTTAACTTAAAAGTTATAGCATTATATTACTAAGGTCATACTCACCATACTGTAAACAAAAAGTAAGATAAAATTGCACTTCAAAATATGAAGATGATACTTAATTCCAACTAATTATGTGAATCTTGAGTCGGCCACCCCCAGCAAAAACAAAAACAAAAAAAAAATGGGGGGGGGGGAATATGCCTGAGTATATAGATAGATAGATTTTAAAGATTAAACTAAATATCACCGGTACAGTTCCAGGATACTACTGAATAAGACAGGTGAGTATGGAGTAGTAAGTATGATATTAAGGTTAGAGATTTGCCTGAACCAATCGGTACAATAACCACGGCTCCCACCACTTCTGCCAAAACTTAATATTACACATAATTTGCTACATTCTTAATATCTAGCACCATGAGTTGCATACCATTAATTAAATTAGTAGAAATCCCAGAATTCAGTTCAAATGTACAACAAAACCATCTTGGTAGATGATGATGATGAGGAAAGTTTATTTAACACCTTCAGCACGATGACACCTTTTTACCTTTGAATCTGGTTATAATTAGACAATGTTATGTAGTTTAAGAAGGACCTACGTTATTTAGAGGGTGTATTGATATCGTATTTCCCCATTTGAGTCGTAAAGGTGGATTATAAACTGAATAAAATTGTCTAATGGTAACCAGAATACGAAGAGAAGTACATCATTGTGCTGAAGGGGTTAAAATGTGAATGATCCCGACAATGGCTGGCTACAGTAGTCAAATTATGAGATAAAAGACATTTACACAAAAATGTTACTTCAAATTGATGTCCTATATTCAAAATGGAAAGCTTGGAGAGGCCTGAGAACCTATCCATTTAGTTAGTACAAGAAACTGAAAAGACTAATTCACAAGTGCAATTCCAACCACACCACATTCTGCTAACACGTATCCACTGTCAAGTTTCTGGGTTCAACTGTAAGCTAGTATGAGACAGAACATAATAATAATAATTATAATTATTAAACAGATGCGACAGGTGATGCAGGAAGAGTGCAAGCACTATAGGTTCCTTCCCAGCAATCTCTACCTACCTGAAGTAGGATACAAGAAAGAGATAGAAACGAAGAACTATAAGGTGAGAGAGATTCGATATATTATTTATATAATTGTAATAAAAATGCTGTAACAAAATAAGCAATAACACAAGAAACATTAAAACAAACAATTAACAAATAGGATTAATAAATTAATATGAAACAAGTAACATCTATCTGGGGAGATTGTAGACACCAATCGAGCATCGGATAAAAGTTCAGCGAATGATTTGGTACCAAAACAAGCTGTACGCAGACAGGCAGTATCTGGGCAAGAAGCAAGACTGAAACGGACTGGTATGAGACATTACCAGCTGAAGACTAAGCGGGTGCACAGTTGATGCAAATCGAATGCTTCTAGCCGATACGTACAGCTCAGGAAAACGAGAATGCAATGGATGAACTGGGTTGGCTCTGATCTTAAACAACATATACAAACTACTAATATCATGACGATGGCCCAGGTCACACAGAACTTCACCCCCACAAAGAAGACGAGCGGTGCGAAAGGCTCTATAAAGGTAGGGAAAACAATAGTGACTACAGTACATAAAGGGTTATACCTAAAGACGAGATAAAATATATTATATAGCGGACAAGAAATGTGGAATACAAAGGAAAAATAGAGCCAGTAAATAAGTGGACAGTATTTGGTGGGAGCCTGTGGAACACATATCCTACCACTATAAGACTTATGAGAGTGGTTGAGGGAGGGCTGGGTGGGAGATACTCAAAACTCTCCCTCCCTCTACCACTATTTCTCCAACAGAGATCAGATAACCAGCACATAGTCAACACACTACAGCCTGTAGGAGAACCAACACTTTAGGCTATTTGTGCTGGATCTCAATCGGCTTAATAGGGAACGGGAAAATGAGCTATAAGTTATATACTGCACACTTGAAGCTCAGTGTCACTTAACATTCTGTTTGCCATACTGATCACTCAGTGTAAAGGGATTCTGTTTTCTCTCTTCCCATCTCTTAGTACAATATTGATAATCACACAATATAAAAGACAGCGAGAATATAAAAAATACATACTTAGGAAAAAATCTAGATACAGTATTCTCCACTTGTAAGTTTGATAGGATAATGACATGTTTTTACTTAATACTACAATAAAAAAAATGGCAGAAGTATATGTAATATTACAATACTGTACAGGTATAGTTTGTGAGTTTCCATGTCCAATCTATTCTCAGATGAGATTCATAATAAACTCCATCGAGTATAAAATAACACTTAGCTGGATGATTCTGGTATCAAACTGAAATACAGTGTCATAATATATTATGTATTCCTGTTCTGGTTTGTTAGTTTTGAAAATTTTAATAATAATAATGTTCAGGTTATTTACCGTATTTCGAGCCATTTCTCTCTAGCCCTCGCTCCGAGATTCAATAGTGCTCGACCAAAGTTTATTAACAGACACTATTACCCATTATCTTGCTCAAGGTAATGGTACTGGCTACCAGTGTATGCAAAAAACTTTCATGCCTGACCGTGGGATTGAACTCGGGTCTATCGGGGTGGGAAGCCGAGACGTTTTCTCTACATTTTACTACCATACATTGGAAAATAATTGTAACAAATTGTAAATTATCATAAATGAAAATGACCACATTAACTTGAATCTCTCCTTAGTTGAGCTGTGAATACAATATCAACTGGGGATGGAGTCGGCTAATACACATACTGTAGGCTGGGCTATAACCTTATATAACTGGGAAAAATTATCTTGTAGCGGCAATATATATATATCTATGATACTACAGTATATGTATACAGTAATAATAATAATAATGTTCAGGTTACTTATATAGCGCCATTTCTCTCTAGCCCTCGCTCCGAGATTCAATAGCGCTCGGACCAAAGTTTACTACCAGACACTATTACCCATTTCCTTGCTCAAGGGAAACAGTACCGGCTACCAGTGTATGTGAAAAACCTTCATGCCTGAGCATGGGATTGAACTCGGGTCACCCGAGGTGGGAGCCCGAGACGTTCTCCACTACACTACCGAGTCGGTAGTGTAAAACAGCACACACAAAGTTACTATGCCCAGACTTATATATTATAGCCGATCATTATACTGTAAACTTTCTTTCAATGATCAAATTTGTTTAAAGCTAGTAGGTGAATATAATATTTGTCTTGATACAGTGAACCCAACCTACAGTACAGATAAAATCAAATGTGGGTGACATAACTCAGTTGATGCCACACACAACTTTTCATGAACAGTTTCTCAAAGTCTGGTACTCTGCTTCATTTTGATTCATTTGATTGGTTTGCTTGGGAAACAGATTAGCTTGCTCATGTAGTGGTGTACACCCTATGTGGTGGATTGTGTTCTTTTATTTAATAATTTTCATTTTAGTAAGCGTGGTTTCCACATAGCGATTTTGATAATTTAATTTGACTTTATATTGTCCTTGTCCCAATTTTGGTTTGTTTAGTTTGCAAGTTTTACATTTTAATCTGATAATTATGTAAGATTTGTGTAGATTAATTTTTGGGTTATTTTATTGTACAGTATATAGTATCATTCTTTTTGGTACTCCTATCCTAAGACTGTGAGAAAATACTCTTATCATAAGTGGCTGAGTGACATCATCTTAAGACTTCAGAGTACAGTACTGTATTGTACAGTAACACCCCTCTAGCGGCATAATTAGTCGAAAACCCGGTCCAAAAGTACATTTCCTGAATTGGGAAAAGCCTGAAATCTTCCAGAATTTTACTTTAGACTTTCGGGATTTGTCCGAAAGACCGAGGTGATAGTTCAAATAGGATATCAAGTGTCCAGACATATACCTGCCTTTCAGTTTTGTCCGAAAGAGAAAGAAATGTTCGGACGAAATACCTTTTTTCAGACTCTACATCGGTGTTTCGGACCAAGCTGACAAGTGAGAGACTACTTGAAACCAGTCCTAAAACCGAGTCCTTTCTTTTTAGTAATTTGTATTCATTAAACAAGGTTAATGACATGCTTTTCAGTTCTTATTACATCTTTGGAGGTGATAAAATTAACACAAAATGCAATTTCATATTAAAGTCTATGTATCCCTTCTCATACTCATTCCAGTCCAGTGTTAAAACTAAATTCTCCCAGTGTATCCCCCTGTTTCGGACAAAGGTCGAATCCAGACCGGATACTTAAGTTTCCAGGTCCCCGAGGTCCAAAAGAGAGAGGCTTTTAGTAGTTGATAGAAGACTGGGTGGAGAGAAGGTATTTACTCTATCTTTCTCTCTCTCTCACCCTCCCTTTACTACTTCTCTCATTATATTGGATGTTGAGAAGGTATTTACTCTATTTTTCACCGGTATTGTATAGTTTAAGTTAAATGCTTCAAAGCCTTCAGATTATGTTATTTTATTTCATAAATTTTATTTTAGTAAGCGTTGTTTCCACATACCGATTTTGATTAGTTATTTTGCCTTTATATTGTTTTTGTCTGAATTTTGGTTTGTTTAGTTTGCAAGTTTTACATTTTAATAAAAATATATATATTGGATGGAGAGAAGATATTTACTCCATATCTTTTTTTTCTCTCTCTCACCCTCCCTTTACTACTTCTCTCTTCATATAAATTGGATGGAGAGAAGGTATTTACTCTATCTTTCACCGGTACTGTATACGTATAGGTTAAGTTAATGCTTCAAAGCCTTCAGTTTATACAAAGTAAATCCTACATGTTGTCACCAGTCAGTGGATTGTTTTCTTTTATTTCATTAAGCGTTATTTCCACATAGCGATTTTGATAAGTTCTTTTGCATTTGTCTTGTGTCGTCCCAGTTTTGGTTTGTTTATTTTGCAAGTTTTACATTATAATTATATAGATAATCTTACATAGCTGTCATCATAGTCACTTTATACTTACTGTACTTCTGTTAGTTGCCATAACTGACTACACAGTTACTGTTGCTTAGCTGCCATTATAGTCACTGTAGTCACTTTTAGCCGATAGTAAATTTCACCCCATAGTAGCTGATTTCTCAATAAATAATGGAAAAATATGTCTCTCCATCACATAAATCCCTTTCATAATTAACAACATACAGTGGTGTGCCGATCTGCGCGGCTAATTGGTACCGAGAAAAATGCGCGAAGGTTGAATTCGGGAAGGTCAGGGCATTGTTCTTATGGGAAAAATGCTACAGTAATTGGTTCCAAGCTCATCCAAACAGTCACCCCCCTAAGTACCCGTGTCTCCACAAATACATCCAATTAATACATACTGTATTATGAGGAGATTACTTACCAGACAGACTTTTACTGTAACTCGTGGTAATATTTAACTCGGTTACTGCTTGCCTGCCATCATAGTCATTATAGTCTGTTTTTTTCCAGCTGATTGTACATTTCTTCCCTTAGCAGCTTTATTACTCAATATATAATAGAAAAAAATATGAAACCGCTATTTCTCTCTATCACATTAATCCCAAGTTTTCCTAATTAACAACATACAGTACAGGTCTCTCTCACTATCCGATGCCCTAATTTACCATATTATTATTATTATAGGTTTTAGGGGTTTGGGTTTGGGTTTTGGCTGGTCCCAGAACGCATCCCCATTTACCCTATTAATTTTAGGGTTTCCTATATGATTTTTCTATTTAAGATCGGGTTTTCAGGAACGTAACCCAATCGTAAATCGAGGGAGACCTGTGCTGTATTTTGCTACAAAACTTCCGTAATATCTGGGAAATCAAGATGGAGACATGGCCAAATTTACTGTCAGCTAAATAAGAGACTATAGACACTTACCGCTTGGTTGGTATCCGTGGCTACTAGTTAACACTTGACTGTTGGTATAGCTGCTCACTAAACAGTTAGTCCTGACTGATTGCTGCCACATTGTCTAAACCCAATGTGGCCAAAGCTCTCAGGGCAGTCAGACAAGCCTGCAAACAATATTTACAGTTAGAGAAGGGTTTCTGTAACTTTCTGATTTTCTAGTAAGTACCGGTACTTATTAGGTATTCCTAAACATGTTTCACAACCACAATGAGATAACTATAATATGATTTAAGTAGGAAGATTTATCAAAACAGTAGGACTTTACAGTGTATATATTTTTTTGTATTAAGATATAGGACATTATATTATTTTAACATAGTTTATTATCTAATGATTCCATCAAAACACAGAATCATGATAATTTGAAGGAAATTTGTAAATCTCTGACAAATACCAGTACGATATCCTCAATTATTTTTTCCATATTTTTCGGTACAATACTGTAACATCCATCTGTATCAAATATACCCCAATGCAGGATCTGGGATAAGCTTGCAGTATGTCTCTTAATCAGTACAGTTAACCTTACACACCACACACAACAGACTACTGTAATTCTGTTTATTTACACGTTAAGGTCACCTTTATCTTTGTATAGAGGAACCATTATGACTTCTTCAATCCTCTGCTTCTTCCTCTATGCCCTTGTACCTCAGTCTCATACTGTACACTCTTTTAGTCATTCTCACACTCACCATATGCTTCACATGACCGAACTATTTCAAATTGTTCCTCGTAACACTCTCCATATGGTACTCACATACTTCATTATTCGCCTGTCTATCTCTCCATGTGACTCCACCAGCACTTCTCAAGTATCGTAACTCATTTAGCCCCTCTCACTCTTGATTTATGTCTCTCCAATAATGTCCTTGCTTCACTCACGTACATCAATGCATCCATACAACCATGCTCACCACTTAATTCCTTGTCACTGCTTTCAGCGTTCCTACAAGCCCTTTCTCCCTTTCTCCTGTTGTATCTTCTCTCACACTTCATCCTCTATATTCCTATCTTTACTTATCACACTGCCCACATACTTAAATAAGGTGACATTCCCCATTACATTACCTCACACTGTGTAACTGCATCCCTCTCAAAGACCATAACCTTACTCTTCACCACACTCACCTTCAGGTTTCCTTTCTCACACACAGTTCCAAACATATTTACTATAGTCTATTCGCTGTAAGTAGGCGATAAATTATGACCTCTATCCTTTGTAACTCAAAAAGGGTCTCAAGCAAATAGGCTGTAGATTTCCACATCTATTCCATGACTGACTCTTACCAAATGGTAGAAATATTAGCTCGATTACTCTAGTCGTGTTTGAGTTACAGAGGTTAGAAGTCACGATTTCTCGCCTACTTACAGCAAATAGACTATAAACCCTGGCACTCCCACTCATTATCATGCAACAGAACTGCATTGTCAGCAAACAGTAACAGTGGCAACTTCCACTCATACTCTTTTCCCTTACCAAGGGTACTCCAACAGCCGCTGCTCTTCCTTTTATTTATTTTGTGGATGGTGTTCTTTTATTTCAATTGATAAGTTCTTTTGCGTTTATCCTGTGTCGTCCCAGTTTTGGTTTATTTTACAAGTTTTACATTATAATTTCTCTCATAGCTCCATCCACATACAGTACTGTATTACTGAACAACCATACATGGGGGGGGACATTACATACCCTTGCTTCGACTTCAACCCAACAGCCAGAAACAAAAAGCTCGCTCTGCTCATCCTCTACATGCACGGCTACCATTGCAAAATTACCTGGTCATGAGAGTCATCGATGGTGGTGCCGGCGCCGTGGGAGACGTGGGGAGGGTTGGTGGAGAGGGACACCAGACTCAGGTACTCACTCTTGTTACCCTAGAGGATACAAGACAATATTATCATTACCAAATACCCTTACAAACTGCAGATTTGTTTTTACTTGTATTTTCAAGTATTGGAGTTTCCAGAATATTTAAAAGATTCAGGCTTTGTTCACAATTTTACTAAGTTTCCTGCCATATCATCAATACATACAATATGCTTTATGGAGCTTCAATATTTGACAAGTAGACTTCCAAAGGGTGAATTCCCTATTGCCGCCCCTCCCCAGGGGAAGGTAAGGTGTGGTGAGATCCGTGTGTTAGAGGTGCGGCACCAGGGAATTATAATGTAAAATTTGCAAAATAAACAAACCAAAACTGGGACGACACAAGATAAACGCAAAGGGACTAATCAAAATACCTGGATGCCGAGGGATTCCCATAAAGAACATCTTGGGGCTACTACAACAAAACAAAAAACAAAGGATGAATAGTAGCAAAGTCATTCATGACGCTAATATCAGTGAAGAACATAGCTTAACCCCTTCTGTACCGGTGACGTATTTTGTATTTTATTTCAGCTACATTTAGGCAATTTTACGTATCTTGGGAGGATAAATGGTAGCTAAAAGGATACATTGAGATAGTTTGTAGTTTTTAATAGGTAGACGTCCTTCCAAAGCTGAATAAAATCTTCTAATAGTAGCCAAAATAAATTGAAAAAGATGTAGTCGGTAAAGAAGAGGTTAGTGGTAAATTAAACTGTCAGTACCATACAATACAGGTCTCCCTCAATTTACGATTGGGCTACGTTCCTGTAAACTCTATCTTAAATAGAATAATTGTATAGCGAACCCTAAAATTAATGGGGTAAATGGGGATGCGTTCTTGGACCAGCCAAAACCCAAACCCAAACACCTAAATACCTATAATGATATCGTAAATTGGGGCATCGGATAGTGAGGGAGACCTGTATAATCAATAACTGGTGACTGTGCTGACCTTGGGGAAGTCAGTGAACTGTACATGGAGTCCCAGGATCTGAGCCAGGTACATCAGTTGGTCCTTGGGTCGTACTGCTTGGGCGCTGCTCATGTTGTTGCTCTACAACACATACACACAAATTTCATTTAGTTTCATAATGAATTTTAGATATATTAATTTGATAAATAGATATAAAATCGTAATCATGTACTTAACCTTTAACTGTCTTGATGGTGTAATGGTTACAGGTGTTTAACCCTTAACTAGCGGCGCGCGACTTATGTCGAGTTAAAGAAACTGGCAAAAAAAGGGTGAAAATCGAGTGAAAATGGGTGGAACAGTAATGAACCATACGTCCGACATCTGTGGCCCCCATCCAGTTCCCCCACCGCACGGGAGGATGACAGTGTGACCAATAGTTCGCGAAAAGTGAACAATGTAGCAAAATCCGCTAAACTTCCATCTTTGAGGTAACACTGTCAGGGCTCCACGAGTGCTACGTAACTGTATGTGGTGTCATTGTGTAGCGATTTCCGCCTAGTTTTCGGCACAATACAGTTCCTTTCATGCTGATGGTTGATATAGCAGTCAGAATGGCCTGAAAAGGCCCAAAACGGCCACAGACCCCCCGGTAGACAAGGGTTAACCTCTCCGCTGCGTAGGTGGGGTATTGGCCACCCCTCCCTGTGCGGAGGTATTTAGACTGTTTCCTAAACTCAAATCGTCATCGTACCATAAATATCATTAATACTTATCCATATGCGCCTATTTTACGTTGATTATAAAGGTATTAACCTGTTGCAGCAATAAAACAAGTGGAAACAGCGTTTGGATGGTCAAAATCAGCGATAGAGGCCGGGAGTTACATAACATATGGCTGAGGCAGCCTGCCAGACGGCTGGAGAAACACTGTTGCGCAATACTCTCTCTCTCGCTCTTTCCCACGCTTGGTAACAAAGATGACCACGCCCTGCTAGCAACTCGCTAATGTTAGCACGAATATATACCTAAGAATAAGGGAATAACAGGGAGAATAGGTGATAACTGAAAGGGGGGGGGGGGGGGAAGGAGGGGATGTGGAGGAGTGATATTTGGCATGGCGAAAGGGCAATACAAAAAATACTGGGCTGATTTAAAAAAAAAAATTGTTTAGGCCTTGGATTATATAAGGCTTCCCGCAGCCCACCAGTAAAACTTATATGTCTTGCTGCACTTGCTGGGTTAAGATCTGTATGTGGTAACCCAGGTTCAAATCCTGGTTGTCGTTGTTGTTGTTCCCTAAGCTGCCTGGCCGAACAGCCCCAAGTCCCTGAGAAAGGCCATGGCCACGATCGGGCTTTCCCACAGAGCTCTCATTGAGTGTAGATTGTGTTGTTGGCGTAAGTGGTTGTGTGAAATGCAGTCTTCTATGATGTGTTTAATGGTATGGGGTGCTGTGTTACATCCCGGGCAGGCGTCGACAACGGAGTCATCCAGTCTCTTCTGATAGCTCAGGAGAGCTGGATGGTGTCAGCATCTCAGCCTGGCCAGGTGGACTCTGTCCTCGCGAGGAAGGGAGGATTCGGAAGGATGGATTTCGGGAGGTCGTGCATGCAGCTGCGTGTTGTCTGTGAGTGAGTGGATGGATCGGTGAGAGATATGAGTATGGATGTGCTTCTGGAAGTTGGTTCGGGGTGGGCAGGGAGGGAGAGAGGACAATAATTGTGTGTGATACCGTGTGCTGGGATCCCGGTAGGATCACATGCTTTCATTAATTTCATTGGGAGGTGTTTGATGTTGGGAGTGAAATTAATATATTAGATTATATAGTTCTGCATAGTGAATCAGACTCTGCACTGCATAACGTTATTAACAATGTTGAGTAAATTGCTGCCTTGGGGCAAAGTTAAATTAATCTGGCCATTTTAATTTTAAATTGACTATTAAGTTTCTATCTATCTATTGCCTGACGCCGTGATCCCCGAAGGGGTGGCCACGAACGAACCGCCCCCATGCACCTCTGTCCCCAGTCAGTCGACGCCCCTCCCCCCAACCAGCACCACCTTCGTTCATGTACTTCCTCACTCCATCCTTCCACCTCATATTCGGTCTACCTCTCCCCCTCTGTCCCTCCACCTCGCTCTCATACACCCTCTTAGTCATTCTCTCGCTTTCCATACGTTCCATATGGCCGAACCATCTCCAGTTGTTCCTTTTCACACTTTCCAGCACATCTACCTCCACACCACACCTCCTTCTTACTTCCTCATTAGTCTGTCTATCCCTCCATGTAACTCCGCACGCACTCCTTAAGTAATTCATTTCCACTGCTCTCACTCTTGGTCTGAGTCTCTCAACCAACGTCCATGCTTCGCTTCCGTAAGTCAGTGTCGGGATTACCACACTGTCATGCAAGGACTTCTTCACTTCCATACTGACCACCCTATTTTTTGTTACTGCTTTTAGCGTTCCTACAACCCTCTTCCCCTGTTGTACCCTCTCCCGCACCTCTTCATCCATAGTCCCATCTTTACTCAACACACTGCCCAGATACTTAAAAGAGTTGACGATCTCCATAGCCTGACCGTTCAGCTTCACCTCACACTCTGTGACTTCACCCCTTTCGAAGACCATAACCTTGCTCTTCCCCGTATTTACCTTCAAATTCCGTTTTTCGCACACTGTTCCAAACTCATTTACCAGACCCTGCAACTCCCATTCATTATCACTCATCAGAACTGTATCATCCGCAAACAGCAGTATAGGTAGCTTCCACTCAATTCCCTCCCTTTTCAGCGATACACCAACATCCACTGCTCTTGATAGTATTTCTTTCATAACTCCATCCATATATACAGTAAACAACCACGGGGACATCACACACCCCTGTTTCAAACCAACATTCAGGTCAAAGAACTCGCTCTGCTCACTCTCCACACGTACTGCCGCCTTTGCACCCTCATACATGCTCTTCACTGCTTTCAGCAACTTGCCCTCTACTCCGTATATTCTAAGTACTTTCCACAAACCTTCTCTATCCACTCTGTCATAGGCCTTCTCCAAGTCCATAAAGGCAACATACACCTTTTGTTTCTTCTCCAGATACTTCTCCACAACACAATTCAGGGTAAAAATCTGATCTACACATCCTCTTCTATGACTATTAAGTTTAAGGATGGTATATTAGAGGAAGTGTACTAGCACGTCCTGCTTATCATATACTGTATGCCTGGTGACCACATTGTTAGGATATGTGCTTGGTTGTAACTATTTTATGTATTTGTTAGAACATACTTTTTGTATTTATCTTGTATTTTTTTAATAATTTGTCTACTGTGGAGCCCCCATCCTAGCTGCTAATCGGTTCCGCAGAAATAAAGCTAGGATTGAAACAGCCAAGATCGGGGCACTGTTCTTATGGGGAAAATTCAATCGGTTCCGTGCTCATACCAAAATTTGCGTCTTTATATTTTTTGCCTATGAAAACATGTTTTATTGTACACAAATTAAATTTTATGCATTATACTGTATCATATAATACACCATAGAATAAGTTTTTAGAATAGAATAGAATAACTAGAAAAAAAAGGCCCAAAATCTAAACAATTACCGCACTTTTTCCCAGTGTTAGGCTATGAAAACATGTTTTTTGTCTAGGCTACATCAAGTAGCCTAGGCCTAAATCTTATGCATTGTAAATAATAAAGTAGACATGGCTAAATGACAGTCCTAACCATAAATACTGTAGATTGGGGCATTGTTTCTATCATGCGAACAATTTTAGGCCTAGCCTAGGCCTAGGTTCTAAATTCGTCCAGCCACCCCTCAAGTACCCATTTCGCCCCAAATACATCCAATAAATACATATTATGAGGAAAAGACGTATAAATATGTATTATGAGATTACTTACCACACAGATTTTATTATAAATCATTGTCATATTTAGCCTAGCCTAGGTTAACATCGTCTAGGCTAGGCATTTCAATCGCTTTCGTCCGACATGGACTGGTCTTTGCTCTGTGTTTTGAGCATGAAATTCCTTCATTGCTACCACCAGGCCAACCATCCCTATCACTAGATGTACTAGAGGATATAATAAACGCGAGATAAAGGGTTCAGGCACAAAAAAGCTTGCAAACAGTTGTTTTGTCAACACAGATACTAGCTAAACTGCAAGCGTCTGCTTAGTGATGACGTCATACAAAGATGGCGGCATCTTGTGCATTTGACGATCGGATCTCGGATTCACTCCGAATTAGTCTCTAAACGGCAAGCACCTGGCAGATTCTTTCGTTATGTTAAAACAAAATAATTGTTTTTGTTTGTTTTCTAGTTTTATGTAGAGTTTTTCGTTATTTTTGCTATTTTTTCGGGTTTCGGCTGGGATTTTGATGCGAGAATTGAGGCTTTTGGCGCGAGAATTGAAATTGGGAATATTTGTTGTGTGGCGCGAGAATTGAATCGGCGAAGACCGGTGTAGCGAAAATGGGGGCTCCACTGTATTTGTGTATTTTTGCAATAATTGTCTTTACTATTTACAAAATAGTTACATGTTGCCTCTCTTAATCCACGCGTCTGAATTTCTCCTTTGATGTTAACGAGAGCACTTCGGTCGGTGGAGACCATTTCTATGACAGGGATAGTAGAGGTGCTCTACATGGAGCTTAGCCCTGGCCAGGTGATGGCCTCATTTTTTTTTTAATTTTTTTTAACAAATTTAGTTTTGTGCTTGACAAATTGTAATTTTTCATATATTGCGATTCTGTTTTGCTATTTTTTGTGTTGAGACTACTTACTGTTTTGCTTGCTGTGTTCAGCATGCATTTCAGTTAATTTGTTGAGTTTCATATATTATATTTTATTATATTTGGATTTGATATGTGCCGATCTCAAATTAAAAAACTTGACAAGTGAAGCAGCCCTTAACAGGGTTGCATGGAACGCCGCCATTAGGACAAGAGACTGAAACTGCACATATGTGTGGAGCACTCAGTCTTAAAATGTTATGTATGTATGTATGTATGTATGTATGTATGTATGTATGTATGTATGTATTTTTTGTAGTTTACAGGAATTGAGCAGCGCTCGTGTTGTCCTGTCTTAGTTACTTTATAATCAATCCATTTTACTTAGACAAGTATCGTAATGGATATTCCCAGTTCCCAGTATTTTGGACTAACATATCATAACTTATGTTGCCCTATTTCCATATTTACTTTTATCCAACCTAGATTTGAACATGTTAATGTTCCTCGCTCTCACCACCTCCTCCTCCAAGTTGTTCCAAGTCTCTATACTCCTATATGGGAAGCTGAATTTCTTTGTGTCCTTACGACATCTGCCCTTCCTCAGCTTAAACTCGTGCCCTCTTGTCCTTCCATTATCCCTCACGAATAGATCTTCCCTATCTACTCGTTCCAAACTTTTTACTCCCTTGAACATCGTTATTAAGTCGCCTTGTTCCCTTCTCTCTTTCAAGGTAGGCAGTTGTAGTGTCTTAAGTCTTTCCTCATATGTCAACTCCTTCAATCTTGGGATCATCTTCGTTGCTATCCTTTGGACTTTCTCTAATTTGTTTATATGTTTTTCAAATGTGGTGACCATATCACTGCTGCATATTCTAATCTTGGTCTTATCATAGTCATTATCATTACATTACATTACATTAATGAAGTCAACGCACCAGGCGACAAAGGCCATATGGCACGAAATATTTAAAGACGGGAAGGAAGTTAACTAAATATCATCGAGAACTCGAACATGATGAAGGAAGGACATAATATAGGAGATAGAAAACGAGGGAGATTCAGAAAGAAAATCAGCAAGACATGGCGGCCGGCGGAGGAAAGCCAGAAAAGGGAAGAAACGCGTGCGGGCAACGGAAAATAAGGGGCAATCGAGGAAAAGATGGGAGACAGAAAGCTGAACGGTACAGCGCGAGCAAAGAGGCGGAGGAGAACGGGACATTAAAAACGAATGGGTAAGTCTGGTGTGGCCAATGCGGAGACGGGCCAAAGCCGTCTCCCATCGGCGATTACGGTGGGAGGGATCAGACCACCCAGAAACGGACGGTTTGACAGAACGAAGTTTATTAACGGAGATAGTGGACCACTGAGTCTGCCACCTCGACCAAAGAAACCTGGACAAGGCAGGGAAGAAATCAGAGGCCGGGACAGCAAGTGAGGAGCGGGTACCCCGCACGGCAGCAGAACAAGCAAGGCAATCAACCCGCTCATTACCGCAAACGCCAACGTGACTGGGAACCCAGCAAAAATGGACAAGCTTTTTGCGGACGGAAAGGCGGAAAAGCCATTCCTGAATGGAAAGAACTAAAGGGTGTAGAGCAGGGGAGGACTGTAAGATAAGTAGAGCACTGAGAGAATCAGAGAACAAGGTAAAGGACGAGGAGGGGAAGGAACACATAAAACGGAGGGCAATAAAAATAGCATAAAGTTCAGCAGTTAAAATACTGGCAACGGGAGGTAAAGAATATTGATACGAGCAAGTGGGAAAAAGGACGGCAAACCCCACGCCTACCGACGTCTTGGAGCCATCAGTAAACACAGGAGTGGTTGTAGCGTGAAGAGAGAGGTGATCTAAGAAACGAGACCGAAGAACGAGGGGAGAAGTAGAGGACTTGGAACAAGGGAGGATGGAAGGGCAAACCGAAGGACGAGGGAAAAGCCAGGGGGGAAAAGAGCAAAAGCGGAAAGGGAGGACGTTAGAAACAGGGAAAGAGCACGATGCGAGCAGCGAGAGCATGCGGACAGAAAACGGAGAACCAAGACGGGGGCGAGACGAAAAAGTAGCAACGACCGAAGGGGGAAGGGAAAGATGTGAAGATGGGAATTGTTGAAGGCGAGCGTAAGAACGAAGGGACAGGAGAGCCCGACGGCGATAAAGAGAAGGGAAACCAGACTCAGCATAGAGGCTTTCAACAGGAGAGGAACGAAAAGCACCAAGGGCAAGACGAAGACCAGAGTGATGAACAGAATCAAGAGCATGGAGAACAGAATCAGAGGCTGAAGAGTAAACTTGACAGCCATAATCCAACTTAGAGAGGACAAGAACCGTATGAAGACGAAGAAGAAGCGCTCGATCAGCACCCCAAGTGAGGTGGGACAAGGACTGAAGAAGGCGGAGGTGGAGTAAGGCAGCAACCTTGAGAGAAGAAACATGAGCGGACCAATTAATACGAGAATCAAAAGTAAGACCCAAAAAAGTAGTAGAGGAACGATAAGGGAGGGCAGTACCATAAAGAGTAAGAGGAGGATGAGGAATAGAATGGCAACGAGTAAAGGACATCGCGCAGGATTTGGAGGTGGAAAAACGGAACCCGTGGCGGGTTGCCCATGAAGAAACAGCCAGAATAGCGGATTGGATAAGAAGATGTAAAGCGGCAATATCTGAGTCGGCTGCGTAAATCGCAAAGTCGTCGACATACAAGGAAGACCGAACCCCGACAGGAAGAGAAGACACGATACTGTTGATAGCAATGAGAAAAAGGATGGTACTCAGGACACAACCCTGAGGGACACCTTCCAACTGAGGGTAAAGACGAGATAAGTGGGAAGCGACTCTGACACGAAAGGACCGAGAAGAAAGAAAATTCTGAATAAAGACTCCTAGATTACCGTAAATGCCACAAGAACGGAGCTGACGCAAAATGTGGTACTTCCAGGTAAAATCATAGGCTTTTTCGAGATCGAAAAAAACAGAAATGACAGTTTGACGACGAGCAAAAGCTGTCCTGATATAAGATTCCAAGCGAATGAGGGGGTCAAGCGTACTACGAGCACGTCTGAACCCGAACTGGGAAGAAGACAACAAATGGCGCGACTCAAGAATCCACATGAGACGAGCGGTAATCATACGTTCAAAGAGTTTACACAGGCAACTGGTAAGGACAATAGGGCGATAGCCCTGTGGGGAGAACCCAGACTTGCCAGGTTTAAGAAAAGGTATGGTCAGGGCAGTACTCCAAGAGGGAGGGAAAACACCAGAAGACCAAATCTTGTTATAGAGAGCTAACAAGAAGACCAGAGCTTGCGAGGAAAGATGTTTGAGCATGAGATAATGGATACCATCAGGACCCTCAGATGTGTTCTTACAGGCACGGAGAGCGGTGCGTAACTCAGTTGAGGAAAAAGGAGCATTATAGGATTCGTCAGAGGAAAGACTAAAAGTAATTGGAGCACTTTCCGCAACGACTTTAAGCGAGTAAAACTCAGTAGAGAGATGAGAACCACTGCTAACTGAGCTAAAGTACGAGCCCAATCGATTAGCAATTGTTTCGGAGTCTGCCACAGAAACACCATCAATGCGGAGGACTGGAGCACGGAAGGGAAGATGTTTACCAGAGATCTTACGAATACGTTTCCAAACCGAAGCGACAGGAGTGGGAGACGTAATAGAAGAAACATAGGACTCCCAACTCCGGCGTTTAGCGGTTTTGGTAGTACGACGGAAAAGAGCAGATGCACGGCGAAAGCGAAAAAATTACTCCTGAGAAGCAGGGGTGAGACGCTTACGGCGAAAACTTTTCCAAGCCGCCCGTTTAACCCGGAGGGCCCTGGAACACTCAGGAGACCACCAAGGGACGCATTTAGATGAGAAAGGGCAAGACGTCCGGGGAATGGACGTCAAAGCAGCACCGAAAACCAGATCCAGAAAAAACGAGAGCATGACATGGACCGATGAGAAAGGAGGAGGAAGCAAAGAAGGAACAGTAAGGGAAGCGAAAGAAGACCAGTCCGCCCGCTGGAAGCACCAACGAGGGGAGTTAGGAGTAGGAGAGTAGGTAGTCAGAGAAAGGAGAATGGGAAAATGGTCGGAATTGTGAGAATTCTCGAGAACTGACCAATGAAAATCAAGTGAAACTGAAGGGGAGCACAGGGAAAGATTGATACAGGAAAACGTACGAGTCCGAGCATCAAAATGAGTAGGAGCACCAAAATTAAGGATAAAAAGATTACGGTCCGAGAGAAAAGGTTCAAGCCGACGACCCCGGGGCGAAATAACATTGTCACCCCACAAGGTGTGCCGACCATTAAAATCACCAAGGACTAAGAATGGAGTGGGCAACTTAGATAAAATCTCGGAGAATTCGGTAAAATCGATGGGAAGAGAAGGCGACAAATACACAGAAATCACTGTTAACCAGCGGTCAAGATAGACTCTAGCAAAGGTGCAAGGGAAATGAGTAGAAAAGGACAGCTCTTCAAAAGGGACAGAACGATGAATAAGAAGACAAGTATCATGGAGAGAGCGGGGAGAACTATAAAAAGAGTAATGAGGAAAGGGAACAGGAGCAGAGAAAAGACGAGTCTCCTGAAGACAAACGACCTTAGGGGAGTGAAGAGAAAGAAGAAAACGTAAGTCAATCCTTTGAGCATTAAGACTACGAAGATTCCACTGCAAAATGGACATAATAAAAGAAAAAGAAAAAAGAAACTAAGAGGAGACTAAAGGACGAAAAAACAACGAAAACAGACAAAAGAAAACCATAAAAGGAGGCAAAAGCCACCGAAAATAAGAACGCACAGAAAAAGAGGAAGGACACACATAGAAGGAAAGAAATATACACAAATAACAATAAAGGTAAAACACACACACTTATGTACAACTAAGAAAAGGTGAATGAGGATAACGTGGAGAATTAAAAGGAGGCAAAAGCCCACAAAAAAAAGAAAGGGAAGAATACACACTTATGCACAACAATGAAGAGTCGGATGGGCGAACGGGGAGACAGATAAATACAAATAATGATAAAGGGAAAAATACACACTTATGTACAACAATGAAGAGGTGGATGGGTTAACGGGGAGACAGAAGAGAAGGAGGCAGAGGGGAGGACCGAAAACCGGGGGGCATAGGGAGGCTTGACAGCGAAAGAGAAGAAGAAAGAGGAGGGAAGGGCAGAGGACGAAAGAGAGACAGAAGGAAGAGAAGAAGGTTGGGAAGGGGAAGAGACGGAAGAGGGGGGGACAGGGGAAGGAGGAGGTGGTTGAGGGGTAAGGGGCAGTGTAGAGGGGACGGGATGAATGTCAGCTGAAACGGTAAGAGGCGGGGGACGAGAAGAATCGAGAAAGTCTTGAATCTTGGGAATGGACTCAAAGGACATGTTTAAGTCAGAGGGAGGGCGAAGGCAGGAAGAAGAAGAAAGAGATGGAGAGATGGAGAGGAGGAGGAAGGAGGCAACCTCTTTTTCTTCTTCTCACCGGGACTCGGACTCCGGACATTACGGTGGAAGTCCCTGCGTTTAGAAGAGGAGTGGGGGAGAGGGAGAACGGGAGGGACGGGAAGGAATTTTGGAAATCCGTTTGGTAGAGACAGGAGATCGGAAGGAAAGGGAACCACGAGACGAGGGAGGAGAAGAACTAGAGGAAGGCTTGGGATGGGACCGCTGGCGGGTGGGGCGGTGAGCCAAACCAGAAGAAGAGGGGCGAGTAGAGGAAGTGGAAGGAGTGGAAACGGAAGTAGGAGTAGAAGAGTCAAGCACAGAGAAAGAGTTAGACAAAGGGATAGAAGACGAAGAGACAGTAATAGTAGTGGAGACAGAAGAAACCGAAGGCGTAGAAGTAACGGAAGAAAGGACAGAGAGCGGAACAGAGGAAGGAGAGGACGAGGACAAGGGAAGCGGAACGGAGGGAGTGGAAGAAGAGACGGGAGGGTGAGAGATAAGTGCACTAATCGGACGAGGTGAGAAGCCCAGGCGAAGAGCTTCCTTACGGGCAGTAGAGTGAGTAAGGCCTTGTTTTGCTTTAAGAATTGTAACTTCAGATTCAAATTTGTAAACGGGGCAATCATAGGAATAGGCAGGATGGGAGGCTTTACAGTTGAGGCAGCAGGGGGTCGTAGACGGGCATTCATCAGCAATATGGCCAGGTTGCGCACAGTACGGGCATGTAGGGTAGTCGGGGTTGAGAGAGCGACAGTATTTTACGGGATGGCCAAAACGCCAGCAACCTTTGCACTGCTGAGGGCGGGGAAGGGATTCTAAGACGTCGATGCGAGTACCACCGACAATAACGTGAGAAGGGAGAATATTACCATCGAACGTTATTTTAGCGATATTAGAGGGATAGCGGCGATTGTGGCGAGGTTGGATGGTGTAACAGACAATATTAATTACAACATGGTCTTGAGCAACAACGGCCTTCCCAATAAGGTCGGCGCAATCTTTGAAGTCCCGATCACCGAGTTGGATATAAGAAGGGATCAGGACAGTACCTGTGCACGAGTTCATTCTTTGGTCTTTAAAAGCAGGGATGGGAGTACCGTTGGGGTCTGCAAAGGCCGCCATAGCAGCAGCCTGACTCTCGTTTTGCACTGTAACTAGACGGGAATGATCATGACGAGAGTGGAAAGTGACATCCTTGCCCACCTTCTGAAGGAGACTGAGGTGGAACAGAAGGTCATCGCCGGCAAGAGGGGCTGAGGCGGGGATAGAAAAGAATTTAACAAAATCGGCAGGGGCAAAGAGATCGGAGAGAGGAAGAATAGAAGAACGAGGGCGAGCAGAAGAAGCAACTGAAGGAGATGGAACCGAAGGAGAAGGAACTGAAGAAAAAGAAGGAGAATATGGTTCGAAAGTGATGATGTGAGATGAGGAAGCAATGGAGGAAGAAGACGAGGAAGGAAGAGTGGCAGATGCAGTAGAAGGGACAGCAAACGACGGAAGAGAAGAGGGCTGAACTGGCGGAGCGGGGAGGGATATGGAAGAGGAAGCTGTAGAAGAAAGAGCAGGCTGAACTAATGAAGAATCGGAAAGAGAGGTGACACACTCCACGTCTACCAAAGTCGAAGCCGAGGAAGGCGCCGGAGAGCGGTCAATGAGAAGAGAGTCAGAGGTTTGAGCTGGTACGGTACTAGGAGGTACGGATGCGTCTAGGGCGGGGGTAGTGGGGTTGCATGGACGGACCATGATGACCCAAGTTGTTTTTACTATTCTAATTTCGGTTTGTCGGAAAACGAAAAAGGAAAGAAAAACTAACCAAGGGGAAGAAAAGAAAGAAAAAGAAAAGAAAAATCAGAAACAAAGCAAAAATAAAGAGCGTATCATAAGAGCTAACAGAGCCCCCCGTCGCGAGTCAGGAAGCTCCGACCCCCACACCGACGGCACAAACAGGGGCAGGTCCTAGGGGGTTTCATCCCCATACCCTACCCCCCTAGACAAGGGGGGATAGCACCACTACGTACAGAGAGGCCTAGCTTAGGCAAAACCGCTATACTGGGACTGAGGGCAAAACGAATTGCAAACATCCCCAATCTGTACGTAATGGAGGGCAGCCGGACAGAAGCCAGGAAACCCACCAGGAAGGTAGACCGGACCCCCGGAAACCGAGACCGGGCCTCACTGATGGGCGGTCCATGGAGCGACAGCACGGGCGACCGCGCCGCCGCCCCCGGTACCAACCCCCACGTGCAGTGAGCTAGCTGCCACTGCCCCTGTAAACGGGTAGGAGTCAGAACTCCCCACTCAGCGAGGGAAGGCGTCTTGAGCCTAGCCGGCACAATTTAGTGAAAAAGGAGGAGGAAACCCTCCGCAAAGCGAGGTCAAAATCGGGAACCAGAAAAACGCCGTCACCGGAAGGTTCCGCGTATCCCAAAGACGACGGGGGGGTACTTCGTCCACGACGCCGCTGTAATCCCTGCTCCGAAGAGTGGATGACAGCGACCCCGCTTCGAGCCCCGCCACCACGACAAGGTGGCTCCCCAACGGTGGGGTAGTCATTATCAGTTTTCTTAACATTTCTTCATCCAAATAGTTAAATACCACTCTCATATTGGTTATTATTCCATATGCTCCTCCAATGATCATGTTAATATGCTTCTCCGGGGATAGATCATCTTGTATTATCACTCCAAGGTCCTTCTCATGCCATGTTTTGCCGATTATTTCAATTCCTAATTTGTACTCCCAGCTTGGCCTTATCTCACTTGTTCCCACTTCCAAAACATGACACTTTTCTGCATTGAAACTCATTTTCCAGGTTTGGCTCCATCTGTGCAACTCATCTAGGTCCTTTTGAAGATCCTGACAACTTTCTATACAGGTGACATTCTTCATGATCTTAGCGTCATCTGCAAACATATTCATATGACTATTCAAGTTTTCTGGCATGTCGTTTACATAAAGTAGGAACATTATCGGACCCAACACTGATCCCTGTGGTACTCCTCTCATCACACTCCTCCACTGTGAATATTCGTCTCGTATCGTGGTCCTCATTTCTCTTCCTATTAAAAAGTTTTCCATCCATTTTAACATCCTACCATGTACACCTCCAACAACCTGCAATTTCCACAATAACCTTTTGTGAGGCACCCTGTCAAAGGCCTTTTTCAGGTCCAGGTAAACACAGTCAACCCATCCCTCTCTCTCCTGTGTAACATCTACAACTCTGCTACAAAAGCTTAATAAATTAGATACACAAGATCTCCCTTCCCTGAATCCAAACTGTTTCTCGCTAAGCACCCCCTGTCCCTCAATGAAGTGTGTCCACTTTTTCCTTATAATTTTCTCACAAATTTTACAAACAATGCTGGTGAGGGACACCGGTCTGTAGTTAAGCGGATTTTCTCTGTCTCCTCCTTTGTAAATTGGTACTATGTTAGCTCTCTTCCATTCCACTGGCAGGTCTCCCTCATTCAGTGAAGATTTGATAATTTCATAGATTGGTTCCACTAACTCTTCCGCACATTCTTTGAGGATCCATCCAGCCACTCCATCTGGTCCCATTGATTTCCTCACGTCCAAATCCTGCATCAATTTCAGCACTTCACTTTTTGTCACTTTCATTTCAGGCATCTGTGGTGTTCTCATTTCTCTATCAGGTTCTATAAACTCCTCCTCTTTTACAAACACTGACTGAAGCTTTTCATTCATAACTTCACACAATTCTTTATCTTTCTCATAGCTGTTTGTTCCAACTCTTAGTCTGACTATACCTTCTTTTGTTTTTATTTTTCCATTTACAAATCTATAAAAATAGTTTTGGCTCATTTTTGCACTTCTCTACAATATTCCTTTCATATTTATATTGTTCCTCGCGTTGTATCTTTACGTATTCATTTCTTTTCTCCTTGTACTTATTCCAGTTATTTTCACTATGTCTCTTCCGTGCTATATTCCAGGCTCGGTTTCTTCTATCCTGTGCCTTACTACATCTTATATTGAACCATTCTTTTTCCTTCTTTACCCCTGATTGGAACCTTGGGACATATTTATGTATCCCTTCTTCATATACTTTCAGGAAAAGTCTATATTTGTCTTGAACCATTTCCAGGCTTTCTAGTTCCTTCCAATTTATACTTTGGAAATAATGTTTCAATGATTTAAAATCAGTTTTAGCATAGTTGTATCTATTTATTTTTATGTCCTTCATTTCTCTCCTCATTTTTTCCCAAATCCATCTCCATTTCTAATATCTTGTGATCACTTTTTCCCAAGGGACAACGATAATTTATCTTTCTAACATCATGTGGATCACTGGTGAAGACTAGGTCTAGCCTGGATGGTTCATCCATCCCTCTGATTCGTGTGTTTTCTGTAACATGTTGTGTTAACATGTTTTCTGTTACTAGATTCAGTAATTTACTGCCCCAAGATTCATTATTATTTCCCGCATCTAACCCTTCCCAATTGACTTCCTTACAATTGAAATCACCTGTTAATAATAATTTATTTCTCCTATTAAAAAGTATTTTTAGTGCATCTAGAGATTCTGTGATTAGTTGATCATATTTATCCCGCTTCCATGCTCTAGTTTGTGGTGGTATATAAGCCACTGCTATATCAGTTGCTTTGTTGTCCTTGTCTTTTATTGTCACTGCTATAATTTCTGATCTATTATTGCCTAGGTTAATCTCCCTTGCTTCTATATTTTTGTCAGTCATTATTAACACTCCACTGCCCACTTTTCCTTCTCTATTTTTTCTCCACACATTGTACCCTTCCCATCCCAACACTCCCAATTCAGTACCACCTCTCAACTTTTTTTCTGCTAAGCACATAATATGTGGTTTATATTTCTCAATATAGTCATTCAATTCTAATTTCTTTGACAGCAAGCCATCCACATTACTATACATCAGCTTCATCTCCCCCCTTCTTACACCTTTCTTTTTTTCTCTTTCCCTAATATTCCCAGACTCTACTCCCCCCCCCCGCTTCCACTCCACCTTCTCTCCCTTGCTCCCCCGTGCTCTCCACCTGCCCTGTTCCTCTCACTTGTTCCTGGTTTACACCAGTCTCTCCCTCCTGTCCTTCGGTACTGGTACTCACTTCCCCTGTCCGACCGTTCATCCCTAAGTGCTCTGTTTGCCCCTCCGTCTTCCTCTGTGGGCTTTTGATGAACCATTTCCTCTTCTTCGTTCCTACCAGTCTTCAATAAAAAAAATCCACTTCTTGTTCTGTTCTTTTGGCATTCAATTCCTTCACCTCATCCCTCAAACTTTTCATTTTGTTTCTTTCATCTAAGTCCAAGTCTTTTTCGATGTAAATATGCTTCAGACAATCCTTATCTTTCAACCTCCATTTATTATTCATGATTTCCTATACTATTCCTACTGTGCGAAACTGCACTTTCATTGGCCTAGACAGGCTAGACTCTTGTTTATATTTTCCAATTCTATGCATGTCTTCAATTTCATTCTCCCACTCTCTCACACCCTCGTCCACTACCTGTAGAATGTATGTATGTATGTATGTATGTATGTATGTATGTATGTATGTATAGCATGATAAATAAAATAAAATAATTACCACATAAATAACCGACACAAATCTACCTGTTTATTTTACTGGGACTTCATATTTTGTGTGAAACTATCCTACCCCTTTAGGGAGTGTAGATTATATCAAATTGATGGATGAAAAAAATGCTCTTGGTTCTGTACCTGGTTCATAACCGTTTGTTGTGGTGGTGGCGGCTCTTGCTGCACTGGTGGCTGTGAGAGAGGTTGTGGTTGTGGTTGTTGTTGGTATTGGTGTTGTTGGTGGTATTGTTGTTGGTGTTGCTGTGGCTGTTGGTGTAGCTGTGTATGTTGTGGCTGTTGGTGTAGCTGTGTATGTTGTGGCTGTTCGTGTAGCTGTGTATGTTGTGGCTGTTCGTGTAGCTGTGTCTGTATTGGCTGCTGTTGAATCTGTTGCTGTGGTTCATGAGAATGCTGTTGTTGTTGTTGTTGTTGTTGAAGTTGTGGTGGTGCAGTCATGGAGGGTTGCTGTGGTGGTGGTGGTGGTGGTTGTTGAGGCATCTGGTTGGCTGCTGGGGGACCCTGCAATCAATTCAACAGTCAACATCACCATTATTATTATTATTTACATTTTTTAGGACCTATCAACAGTAAAAAACAAAAAAGAAGCAAAAGACTACCAATTATTGTTATTATAATTTTTGGCTTCACGCCCTAATGGCAGCATATGGGCAAATCCTATTCAGGGCTGCCCCATTGTCAAGTTTGTAATTTTGAGATCACATACAACTTGATACTATGTCTGTCTATGTCTACCCCTCAGTGCATCTCTCTCCACATTCACAGACTTGCATCTTTCAAGCCAATTAAGATCACCCATCTTCTTTACATGTCAAACCATCCAAGTTTGCTTGTATGCATATCTTCGCTGATACTCTTTATCTATATTTTATTAATTTCACCACAACACCAAACACCTCCAATTAAATTAATGAAAGCATATATGTGATCCACCGGGATTCGAACCTGGGTTATCACACACAGATTTTTAAACACTAACCATTACACCACCAACTCCTCATTAGGTATTCCTGCAGTTTGGCCCCACACACTTATCTCGCCATTCTCATTTTGTTACGTTCCATTCTGTTGATATCATCCACGTTAACTGGTCACTCCGCCTCTAATACATGAAGCATACATCTTTCACTTTAAGTGGATGTCTTCTCATAATTAAATTTGGCAGCATTTCTCTGAACTTTCCCCAGCTACATCTAACTCTACCTATAAATTTGCTTGGTCGGTGACAGAAAGAGAATACCACCTAAATCCTACGTTTAGCTCTATCTATAACAAATCAATATACAGTATTATATGCAGGGTTTGTAATGTGGGTGAGGGAAAAATTATACCACCCAAACCATTAATATAAGTACTGTACCGACAATAACTATACCATAACTTATACAGTACAGTCGACCCTCGATTTAACGCACCCCGATACAACGGATTTCGGATTTAACGGACTCTGTCCGTAGCCGGACAATGGACCCAGCAACGGACAAAGTCCGTTGCTCGAAAAAAAGTCCGGTAATTGGCTGGCGCGGCGTACCAGTTTCCCGGCAAACCCCTGTACAGTATTTCTATGTTTTTTATTTGTTTATCTCGGTAATGAAAGAAAAATTTTATTAAAAAAAAATGTATTTTTATGTGCAATATGTAAGGAAAGACATAAAAACACCCGGAAAGTTAAAAATCTTAATTTTCGAGGCATATTAGGGCTAAATCGGTGAAGTCCGAAGGCGATTTTCCAGCTACGGACACCGTCTCCCCCCCTATTAGTCCGTTAAATAGAGGGTCGACTGTATATATATTACAATACCTGTGGTGTAGTATGTGTGGGTGTTGGTTTGACCATGGCCTCAGCAGTGGGAGAGTTGCCAGAGTTAAGTAGTTCCTTGGCTATGGTTGCAGTGGCCTGTATATTACCAGATTCCATATCGGTACCTTAAAACAAAGAGATATTTGTTATTAAAATTTAATGTTCACCACTTTCATACACATATACATACAGAGCACTCCCGTTATCCGAGCTCCAAGTATTCGCGAAACTCGTTATCCGCGGACACCCCTAAATATCCCATTACTCGTTATCTGCGCAAAAAAACCCATAAAATACCAGCTATTCACGGATTTGAATCTGGCAGGCAGATGCACATCCCAATTCTTGTTTTGGTCGGCCATATTGCAGCTCACAGCCCCCCCACCAAAGTCACCAGTGTTGGAAAAATATCAATTTAAAAGTTTTTTTCTGCCCAAACCTCCCGCGTTTATTAGGGCTTTTAGTGTATTCAGTGATAGGGACAGTGGGCCTGGTGGTAGGGATCTATCTAGATCATCCCGATTCTTGTTTTGGTCGGCCATCTTGCAGCTCACAGATCACCCACCAAAGCCACCATTGTGTTGGAAAAAATACTTATTTACAAGTTTTTTTCTGCCCAAACCTTGTATCTCCCGTGCTTATTAGGGTCTTTAGTTCATTCAGTGATAGGGACAGTAGGCCTGGTGGTAATAATGAAGGAATTAAAGCCCGGGACCATCAAAGCAAAGAGCTATGGCCGGCCAAGCCTACCGACGTCGTGTCGGACAAAAGTGGCAAAATTATGCGGATGATTTAGGCTAGGCTATATATGACTGATTTCAAATCAAGTCTGTGTGGTAAGTAATTTCCTCATATGTATTTATAAGTATTCTCCTAAAAAATATGTATTTATTGGATGTATTTGGGGGGAAATGAGGGTCTAAGATGGGTGAGCCTGGTACGACCTAAGTCAATTTCCCATTGAAACCTATGTTAATTAGTGCCCACGCAGGAAGGGGGCCGGTACGACCTAGGCACGAATACTGGGAGTACATACACACATACATACATACGGGTTTAAAGACCGCAACCGTCCACAGTGAATGTGGCTTCCATGGTGCAATCAATACTATCAATACAACCAATACACCACCCAAGACAGTTAAAGGTTAACAGATATGCAGCTTACAATGTGTTTAGTGGACTTACTCTGAGGTTGGGTGGGTTGGAAGCCATGTAGAGCGGACCCATCAGGCATCATAATAAGTCCCGGTACTAGTTGTCTACCACCACCACCCATTCCACCACCACCACCATTAACCTCACCACCTCGCTGATCATTCACGCCATCCTCAAGGAAAGTCACCTGTAATGGATTATTCATAGGTTAGATTATAATGTAAACATTGCAAAATAAACAAACCAAAACTTATACCCGAACACAGTAAAAAGACCAAACAACTAATCAAAATCGCTATGTGGAAACAACGCTTAAGTAAAATAATAATTTATAAATAAAAGAACACAATCCACCACATAGGGTGCAAGTTAACTTAAAATTCTACTGTTAAACAGATGAGTAGTATGGTAGGTATTGAGCAAAACAAAAATTATTAATAAATCTATATCATATTTTATTAAAAAGTAAAACTTGCAAAACAAAGAAACCAAAATAAACCGCACAATATAATGACAAAGGAACTTATCAAAATCACTATATGGAAATAACGCATTGAAAATTTAGCAAAACAATATGATGCAGTTTTTTTGTATACAGTTATTAACGTTTATCGTCACAGTTAGGGCGTACCCTTGTTACAGGGACTTAACTGGACATTTGCCATAAATCGCTAACCCAGCTGCCCAAACTCTTGCCTTCTACCAATAGCACGGGATGGGATCGAACTGCAGACCTTTCAATCAGTAGTCAGACCTGCTACCGACCATGTCACGGCCCGTGACAAAACACAAACCCACCACATGTACAGTATGTCACTATATCAGCAAATAAGTTTGTTTCCCAGGCAAACTAATTGCACATACTGTATATTAACCCTTTCGCACACCTCTGAACACAATTGCGTCGTTACAGGGATACTTTAAAACCTTGTGACCATCAGGGATGCTTAGAAACCTTTAGTTTAATTACTTCAACCTCTTGTGTTGTCTTTGACCGAGTTGTGAGCAGAAAACTAATTTTGGAGAGGTAGCCTAATTATGAGATTAAGATAATTATATTTCTGAACACTAAACGGCAACCCCCGGACCTGAAAGGGTTAATGTACTTTCGTCAGATTTAAGGAATTGATCAAATGAGAACTTCTATGTACAACTGCTATGTACAGGTATGGTTTTGATTGGTCTGCCAGATTCAGTAGTCGATCTGTCTATTACTTCATTGGGGGGTATTTCTATGGTATCTTATCCGAGCAAGACTCAATCCTGCAACACTTTTATGAAGTTGGCATGCCAGTCAGGCACCTAACCGTGAAGTTAACACCCATCCAGGTGGCTTCGTTACTGCCTGAAAGGTGGAAGTAAACATTTTTTTATCAATTATAATGTAAAACTTGCAAAATAAACAAACCAAAACAGGGACGACAGAATATAAAGGCAAAAGAACTAATAAAAATTGCTATGTGGAAATAACGCCCTAATCCCTAATGAGTTAGCCACGAACAAACCTCCTCCAAGTCACCCTGTCCCCCGCCAACACTTGTCCCTCCTCCCAGCCCACCCCTTCTCCCCCATACATCTCTCCACTCCATCCCTCCACCTCATTATCGGTCTACCCCTCCCTCTAACCCCCTCCACCTCACTCTCATACACCTTCTTTGTCATCCGCTTGCTCTCCATTCACTCCATGTAACCATACCACCTCAGTACATTTCAGTGGCGTATCTAGGGTATGGCAGGCATGGCACATGCTCTGGGCGACACTTGAAGGGGGGTGCCACTGAGCAGTTTTCATTAAGTCAGACAAGCCATCTTCGGATAGATATTTTTTTTCTTTTTCAGATGTACGATCGGTCTTTGATTATCATGGGTGAGAAGCATTATGGCCAGATTATTGAATCACTTATAAAATTACAGGAATTATAAAACACTCCAATTCGCAAACATGGGTGACAATTTACATTGTATTGGTGGACATAAAATAGCACAAATAATAGCAGCCCATCACAGGTGCAAATATCAAGAGTGAATACAGGACTTTGATAGAATTTGTTGGTCCCAACATTAGTGGCAAAAATCCTACAGTATATCCTATATAGTAAATATAATCTATCTATCTAAAATAGGTATAGACGGCATTTGTACAGTATCTATTGAAAAACTATAAAATATGTCGGTATCGTCTGATATCTGGCGATTCTTGTCCAATATTTGTTTAGTCAAGATCATTGTCTCGTTCTATTTTTCACCATTTTCACTACTGTATATAGAATATCATCTAAATAGTCTAATATATCCATCCATAGGAATCAATTCATCATCATCAAATCTGATGCCCCGCTTCCAGAGGAAGCACTCCAAACGGGATGGCCATGGCGGAAACTGTCTCCAGGCTCCCAGACATGCCCCGACTGACCCACTCCACAGTGCTATTTCCACTAAGTGGATTATGACCATGAACACTGAAAAAGCAGACCCAGAGCAGTCCCTCACCTGGATGGCAGTTCCACCACTGTTTTGCTATTTTATTTACACCAGTGGGGCCCTGGCTGGAAGCATACCAAGCACAGGATTTTTTTGAGGATAGGAACCAGTGGTCCATTGCTTAATTTTCAAAACTTCTCCTCTGGGGGCTTACAGCACCCCTCACCCCCTCTTCATGAACCTATAATACCTCTGGACCCCCCCTACTCAAAATCCTGGATCTGCCCCTGGTCAGATGTTTGAACAGGGGCGTAATTCCAGTGTTTGCCATAGGCGTTATTTTCCGTAGATACGCCCCTGGTATATTTTCTCCCGACATTCTCCACAACATCCACCTCAACACCACATCTCTCACGTACTTCCTCGTTCGTCAGTCTGTCAGTCTGGAAGTAAACATGTTTTGCTTTAATTATCATTCTTAATATATCTTTCTTTATTACCTTATAATTTTCTGTATTGTTATTAAAGAAAGTATAAACAAAAGTAATATAAACTAATTTCATGCTTATAACTGTGTCCTTCTCTTAGTTGGAACTGATTTCATGTGTAAATGCTATATCTACCTTTATTGCTTCTAATTGAGCCATAGAGGTAGAAATACAGTCAACTCGCTATGTAGAGGAATAATTGGTTATACTGTAGTGTTTTATAATGTAACACTTGCAAAACAAACAAACCAAGACAGGGACGACACAATATAAAGACAAAAGAACTTATCAAAATAGCTATGTGGAAATAAAGCTTTATTAAAATAATATAAATATATACCGGTAATTCTAAAATAAAAGAACACAAAACCACCACATAACAGAACACAAAGGTACAGTATATGGAAACTTAATATGGTGAAACATTCCAATTAATATTATTGATGGAAGGAAAATCATAAAGGCCTTATCATCAGTATAGGGGCCGTATTCTCATCACTCCACTACACTCTTCCTGATACTGATTACGATTCATCGTATTTACAAGGCCCAGGAGATAGTAAAGTAAAATGTAAAACTTGCAAAACAAAGACAGAAACCGCACAATATAAAGCCAAAAGAACTGATCAAAATCACTATGTGGAAATATCACATTGAAAATATAGCAAAACAATACTATGAAACAAAAAAAATAATAATAATAATTACTAAATCGCGGAGGGGAGTCATTCTGATTGGCCGGTGCTAAAGCCCATACTATGGTGTTCCCGATCGGTCGGGTTGTGCGTCCACTGAGAATACGGCCCTAAGATAGAAAACCCACACTACTACCGCTGTTACTAATAAATAAGACCTGTGAAGACAAAATAGCTGTAAGATGTAGGTGAAAAAAAAAAAAAAAAAAATAGAGAAAAACAGTAGTAAAAACTGAGTGCAAGAAAGAGTTAGAAATGTGGTGAAAAGTAGAAAAAAATAAAGTAACAAGAAATTAGTTAAACAAAAATCTACAATCTATAGTCTACTCAGTATGACAAGTTTTGACATCCAGACCATTAACCCCTCATAACTCAAGAAGAACTTGAGCAATCAACCTGACATTTCAATCACTTGGGAAGAGTCAAACTGTAAATAGGCATGACATTTTATAGCTTGCATCCTAGACTTATCCCCCCTGATACTACTCTCTTTTCCGCGGTTGGGGGGCTTCGGGGACGGCGACTGGAGCTTGATGGGGGATGGTTGTGGTTATTTCCCTCCCTCTCTCCCCTCGAGCTTTCGTCCTCGGCTTGACTAATTTTGAGTAGTTTTTCATTCCTCATTCTATGTTGTTCCCCTTCTATTCTTATTCTGTCCCATTCGGCTGTCCTCGGGCGGCCTATAGCTCATGTCTCCCTGGCCTGGCTAGGTAGCAGACTCCTGACCTGATTTGTCTCTTCGGTTGCTGATGTGGCCGAACTGACTTGTTTCCATTCGGTTATGCATTTTTGCTTCTCGATGTGATTTTTTCTACCTTTGACCTGATCTCTCATTCTTCGCCCTGATCACTTCTTGGTTGGTGTTGCGGTGTAGCAGTTCTTGCCTCATCCTTCGGTCCTGCCCTATAATAGCTCTGATGTGGAGCTCATGTGGTTCGGCTGAACTGGTGAAATGGCGAGAAATGTCTGCGTATCTTCACCTTCCTCGATTTGTTCCCCTACTGCCCTTCCCTCTCTATCTTGACTCGTTTAGTTATATATCTTGATCGAATCCTTCGGGCCAGCCCTATGAGGGTTCTTTGTAGAGCTCAGTGGTCTGGTTAAACTAATATTTAAAAAAAAAAAAAAAAAAAAAAAAAAAAAAATAGCCTTGTACGTGGCTTTAGCTCAGAAGGCTATTAAAAAAATGTAAATCACCATCATATATAGTACAGTCCTCCCTCGGGTAGCGCGGCTTTGGACAGTGCGGTTTTGCTCTAACACGGGTACCCCAAATGTGCCGAGTCAGCATCTAACACGCTTTGTTTATGTAGCGCTCGTGGCGGGTGGCGGCTGGTCGGCATCTGTCGGCCTGTGACGGCAGACTCGTCAGACCCGTATATACCGGCGTGTATAAGACACATTTATAAACCTCCAAAACCATGGATGGCCTTATACTACGTATATACTTTCAATGCAAGTTAATTTGAAACACCGAGATTCGTCAGCTGATTTTCCGTGTGTTATTGTTGAGTCAGTTTGTGTGTGTGTGTGTGTGTTGTTCTTGTGTGGCTATGTCTAAACCCGAGTTATTTCTGTATGCAATAATATGTTATTATAATTTACTCTATGGAATTGAATTTCATTTTACCAAATAATATTTATAATAGTAAAAGCCAAAGAAAAATACATTAAACTATAACTCTAATGAAGGCGGTAGATTGTTGGCAAGTTTAGCCAAGCTGCTGCCGCCTGCCTCACACGCAGACGACATGTGGTTTGTTATTGTTGTACTACAGCTGAGCAGCATTGTTTTTGTGTCAAATAAATAGCATTTCATAGTACCAATGGTCTTAATTGGATATATTATTGACCCCTAGTATGAAGGTATGTTGCCAACGTAATAATACTGACAAATAAATAGATAAATCGGGTGGTAAATGGGTAAAAAAGGGGACTTTGGGGAAGTGGCCAGAACCAATAGAATTAATCCCATAAGTTCTTTGCTTTGTGTAGCGCGGCGCGGTCCCAGTACGATATACCCGCGCTACCCGAGGGAGGACTGTATATTCACTGTAAGTAGGCGAGAAATCATGACTTCTAACCTCTGTCACTCAAAACTCAAAAACTACTAGAGTAATCGAGCTAATATTTTTACCATTTGGGAAGAGTCAGTCAAGGAATAGAAGTGGAAATTTACAGTCAATTTGCTCTAGGCCTTTTTGAGTTACAGAGGATAGAGGTCATGATTTCTCGCCTACTTACAGCGAATATACTATAGCTTGCGTGCTCCAGCCCTTGCCGAGATACAATATACTATAGCTTGCGTGCTCCAGCCCTTGCCGAGATACAATAGACTATAGCTTGCGTGCTCCAGCCCTTGCCGAGATACAATATACTATAGCTTGCGTGCTCCAGCCCTTGCCGAGATACAATATACTATAGCTTGCGTGCTCCAGCCCTTGCCGAGATACAATATACTATAGCTTGCGTGCTCCAGCCCTTGCCGAGATACAATATACTATAGCTTGCGTGCTCCAGCCCTTGCCGAGATACAATAGACTATAGCTTGCGTGCTCCAGCCCTTGCCGAGATACAATAGACTATACCCTGTTCCAAATAGGTAGGCCAGAAATTGTGAACCCTAACCTCTATAACTCAAAAAGGGCTAGAACAAATGGGCTGCAACATTTCCACACCTATTCCCTGGCTGACCCTTCCCAAATGGTAGAGATATTAGCCCGATTACTTTAGTTGTTAGCGAGTTATAGAGGCAAATGTTCAAGAGTTTTTGCCTACTTACTTGAAATAGGGCATAGAGGCCATAATTTATAAACTTGTCATAATGAATTGGCCATGGTTATAAATATTACCTTTCTGGTCTTATCTGGATCTGACTTGGCCCCATCCGTCTTGATGGCAGGTTTGCCTGGCTGTGGCTGAGGATGAGAGAACCCCAGAAGCTGCAACATGTTCTCTGCTGCGGCTCTCTTGGCCAGCTTCTTGTTAGGTCCGCTGCCCTGAGCATTCTGGCTCCCCACTGTTACCTGCATATTATAAGGATTAGGAATATGATATGATTGTGATGAAGAGAAATTGATTGTTGTTGTTGTTGTTGTTGTTCCCTAAGCTGCCTGGCCGAACAGCCCCGAGTCCCTGAGAAAGGCCATGGCCACGATCGGGCTTTCCCACAGAGCTCTCATTGAGTGTAGATTGTGTTGTTGGCGTAAGTGGTTGTGTGAAATGCAGTCTTCTATGATGTGTTTAATGGTATGGGGTGCTGTGTTACATCCCGGGCAGGCGTCGACAACGGAGTCATCCAGTCTCTTCTGATAGCTCAGGAGAGCTGGATGGTGTCCGCATCTCAGCCTGGCCAGGTGGACTCTGTCCTCGCGAGGAAGGGAGGATTCGGAAGGATGGATTTCGGGAGGTCGTGCATGCAGCTGTGTGTTGTCTGTGAGTGAGTGGATGGATCGGTGAGAGATATGAGTATGGATGTGCTTCTGGATGTTGGTTCGGGGTGGGCAGGGAGGGAGAGAGGACAATAATTGTGTGTGATACCGTGTGCTGGGTGTTGTTTTGATATTTCTTGGTGTCTGTGGGTGTGTTGCCATGTAGTTTAGTGGGTGGTCTTGGTTCGTGGAGGCTGCTGCCAGGAATTGAGTGCCTCTCATGTCCAGATGGTCTTTGACTTTGAGGATTTTGGTTTCTTGATGTAGGTGATCTGTGGGTGCAGTAGCTGTGCAGCCTGTAATGATCTTCAGGGCTTTGTTTTGAATAGTCTGTAAGGTCTTATGATGTGTTTCAGCTAGGTTAGAAGCCCAGGCTGGGCTTGCGTATTCCATCACTGATCTTATGTATTGTTTATATACTGTGGTGGTAGTTTCTTTGTTGTGTCCAAATTTTGTGTGAGCAAGTGACCTGAGGGCGTTAAGTCTGGGTGTCAGTTTCTTTTTAATGTTTGTGGTGTGCTGTTTGAATGTCATATGAGTATCATATGTTACTCCTAGGATTTTGGGTGTGTGTGTATGTGTTAGGGGTGTGTTGTTTATGGTGAGTTGAGGGATGTATTCGTGTTCTGTCCAACTTGTGAGCAGGGTTGCGGTGGATTTGGCTGGGGCTAGATTAAGTCTGTTTGTAGTGCACCAGCCATGTAGTGTTGAGATAGGGTTGAAGGAGATCTGTTGCTCTTTTTGGGTCATGGTGTGTGCATGTGAGTGTTATGTCATCTGCATAGGAGGCTAAGTTTATTTGGGGCGTATTGGGTGTAGTTATATCGTGCATGTACAGATTGAAGAGTGCGGGCGATAGGACGGATCCTTGTGGGACTCCGTTTGGAAAGTTTCTGATTTTAGATGACTGACCGGCAAAAGATACGTGTGCACATCTGCCTGCTAGGAAGTTGGCCAGCCACCAGAAATTGATTGTAATAAGTAACACCCTGTTCCTAATATTAATCATCAATTACAAACTCCAATGTACTTGAATAAACTAATGAAAGCATATGGTCCTCCCGAGATTCGAACTCGGGACACCACACCCAGAACATAAGCACCTGAACCATTACACCACCAACACCAATGACGAATACTGTATAAATAATCAGGATTTTAAAAAGTTGTGCAAAATGCTTAAGGATCAACACCATGTAGCACCTCTATGAATACTGTACTAGTCTACCAGCACAACTAGAGAATGGGGAAGCTATATTAAAAATATCGTTTACCATATAATCCTCACGGGACTCATTAGACATTGCTCGTACTGTACAGTCGCAAGACGCATTTCAGGCTAGAACTACCTGTCAAACAACTTCTGCCCCTCTCCATGGACATCCTGTTGGCCAAGGACCAGCATAACAAGACACAGCAGTGGAAGGTAAGTCTACCATGCCACCAGGACACAACTCACATCATCAACAATCATTTGGCATATTTACCAATTTTGTTTACAGCTGATTGAGGTATTTCGTTATCAACTGGTACCACAAGCCCTTTATAATCAACATGGGCTTACACTATTGTACATCTTTATTACAACATAATAAAGTCAAAGAAGAAATTCCTTTATCTGAATTCTGAGATAAGACATACTTTATTGTTGCCATTCCTGTCGCCAACTGTATTAAAATATAAAACTTGCAAACTAAATAAACCAAAACTGAGACAAAGACAATGTAAAGTCAAATTAACTTATGTGAATATTTGTTAGCAAGGAAATGTAGGCCTACCAATAGGCACATTCAAAAGCCATATGTTAAATTTTGTTGTTCAAATGGTTTGATTAATAGATGGACATAGGCCATTGTGAAAATTGTTATTGTTTCCACCTGTTGACCGTAATGATGAGTATAATAAACTACATGGAATACATAATAAACTATCAATATTGATATCATTATATATTATCATAAATACACTACTAGCCTGCATGATAAACTCTGCGTTGAGGTACACCCCGTTCGGCCAAAAAAGTATAAACTGGTTCTTTCTCCTTCTTGGTCACTAACCAGTATAATACACTACAAGATTACATAATTACCTTCACATGTTATGGCACATATATTACTAACCTGCATTATAAACTCTCTGCGTCGAGGTACACCACGTTCAGCCAACAAAGTATAAACTGGTTCTTTCTCCTTCTTGGCTTGTTGTATCTGGATGAGGCGAGAGATGGGATTGATCCCTTGACCGTACTCGGGGGCCGCCTTCTGTTCCTGTATAATAATAAAGGCATATATTTACATTGGGGTCATAGTATCCTAGCATTGGATTGTAGCTTATCAAAAAGTCCTTAAACTAAGTACTGGGGGACAAGTTTCAAGCAATCTATATATATATATATATACTGTATATATAAAACAAAAGGCAATACCCCTGCTATCATTATTTACATATTCGTCCCCTAAAAACATTGGTTCCATGTCACATGCATGAAATGTGGTATTTACAGAACAAAGCTTGGATAATAAATATTCAAAGGTAAAAATAATATAAACTAAAAAAAAGTATGAAACTTTCAGTCTATCTTACAAACATTCTTGATTCATTCTCAATATTTGTTAGATACCTTTCTTCAGCCATTCTCTTGTCATACTTTGCCAAACTATCTATCTATCTATTTAATCAGGCCCAATCCCCACTGTTCCTATTTTTTTATTTTAGTTTATTTTTTTTTATTTTTTTTATTTTTTTTTGTGGGGGGGGGGGGGCGACTCAAAACAGAGCAAGAACAGGGACAACACAAAACACAACAGAAAACAACAAACACACAAAAACAAAACACAAATTCACACACATCTAGGTATCCAGGAGAAGACCCAGAGACGAGGGTCACCTAGGTCCCTCCAGCCAGGGGCGTCATTTGGGGGGGGGGCAGCGAGGGGTGCTCGCTCCCCCCCCCCACCCAAGCTTTCTAAGGGGCCTCAAAATCAACTACAGTTAGTAATACTAAAAACAAATATGGGAAAAATTGCGAAATTACAAATAAATATATATATATATTTAGCCTCAATATGTTCAGAGTTAAATATATCTTGTGTGTGTGTGTGTGTGTGTGTGTGTGTGTGTGTGTGTGTGTGACCTTGAGTTTAGCAAGGATATCATCATGATAACGACATATTGTAGGCCTATATCACAGCTGACCGCGGCCCGCACGTGTTGACTGTTGAGTAATTTCAAATTTGAGTGTTTAGTATACTCAGGGCGGTAGAGTTGAGCAGTAGGGCTGCAACATATCTCGTCCCTCCAGGCCCAACCGCAGACAGACTGACCCCAGTATTCCAGTAGGTGTTTTATCGATGAAAATACATTTTGATAGTGCTGTTAATGATAGCAGTGAATAAGTGCTTCTTTTTCGTATCATCGCATGTGTGTTTTGTGGAATGCAATAGGTCATATGACTAGATATTTTGGAAAAACGTTTGAGTTTAAAAGTAGAAACATGAGCAGTTGCGGGGTTCATTGTGAACCATATAATTATTATTTCCCTCTAATTATAAATATTCGTAGAAAACCAATATTAGGCGTATTAACTTCGTTATTGCATTCTCGTTCTCATATAATGAGCTATAGGCTACGTAGATCTCAAATTCATAGCTATAAATAAACCTCAGATGTTCACACATATAATATAGGCTAGGCTAAACTGGGTAATGTTTGCATTTTTTTCACATTACACAATAACTATTGGTGATAGAAAAATTCTGATTGCACCATTGGAACAACCATGAACAAAACTATATTTCATATATAAAACTATAGTCGTTGATCATATTATAACGATCATTAAGTAATTAACATGGTCATGACGTGATGAAGTCCGAACAAAAATGAAAACGTTTATTCGGGATCAATTTCAACTTTCAATTTCAATTTCAGCAAGGTTATGGTCTTCGAAAGGGGTGAAGTCACAGAGTGTGAGGTGAAGCTGAACGGTCAGGCTATGGAGATCGTCAACTCTTTTAAGTATCTGGGCAGTGTGTTGAGTAAAGATGGGACTATGGATGAAGAGGTGCGGGAGAGGGTACAACAGGGGAAGAGGGTTGTAGGAACGCTAAAAGCAGTAACAAGAAATAGGGTGGTCAGTATGGAAGTGAAGAAGTCCTTGCATGACAGTGTGGTAATCCCGACACTGACTTACGGAAGCGAAGCATGGACGTTGGTTGAGAGACTCAGACCAAGAGTGAGAGCAGTGGAAATGAATTACTTAAGGAGTGCGTGCGGAGTTACATGGAGGGATAGACAGACTAATGAGGAAGTAAGAAGGAGGTGTGGTGTGGAGGTAGATGTGCTGGAAAGTGTGAAAAGGAACAACTTGAGATGGTTCGGCCATATGGAACGTATGGAAAGTGAGAGAATGACTAAGAGGGTGTACGAGAGCGAGGTGGAGGGACAGAGGGGGAGAGGTAGACCGAATATGAGGTGGAAGGATGGAGTGAGGAACTACATGAACGAAGGCGGTGCTGGTTGGGGGGAGGGGCGTCGACTGACTGGGGACAGAGGTGCATGGGGGCGGTTCGTTCGTGGCCACCCCTTCGGGGATCGCGGCGTCAGGCAATAGATAGATAGATAGAATTTCAACTACCGTATATTCTCTATTTTTGTTAATTTCTTAACACTGGTTGATAACTTTGGAAAGCAAAGATCACGAAGGTATCCACTGATGCAGTAGTTTATTAATTTTTCAAAGCAGTAAACAAAATTAGTTTAGTTTTTAATTTCCTCAAATTTATTTTTGTGAAAATATTCTATCATTCTTTATGATTCTTATTTAAGGATCTTCCTACCTAATTTCAATAACCACCCTTATATTCCTACTTCCTCTTTTTCTTAGCTCAGTGCTTCCTTTATCGCATTACATTACCCAGTTCATGGTAGCAAAGGGGCTAATAAGCTTTAATTTGTTTTATTAGATAACAGGATAACTTTTTAATCTCCTTTATATAATAATTATATTTTCATTATGATATATAATTATGAAGTTTGAGCGAGGTTTGGCATCCTCTACCCAACCTTTTCTGTTTCTGTCTGTCTGCTTCACTGTCCAGACACCAGTCCTACTTTTCCTCCTGGGGGTGGGTGGCTAGGAATCCTCCTCCTCTTGTAAAATTCACCTACTAGCCGATACAGAGAAAAGGGCGAGGGAATGCGAAAGTGGTCCTGGACCCCTGGTCATGATGTGCTTAGATATATGAAAATAATTCTCAAGACAAATGTCAAGCACAGAAATTAAGCAAATGTAACAACTATTACTGCTACTATAAATACAGCAAATGTAACAACTATTACTGCTACTATAAATACTTGTAAAGTAATTGTGTAAAACGAGTATTATTTATGCCTTCCAAAACTTATCCTTTAAATTAAAGCTATGCCAATTGGAATATCCATTAATGTGTGTGTGTGTGTGTCAGGAAGTAATTGAACCTTTATATATATATATATATATATATATATATATATATATATATATATATATATATATATATATATATATATTATACCTGTATATATATAATTGCTTATTGCTTTAATGACCTCAATATAGCTTTTTATATGGCTTCAGAATGCTCCTAGAATTGCTCATATTTCAAAAAAAATCTCGGGGGGGCTTACAGCGCCCCCCCGAACCCCCCAGCTGATTAGGCTCGCTGTGCTCGCCACCCACCCCTGCGGGAAGGTGGGAACAGGGGGGGCCTCAGAAACAGCCTTTGCCCCTCCCAAGGATAAATTAAATGACGCCCCTGCCTCCGACCACCTGGAGAGGTTCTGATCTCGGTAGGCAAACATGCAACGAAGTCCTATCACCACACTTCCAGGCGCACCCTTCATATTAATCGTCTCCCCGGGCCAGGTGCCCGAACACTCAGACAAAATATAAAAAAAAACAATTTCACGGCCTTCTAAACCTCCTCCTGCCTTTGATTTACGGGTTTGATACCTACAGAGCTGAAAATCTTATATTGTTTTGGAAGTTATATATTTTAATTAAGTAGTGGACTGCAGTAACTAAATGTCAATGCCTTAGATTTCTTATGGTAGGGACTGGCCTTCAGGTACAAGTCTCCCTCGATTTACGATTGGGTTACGTTCCTGAAAACCCGATCTTAAATAGAAAAATTATATAGTGAACCCTAAAATTTATGGGGTAAATGAGGATGCGTTCTTGAACCAGGCAAAATCCAAACACAAACACCTAAAATGTTGTAAATTGGGGCATCATACATACATAAAATTTTAAGACCGAGTGTTCCACACACATGTGCAGTTTCAGTCTCTTGTCCTAATGGCGGCATTCCAGGCAACCCTGTTAAGGGCTGCTTCACTTGTCAAGTTCTTGTATTTGAGATCGGCGCGTATACTGTAGTCCGATCCCAGGTCTTCCTCGGTCCACCCCTTGGTGCAGCTCCCTCAACAATCACAGACCTGCATTTTTTCACCCAATTTTGTTCATCCATTCTCTCCACATGTCCATACCATCCCAGTATACTTGTACGCATCACCTCGCTAATACTCTTTATACCTAAACGTCTCCTCAGCTCAACATTTGTTATTCTATTCTGTAGCCTGGCCCCACACATCCATCTCGCCATTCTCATCTCATTACGCTCCATTCTGTTGACATCCTCTACTTTAACGGCCCACCGGATAGTGAGGGAGACCTGTACTCTTAAACCATGCGAATCATCACAGAAACATTTACAGTTGAAGCCGTAAGGTACTGTAAGTGAAGTACAGTACTGTACACTAGAAAGATACTCCCCTTAGAAAAGTATATAATATATACATAATTTTAAGTTTCCCAGTTTTAGCTTTGAAGGTTCAGTTATTTTCTTTTTACCAACTTTCTTTCCAGACATAGCCTGTAGACTCAAAAGTGAGACATTACAAATCTGGAGGTCTTATTCTAAACTTGTAATATCACCAACCCACTAACAAATTTTCAGCCTTCTAAACCAGCAGTACCTCACTGTTGGGCCATTAGCTCGGTGTTTCACTTGTCTCCCCAAACAAGCAACACCATTGCCTCAATATCTCAAACTGATTCATTCTCAAACATCACCTAGTGGGCATCTGACTAGACACTGTCCCACTGCATAATTTTAATGAGGGGATATTCATACAATGAAAACGTATTGGAAATAGCAGTTGTTTTTCATGACATGCCAGTGGGCTTTGAGCTGAAGTACAGACAAATTTATTCCGATAATATCTGCATTGACAAGATGTCAGGGTATGAGCCTGGGACCCTGTGGCTACCAGATCAATAACAAGACCACTCCACCACACTTACCCTGGAGTGTTTTTAAATACCGGTACCTGCAAAATGGACAGCAATGGCAGTGGCCTCCTACAGGCTCCATGGATGACAACAACAAGGATAGGGCTAAATGTAACAAAAAATATATAGTTCCATGTTACAACTAAAGATTGAATAAAAATAATTCTGTATAGTGGTACAGTCACAGCGGTAAATGCTGGACCAGGGGATGTGTCAAAAACGTGCACACTGGCGTACTGAACATATAAGCAATACTTTGAGCTACTCCTGTAATCCACTTTTGTTCATTTTTATCTAAGGAATACTTCAAAATATATATACAGTAGTCATTAAAAACATGTGTGTGGTGAAGAAAATGGTTCATCCCCAGGTCCAGCATTTACTGCCGTGACTGTACATATCAAAACAATGTGTATAATGGTATACTTGCCTCCTGACCCACCTTAAGGAGGTTTCTGCTCTTCTTCTTGATGGTGGGTTTACGTTTGATACGGACAAGTGTTGTTGGTGGGAGAGCTGGCAGTCGACGCAGCTCTTCCAACATCAATTCTGCAGCACGCTTCTTGCTTACCTAAGACAACAGCAACATATGAAAAGTTAGGAATAATATAATTAATTAATTTCACTCCCAACACTAAACACCTCCCAATGAAATTAATGAAAGCATGTGATCCTACCGGGATTCGAACCTGGGTTACCCCATATAGATCCTAAAAACTCTAACCATTACACCATCAAGACAGTTATAAGTACAGCACATGATCACAATGGATATTCATTTATCGAATAGTGGATATTCATCTAATCATGTACTGTACCCAACTGCACTATGAATAGCCTAATGCTTAAGCAAAAGGAAAGAATAATTTATGGGACACAGATCACATAGGACCGACCGACCAGGTACAGTCAAAATCAATACTTCATTAACACCCTTGCTCATTAACCCGTGGAGCCCCGGCTAGTTTTGTATTGTTTGTTCACCAGAACCCGGCCGGTTTTCAAAAAATTGTTTTATTCCAGAAACAATAGCGACTGGGTTAGGAATGAAGGAAAAACCACGAAAAACCGCTCAAAAAGCTTAAAGAATGGTCCTACAGAGCCCCCGAAAATGTATTTTACAAGAGTAAAAAATTGAAGGCAATTACCCAAAAAAAACAGGTTATTGCGCGCTCACGCGCACGCACGTGGACTTTGAGAGTTTTCAACCATCGGCACGGTTGCGTGGGATACGTACACAGTTCCCATACAAATCTGAGCCCTCTCGAGTGGCTACACCTGAGGTTACGGTCGGAGCAATTAGGGTGACTCGTCAGACACGTCGCTGGGGCTGTGCGCTACATACATCGCCGACGCGCCAGACTCGTCGCTGGGGCTGGAATGGGTTAACTGTAATTGTCACTCAGGTTCAATCAACTTCAATACAGATACTGTTCCATGGAAGAATTACTATTACAGTATACTGTATATAAGGTAGGCTCTCGCACAGGTATCAGTTATTAAGCCCGGGCCACAATCTGAACTCATCCCACTCCTCCTCATTTGCTAGCTGCATGATGTCATACGGTGCGATTAATAAACACCGATCTTGGCGTTTATAAAAGCATTCTTGTTTGTGTTGTGTTAAAAAACAAGCATGGTAGGCCTACAATAACTTCAAAAAATTAAAAATGGTAAGTAATAGGGTTTTTAGAATTAGCTTATGGTACGTCGAAGAAGAGGGATGTTTGGCTCTAATGACAAATAATGCTACTGTAATGCCCTATTCTGCATTAAATTCTACATCAACACCATCAATACATCCAGTCAGGGTCAAAGCCCCTCCTCCACCCATTATTGTATCCCACGGCAGTCAAAATAGAAGGGAACATGATCGCGAGCGTGCGAGTAGTGTAAACATGGCGGGCGGTACGCCTGAATATTACCTCCTTACCCAGTACTGTACAGTACTCCAAATACAGTACACTAGAGTAGGCCTCCTCTCGAGGCAACCGCTAGGTATCCAGCAGACAAGCCCACATCCCATATATAAGTCTAGGGCAAAGCGGTTTAGGATCCTGCCACCATACATACTCAAAGGGACCCATAGTCGGAACTGTCAAGGTGCCAGTACATAAATGCTCTGGTAAAGCAACTCTCTCTGCGAGATCGCCACCGATATACAAGAAGACAAAAATAGCAAGCAGATGAACTGTGGCCCTCCCAGTAACCCAGAGAAGGCCCTGACTCCTGAGTCTCCCTTACCTGTGACCCATATATACATAAAGTTCAGGGACCGTGTCATCCAAAGAGAGTGCAGTTTCAGTTTTCCAGCGGCTTTCCCGGGCTTCATTCTATCTAGAGCAATTTTCATGGTGTCATACCCTATCAAAGGCGGGGAACCTTGTACTGGGACTGCGATTCGATCTTGAATTTCACGCTCGCAAAAACAGGCAAAACACCCGTAAGTTAAGTTTGTTGTCAAGACTAGTTAAGATCTGCCTCGTGAAAACCCAGCTAAAGTCCGTAACTAGGGGCACACCAATTGACCTCACTCAACCTAAATCATCCACGTCATTGAACCAATCTAGTACTGAACAAACATAAATACTATACTGTCCAATAGGCTGTTGAAAAATAGCTCCTTCTCTCTCTCTCTATACTGTATATACATATAAGCAGTCTCTAAGAATGTGTTCATAAGCAAGTAATTATATTTCCTTATTTTTTCTATAGCAATAGGGACAGATCAAAATTAATAGGAATGACAATATGGTACCTGTTCCCTCAGTGTGGTATTCCCCCACCACACACAGTAATAGTAATTAAATTAACACAAGTTCATAAATAAGGGGTAACACTATATAGTACAGTCACTGCAAAATCCAAAAGTCAATAATACTGTATACAATACCTTCTTGCCGGTTCCTTCTCCTTCAGTGCGGTATTCCCCCACCACACACACAGTGATAAAGGTTCGTACATGTGGGGGACCAGATTCTCTCACCACCTCAAACCCAACAGTCAAGCTACGCTTCAGAGCAATCTCATGCACCAGGGAGATCGGCGACTTCAAGTTTGCATTGGGATCTAGGTCCGATAGATCTGAAACAATAGATGATATTATAAACATAGTACTGTAATATGGTACAGAAAAGAAAGCTATAGATACTGTATATCAAAACAGAAAGATAGGTCTATCAGAGTGTGAGCTGAGCGATCTCTGCCATACCCATAGCTTACTCTGACTGTTCCTTTTACTTATATATCTTCTAGATCTCAAGTGACGGCGTCTTTTCCGTGGATTGACCTCCCTACTGCCAACCTAGAAGTTGGCAGATTGGGAGCCAAAGCGTCACATTTTTACCTTGCCCCTCAACTTTCCCTTCATAATTGCTGAGGGGCACAGGGTCTTGGGTGGGGCTTTGGTTTCCCGGGCGTATCCGCACCCTCCTCAGCTCTCTGCTTTGGAGTGGCTTCGGTCACCCAGGCTTTGTTAGTGGTATGCAGGGAGGCTTTTGTGGGGGTGCTCGTTTATGGCCTTGGCCTTGCTCAAAACCTTGGGGCTGTTCGGCCAGACAGCCTGGGGAACAACAACAACAACAACAACAGAAAGATAAAGTATATGGTAATTATTAAATAAATAGCATAATCCTAGGACCCATTCATAGTACAGTATTGTACTCTATCTTCTACAGAGAAATAGACGAGTTACTTGAAAGGCATGTATAGATGTGACATTTGGTAGAATTTGTTAATCAATATTGAATAAAAAATCAACAAGTATGGAAAAAGTACTTGGTAAAAGTATTTATGTTTGAATCTGAACTAAACAGTTAGCATAATGTTATGTACAGTACATATACAGTATTATAATGTAAAACTTGCAAAAAAAAAAAAAAATTGGACGAACACAGTAAAAAGACAAAACAACTTATTATGTAAAACTTGCAAAATAAACAAACCAAAACGTATACGAACACAGTAAATAGACAAAATAACTAATCAAAATCGCTATGTGGAAACAACGCTTAACCCATAAACGGCAAGATAGCTCATAAGAAGTTTTACTGGGCGAGGGTGGCAAAGCTCTTAAGAGGGAGGCCTAAAAAAAACATTTAAACGGCCCCAGTAGCACTAAAAAAATTTTTTTTTTTTTTCCCTATACCTCATATCACTCCTCCACATCCCCTCCTTCCCCCTTTCCCTTCAATTATCACCTATATTCCCTGTTATTCCCTAATTCGTTGGTATATTTTTGTGCTAACATTAGCAAAATGTGTGGAGGATGTGCTTACGTGCCTAGCGAGTGTGTTATACAACCGAGTGTGTGGCTTGAGGCCTTGTGGAGGGAGGGGTTGCCTCAATTTTCTCCATAATTCATGAATGGGCTGGTCCATCTATATTTGCGATTTTGACCAGAAAAATTATATTTTCACTTGTTTTATTGTTGTTACAGGTTACTATCTTCATAGTAAAGGTAAAATAGGCTCATATGAATAAGTAATAACGATATTTATCGTAAAATGACGATTATAGGCCTGAATGTAGCCAATATGCTCGCCCATGGGCTACTAGTTCAATACCCCCTCGACGTTGCCGGGTTAAGTAAAATAATGATTTATAAATAAAAGAACACAATCCACCACATAGGGTGTACATTACTACATGCGCAAGTTAATCTGTTTCCCAAGCAAACTAATCACACACATAACAACGCACTGTAGTCACGTTCAAGGAATCAGTCAATTTGGGAAGTCGGGGACGTTCTGGTAAATTTTTACTAAACTCTGCATGAATAAAGAAACTACATTAAGTGTCAAAATCCTCTATTAAAATCAAATTTGCAACTTGACAAGATAATAACAATAGTACAAAATACAAATATCACTCACTAACGATAGTGCTATCGAGTAGGTACCTGTAAGCATAGCATGCTTCAAAAATCGCTATGTGGAAACAATGCTTAATTAAAATAATAATTCTTTATAAATAAAAGAACACAATCCACCACATAGGGTGTACATTACTACATACATACAAACATACATAAAATGTTAAGACCGAGCGCTCCACACATACGTGCAGTTTCAGTCTCTTGTCCTAATGGCGGCGTTCCAGGCAACCCTGTTAACCTCTGAAGTGCGCATGGGGGTAATTGGAAACGTCCCCCTGTGCTGACGTATTTGAGGTGTTTCCGTCACTAAAATATTCATTGTGCCATTAATAGCATTAATATTTATCCATATGCGCCTATTATGGGTTGTTGTTGTTGTTGTTGTTCCCTAAGCTGCCTGGCCGAACAGCCCCGAGTCCCTGAGAAAGGCCATGGCCACGATCGGGCTTTCCCACAGAGCTCTCATTGAGTGTAGATTGTGTTGTTGGCGTAAGTGGTTGTGTGAAATGCAGTCTTCTATGATGTGTTTAATGGTATGGGGTGCTGTGTTACATCCCGGGCAGGCGTCGACAACGGAGTCATCCAGTCTCTTCTGATAGCTCAGGAGAGCTGGATGGTGTCCGCATCTCAGCCTGGCCAGGTGGACTCTGTCCTCGCGAGGAAGGGAGGATTCGGAAGGATGGATTTCGGGAGGTCGTGCATGCAGCTGTGTGTTGTCTGTGAGTGAGTGGATGGATCGGTGAGAGATATGAGTATGGATGTGCTTCTGGAAGTTGGTTCGGGGTGGGCAGGGAGGGAGAGAGGACAATAATTGTGTGTGATACCGTGTGCGATACCGTGTGCTGGGTGTTGTTTTGATATTTCTTGGTGTCTGTGGGTGTGTTGCCATGTAGTTTAGTGGGTGGTCTTGGTTCGTGGAGGCTGCTGCCAGGAATTGAGTGCCTCTCATGTCCAGATGGTCTTTGACTTTGAGGATTTTGGTTTCTTGATGTAGGTGATCTGTGGGTGCAGTAGCTGTGCAGCCTGTAATGATCTTCAGGGCTTTGTTTTGAATAGTCTGTAAGGTCTTATGATGTGTTTCAGCTAGGTTAGAAGCCCAGGCTGGGCTTGCGTATTCCATCACTGATCTTATGTATTGTTTATATACTGTGGTGGTAGTTTCTTTGTTGTGTCCAAATTTTGTGTGAGCAAGTGACCTGAGGGCGTTAAGTCTGGGTGTCAGTTTCTTTTTAATGTTTGTGGTGTGCTGTTTGAATGTCATATGAGTATCATATGTTACTCCTAGGATTTTGGGTGTGTGTGTATGTGTTAGGGGTGTGTTGTTTATGGTGAGTTGAGGGATGTATTCGTGTTCTCCTGTCCAACTTGTGAGCAGGGTTGCGGTGGATTTGGCTGGGGCTAGATTAAGTCTGTTTGTAGTGCACCAGCCATGTAGTGTGTTGAGATAGGGTTGAAGGAGATCTGTTGCTCTTTTTGGGTCATGGGTGTGTGCATGTGAGTGTTATGTCATCTGCATAGGAGGCTAAGTTTATTTGGGGCGTATTGGGTGTAGTTATATCGTGCATGTACAGATTGAAGAGTGCGGGCGATAGGACGGATCCTTGTGGGACTCCGTTTGGAAAGTTTCTGATTTTAGATGACTGACCGGCAAAAGATACGTGTGCACATCTGCCTGCTAGGAAGTTGGCCAGCCACCGTTTTGTGTTGTTGTGCATGTTTGTGTTGTAGATTTTGTTTGTTAGGTTGTGGCGGGGGATGGCATCGAAGGCTTTACTAATGTCGAGTGTGGCTAATAGTGATCTGTGTGGTGGTCTAGCTGAATTGATGCCGTCGAAAGCTCTTTGTGTAAGGTCTGTGAGAAGAGTGTTTGTGGAGTGCAGTGGCCTAAAGCCATGTTGTGTTGGAGCTAGGGGTAGGTCAGGTGTAATTAGTTGTAATACTAGGCGTTCCATGACTTTGGAGGGGGAGCAAAGGAGTGTGATGGGGCGGTGCGAGGAGGGTAGCGTGGGGTCTTTGTTGGGTTTGGGGAAAGTGATGATGATACCATGCTTCCAAATGTCTGGTATTGTGTTGTGTGAATAGCTGTAGTTTGATATGTTAGTGAGTGCTTGTATGCCTTGTGGTCCTATTATGGGTTGATTATAAAGGTATTAACCTGAAACAACAATAAAACGAGTGAAAACAGCGTTTGGATGGTCAAAATCGGAGATATAGCCCGCGAGTTGTATAATGTATGGGTGAGGCAATCTGCTTTCCCGCCAATTTCCCCCAAGGCCACTGAGACACAGTCGATCGATACTCTCTCTCTCTCTCTTGCACTCGCTTGCTATCAGTGATGACCACACCCTCCAATCGGATTTCTAATGTTAGCACGAAAATATACCTCAGAATAAGGGAATAACAGGGAAAATAGGTGATAACTGAAGGAGAGGAGGAAGGAGGGGAGGTAGAGGACTGAGATTTTGCAAGGCCCAGGGGCCAAAAAAAAATAAAAAAATAAAAAAAAAAAAAATATAAAAAAAATTTTTTTTTTCGATGTCAAAAGTTGATTTTTATTTTCTCTGACTCTTAAGAGTCTTCCCGCAGTGCGCCGGGGGAACTCTTAAGAGTCTCCCCGCAGCTCCCGGGTTAAGGGCTGCTTCACTTGTCAAGTTTTTGGATTTGAGATCGGCACGAATAGTTCGATCCCAGGTCTTCCTCGGTCCACCCCTTGGTGCAGCTCCCTCCACAATCACAGACCTGCATTTTTTTACCCAATTTTGTTCATCAATTCTCTCCACATGTCCATACCATCCCAGTCTACTTGTACGCAGGGCGGGTGCCCAACCCCGAAAAGGGTTGAAATAGGGGAGCTATCCCTCCGCCAAAGGTGACTTTCTAGGGCCTTTCCTAGCTGATGCTGAGAGGATTGGGTTCTAGTCATGTGGTGATGGGCTGGTCTATCAGAGTGAGAACTGAGCAATCTCTGCCATACCCATAGCTTACTCTGACTGTTCCTTTTACTTATATATTTTCTAGATCTCAAGTGACGGCGTCTCTTCCGTGGATTGACCTCCCAATCTACCAAGATTGGAAGCCAAAGCGTCACATTTTTCGCTTGCCCCTCAACTTTCTCTTCATAATTGCTGAGGGGCACAGGGCCCTGGGTGGGGCTTTGGTTTCCCAGGCGTTTCTGCACCTCCTCAGCTCCCCGCCATGGAGTGGCTTCGGTCACCCAGGCTTTATTGTGGTCGGCGGGGAGGGTTCTGTGGGGGCGCCCGGTTATGGCCTTGGCCTTGCTCGGGGCCTTGGGGCTGTTCGGCCAGGCAGCTTGGGGAACAACAACAACAACTTGTACGCATCACTTCGCTAATCCTCTTTATACCTAAACGTCTTCTCAGCTCAACATTTGTTATTCTATCCTGCAGCCTGGCCCCACACATCTATCTCACCATTCTCATCTCATTACGTTCTGTTGACATCCTCTACTTTAACGGCCCATGTTTCTGAGGCATACGTCATTGCACTTCTAACACAATGAGCATGAGCAAGTTAATCTGTTTCCCAAGCAAACTTATCACACATATAACAACGCACTATCGTCACGTTCAAGGAATTTGAATCTCTCCCTCTCTCCAAACCCTGATATGGCTATCCTTGTCCATAGTTATTTAGTACCATAAATTAATTCTATTCTCTGTATTCTGCCTCTTGCACCTATTGAAAGAATAATATAGCAACTAACCTCCTTGAGTACAGGTAGTGGTGTTCTCTGGTAGTGGTAAAGTTTTCATTAACTTGAGAGCCTTGGAAGCAGCATTATGTTTAGCTTGTTGAGCTGTTGTACCTTCACCAACAAACTCACGAGACCCCACACGCAGCGTCACAAAGAACACAGGGTACAGGGGGGGACGGCCATAATACTTCTGTAAAAATGATGCCAGAGATTTACTAAATTTACTGTTATAAATGGGCAAACTGTATATACTCATACTGCACTCCATACACATATATTAATATCAACAGCATTGAAAATAAATTTACTGTTATATATGGGCAAACTGTATATACTCATACATTAATATCAACAGCATTGAAAAACATTAAATCAATAATAAAACAATCAATTATGACATTCTAAGGCTGGACAAAAATCAAATAATTAGTTGTGTGAATTATGATGAGATATAATTGTAGGAAAACTATAGAGCATCTGACTATATAATGCTATACCTCTGATTCATGGCAGCTCCATGCCTTCAGTGCACTACCTCTGTCCTTCAGAGCAGTGACAGACCTATGGGGTACTGTCATTGGGAATATACAGGCAGAAACATGCATCATGGATGTAAAGCAGTCCCTCGGGTGGCACTGCCTATGAGACGTTTGTAGCCCTTTAATATCTAAACGCTGGGACACGTCATACGACGTAATAGCCTTTTTTTTCCTTATTTGAATGGCATTGGAAAGGAGAGAGAGTTACCCATACAGTACAGCTTTAATGTGGGTCTGTCCAGTCGGGGGAAGGTATTCTTTTATTTAATAATTTTCATTTTAGTAAGCGTTGTTTCCACATAGCGATTTTGATAATTTAATTTGACTTTATATTGTCCTTGTCCCAATTTTGGTTTGTTTAGTTTGCAAGTTTTACATTTTAATTCATGACTTTCACCCTCACCAGGCATCCCTATGCTTCCTTCATTGATCATTTTCAATCCAACACAAAATTTAATATTCAACTCAATGGCACAGGAAGATGAAGAAAGTTAAATATAATGGTCTGTGTCTAATAGAAGTATGGATATCATACTTCATCATAACCTACTTACTTTCCTTAACCCCTTCCTTTAGGGAGATAAAATAAGTTAGAAATGACAAATATACATAAATCTGACCGTAGCTTAGGGATTACACACCCACTAGAATAAAGCTGTGAAAGCAAGAGTACAGTAGGTCAAACAAACAGAAAGGAAGGGTGACTTGGTTGAAAATGAGATATGCTGTGAGGGACATTGCAGTAGAGATTGGGTAGTCAAGTCCTCCACATTATAGAGTAGTAAAGTAAACCATATAAAAGCAAGCTAACCTGGTTATAGATGGGCCGAATGTTGGGAGGTACGTTGAAGTAAGGATTGGGTTGTCTTGGAGTCTCCATAAATGAGTACACAGCTGCTTCCCCTCGCTTCATGGTCAGGGCATTCAGTTCCACAGTAGGCGTCAACTTGGCTGCCAAACCATCTGTCTCAGTTACAATCAACTTTTTTATTCACAATACATTACCATTAGGTTTTACTAAGTTCCACTTGCTACTATAAACACACAGTAATAAGTAATTTGTTATACACTGACTATTAAGGAACACCCCATTCTTAACATTAATCCTCTATTACAAACCCCAATGCACTAGAATAAACTAGTGAAAGCATATGATCCTCCCGGGATTCAAACTCGGGACACCACACCCAGAACATAAGCATCTAATCCATTACACCACCAACACAGTTAAATTATATTAGCCTCAAATTATATCAGAATACTGTATGATTAACCCTCCTGGCCCGGGCAGGTCCTCCAAAGGACAGTGTGGGCTACCCGGGCGATCTGACCGAAAAACGTCTAGGCCTAGGCTACCGTATTTTTGTTTAGTTTAACTGCTAGAAATTTCCCACGCATTTATAAACGTAGTGCGGTTTCCAATCTGTAGACTGGTGTTGAGTAGAGCTCTCTAAGTTAACTGGTTCAGTTGTGATGACGATTTCCGTGGAGCGAATTTTTCTGCGATGTTGACAATTAAAATTTAAAACTTGCAAACTAAACAAACCAAAATTGGGACAAGGACAATATAAAGTCAAATCAAACTATCAAAATCGCTATGTGGAAACAACGCTTACTAAAATGAAAATTATTAAATAAAAGAACACAATCCACCACATAGGGTGTACATTACTACATGAGCAAGTTAATCTGTTTCCCAAGCAAACTAATCGCACATATAACAACGCACTATCGTCACGTTAAAGGAATTAGTCAAGTTTGGGAAGTCCGGGACGTTCTGGTAAATTATACTAAACTCTGCATGAATAAAGAAACTACATGTTAAATGTCAAAATATTATTTAAAATCAAATTTGCAACATGACAAGACATTAACAATAGTACAAAATACAAATATTGATAAGATATCTATACTATTACAAAATAATATAAAATACAGTACAGCACTCACTAACGATAGTGCTATCGGGTAGGTACCTGTAAGCATAGCATGCCTCAAGTGACCCCTATCAATAACTACCCTACAAATAACCTACATTTATCGCACAAATAAACTAAGGAAATCGCAAAAGCAAGCAATTGATACTATCGACAATGAATACATATAATATAAAGACAAATAATTGCAAAATATGAAGTAACAACAGATTTAAACAAAGAGTGCTCTTTTAACCCTCTCCGACATATGACGCAATTTTGAGCCTATTAGGGATACTTTAAAGCCTTTATTACCATCAGGGTTTTTTACAAACCTTTATTTTAGTTACTTCAACCTCTGCAGTTGTCTTTGAGTTAGATGTGGGCAGAAAACTAATTTTGGAGAGGTAATTATAAGAGTGAGAGAACTCTATTTCTTATTGCTAATCTGGCAACCTCTGCGTCATATATGTCTGAAGGGGTTAACAAGAACAATCAATTTAAAAAATCATCACTATTAATATTAATTAAAATGTAAAACTTGCAAACTAAACAAACCAAAATTGGGACAAGGACAATATAAAGTCAAATTAAATTATCAAAATCGCTATGTGGAAACAACGCTTACTAAAATTAAAATTATTAAATAAAAGAACACAATCCACCACATAGGGTGTACATTACTACATGAGCAAGTTAATATGTTTCCCAAGCAAACTAATCGCACATATAACAACGCACTATCGTCACGTTAAAGGAAGTAGTCAAGTTTGGGAAGTCCGGGACGTTCTGGCAAATTTTACTAAACTCTGCATGAATAAAGAAACTACATGTTAAATGTCAAAATATTATTTAAAATCAAATTTGCAACAAGACAAGACATTAACAATAGTACAAAATACAAATATTGATAAGATATCTATACTATTACAAAATAATATAGAAAATACAGTACAGCACTCACTAACGATAATAGAAAAAGAAGAAGATAAACAATAAATACAGACAAAAAAATAATAAATACAGACAAAAATTAAGCAGAGGTTATACAAGAAACTTCAAGTTAAAAATGCTTTGATTAAAATTATTTATGTCAAATTTTAGAATAGTCACAATAATTGACCCTAAAAAGATTAAATTTATGGAACAATTTACTTGCCTCAAAACCTCTGTCCACTAAGAGTCTGTATAGTAACCTAGCTCTAGCCCAAAAGTCATCTACTTTAGTGCAGACTTTACAAAATCTTATTAACTGGGAATAAAAACAATTATAAGTTATTTTACTATCGATATTACTACTAGGGAAAGGATAGTTTATTACGTTAAAATTAAAATCATCAACTTTGTGATATACTTTAAGTATGCACTGTTCATTAACAATCTCTATATTTTTATCAAGAAAATTTTCAACTTTATAATTTACGTTACATTGTGTGAGGGGAATAGAATTAGGGTAAATAAGTTTAGCAACTTGATTAAAATTTAACAAATTGCAAACGAGAATATCATCAATATATCTACTATTATTACTTAACAATTTAGCAAGTGCTAATTTTTCTGGGATTTTATTTTTCTTGCTACTGTCAACTAAGTCTTTCATATATTTAAATTCTAAAGCAAGCAAGAATAAATCTGCAATTAAAGGGCTAGCATTTCTACCCATAGGAATTCCTAATATTTGTTTGAAAATGTAAGGCCTGAATCTAACATAAGTATTGAAAAGGAGGAATTTAAGGGCATCTTTAAGTTTAGTTCTATCAAAATATACAGAACTAGTGGGAGTAGAGCTAAGTGATGCATTATTAAAATATGTAAAAACATTTATGAAATAATTACCATCCCTAACGAACCTGTCAAAGTGCAAATCTATAATAAAGCAAAGCTCTGAATATACTAAATCTAAAGGCAAATTGGTATACAAAGTTGAAAAGTCGAAGCTATGTACATTGCTCCGTCTTTCCAAAATATTGTATACCACATTTATCACAGGCTATTAACCCGTGGAGCCCCGGCTAGTTTTGTAATGTTTGCGCACCAGAACCCGGCCGGTTTTAAAAAAATTGTTTTATTCCAGAAACAATAGCGAATGGGTTAGGAATGAAGGAAAAAACCACGAAAAACCTCTCAAAAAGCTTAAAAAATGGTCCTACAGAGCTCCCGAAAATGGATTTTACAAGAGTAAAAAATTGAAGGCAATTATCCCAAAAAATCAGGTTATTGCGCGCTCGCGCGCACGCACGTGGACTTTGAGAGTTTTCAACCATCGGCACGGTTGCGTGGGATACGTACACAGTTCCCATACAAATCTGAGCCCTCTTGAGTGGCTACACCTGAGGTTACGGTCGGCGCAATTAGGATGACGCGCCAGGCGCGTCTCTGGGGCTGTGCGTTACATACATCGCCGACGCGTCAGGCGCGTCGCTGGGGCTATACGGGTTAAATAGATAACATTCTTTACTTTACATGGAGATGTTACATTAACAGAAGAATTTATAAACAATTTTTTTTTATTGGTAATGTAACTTTTAAAAAATGTTTGATGTTCAAAATCAAATTAATTCACACAGAGTGCTTTTCAGACACTAATTTCGTCTGACGTCACAACAATAACATTGATCCGACGTCTCCTTATTGTTTTCGGAGGTGCGGTGACGCAACGATCGGCTTTGTTTACATGCGTCGGACGCAAGGCGTTCAGACCAAGCTGAATAGGCTTTCAAGCTTACGGATTTTAACATGCTGCCCGGGCTCCTGCCCTTCTGCCGCGGTGTCCTTTTAACATGCTGCCCGGGCCAGGAGGGTTAATATACTTTATCTTTAGTCTTAAGCTAACCTGTATGTGTTTCATATACTGCAAGTGCAGCACACTATATCCTATTTAACTTTGCCAGGTATATAGTTCTCAATCATACTAAACAATAATCCTAATCTTGTTAAAAATTCATGTACAGGAAGTAGTACATTAAGTATAAAGTACCGTACCAATAATAATACGTACATGCCTAAATTCTTTAGTATTAAAGGTATTAAACCCCAATTACAGAACTCACTTTGCTTGTTCTGGCGTTGTGTTTTTGGAGGTGGGTGTTTGAATTGTGTTTTCTCCAGAGCGATCCCGGCTGCTGAATGTTGAGCCTTTTTTATGCTTGGTCCTGCGGCTGTGTACTCCTCATTATCACCAAGACGTAGAGTTACTGTAAAGGTCTTCTTGTGGGCCGGACCCTTCTCATCAGTCAGACAGTATTGGTGTTGAATCTGTAGGTGAAGTATGGTACAATTATTATTACCACACTGATACTTCTAGTTCACTAATAACAAACATTTATTATCAACAATTATTGACCAAAAGGTTTGATCAATGGTATGGAAAGGTCCGGCAGTAGTATCAAGAAATGGCTAGTCTTACAGATTTTCAACACTGGGTGTGGATGAGGCGCTGCCCCAAAAGTGCCCAGATTGTTGAGGTTGTTCAATAATTAATGACCAAGCAAAATAACTTTCGTGTGATCGGGTATACAGTACTGAGCTTGAAAATAAATATTTATTCTCTGACATTTTGATTGCTGGAATTTTAATATAAGAATATTTAACCCTTAAAGAGCGGCAGCGGACTTAAGTCCGGCTCCAATTTGCAGCAAGTTAGGAGCATTATTAAGGCTTTTAAAGGGTTAAAATCGAGTGCAAATGGCCGGGAGCGCAGCGGGCCAGACAGCCGACTCCCAGGGCTTACCGCTGCCCATTAACTCATGTTCCCTGTGTTCTCGAGAGGCCGGCAGTGTAGCCAGTAGTGAGCATAGCTGGGAAAAATATGCCGCTATACGCTAAACTCCCATGTTACTGGTATCACTGTATGAGAACCACGAGTGCTACGTAGCTCGTTCTGGTGTCATTTTGAAGCTTTTAGCGCCTAGTTTTTTGCTGGATACATATATTTTCATGCAGATACTTGATTTATCATTCAGGAGGGCCTGAATATGCCCAAATAAGCTCAAAACCCCCCGCTCAACAAGGGTTAAAGATGTACTACACTCATTGCCACAGCAATCTGAAGAAAGCTACTGAGGAACGTTGGATGTCAGTTTACAGAAAGGATACCATGCTTATCATAGGCTACCAGGTACTTAAGTTTTTTCATTTCCCTTTCCGTTAGAGATAAAATAGGCTAAGATCTACAGAACACGCAAACTATGCCCGGGGCGCGGGGGTTAAGGAGAATTGTTGCCATTTTAGTCTCTGGTCATTTTTGGTTGTGACCATCTAGGAGTGTGACTGTTTTTACTTAAAATTCTAATAATAATACCTTATTATAGCGTGCAAGTTCATTGATCAATAACATTGGCGTTTTTTCTTTGCTGGATGCGGAGTCATCAGTGTTGTCGGTGTCAGGGAGTTCCATGGGGGGTATGCTGGAGTTGGTGGAGGGACTGCCACCCTCCCCACCATCACTACTATCACCAACCATCCCCACCATCTCCTGGGGTTGTGGAGGCTGTTGCTGTAGGGGGGGAGGCTGTTGGGGCTGGACCCCCGGCTGTATCGACTGTTGAGGTTGTTGTTGTATTGTGGTCGTCATGGGACTTTGATGAACCTAATGGTAAACAAAACAAGTCAATTAATTTTCATTAGGATAGAATAGGCAATTTGTATGCATGGTAAACTTACCTACCTACCTATTGTTGGGTTCACCACTGTTCTAGTGGTACCTCGTTCTGGGTGGTGATTTGGTGCAGCAGACTGTTGGAATGTTCTAGTACAACCAATTTGGTAATTATAGGGAATAGGCTCGCACCCTTATTTTTCATGTTTTTTCCTCCAGATTTTGAGAAATGAGTGTTTTATGGTCTTAGTTATAATTCCAATATGGGATACACGATGGGTAAAGCCCCCCCCCCCCCCAATGAATTATTGAAATCGTCATCTACTGTATGTTGCCAGCAGGGGGTAAATATCGATTATACTGCTTAAAGAAGGCGTTTGTAAACAGTGAGGATTATAATGTAAAACTTGCAAAATAAACAAACCAAAACGTATACGAACACAGTAAAAAGACAAAATAACTATGTGGAAACAACGCTTAAGTAAAATAATTATTTATAAATAAAAGAACACAATCCACCACATAGGGTGTACATTACTACATGCGCAAGTTAATTTGGTTCCCAAGCAAACTAATCGCACACATAACAACGCACTGTAGTCACGTTCAAGGAATTAGTCAATTTGGGAAGTCGGGGACGTTCGAAAGAGCTCTGAGATTGATTAGAATGGGCGTTTTTTCTATTAATTAAAATGTAAAACTTGCAAACTAAACAAACCAAAATTGGGACAAGGACAATATAAAGTCAAATTAAATTATCAAAATCGCTATGTGGAAACAACGCTTACTAAAATGAAAATTATTAAATAAAAGAACACAATCCACCACATAGGGTGTACATCACTACATGAGCAAGTTAATCTGTTTCCCAAGCAAACCAATCGCACATATAACAACGCACTATCGTCACGTTAAAGGAAGTAGTCAAGTTTGGGAAGTCCGGGACGTTCTGGCAAATTTTACTAAACTCTGCATGAATAAAGATCGGGTTTTATAAATCTGATCAAAATTATTCTCCCACAGTGGATTATACATGAGTAGGCTACAGTATAAGGATTCCATAGACCTACATTGTCCCTAATAAATTATGTATAATAAGGTTGCAAGCCTATTCAATTAGACAGCTGAACTCCATAGACTCTTTCAAAAAACAGTTGAAAACCTTTCTCTTCCGTAGGGGTTATGATCTTGCAAGTGGCACAGTGACAGGTCGTTACAGACTCTAACTGCTGCCATGTTAAATAATTGTTGTTGCTTGAACTACAGGTGAACTGCACCACACTTCTCTTGATTGTGGTGCACTGAGTTACGAGCGCTAGTGAATTCCTCTGGAAGAACTGGCGCTTGCGAGAAATAAAAGACCAGATTATTATTATTATTATTATTATACAGGTATCCCTTGATATCCGATTGGGATACGTTCCTGGAAACCCGATCGGTTAGCGAAATATTGTATAGCGAGTGTTAAATAACCCACTGAACTAAAAACAGTGAAATAACCTTGAGTTAATTGGATATGTTCCTAGACTGCCCAACCCCACCCATACACAACTAAAACTGGAATTGGTACACTTACTTACAAGTACTTAATACTTTAATGAGTCTATATGGCTGATAAGCAAGGCATAATTATGAATTACAGTGCTTATACAGAAACTGAACCACCGCCATATGCAATGTTTTGGTAGAGTTCAGTTAGCGTCACAGTGCGATACTGACGCTCCAACCGTATATGGTACTATGAGGCGCGTTTTTGGCCTAAGCCAAAACTCAAGCAAAAATGCGCCTATTATTTGGACCAAAACAATGCAAATGGCTGTGGCAGTTTAACCTTACAACCTTACGTTAACCTTATGTCTAAGCATTGTAACCCATTATAATGCTTTGCTAATCAGCATTATATAATCATGAAAGTATTGAGTATTTGTAAGTACTGTACGTGTATTGATTAGTTTAATTTAGGGTTAATATACAGGAGGCGCTACAATATTGGTAAAAACTTAAGCTCAATAGCATGTGATTAAGCAATTTTTCTCAAATTTTTTGATGTAGGGGTCATTCCCAGGAAACTAACATAATACATATTACAGTATATGGATATTTACGTTTTAAGGGTTTGTTTACACTTCTTCTTTTTCGTCTTCATCTGGGAGACCTCTTTTGCGTGACTGTCAGTCAACAACTGAGACATCTGGTGGCGAATGCAATGAACTATACTGGTGGCGTCGTGGCCAAAGTAATCACCCTACCTAATTCATGCCAAGAGTACTCGAGTTCACTGACACGTGATGTCTATCGACCAATCAGGTGATGCCATGATTTGGAAAACAGGTGGCCCAGGATATAAGCTGTCAGTTTGACTCTGGCCAGCTCGTGTAGAGGGTGTGAGCCGATCAAAGCTTTTTCCACCGTCTTTAAAAACACTGAGGCTGCTTAAGACCTTTTCGCCTTCCAATAAGTGTAAACTGTCCAAAGTGCAATAACCAGTGTTCCAAATACAGCTGACAAGGACAGCTGGTTTTGAAATGCACATACACTTGTTTTACATGGAAAAATTCGAAACAAAAATCCACCAGCTGTTGACCAAGATGAGTGGTGATCGAGCCTCCAGTGGCCAGCCAGGCAGCCCAGTACCTCCTCTGTTAATTAAGGTTAGTTGGTTGGTTGGGACAACATAAAGGAGCCGGACCACAGCTAGCTCGGAAATCTTAATGGGTGATCGCAAAGTAACATAAAGTAAAAGATTTTTTCGCATAGGATTAAATTGGCATGCATGGGCTAGTTGGTTATACTGATGTTTTGGACCGACAGTTAGCCCATCGATCTTTTTAGGCCTAATAGGTCCGGTAGAGCATAGGCTATACATCATTGCTATACATGTCCTTAAGAGCTGAAATGTATTATAAGGGAGAACAAAAATAAAATAAAATACATAGGCCTACTGTAAAACAATAAGTTTTTCAGCCAGTACCCAACCAGCGGGGGTGTGGGGGCAGCAGCCCCCACCAATTATGCCAATAATACTAGGTTAGGTTAGGTAAGGTTGTTAGGTTAGGCTAATGTTAACCCCATTCTTACTAGGTTAGGTTAGGTAAGGTTGTTAGGTTAGGCTAATGTTAACCCCATTCTTACTAGGTTAGGTTAGGCTAATGTTAACCCCATTCTTACTAGGTTAGGTTAGGTAAGGTTGTTAGGTTAGGCTAATGTTAACCCCATTCTTACTAGGTTAGGTTAGGTTAGGTTAGGTTGGGTTGTTAGGTTAGGCTAATGTTAACCCCATTCTTACTAGGTTAGGTTAGGTAAGGTTGTTAGGTTAGGCTAATAACCCCATTCTTACTAGGTTAGGTTAGTAAGGTTGTTAGGTTAGGCTAATGTTAACCCCATTCGTACTAGGTTAGGTTAGGGAAGGTTGTTAGGTTAGGCTAATGTTAACTCCATTCTTACTAGGTTAGGTTAGGTAAGGTTGTTAGGTTAGGCTAATGTTAACCCCATTCTTACTTCGTTAGGTTAGGCTAATGTTAACCCTATGAAAACCCAAACAAAGATTTTATTAGGGTTACTGTGTAATTTTAACATGAACATTAGTAAAATCCGAGCCAAGTTTCGTCAAAACTTGGCTCGTGTTTTCGAAATGTCGGGTTATATGGGTATGGAAATTTACAAAACCCGAGCCAACATGTTAATAAGGTTACTGTGTTATTTTCATTTTTAAATTAGTTAAATACGAGCCAAGTTTCGTCAAAACTTGGCTCAGGTTTTCAAAAAGTCGGGTTTTATGGGTCTGGAAATTGACAAAACCCGTGCCAAATTTTGGTTACAAATGTGTATTATCGTGTTCTATACGCTTTTTACCCCTCAATTTCCCTGATCTTCATAGCCCTCCCCACTATTGGGGGGGCGTGTCTTTAGATTGATGGATAATGGGTAAATGCTTAATTCCCATTCAATTTCATCACTAGATTCGACTAAAACACCAAAAACAAAATCAAAATACCAAAAAAAAAAAAAAAAAATGAAAAACACGTTGTTGACGCAACAACGTGTTTTTCATTTTTTTTTTTTTTCCTGTATATTAACCTAATTTAGTTATAGTCATTGGGTGACTAGGTACTGGTATCGTGTTTTGACTGAAATTTCAGTTGAAACTTCAACCTAAGATGTGAATAGGTCGGGTGGGTATCCGATATGGTTGGGTTGGTCAATGAACGACGGTCAGCAGACGTGGATGGCTGTACAAACAAGTGCCTGGTGACTTGCACTGCGTGCTTTCGGCTGACTGTATCATATCGATGACCGTATTAGCGAGTCATACCGATTGTATAACGAGAAATGGGTAGTATTATAGAACGATCGTATATGCAAAATATCGTAATTCGAGGTATCGGTTGGTGAGGGAGACCTGTAATTATCACCAATTTTGAGAGGGAGCAAAAAGGAAAGGATTTTTGTTTTAAAGATATTTTGTGGTATATATACACACACACGAGTGAAAATTATAATGGTACCTTGTATTTCACACCTTGTGACACAGAGTACCAGTAACTAACCTGAGAGTGGAGAGATGATCGCTGTTGTTGATGGTGCTGTGGTTGATGCTGTTGTGGTTGATGGTGTTGTGATTGCTGTTGTTGGTGCTGTGGTTGCTGCTGATGTTGATGTGGTTGCTGTTCATGGTGCTGTTGTTGATTCTGCTGGTACTGCGGCTGTTGGTGTGGCTGCTGCTGTTGGTGTTGTGGCTGTTGGTACTGCTGTTGGTGTTGTGGCTGTTGTTGGTGCTGTTCTTGATGTTGTGACTGCTGGTGTTGATGCTGTGACTGCTGGTGCTGTTGTTGGTGATGCTGCTGGTGTTGTGGTTGATGTTGCTGGTGTGGTGACTGCTGCTGCAGTGGTTGTGATTGGTGCTGTTGTTGATGATGTGGTTGGTGTTGTTGCTGTTGTCCACTGTTGTTCATACTACTAGGACCACCACTTCCCATTCCATTCATCTGAAATACCAAAATTACAATCATCAATCATCAGGGGACAATATTAGCTTATGTACACTCAGTCACTCATGATCAAAAGCAATGCCTCGCTCTTGGTCCTATATACTGAACCCAAATCAATGGATAATATTTCTGTGAAGCAGTGAATCAGCTGGTTCAAATGGTGGAGGCTAGATGGAGGCAACTCAAATATAATAATATAACTCCAATATAATACAAAAACATATATATTTATAATAAGAGTAATGTGGTGTTACCTGGTGCTGAGTGGAGTGGTGCATGATGGAGTGAGTTGGATGAGTCATGTGTGGTGGTCCAGTAGTTGGTTGAAGATGTGTTGATGGACCAGTATGGTGGCCACCATGTGGATCACTATGTAAACCACTATGTGAACTATTATGTGAACCAACATGAGAGCCACTATGAGAACCATTATGTGGACTACTACCACCACTATTACTATGTAGTCCCATATGTGGTCCAGACTGAGAGTTGTGGGAGTGTGGACCACTGTAGGGGCCAGAATGTAGGGAACTAGAATGAGAGCTAGTATGTGGCACCGAGTGTGAAGTTGAGTGCGAACTTGTATGTGGAGCTGAGTGTGGATTTGTATGTGGAGCTGAGTGTGGATTTGTATGTGGAGCCGAGTGTGGATTTGTATGTGAACTACTGTGTGAGCCAGTATGAGAGCCAGTATGAGATCCAGAATGAGGGCTAGAATGTGGTGGACCAGAGTGAGGAGCAGAGTGATGTGTTGTGTGGTGGGTACTGTGTGTTGGGTGTTGTTGTGGTACGTGGTGTTGTGGTTGTGCTTGGTGGTGGGTTGGATGGTACTGAGAGTGTGGGGGACCAGTGTGGGGAGGGGGACCAGTAGGGGGCCCTGGTTGTGGGGGCCCACTTGGGTGATGTGGGGGTGGACCAGGATGGTGTGAACCAGGAGGAGCATGGTGTGGGTGATGAGGATGATGATGATGATAGGGACCACTAAGAGTATGATGATCAGGGCCCACTCCTGAGTCAGGGTGACTCATTGCCTGAGTCATGACGGCCATCCCACCGGCAGGGGCCATCATGGGCGCCATGCTCACCATACCTGTAATAATAATAGTATATTATTACAATGTTATACTGTATACCTAGCTTAATATGTTACTGTATTACTAACTAAATGACGGCCATCCCACCGGCAGGGGCCATCATGGGCGCCATGCTCACCAGACATGTAATGGTTTAATATTGCATTATTACACTATACTGTACTGTATAACATCAATAACTAACAATTTAACAAATAGCCTGAGTCATAACAAGATATCCCACCAGTAAGAGCCATCATAGGTGCCATGCTCACCAGACCTTTAAAAGTTAATGTTACATTACTCTACAGTATAACCTCTACAACAAACAACTCATGAACCAGTTGGGTGAGGGCTGATCCTATCTAGAGTGAGGTTTGGCATCTTCTACCCTACCTTAGCCTCCCTCATTCTCCTCTATCCTTCTTTACTCTATGATCATGGTACTGTACTAACCTGTCATAGAGACTGGTGGTGGCTGTATTATGGAGACCATAATAGTACCGGTACTGTACTAACCTGTCATAGAGACTGGTGGTGGTGGCTGTATTATGGAAACCATAATACAGTACAGTAGTACCAGTACTATACTAACTTATCATAGAGACTGGTGGTAGCTGTGTTATGGAGACCATAATAGTACCGGTACAGTACTGTACTAACCTGTCAGGGCGGGTGCCCGACCCCGAAAGGGGTTGAAATAGGGGAGCTATCCCCCTGCCAAAGGTGGATTTCTAGGGCCTTTCCTAGCTGTTGCTAAGAGGATTGGGTTCTAGTTATGTGGTGATGGGCTGGTCTATCAGAGTGAGAACTGAGCGATCTCTGCCATACCCATAGCTTACTCTGACTGTTCCTTTTACTTATATATTTTCTAGATCTCAAGTGACGGCGTCTCTTCCGTGGATTGACCTCCCAATCTACCAAGATTGGAAGCCAAAGCGTCACATTTTTCCTTTGCCCCTCAACTTTCTCTTCATAATTGCTGAGGGGCACAGGGCCCTGGGTTGGGCTTTGGTTTCCCGGGCGTTTCTGCACCCTCCTCAGCTCCCCGCCATGGAGTGGCTTCGGTCACCCAGGCTTTATTGTGGTCGGCAGGGAGGGTTCTGTGGAGGCGCTCAGTTATGGCCTTGGCCTTGCTCGGGGCCTTGGGGCTGTTCGGCCAGGCAGCTTGGGGAACAACAACAACAACTAACCTGTCATAGAGACTGGTGGTGGCTGTGTCATGGAGACCATCATGGGGGGTCGCTGCTGGTGGGGCGGCACCAAGCTAGGCTGAGCCATGCGCATGGGAACTTGCGCCATCCTGAAAGACATGTGGTAATTATAGAATTATATCTTATCATAGATTCTCAAACTTAATCAAAGGTTATAGGCCTATATAATTAAAATAATATTAAATCCTTCTGTACCAGCGACATCTTTTATATTATATTTAAGCTGTATTTAGAGGATTTTGTACAGTTTAAGAAGGATTGTAGTAGTATAAAGGGTTAAGAGAGATAGTTCAAAGCCTGTTAATTGATCGAGGTCCTTTTGAAACTGAATAAAATTGTCTAATAGTAGCCAGAATAAACTTAATAGGATGGCTGTTATTTGCTCTTGCTGGTAAAAGTGGTATTATAATATTATGATGACAATAAGTCACTTTGCCCCCCTCAACCTATTATTGTATCCCACGGCCAGGTGTTGGCTAAATTGTTTTGTTACCGGCCGTGGGATACAATAATGGGTTGAGGGGGGATTGAAATCATTATATATATTACCAGCAGGGGCAAATAATAGCAGTCAAATTATACGCGAATGTAACTGCGAGCATGCGAATATGTAAACAAAGCGGACGGCACACATGAGCGCTAACATAACATACCAAATATTTGTTTGTTTTTCTTTGATACCGGTATACGGTGTTGTTAGAATCTACAGTAAGGACAGCAGGAATTGAGTATTTACCCATTATCTAACAATCTATAGGCTAAACACGGCCCCCACTTGTGGGGAGGGATATGAAGATCAGGGAAAATGTAGGGTTAGAGGATAAAAAGGGAAAAATAAGCTCTATTTAGCTGCAATAAATGTTTACCGTGGGATACAGAATTAGTTGAGGGGGGGCAAGCCCCCCTCACTCCCCACCTAGACATATTAACATTCTCATATATTTTAACAGTAGGGGGTGTAATACATTACCGACAGTATTTAGTCACTGAGTTGATAAACACCATTATTAAAGATGAGAAAATCCCGGAGGATTGGCTCAAAAGTGTAATAGTAAATATATACAAAGGAAAGGATGCGCTAGATAGAGGAAATTATAGGGGCCTGAAAATGCTTGACCAAATCATGAAGGTCTGTGAGAGAGTCCTTGAGGGTTTGATCAGGCAAAGCATCTCTATTGATGATATGCAGTTTGGTTTTATGCCGGGACGGGGTACAACCGATGCTATCTTCATAGTCAGGCAGATACAGGAAAGATACTTACTAAAAGGCAGGGATCTTTACTTTGTGTTTGTAGACCTGGAGAAGGCCTTTGATAGGGTGCCTAGAGATGTTGTGCAGTGGGCTATGAGGAAACTTGGTGTGGAAGAATGGCTGGTGCGTGTGATAATGAAGATGTAGGAGGATTCGCGAAGTGCGGTGAGGGTGAAGGGTGTACAGTACTGAGTGATGAGCTCGCAGTCCGTGTTGGAGTCCATCAGGGTTCAGTGCTAAGCCCCCTCCTCTTTATTATGAATCTTGGAGGCACTGTCTAGAGTTTTTAGAGTCGGACTCCCGATGGAACTGTTTTATGCAGACGATTTAGTCCTAATAGCTGACAGTATGCAAGATGCTGAGGCCAAATTCAGAGAGTGGAGAGAGGGCATGGCGAGCAAGGGTTTAAGAGTCAATATTAACAAAACCAAGGTTATGCATTGTAGATTGAGACGAGGCAATGTGGAAAAGAGCGGTGCAAACCCATGTGCAGTGTGTGGAAAGGGAGTGGGCGTTAACTCAATTCAATGTAGCATCTGTCGATGTTGGGTACACCATGGGAGTAAGCGATGTAGTAGAATAAAGGGACCCCTGCCGAAGGATAAGTCAAAAATAGAGAAATTTGAGTGCGTAGTGTGCAAAGGCGAGCTTGTGTTAAGTGATGATCCTGTGGCTGTGAATTTTGGAAATGAGTCTTTGGAGCTGGTGAACAAGTTTTGTTACCTAGGAGATACCATCTCTGCCGATGGTGGGGCCGAGGCTGCCACTGTTGCTAGAATTAGGTGTGGCTGGGGGAAGTTCAGAGAACTGATGCCAATCCAAACCATGAAAAGAATGCCTCTTCCCCTGAAGGGAAAGGTGTACGCCTCATGTGTTAGAAGTGCAATGACGTATGCCTCAGAAACATGGGCCGTTAAAGTAGAGGATGTCAACAGAATGGAGCGTAATGAGATGAGAATGGTGAGATGGATGTGTGGGGCCAGGCTACAGGATAGAATAACAAATGTTGAGCTGAGGAGACGTTTAGGTATAAAGAGTATTAACGAGGTGATGCGTACAAGTAGACTGGGATGGTATGGACATGTGGAGAGAATGGATGAACAAAATTGGGTGAAAAAATGCAGGTCTGTGATTGTGGAGGGAGCTGCACCAAGGGGTGGACCGAGGAAGACCTGGGATCGGACTATACGCGCCGATCTCAAATCCAAGAACTTGACAAGTGAAGCAGCCCTTAATAGGGTTTCCTGGAACGCCGCCATTAGGACAAGAGACTGAAACTGCATTTATGTACATATATACATACATACATAAAATTTTAAGACCGAGTGTTCCACATATAAGTGCAGTTTCAGACTCTTGTCCTAATGGCGGCGTTCCAGGCAACCCTATTAAGGGCTGCTTCACTTGTCAAGTTCTTGGATTTGAGATCGGCGCGTATAGTACGATCCCAGGTCTTCCTCGGTCCACCCTTTGGTGGAACACTCGGTCTTAAAATGTTATGTATGTATGTATGTAGTGCAGACATAGACTAGGCAGTGGCTATATGCCAATGTATTAGGCCTATGTGATATGACACTTCCGTAGGCCACACAAAAATCAATGGGTGTGTGTTGTGGGAAAAGGTCTCGGCCTTACCCGATGATCGGACAATACGAGCTTTAACCTCTGAAGTGCGCATGGGGGTAATTGGAAACGTCCCCCTGTGCTGACGTATTTGAGGTGTTTCCGTCACTAAAATATTCATTGTGCCATTAATAGCATTAATATTTATCCATATGCGCCTATTATGGGTTGATTATAAAGGTATTAACCTGAAACAACAATAAAACGAGTGAAAACAGCGTTTGGATGGTCAAAATCGGAGATATAGCCCGCGAGTTGTATAATGTATGGGTGAGGCAATCTGCTTTCCCGCCAATTTCCCCCAAGGCCACTGAGACACAGTCGATCGATACTCTCTCTCTCTCTCTTGCACTCGCTTGCTATCAGTGATGACCACACCCTCCAATCGGATTTCTAATGTTAGCACGAAAATATACCTCAGAATAAGGGAATAACAGGGAAAATAGGTGATAACTGAAGGAGAGGAGGAAAGTGGGGAAGGAGGGGAGGTAGAGGACTGAGATTTTGCATGGCCCAGGGGCCAAAAAAAAAATAAAAAAATAAAAAAAAAAAAATATAAAAAAATATTTTTTTTTCGATGTCAAAAGTTGATTTTTATTTTCTCTGACTCTTAAGAGTCTTCCCGCAGTGCGCCGGGGGAACTCTTAAGAGTCTCCCCGCAGCTCCCGGGTTAAGGGTCAATATACTTATACAGGAGGCGCTACAATATAGGTAGCAATATTCTAATGGTAGTTTTGGGTTCCTATCATCATATGCTTCATTTCTATATACTTTTTATCCCCGGGAAAAAACAAAAAAATCTTGGGTTTTTTATTTTTTTCTTGGATTTTTTTTATTTTTTTTATTAACCTAACCAAAAAACCTAACCTAACCTAAATGTATTTGGGGGCTATTAGGTTAGGTTAGGTTAGGTTAATGACCAAAACAAAAAATCCCAAGAAAATAAATGAAAAATCCCAAGATTTTTTTTTTTTACCCGGGGATAAAAAGTATATAGAAATGAAGCATATGATGATAGGAACCCAAAACTACCATTAGAATTTTGCTACCTATATTGTAGCGCCTCCTGTATATTGACCGCTTTAAGCTCTCTTCCGGGAGGGTGTGCCTGGCGAGAGATCCCCAAGGATCCTCAAGGTCGTAAGTTAATTAATTATTAGGGGGTCAGGTTTTAAAACAAAATATAGGTAACGTTCAACAAGACTACATCGGCCTTATTTACCATGTGTTTTATTTTTCTTCAAGGAACAGTGTTTCATAGTTGTTTTGCATGGTTTAAGTGGAGGATTTGCATAAACTTCCCCATTATCTATCAATTTGAATATACAGCGTCAAATTGCACCATTTATTGGGTGATTCGCGCTTTTACAGTAGGTAAGTGAAATTGTGGGGTAAATTGGATACACGATGGGTTGAGGGGGGCCGTTGCCCCCCCTCACCCACCCTTGATTTATTGTCATCCTCATATACGTAGATCTGTAAGGGGGCAAAAACAGGTTGCCGGTATTTCGTTTTTGTGAGTAACGCTCACGCCATTTATTGGTTGAATTGCACCCACCGCATCGTTCAAAACAAGAAGGAGAGTCAGGTCGAAGGATTCATTGTGCGCAATGCTTTGTTTACGGTCGGGACTTATTATTTTTGTGTTATTTTTCGGTGTAATCGGGTTTTTTCAAGTGTCGATAACGAAATTCCTCCATGCGGACTAGGCCTATGAGAAAAATATGGCGAGTCTATTGGTCCCTATTTTCCCTAATAAATTGGGCAAGAATGTAGTTACCGGGTGTACCGCCCGTCTTGTTTACACTACGCGGACGCTCATCATCATGTTCCCGTCTATTTTGACTGCCTTTGGATACAAAAATACATTACCCTAACCAAACAACCTAACCTAACCTAACCTAGTATTATAGATTTATAAGTATTTCGTAATTGTTTAATCGAAGTCCTCTTTTTCTAGTTATTAAAAACGTATTCTATGGTGTATTATAGGATATATAGAAGCAATAGAACTGTTCAAATGACCTGGGAAGTGTATATTAAACCAAATACAAAACTTTGACTAATGAGGTAAGAGATAGCCTATGTGTTTTTTATCACTTTTCAACCCAAGACCAGCGGGGGTCTGGGGGCAGCAGCCCCCAGGATGCCCAGGTTACCTTAGGTTAGGTTAATGACCAGCAATGTAAATACAGTAGTGAACATTTGGTTCAGTCTGTGCTCAAAAATCCATTTTCTTTAGGAGGAGGCCATACACTAAACAATTACCACTACATCCATCCCATAAATTGTTTCTAGGCTAATAGGACGGATGTAGTGTCCTTGAAGATTATCAAAATATGTACTGTATATAAGCAATAGGCCTAAGACTCCATGGGGAAATGAGAGTGGATGCCATTTTAGTGTGCTTAGCTTTAGCAGTTAGCCAAGGCTTATGCTGGGATTTGCATGAGAGGAAACTGCCAGAATTTGCCATGATTAGCCTATGTCCCACCCAAGCTTCCTATTCTCCACCCACCAGGCTCTTTACCCTGCACAACCCCTGCATATTTTGCTACCCTAGGGGCATCACCTTGCGAGAACCCCAAAGTCCAAACTAATACCTTGGATTTCAAGGTAAATTAAAGGTAAAATCCACTGTCCCACCTTTAAATTAGGTTAGGCTAAATGGAGTTTGGCTAAATAAAATGTTTAACAACGATTACAATACATCAATAAATAATAATCAGATCCGATGTAAGCCAAGTGTTGTTAAAATACAGAGATCTTTAAAGGGTAATGAGTCACTAACATTGACAACAAAGTTATATATTGCAGACGACATAAAGCCATATTTCATAGTACTCAATATGTCTACTAACCTTACACTTCTAGCCTCGTACTTCACGTCAACCGGGAGGAATACAGCCGTATTTGAGATTGAAGTGAAATCAGAGGCGAAGGGAATAATAATATGTGGTGAAACGTATGGCAAACAGAGATATTATCCTACAAACTAGTGTGCGGCCATGCTGTGTGCGGAGCTGACTGACAGTGAACGCTAACAACGAACACTTTCAACCGTGCTCAGTACTCAAATCCATCAAATTTACAGAAGTATATTGATGATGTTTGATAAAGCAGCTCATATTAAAACTCAATATATTATACTGAACATCCATTAGCTCTGTCTAAGGGATAATATTAATGTTGCTAACTCCCTCGTATACTTGTCATCACCACGCCCCCTTTTTTGTTTTCTTTTTATGTTACGGTTAATTCATCCCAAGGCCAGAATATTAAATTCCAGTTAAGCCAACAGTAGGCTATGCCTAAAACTCCTGATTTACAAGTAAAAACGGCTTGCCAACATTAGGCCTATGCTTAAAACCGTTGCTAAAACTCCCGATTTTAGCTTCAAGTCGAGAGCAAACACAGCATCTCGATCCCATTAAAAGCCCCACCTAGAAGGTATTCCAATTATTTTGGGCACCACAGAAGGCCATAATTTCGTTAGAGGCCCCAACCAGGGAACTACTGCTACTTCAAAAAGTCTGCAACCTGCATACTACAGCTACTAGACTAACTGTCTGTAACTACTGTAAAATGTCAATAGCTTTTGCAAACTGTCAAGCTGAACAGAAATATAGCACTGCCACTATGACATCCCTGACCAGTAGCAAGCTCAGTCAGAGTAGCAAGCTAAATACCCAGTAGAAGCAGATCGAGGGAATACGGTCTCCCAAGCATTGTTTTCTGTAGACAAATGCACAAAGGTGTATGATCAGAAAGAAAAAAGACGCAGCTCTTCCCAATTAGCATGTAGCCTAAACCACTTCAGTTAAATATTGTTCCTACCAGAAGGTGCAGAGGCAGACTTACGATCTGGCTTCTGCTGTCTCCCAGAATGTTCGCGCCCGCAAGCTCAGAACCCATGTATGCAAGGATCGACAGGCGGTTTGAGCCGAGACTTACCGAGAAATGTGCTACCCTCAGACCTGTGAGTGGCAGACATGGAGGAACGTCCAGTCACCACTGTCTGGCGGGGCTGGAAACGTGGGAAGGAAACGGACAAGTAGCAAAAGGCTTCGATGGTCAGGGAGGATCCACAACCATGAACACTTCTGCAGCTGCCGAACTCCCGGGCAATGAAGCAACTTGAGGAGGAGGCAAAGAGGGACGGATAGCCCCATGCTCCTCCTCGGAAACGTAGGAAGGGATGCTTCAACGGGGTCATCAGCCACTAGGGACTCACCGAGGTGCTACCAGTAGTAATTTAAGGCATCATCATGGAAACCCTTAGAGGGAACAAGGTCAGCAAACACAAGCGATAGTATATTAGCACTTGGCAAAGAGGCATCTAACTTAGCAGGGACAAGGCCACTGGAAGCGTCAGCAACAGGTGGACTCAGACCAGGGTCAGAAGCAGGACCAGCAGGCACCTTGGCCACATGACTGAGTGGATATGGGAGATGGCGGGCCTGTAGGAGGAGGTAAGCGCTTCGAAGGAAATCCCGCCCTACCCAGACGCCTGGAGACCACAGAGGCAAATGAAGATCCCAGATGAAGAAACATGGACATGACCTTTTCCTTAGCATGCAAACACAAGATCTCATACTCGAAGATATACCAATCACATAATTTAGAGGACAGAGGACCAGGACAATTACCCTCCCCATGAGATTCCTTACCACATGAAGGACAGATGCCCGGCAGGCCCCGAGCCTCACACCAACAAGACTTCTGAACATGACCAAACACCTGACAATGAAAGCAATGCCTGGGTAAAGGAACATAGGGCTTCACACGTAAATTGAACCAAGCAGCCTAAGAATGCTGAAGAGTAACCAAGGATAATTTAATCACCAACGTCGGAGTCAGAGTCAGTACACCATTAATCTTCTTATGAACCCTTTCAACCTTAACCGCATGTTCAATATATTCGGAAAGCAAGGTCTCATCATTAGCCCAGCAATTTGTGTAAGAAAACACCCCACGCGTCTGATTCAAAGACTCATGGGAGACGGATTCAACCGCAGTATCTTTAATAGAACGGAGAGTTGGGAGCGTTCACTCTGGACAGGAGTAGAGACATAAATAAGTAAGCTGCCGTCATGACAGGACACCACACGAGGGGCCACAACACACGGAGCGACAAAAGCATGACTATCAAATATATCCACCACTTACAGCACAATCAAGAACTTTGCAAATGACGGGACACAGGGATCTGGCACCACATCAAGAGTAAGCCCAAGTTAACGATGGGTGGCACATAAACTAGCAACAAAACCACTATGGCCAGCAGACGATCAACGACTGGGAAGATTCCAGTGTCACCACCTGATGCAGATGTACTCCCTTGATTGACAGCGCTAGGGTGTGCCCTTGTTACAGGGACTTTACTGGACACTTGCCACCACCATGGAGGGACAATCAACAGAAGAGCCAGGGTCATCAATGGAAAGGACAGAGGGAGATAACTTAGAAGTTGCAAGCCAACAAATCCATCCCTATTGGAGGGATAAACCCCTATCCCATGAGGTTAAATGGACAAGAGCCTCAGCAGGGATCAATACTATACTATAAATAGGGAAGGATTGCTTCCCTTAAGGTGTGCAGCAACTGATCAATGGGAGTAAATACCCATTCGACCGATGACACTAGAGCCTGGCACCTCCGAACACCTGCCATAGTAGGTTTAAAACCGGATCGCTAGCACCTGACTCTAGGATAGCCCGAAGGCCCCACTCCGAGGGGTCTGGCAGGTGTGGAAGAATAGAAAGAAGAGGAAAGAGGAGAGAGGAAGAAGAGACAAGAGGACCCCTATATAAGGGGTCAGGGACCATTTAGTGGACCCCTCACTGGAAACCAGAACAGGAGTGGCACCATAAACTAAAAAAAGAAGGGGGCCCTGCCCCCAACCTGCAATGCCTCCCAGATCATAGGGATACAAATCCTTAAAATCTGTAACAGGTTTATTAATGTATTATTGAAGTATTGATACCATGTTTCATTATACACTACTGTACTTACTTTTTCCCTATACATTTTACTTACATGCAAAATAGGCTAAAACTGACGAAAAGGCAAAACATTCCTTTTCGCCTGGGGTTTACGTATTTTGCCATTAGTATCCCTTACTTTTCTCGATATGAAAGACAGTAAGATAAATATGAGTAGTGTAGGTATGGTACAAATACTTTCAATAGTCACAACTAACTCCTCTGTAGCTTTCGCAATCTTCCCGTGGCGATGCATTGAATATGAGGTTTTGTGTTATACTGTACTGTACTGGTAATATTCAACTCGTTGCCACAGGAAAATTAAGAGCGCAACAAGCGATTTGTAGTTGTCTATTTGAAGAATTAATACAATACTTCATCATACACTACTTATTTCCGTCTGTATCCTTTTCTTTTAGAATGAAAACTGGCGACTTAAAATGTCTCAAAAAGCCTATGTATACAGCATATAATTTGTTTTGCTCAGAATGACAATCTCTCACTTTTGGAAGTATCTAACAAGACTCCCAGTACACACAGTATATACCTTTCAATATGAAAAATTATATGGTAATATAAAGGTTAGCAATACTTGGTTTGAGTTCAACCTTTTATTGAAGTCTGACCTTAACAGAGCCAAAATAGAAGTGATAAAACTATAACTACCAAATCCCTTTGTAATTATTTTGTCAAGGGATGAAGGAAAGATTACTTAGGTTGGGTTTAGTCCATATTCATGATCTTGTAAATTGCTGTTATGTTCCATAGAAAAAAATAAAATAAATAGAGGAATGAATCTATTTACTACAAAATAATAAGTATCCTGGACTCTAGATCAACATATTCTTCTATTTAAATTTAGCTTGAATTTAGCCAATTTGACCAAACAATCTTCAACCCTGGTCGGTACACAAATTGACATACCGATACATCGCAGAACATAATCATAATCTATTGTAATTTTCCTACAATTAGACATTTCCGACAGTAACATAGGCGTAACTATAATAAGAATATAAAATTATAAATAACATTATATATTATCTATCATACATAGATACTGTATTATTGTATATATTAAAATATGAACTAAAATCAAAACAACTTGTTCATTCTTCTATACCATACTTACCAATAAATAGTGAATTACTCTACATAATAAAATGTGCCAAGATATTATGAAAACATTCTAGCCTAACCAGAAAGAGTAGAGAAGTGGGCTCTGCTAGGGTCATCCTATAATGTGTCTGGGGTGGTGGTAGCTGGGGGGGGGTAGTTGTGGTATAGTCTGTTCATTCTAGGTTGGGCAGAAGTCGTAACCTCTAACCTCTGTTATTCAAAAAGGGCTAGAGCAAATGAGCCGTCAATTTATACACATATTCCCTAGCCAAGTCTTCCTATTTGGTAGAAATATTAGCTTGATTACTCTAGTCCTTTTTGAGTTATGAGAGGTTAGAGGTTACGATTTCTGCCCAACCTAGAATGAACGGACTATAGAAGTGGTGGCCAAGAGTACCAACAAACATAACATATCATCATCACTACAAGAGTCATTACAGTTGTGGTACGGTCGCGCTAATAAGTCATGTCCCAGCTGTCATTACGTTTGGCTTGCTCTGTGCTGTATTAATGTCTGTCAGATGTTGAATAGGGTGGGTAAGTGTAGGAACATGTTTGTATATTTCACTCGATATGAAGAAATGAAGCCTAGATATTGCTGATACCAATTATTGATCAAAACATACTTGGTGCCGAGACACGACTTATTCGCGCGATTGTACCAGTTAAGGGAACTCCAGCACCAATAAAATTACATCACAACTTAGCACAAGAGTCATGTACATTCGCCCAAACAGTATTGTCAGTCAGATCAATGCGAGTCGTGGGTTTGAGTGCCAACATTGGAACACTGGGGATCATCCCAAAATATTTTGTCCAACATCTTACAGCATAGCGACGGCACAACTGCCGATACTCCTTTGGGGGCCTGTACATCACCATTATTATAGTTACAACACAATGAGAGCCGTGTAATTATATGAAAATCTACTGTAGCATTTAGAGTACTCAAAACACCACTCTTTCAGTATACCACAACTTCATACTTGAGCTATGTATAAATATTGTTTGGCCAAGTGATACTGATGTTGGGCCCTAAAACCTATTCCAAGATTATTTCTCACCTACCCAGAGCAGTCAAGACACTACTTTATAGAAAGTTTGTTTTATTCATGGGTGGAACATTTGCCAAAATAACTCGGTCGTCTTAGATTCATACTTCATGGCACCCAAAACAATATATTACAATCCCGGTACTTAAGCCAGTGTCACACAAGCCCTTTTTTGAGCAATTTTGGTCTGGAAGCTTAAAAAATTACACTTTATCAGAATTCAGCTGCCAAACTTAATCTACCTTCAGTCTAATTACCGATACCAGTGCGAAAATGTCCTGAAATAATACGAGAAAAAACTTGCTCATGGAAAATTGACGGAAAAAGCGCTCGTGTGACAGCGGCTTTATGGTTGAAGCAATACTTTCCATGCACAATAATTCCTTACATTGGTACATACAATCACTGCCACTATAATAATGCCCTCGATCATACAGTTCTTGGCCAAAGACTATACATACATAGTTTGCTTGATGTAACATACACAAGGTGAAGTACACTGGAGACCTTTATTCTCCATTACCATCAAATTATGGAACACAAATATTATTGGCTATAGCAACAAAATATCATTAGTTATGCTGTAATATTATTAAGAAAACTAAAGTAAAGATTAATGCTCATCTTAAAATCGACTATCATGTAAACTGATGGTATGTATTCTATAATATATAAGTCATATATATATATATTACTGTAAATTCTATGCTGTTCAAACAAGAACAATACGCACACAAACACATCAGTTATCTCTGCAGTCTCCATGCAGAAAGGAATAGAGGTAACTGAACTTACAATTAACTAAGCAATGGTTACTTAAAAGTAAAATAATTGTCAACTGTAACTCTACTAGAGTTTCACAAAGTAATGTCCGTATTATGCAGTTCATTCCTACAGAATAATAGTTAACTGTTGACTAACTGTCTAAACTACTCAACAATAGGTTTCATGTATAGATATTTACCTTTAGTTACAAGGTGATAAATACAGTTTCTTTGATAATACTCAGATCAATATAGCTGGTTGTAAGTTCCTGCCAATCAGATCTAATAGCTTATAATTCTGATAAAAGCTGACAGGTTAATGACATCTCAGTAATCGACCAAACAATACTCAGAAAAAAATGCATGTATAGGAGAGCACTTTAACTGGGGCTTCAGTCTAGGTTTCAAGTTGTACAACCGAGTGAAACATTTATCACTGTAATTTATAACAAACCTATAAAACCTAGAACAAATTATGATGTATGAGCTCTCCTGCACACACACACACACACATACACACAGGCTTGAAGGATATTGCACAGCTTAGCCAAACATACATAGATAATAACGAAGCAGGTAATGTATAATATAGGTCTCCAGGCAAGCAGTTCCCACGCTATCACCACACCCAGTTGTTTGTAGCCTAAATGAAGAGACATGAAGACAACAGCAATTCAAACGTTACTCAAGCATCTAAATAGTATAATCCTAATTTGCGAGCAGAAAAAAATGCTATTATTAGAGACACTGAAGTAATCTAATAATAAGTAAATGCTTTGTCTCCTTAGCTCCATGCATGACTGCTAAAGATTAAGAAATATCTAGCATTTACTATAGGAAGAAGATCACAACAGCTCAAAGAGAGAACCATTAAACACAGTCACTAAAATTAAGAAAAGAATTATCATTACTGGTTCCACTACACGCAGAATCTATAGTCTGTGCCAGTATCGAGGAACCCTCTTCATTATATCGATGGACATTATCCTAAATTAAAGGAAGGACCATTACACAAAACAGCATTCTTAAATTGTATAGTTCCTAAGTCAAACATTTCAAACCTTATTACATGTATCGATGGCCTAGTGGTTAAGGTGTTGGAGTGTTGCACTACTAGCATGGGTTCGAGCCCTGGCTGAGTCATATCACAAAAATATTAAATAAGACTTGCTATAGTAACCCAAATCTCTTTAATACCCATTACATCTCCCAAGATCTCACAGAAGCAAAGCCAAGAGCAAACATATGAAACAACGATTGAGAAATTCAAATCAGGTCAGAGTCACAATTGAAGAATGCTGATAAAGGCCTTCCTTAAGTTTATCATAAATGTCCTAGTGTCACATTGAGCTTCAGGGTCTCATTAAGCCATTTAATTGTGGTGGTGAGGTCGAGCAAACAAACAATAACAAAATCAAGGGGAGACTGCACTGGTAACCCAAATTGAACTTATTCATTGAACAGCCATTACAAAGACTGAAGCATAACATGTGCACCTTTTGAAGAGAAATAAAATATATTTCTCAAGCAACCCTGCTCTCTGTTCCAACTAGGGAACTTTACAGGGACACTGTAGGAGATTATGCAGAATGTAGAGCACCGATCAGGTGACCTAACATATTTGTGCAAAACATAGTACTGGTACTGTAAAATTAGACTAACTTGCGTTAGGAGAGTATATTTTGGATATTTCTAGATAAAATTTAATGAGCCAGGGAAAAATGGTTCAATATTATGAAAAAATACTAAATATAAATTTGTTTTCCATATCAAGCTATTTCCCTATAACCGAGGGTGGTTACACTTTATCCAGAAATGTTACTCCTTAAATGTTACAAAGCTAGCTCACTTTACCTTTCAATCTATTGTATATACAGTGAAGTATAAACTCACAATATCATAAGCTAGTACCAGGTATTTTATTTGCAAGTTTTACATTATTTGTTCAACTGAGTCTAACATGGTAATCAAGCTTTATATATTGCGTGCTATAATGGCTTTGTTGTTTCTTGGTTACAAATGCAGTCTCAACTTCCAGATATTTCAATACAGTTGCATAATAATATATGATAAACATTATACTATTCCAACCATTGCAACCTATTTTAGTTGCACACTGCCTAGCTGTTAGTCTGAGTATAGTGTGAGTCAACCCACAAAGCAGTAATTTTACTGTTCTTGGAGGATTTCATGACTATCTCTTTGAAATGTACAAATTTGCTTAACTTTATTGTTAAATTGAAACTGCAGTTAAACTTATAAAATTGTTAACTGCTCCAGATTAACTAAAGTTGTGATTTGCAATTACTTAATTATAAAACAAAAATATAAGGTTTTTGATCTACTAGTGATTGCACATGATATTCAGACATAACATGTCATTTTATATATACTGTATATATATAAGCTATATTCTGGACACACACTATATTAGCGCAGGTGTGTTGACCAATAATTGCAGATGGGTACCACTGAACAGTGTGCAACATACATGTTAAAAATTCCCTACAAGAAATGGTCTGTGATGCATCATAGCAGTTTCAAAAACTATATTATCAGTATTTATAATAATATAGGATATTATTGTAGTTTTATACTCTTTTCAAGAGAAGTTTGTCGTCACAGTTTTGGTTTGTTTATTTTGCAAGTTTTACATTATAATAACTATACTATATATCTGTAGTGACATTGATGTAGTTTAGCACACGCTGATTCCTAACCCAATATTCCTCCCAACCTGTCACCCAATATTCAGAGCACACAAGGGTATAACAAGTTAAAATATGTCCTTTTATGCCAGTAATTTGATCCTACAATTGTTGTGATTATGTTTGTATATAATATATATATAAGAAAAATAATAACCTTCTATGTAGTGAAAGGAGGAGTATTGTGATGGCAAGGGCAATATGATCATGTGAGAAAAAAGTATCCTGGAGGCATTGCTGCCTAACAGAGGTTCCCAAGGAAGATAGAAAGCTTGAGAGATGATAATCAAGGAACCTAACAATTTACTGATAAGGTAGTTTAGTCTGTACACACATTAAAGCATATCTGAGAAAAGTTTGAAAATACAAACACATGAATACCACTGTAGCATCATTAGAATGACGATTAACAAGTACAGTAGAACTCTATAATGGCCACCCTCATATAAGGGAGTAAGGCGTCCGGCAATATAGATAGACTATTAGGTGTAAGTGCTTAAAAAAGCTTGAGATGGTGTCTAAAGTTTGGCAGTTGTTATGTCTGAGTGTCAGTGTGGGTAAGAGGGGGAGGAGTACTAGGGATGCTCGACTTCACCACCAACTACCTACATTGTACTGTACTGTACTACTTACATGTACTGTACTGTACTACTTACATGTACTGTACTGTACTGTACTGTACTCGGGCCAATAGTGTTCCGTTGTCTTCACATGAATTCATAGTTTGTCGTGGTGGGTTATCGGACACGACTCCGAGGGGGGCATGACAGTGTTAGCCCACTACTGAGGTGCTCCTCCAACTGTCACTCGGACCAGAAATATTAATACATTTTGGTATAAACAATATTTCTGTGCTGGACAATTAGAGAACCTGAGCCAGATTATACATTAATTATTAAGTGGCTCAGGTTTGGGGCAAGTAGCACTATCATGCAAGTCATATACAGTATGTCTTTTCTTTACATAATGCATTAATATATATTATCTGACTCTGTTGGAGAACAAGGACTTTAGTGGTTCCATTGTGGACAGGCAGATGATTTCTACATTATTACAATCTTTATCATAATAAGAAATATATTAAAGGATAACTATTACAATTGTCTTACGTGTAACTTGGTATTTATCATTACAACTAAGTTTGCTCTGTCTGCAATAGCTTCGTAACATTTTACTTCTAAGCTAAGTTAATAAAGTTAATATTGGAGGCAGCGAAATAAATTAACTACATGCAGTTATTAAACACCTACAAACTTTCCTCAACAAATATGTAAATTGTTACAAAAATCAGCCAAGAACTCTACTTAGAATCTCATCATGGGTCCCCGAGATGAAATCCTCAAGAGTTTATTGCATCATTAAAGTACAGTACTGACTAATATAATGTAGTGTATGTATGCATGTATATACTCAGGCACATACCCAATAGCTGGGGGTGGCCGACTCGAGACAGAGCCCGAACAGAAACAACAGTTAAAGTTCTAATTCTTAGGGTCCGGTATCACTTTCGCGTTCCCTTGCCCCTTACTCTGTCTCGTCTAGTAGGTGAATTTTACAAGGGGAGGAGGATTCCTAACCCCCTGCCCACTCCAGGCAAGCAGTTCCCACGCTATCATCACACCCAGTTGGGTGGCATATATAGCGCTAGGTTTGGCAGGTGTAATTTCTTTAGTCTAGTTGGTTTGGAGCTGAACTGCTGCACTACTAACCTAGGTTCCAAACCCGGCCAGGTCATATCGCAAATTTTTTATGAGACTGGTGGACAGTCTGACTAATATAAGCCGTAGTCAAATGGTCAAAATACTATAGGCCCAAGTAGTTCTTATATTGCATAGCACTTAATATGAACATTTTCACATGTGTACTACAGTACCGGTACTCAACTTATGCTATACTTTCATAAATAAGAATACAAGGAAAGTAACTAATCAATGTCAAAATTGTCATGGGAAGTCTGTAGATATCTTAATACAATGTCAAAGTGCAAATCAATTTCACATGAAATAAATAAATAAATAAATACGCCAATCAACTGAAGCACTATTAAAAGTTTTGTTTACCAATACCTTTAAGTAACAATTCAGGCCACAATATTATAAAACTGGCGGTGTGCTCTACTCAACCGAATAATACCATTATATCGCTAATACAATGCTCCCCTCAACTTCCCAGTAGATATACATTAGCTTTACTTAACGGATTTAACCTGAAATTTGCAAGCTTGGCACTTTGCTTCTTATGGGGAAAATAGGAAACATATCTCAAATTTTTGAGGACTTTCTTCTATTGTACTGTATACTAAACAGATACAATGGTAAAATGATAATACTGTATATAGATAACTTAACATGAATAGATAACTAACACAAAGAAAATGGAAGAAAATTGCTATGATATTGGATCATTAGTATTAGCTTCTGGAACATGAAGTTGGGGGGAGTCATACTCACAATACTGCAAATAAAAAGAAGCAGGAAGCTATGACTGCACAATCAAGAATAATGCATTACATAAAGGAAATAGTATGCTTATAGGCCTATATAAAATTCTTACTAATTAAGTAATATATGAAAAAATGCCATTGACTAAAGTGATCACAAATATCCATGGTACAGTTGCATAATAATAAATACAAATATTGAGGTGATCCTAGAGTAGTTAATGTAATATTGAGGCCAAACAATCCGCCTGAACCAATCATCCTAACCACTAGTAGGGGCTCCCACCACTACAGCCAGTACATAATATAACAACTGTTCCTTCCAACATCTACCACATAACCCGAGTCCTGCAGATAATTCATACTCCACGGACAATTTGCCATATTCTTAACATTAACCCATCCCACTCAGTTGTCCTCTAACGCTCCGTACCCCCAGAATCAGCGCATGTTGGGTGTTATGGCTTTATTTTCTTAATAGCTAAGCAATGGTAATAGGTAGAAAGATAAGCTAATTGGAAAATGAAGTACATATTGTTATCTTGATCCTGGTGTTGACCGGATATCGCTATGTCTTCGGGTTGTTGTGTTACGCGGTTGTGAATATTACGCGCACGGGAGTATAAGAGGAGAACCGAGTTCTGCGGTGAAGGTTCGGTGTGGAGTATAAGAGGACAGCCGAGGTGCGGAGGTTAAGGCACCATGAATTGTATAGCATGATCGATATGAAACTGATCTTCCTGGCACCTACGTTCACTGAATCGGCTCACAGTCGTGGCACAAAATAATTATTGGCTAATGTTTGTTGAATGCTGATCATAATTCTATATCGGTACTATTAATATTTCTTCAGTAAAATTTGCCTTTATATTGTGTCGTCCCTCTTTTGGTTTATTTAATTTGCAAGTTTTACATTATAATATATATTTTTGGTTCCATTTAAAGTACAGTAGTGTATTATGAAATCTGCATAGTAAATACTAAAAGTAATCTACATGTAGTACTTGAACATTACAACCTCATACCATGTAAGAGTTTTGCAATTTTGTTGACCTTGGATATACCGTATACCTGCATATGAGCTTAAACATATATTTTACATATTCTAGAAGCTCTATGTAGTTAGCTGAAAGTTACTGGTACCAATAAATTAGATTTGCAAGAAATATGGTAATCCAGAGTTAGCCTAACCTTTTCAATGTCATTGGCATCTTGATAGTGTAATGCTTAGTGTGCAGAATTTCGGTGTGAGTATCCTAGGTTCGAGTCCTTGGAGTACCACATGTATAGTCAAGTATTAACAAAAATGCCCTTTTCAAGATAAGGATAATATCATGGAGTAGAGCAACTCTAAATCAGAGAAGTAATCTATGGTGTCAACACTTGAGTTACCAAAGAAAGAGATTGGGAAGGAATAGGAGAGCAGAGACCTGGCTGAAGCTAAGATTACAAGTACGATATTCAACTGTAAACAGACGAAAACAAAGGCAGGATAGAAAATATAAAGATAAAGGAGTGGACACCAACAGAGGCAAAATTTGTGGGAAAAAAATACTTTACGTAAATATACAGTATATCAATTGTGGAATCTAATAGCAAAATATGATATAAAATCCTATAGATGGCAAGTAAAATCGTAAATGGACAGTAGTTGGTGGGAGCCTGTGGAACACTGATACACAACCACTTAAAGACTTATGAGAGTGGTTGAGGGAGGGCTGGGTGGTGGAGACTGTCTCTCTCACTCCCTGTCTCTCCCTCCCTCTACTACTCTTCTCCAACAGTGGTTGAGGGAGAGGGCTGGGTGGTGGAGACAAATCTCTCCCTCCCTCCCTCTACCACTATTTCTCCAACAGAGATCAGATAACCAGCACATAGTCAACACACTACAGCCTGTAGGAGAACCAACACTTTAGGCTATTTGTGCTGGATCTCAATCGGCTTAATAGGGAACGGGAAAATGAGCTATAAGTTATATACACTTAAAGCTCAGTGTCACTTAACATTCTGTTTGCCATACTGATCACTCAGTGTAAAGGGATTCTGTTTTCTCTCTTTTCTCGTCTCTTGGTATAATATTCTTAATCACACAAAAACAGAGAAGACAGTGAGAATATAAAACAGTCAGATAGTACACACTCGAGATAAAATAATCACACTTCTAAACATTCTCGCCTAAGAAGCTTGATATGAAAAATACAAGTCTAGACTTAAGACTACAATAAAAATTAGAACAAGTATAATATATTATATTGTGCTTTTCCATGTCCAATCTCATCTCATCTGAAAATAGCACTATGCTTCATTGAGCACAAGATCATTTTCAGTTACGAAGAGACTCTCGTATTGACTGTATTAGTATTACTGTACTGTATTATTAATTAGATGTCATATATCATCCAGGACATACAGAACAAATTAAATTTACTACTTTATAATTGAAAAGGTTCTTAACAATTTTTAATAATATCTAATAAGGATGACTATACTAACTTGAGTCTCTCCTCAGTTGAGTTGTAAACACAACTCAATTGAGGAGGGAGTCAGCCAACACATAGTACTGTAGGCTGGGATAAAAACATCTTACAACCTTTGGATGTACTGTATATAGCTGGAACAAGAAGGAATTTTGTATTGTAGCTACAATGTATTAAATGGCAAATACTAAAACACTACACTTGACAGAAAAAGTTTACTAACTTTACTAAGCTATTTTGATAAGTTATTTTGTCTTTATCTTGTGTCGTCCCAGTTTACGGAAAAGTTTACGAACTTTAATTTGACTTTATATTGTTCTTGTCCCAATTTTGGTTTGTTTAGTTTGCAAGTTTTACATTTTAATTTATTAAGCTATTTCTATAAGTTATTTAGTCTTTATCTTGTGTCGTCCCAGTTTTGGTTCGTTTATTTTGCAAGTTTTACATTATAATCCATGCTACTCACTCTGAAGTCAATGATGATAAGCAATGCAAGGTCAAATGTCCTCCAGTGTTAAAATGCGTCCAAAGTTTGTAGGTGAAGACTGTATAGGGCCTGATTCTGACAGCCCAACCTACAGTACACATCAAGTCCCATGTGGGTGGCGTCACTCATGTTTCATCAAGGGCCCGCTAAGGTAGACTAGTCCATTTGTACCTGCTCGTCCAATTAGTACACGATGTCAATGAAAAAATAGCAACAAAACTCCTTTGATTCATTACTAGATTTTTGTTTTATCTACTCTTAGTTAATTTGAATGTATATGATCAATTTTGTTCCTCATATTTTTTAATTGAACAAATACACTATTGAGTGACATGTTGGATCACCTTAAGACTTTTTGAGTAGTTAACCCCTTCAACCAGGTGATTTCTATACTTTATTAAAGCTATTGCCAGATAGTTTTACTCAACTTATGAAGGATCTCTAGGAATCGAAGAGCTAAAGAATATTCTGTTAACCTTATAATTCTGAGAGGTGCTTCTTAACCCCTACTATACCATGGCATAGTAGATAAAACTGTACCCTCCAGTACCAGACTTGTTGTCATAAGCAACGAGACAACACCCTCTCCGCTCAAGAGTTGGTGGGTAACTGAGTCAGCCGGCCCCGGAGTAGCTGAGAGAGACCATGATAAGTATTACCAACTCCTCACAAGTCATGTTAGCAACTCCAGCTAGATATTAGCAGTACTGTACAAGCAGAACGACTGAGAGCCGTCGCTGGTACTGGTGAGTAACCTTTTTACTGACGGCTGTGCGCCATCGCTGGTATAGTAGGGGTTAAGCTGAATACAATAGCCTGTAGGTAGCTAAAATAAAATAAAAATTGGAGATCAGATAGAAAGGGTTAAGGGAAAGATGAGTGGAGAGAAGATACAATTTCCTGAGCTCTCTCTCTCTCTCTCTCAACTGCTCTTATCATCATCATCATCATCATTATTATCTATACTTTCATCATCAGCTTCCTCCTAACTGTTATTGGTCTTTACATCCCTTTTCAACACTTGATCCATATACAGTAACTATTCATCCTTCCCCAACTTGGTCTCATATAAACATAGGGAGATTGGTCAGTCACAGTGACCAATTAAAAGTTTGAAGCTATCATGAAAGAAACTTTGCACCCCTATACAGTATATTCTTAAACCCTTCAGCACGAAGACATCTTTTTACTCTTGAATCTGGTTAACATTTGACGATTTTATGCAGTTTAAGAAGAACCTATGGAATTCGGAGGGTTTACCGAGATTGTTTTTACCCCTTTGAATCCTAGAGGTAATTATAAACTAAAGAAAATTGTCTACTGGTAACCAGAATATGATGGAAATTATGTCATCGTGCTGAAGGGGTTAAAGTTTGTAACAAATATTTATGTTTTAGGCATTACTAGTGTAAAGATTTGTCCCAATCTACTGTACTTATCATGTATGAGGATCTTGTTGCCTTTGTTACTCCAATATGGGGTGGATGGAGTGTGAAGATTGTAGCATACTTAGTCCTGCTTGGCTGCTGTCACCGTGTCTAAACCCATCTTAGCTAAAGCTCTCAGGGCAGTCAGACAAGCCTGCAAAAAATATAAACATTACTATAAAACCGTTGGTTTGAGCTATGAAATGGGTTTGTTTGAGTTGTAAGGAGCTACCTTCATTTGACTTCGAGGCCCAATGGAGACGCACAGTGCGGGCCATATAGAGAGATGAATATGTGGTGTCAACCACAAAGATAAGGTAACTAACAAGGAACTAAGAAAGAGTTATGTATTTGACATACCAGCGAAAAGATGCGCTCAAGCACACAAACTTGGAGGTGCAGCCCTTCGGACCAGCCCCAGTGCAAGACAAAGCCGCGCTTGGCTAACTGGACAATAGCTTGGCCCCAGGGGCAGTGGAATAAAATTGCAGATAGTGCGCACTTTTCAATCGTGGACTCCACAGCAGACCAATGTGTCTGTTAATGTTAGCCAGAATATAATTAAAAAGATGTCATCGCAGAGAATATAGTCATAACTTGGTCATTGATGATGGTGCAGGCACCGTGAGAGACATGAGGAGAGTTGGTGGAGAGGGACAACCGATTCTGATAATGACTCTTGTTACCATATCACACATAATAAAAACAGTATTATTAAATTACCTGGTCATGAGAGTCATCGATGGTGGTGCCGGCGCCGTGGGAGACGTGGGGAGGGTTGGTGGAGAGGGACACCAGACTCAGGTACTCACTCTTGTTACCCTGAAAGAGGAAATAAGTATAAATGAGATCTGCCACTTAAGCTATTTTCTCTCATAAAAATGTTTCTACTTACACAAACTCCTACTATAATACCTTCCTAACTAAACTCATTAACCCGAGAACTGCATGTTTTGGTATTCCCACTGCCTCTACCAGACATATTTTCAGACAAAAATCAATACTCGCCTCAAACGAGATCAAATATAACTCGGTGTTGGATATTAGTCCATTCAAAGGACCTTTAAACAGTTTTACACAAATCCTCCTTGTTATCGAGTAGTGATCGTAAATGTGAAAAGCATATTAAATTACAGTACCACAGTCTCAAAGTTTTCAAAGTCAACTTAAAATTCTTGCTCTATTGAGGCAAGTCACATTTCGCCGTTTAGAGATCGATAAAAGCACAGCGCAGTTTATGAGTTAAGTCTTTACTTAATCTTCCCCTGGAGCACAGGCACCTGAAGAGTGGAGAATGTTTGCACGAGGAGAGGTGAATCAGCAAGTTCTCTATGTATCGTTAAATAGCTTTGACGCGTACTCTTAGATTGATTGCTACTTCTGTTGTCTTTCCTAGTTATTTACGCAATAAACAGTATTTCTTCATACAGTACATAATATATAATATGCAATAAGCTAGATAAGCTACATGGAGGGATAGACAGACTAATGAGGAAGTAAGAAGGAGGTGTGGTGTGGAGGTAGATGTGCTGGAAAGTGTGAAAAGGAACAACTTGAGATGGTTCGGCCATATGGAACGTATGGAAAGCGAGAGAATGACTAAGAGGGTGTACGAGAGCGAGGTGGAGGGACAGAGGGGGAGAGGTAGACCGAATATGAGGTGGAAGGATGGAGTGAGGAACTACATGAACGAAGGCGGTGCTGGTTGGGGGGAGGGGCGTCGACTGACTGGGGACAGAGGTGCATGGGGGCGGTTCGTTCGTGGCCACCCCTTCGGGGATCACGGCGTCAGGCAATAGATAGATAGATAGATAGAATAAGCTAGAGTAGGGACTGGGGAACAATATTATGCAAACTAACATGACATCAAATAATATACTATATGTAAAAGAAGAACCAGTTATAATGCAATTATCTCATAGTTGCAGTAAAATGCACAACCTCCATGCAAGGTAAAAAAAATATGGTCTCTATGCCTAACTTCTCAGCAAATTTTGAGGTGAAAACCATACATAAAAACTATCAGTCGACTGCAATCCATGACTCTGAGTCTGTCATGATGCCGAACGGCCACGGCCACTATCTTGAACCATCAAATTTAAAATCAGGAAAGTCCTATTAATAACTGGAGTATGTCCTAACCTTGGGGAAGTCCGTGAACTGTACATGGAGTCCCAGGATCTGAGCCAGGTACATCAGTTGGTCCTTGGGTCGTACTGCTTGGGCGCTGCTCATGTTGTTGCTCTACAACACATACACACAAATTTCATTTAGTTTCATAATGATTTCAAGTTTAATATAGAACAGAAATTAAATATATACGGTATATATAACATAATTTGCATAAATATCCTATTTGTTATACAGTGACTTCACATTTTTTGTGAAACTATCCTCCTAGCCCATACAGTAGTGAAGGATATATCACATGGATGAATAGAAGAAAAGCTATTGGTTCTGTACCTGGTTCATGACTGTATGTTGTGGTGGCGGTTGTTGCTGCACTGGTGGCTGTGAGAGAGGTTGTGGTTGTTGTTGTTGTTGTTGGTGGTGTAATTGTGGCTGTTGTTGAATCTGTTGCTGTGGTTTATGAGAATGCTGTTGTTGTTGTTGTTGTTGTTGTTGTTGTTGTTGTTGTTGTTGTGGTTGTTGGTGAAGTTGTTGTGGTGGTGCAGTCATGGAGGGTTGCTGTGGCTGTGGTGGTGGTGGTGGTTGTTGAGGCATCTGGTTGACTGCTGGGGGACCCTGTATTAAACACACCCATTTTCCATCATTATTATGATTATAATAAAAAACAATAATACAGATGTTACCACCACATACTGCACTCTCAATTTTGTGAGGAAACCGCAAAGCACACACACGCACACACACATCAATATTGACTACCAGTTATTTCAAAGATCTCCCCTATTTAGAAAATTTCAAGAGAGCATTTGATGTCGAACTGCAAAAGGTGGCAGATGAGCCTATCTTCGGGGGAATGTTCCACCCCTTTGAACAGTCTCTTGCACCAAATCACAACTAATGAGGGGCGTCGCACTTGTCGGTGCTATTAGCTGTGTGGCGAAGACACCAAAGGTAAGGTATTGCTCACATTGTGGAGGTAGCAACAGTAGAAAAGTGCACACACACACTATTCAGCAGGTTTTCTTAAGTTTGAGGTAGGCACTTCAGTATGAAAGATACAGTTGATCATCTCAGACAAGCCTGGCATATCATCAATGTGCCCATTATTCACCATGCCTGGGAAGTCCTAACCTCCCACTTGGCTAGTGACCAGCAAGTAGAGCTAGTTCAGTGGCTTGGTAACAGTGGCTCAGGCTATCGAAGCTTCACGGCAAGTTCCAGACTTTTTTGTAGGCTACTACATTTCCTGACCCTAATTCACTGTGCATAACCATGGTTTTTATTTTATTAACGCTTAACCCTTAAAGAGCGGCGCTCGACTTAAGTCGTGCACCAATTTGCAGCAAGTTAGGAGCATTATTAAGGCTTTTAAAGGGTTAAAATAGAGTGCAAATGGCTGGGAGCGCAGCGGGCCAGACAGCGGACTCCCAGGGCTTACCGCCGCCCATTAACTCATGTTCCCTGTGTTCTCAAGAGGCCGGCAGTGTAGCCAGTAGTGAGCATAGCTGGGAAAAATATGCCGAAATACGCTAAACTCCCATGTTACTGGTATCACTGTATGAGAACCACGAGTGCTACGTAGCTCGTTCTGGTCTCATTTTGAAGCTTGTAGCGACTAGTTTTTTGCTAAATAATTTTTTTTTCATGCAGATACTTGATTGATCATTCAGGAGGGCCTGAATATGCCCAAAATAGCCCAAAACACCCCGCTAGACAAGGGTTAAACTTGCCATGCCCTCCCTCCAGCTCTTGAATTTGACCTCAGCATTCTGCACATCAAGAACTAGGTCATCTGCGTATAGCAGTTCCTAAGGGAGCCCAGTTCTAAAATATCTAGATAGTACCTCCAGAACCATCATAACAAATTATACAGTACAATATATATATATATTATATTACAATACCTGTGGTGTAGGTTGTGTGGGTGTTTGTTTGACCATGGCCTCAGCGGTGGGAGAGTTGCCAGAGTTGAGTAGTTCCTTGGCTATGGTTGCAGTGGCCTGCATGTTTACCACACCACCCATATTGGTCACTCCCATACCTAAGAGAGAGGCAATTTATTGTAGTAAATTAACCCATTATTTCCAGACATTTTTTTTTAACTCTTGTCTCCAGATTGCGAAGTTTCCTAGCAATGAAAGCATTATTTTTAAACCAAAACATTCTTTACTAGTACCGGTATTTATGTATTTAAAAACTGCTTGACTGAAAGTTTCTTCCTTTTTTATATATACAGTATATCCATATTGTACATAGGCAAGGTGAGCTTGTGTGTAGTGTACGAAGGGCATGTTGAATGCAACTGTACTGTTGTAATAGCTGTGGTTGTGAGTGTTATCTGTAACCATGTGTAATCAGTTCCATATGTTGAACAGGTGGAAGCATTAACATTACAAATGCAACACTGGTCTATTGCACCTATGATGTCCGCCACTACAGAGGGGATGGAGGCCAGGCGAAGGAGTGACATATAAGCACTCATCCAGTGAAGGCTTGATCCTGGGCCTTCTGTCTTCAGGCTTAGTATGCTACCCTTGTTCCATTCTGGCTCCAAAGAGTTCTTTTGTGTTCATAGAAAAAAATCTACTAGAGGCTGGGAATTCTAACCTCATGCTCCAGGACACAAGAACAAAATACTGTATACAGTACAGCCAGGTCTCGATATATGCGGTTAATTCGTACCATATACATGCCATTTATATCAAAACCCTGTTTTAGAAATAACAGGCCTTATGGGAATTAATTAATTTGTTCCAGCCACTTTCTCAAAGTCCCCCTTTTGACCCTTTTTGTGTGCCTTCAGCCGACTTATATTACATTATACCACCAAGATCATATAATATGACAAAACATAGAATACATTAAGCATCAATAAGAACTGTTTTGGACCTGTTACTGACCGTGTGGATGGATGTATTTACGTTCGGTAGATATCCCCGCTGCTGCACTCCCTCCCCCCTTCCCCCGCCCCGGCAACAACGCCGACCCCGTCGCTGTGATAAAGTTGATGGACCTTGTGCTACAGCTCACATATCGGCCCCTCCAGGTCCCCCAGCATGTTCATCGTCCTCATCGAAAGCAGAGAACACAGAAATATTGTCCATCATATCATCATCAGAATCAGACTGGTTGTCACTATCAGGGGCGGCCTCAGCTGAGTCAGCTTGTTGTTCTTGGTGCGGCGGCGATGGCGAAAGAAATCTGTTATTTTCGCTTGTTGCTGGGAATTAATTCTTTCATTAAACATGATCTGATACTGGTTGAGGGCATTATCAACCAACACTGAATTCTGGTCTGCCATTTCTCTGTTAGGGTCATCGTTTACGAGGAGGTGGGTGACAGGAATGCCGAGACAAGCCGAACGGGCACACGTGATCCGGCTGAAGTTGGTTGCCGTTTCCCAGTCCCGAGGCTCGGGCCGCCACCCGCCTATTTCCGTGTTGTGGCTGACTTTGGAACTTTTGGGGTTACCGTAGCCAAACGCATCTGTGTATAAAAAATGTGTGTATATCGAGACCTGACTGTATATAGAAATTAGATTAAGCAGTGAAGGGTGTATAGTGTAAGTAGCTTAATGTAAGAAAGGGAGAGTGTGCGTATCTTGAGAGCAAGCTAGAATTGTTGAGTGTTGTACTTACCCTGTTGCTGGACCGGTTGGAAGCCATGTAGAGCGGACCCATCAGGCATCATAATTAGTCCCGGTACTAGTTGTCTACCACCACCCATACTACCACTCAGTACTCCTCCTCCACCACTACCACCGCCCACTTCACCGTTACGCTGATCATTAACGCCATCCTCAAGGAAAGTCACCTGTAATACAAATAATATATACATACTGGTAATATCTATGATAATAATAATAGCGATTTTGATTAGTTATTTTGTCTTTTTATTGTGTTCGTATAAGTTTTGGTTTGTTTATTTTGCAAGTTTTACATTATAATTGGTAGTGCACAAGCCTTTAAAGGGGGATGGGCCTCTATATTTCCTCATTTATATATCTTTTTATAATTTCATTAGTTTCCTCCCTAAACCTCTATCAAACTTATAAAAACACCACCCAAGACCCTCCTTCAAGATAAATTTCTACATTTTTCGATAGAAAAATGTCCTGGCCGAATGCCGGTATCTCTTTAACCCTTCCCGCCCAGGCTCTCCCTCCTAAGGACAGTGTGGGGTACCCGGGCGATATGGCCGAAAAACTTCTAGGCCTAGGCTACCGTATCTTTGTTATTTTAACTGCTAGAAATTTCCCACGCATCTCTAAACGTAGTGCGGTTTCCAATCTGTAGACTGGCATTAAGTAGAGCTCTGTAAGTCAACTGATTCAGTTGTGATGACGATTTCCGTGGAGCGAATTTTTCCGTGATGTTGACAATATCGGAGCTTTTCAGACACTAATTTCGTCATCCCATACAACAACATTAATCCGATGTCTCCTTCTTGTTTTCGGAGGTGCGGTGACGCAATGACCGGCTTTGTTTACATGCGTCGGACGCACGGCGTTCAGACCAAGCTGAATAGGCTTTCAAGCTTACTGCCTGTTATAAGGACACCCGGGGTCCTGCCCATCTGCCGGGTGTCCTTATAAAAGGACAGCCGGGCTGGAAGGGTTAATTACAGGCTCGCTATAGCTCGCCAGGAAAAAATTGATAATTAAATTAAACGAAAAGTCAATAGAAGCAATCATATACAGAAGGAGTGAGACTTGGACTGCCTACCTTTCTTGTCTTCTCTGGGTCCGAGTTAGAACCATCTGATTTAATGGCAGACTTTGGTTGAGGTCGTGAATATCCCAGCAGCAGTAACATGTTCTCTGCCGCGGCTCTCTTGGCCAGCTTCTTGTTAGGTCCGCTGCCCTGAGCGTTCTGGCTCCCCACTGTTACCTGTAAACAAAAACAGTTAACACTTTCAGTATGATGACATTTATATACTGTACTGTATAGTTGTTGTTGTTGTTCCCCAAGCTGCCTGGCCGAACAGCCCCAAGGCCCCGAGCAAGGCCAAGGCCATAACTGAGCGCCCCCAGAGAACCCTCCCTGCCGGCCACAATAAAGCCTGGGTGACCGAAGCCACTCCATGGCGGGGAGCTGAGGAGGGTGCGGAAACGCCCGGGAAACCAAAGCCCCACATAGGGCCCTGTGCCCCTCAGCAATTATGAAGAGAAAGTTGAGGGGCAAAGGAAAAATGTGACTCTTTGGCTTCCAATCTTGGTAGATTGGGAAGAGATTGGGTAGACACGGAAGAGACGCCGTCACTTGAGATCTAGAAAATGTATAAGTAAAAGGAACAGTCAGAGTAAGCTATGGGTATGGCAGAGATCGCTCAGTTCTCACTCTGGTAGACCAGCCCATCACCACATGACTAGAACCCAATCCTCTCAGCATCAGCTAGGAAAGGCCCTAGAAAGCCGCCTTTGGCGGGGGGATAGCTCCCCTATTTCAACCCCTTCCGGAGTTAGGCATACGCTAGTATTGTACTGTATAGTACTTTATCCTAGTCAACACTTGTCTTCTTCATTATCTTTATTGTTTATCTTTATCAATATTATCTTTATTGTTTATCTTTATCTCCTTCATTATCTTTATTGTTTATCTTTATCAATATTATCTTTATTGTTTATCTTTATCTCCTTTATTATCTTTATTGTTTATCTTTATCAATATTATCTTTATTGTTTATCTTTATCTCCTTCACAACACAACAGAAAGCAATGAACACACAAAAACAAAACACAACTTCACACATATCTAGGACACTCAGGAGAAGACCCAGAGACCAGGGATCACCAAGGTCCCTCCAGCACTCCCCCGGCACCCGACCACCGGGAGTATACATATTTCCAACATACACACTGGCAAGCCTGAACGTGTGGGAAGCTGCAGCCTGTCTCCCGTGCGATTTTGAGCCATCAGACTTGTGTAGTTTAGCAGATTTTATGAGGGTAAATAACCGGTAAGTAAGCTGGCAAAGGAAATTACCAAGGTTCTTGACACTGGTTTTTTTACCTTCTTGGCCTTTAATCTATATAATAACTACCTGGTACTGAGCATATAATATATTGATACACTATATATTACTAACCTGCATAATAAACTCTCTGCGTCGAGGTACACCACGTTCAGCCAACAATGTATAAACTGGTTCTTTCTCCTTCTTGGCTTGTTGTATCTGGATGAGGCGAGAGATTGGGTTGATCCCTTGACCATACTCGGGGGCTGCCTTCTGTTCCTGTATACAGTAATAAAGTCACATTTATATTAGTGTCAGGCTCTCATACTATTGGTCAGGAATCAATTACTATGTACAGTACCTGGATATGACCAAGAGGGTTATGGGTTAACTACAGATAAATTATAGTGAACTAAATAATGATAACAGATTAATATAGCAAAAGAAAAACGTTGCTTCAAACAAAATAGGTCCGGTTTGACACCTTGCTACTAACCTCCTGGCCCACTTTGATGAGGTTTCTGCTCTTCTTCTTGGTGGGGGGTTTACGTTTAATACGGACAAGTGTTGTTGGTGGGAGAGCTGGCAGTCGACGCAGTTCATCCAACATCAGTTCTGCAGCACGCTTCTTGCTTACCTAAGACAACATCAAAATTATATTACTGTAATAATATGCTGGTATTTTATTTGTACAAGCACATATTCTCCAAGTGGATTCATGAGCGCTCACATAATTTTCAATACAATTTTTTTCCATTAAAAAAAATATATATATACAGTACATAGTCAAAATCAATACCGTAGTTCACTGAAAACCTTGATGATAATTTATGTGAAATTTAACTTGAGATACACAACAAATAGTCATATTCATTGGCTATTAGAAATACACGACTTAAATTATTTTGATTGTACAGTATCCTAAAATGTTTTGCTGTTGCTAATACACTTTGAAACACTGGAAAAAATTATTTGAAATAATGCTCCCCTGACTGACAATATTTTAGGGGGATACTTTACAGAAATGGACAAATTTTTCACCTTACTCAAAGCTACTCAATACTATAGGTAAAGCCAGCAAACTTGACAATAATCTTGACCCCTTAACGTCTTAACTCAAAATGAATAAAAGCAATTGCGCTGACGTTTCTATCATTTGGGAAGAGCCCACCAGGAAATAGGTGTGGATATTTACAGCCAGTTTGCTCTAGGCCCTTTGAGTTACAAAGAGGTCAGGGATCAAAATTATTGTCAAGTTTGTTGGTGCTATCTATAACTGATTTGCAATTCTCTACCTCCTCTTTAACTCTGACTAAAGAGATAGGCAACAACATTCCCATATGGATCCTGGAGGTGGGAAAGTGGTGTTGGAGCCAGGGACACCGAGATGGGGAGCTTATAGACACCTATCGAGCAGGGCAATACCCAGGGGAGGCCTCATAAGCATGTGATGAAGAGTTGCTGGAACCCCAGTTTCCCTCACTGTTTCTGTTTGTGTCTCACCTACACAGAACTAGCTCTCACAAACACCTCCTCCTCCTATTAATTTCATTACACTAAACAATTACAACACACTTCTTTCCAATATATCAAAAATATATTTTTGTTAAATAAGACCACCGACTGCCCTTCAAAAATAAATGTTTGTTAAATATGACCACCAACTCCCCTTAACCCCTTGGGGAGTGGTGATGGGCTGAGTACATACATACATACATACATAACATTTTAAGACTGAGTGTTCCACACATAAGTGCAGTTTCAGTCTCTTGTCCTAATGGCGGCGTTCCAGGCAACCCTGTTAAGGGCTGCTTCACTTGTCAAGTTCTTGGATTTGAGATCGGCGCGTATAGTCCGATCCCAGGTCTTCCTCGGTCCACCCCTTGGTGCAGCTCCCTCCACAATCACAGACCTGCATTTTGTCACCCAATTTTGTTCATCCATTCTCTCCACATGTCCATACCATCCCAGTCTACTTGTACGCATCACCTCGCTAATACTCTTTATACCTAAACGTCTCCTCAGCTCAACATTTGTTATTCTATCCTGTAGCCTGGCCCCACACATCCATCTCACCATTCTCATCTCATTACGCTCCATTCTGTTGACATCCTCTACTTTAACGGCCCATGTTTCTGAGGCATACGTCATTGCACTTCTAACACATGAGGCATACACCTTTCCCTTCAGGGGGAGAGGCATTCTTTTCATGGTCAGGATTGGCATCAATTCTCTGAACTTCCCCCAGCCACACCTAATTCTAGCAACAGTGGCAGCCTCGGCCCCACCACCGGCAGAGATGGTATCTCCTAGGTAACAAAACTTGTTCACCAGCTCCAAAGACTCATTTCCAAAATTCACAGCCACAGGATCATCACTTAACACAAGCTCGCCTTTGCACACTACGCACTCAAATTTCTCTATTTCTGACTTATCCTTCGGCAGGGGCCCCCTTTATTCTACTACAGCGCTTACTCCCATGGTGTACCCAACATCGACAGATGCTACATTGAATTGAGTTAACGCCCACTCCCTTTCCACACACTGCACATGGGTATGCACCGCTCTTTTCCACATTGCCTCGTCTCAAACTACAATGCATAACCTTGGTTTTGTTAATATTGACTCTTAAACCCTTGCTCGCCATGCCCTCTCTCCACTTTCTGAATTTGGCCTCAGCATCCTGCATACTGTCAGCTATTAGGACTAAATCGTCTGCATAAAACAGTTCCAACGGGAGTCCGCCTCTAAAAACTCTAGACAGCGCCTCCAAGACCATAATAAAGAGGAGGGGGCTTAACACTGAACCCTGATGGACTCCAACACGGACTGCGAATTCATCACTCAGTACACCTTTCACCCTCACCGAACTTCGCGAATCCTCATACATCTTCATTATCACACGCACCAGCCACTCTTCCACACCAAGTTTCCTCATAGCCCACTGTACAACATCTCTAGGTACCCTATCAAAGGCCTTCTCCAGGTCCACAAACACAAAGTAAAGATCCCTGCCTTTTAGTAGGTATCTTTCCTGTATCTGCCTGACTATGAAGATAGCATCGGTTGTACCACGTCCTGGCATAAAACCAAACTGCATATCATCAATAGAGATGCTTTGCCTGATCAAACCCTCAAGGACTCTCTCACAGACCTTCATGATTTGGTCAAGCATTTTCAGGCCCCTATAATTTCCTCTATCCAGCGCATCCCCTTTTCCTTTGTATATATTTACTATTACACTTTTGAGCCAATCCTCTGGGATTTTCTCATCTTTAATAATGGTGTTTATCAACTCAGTGACTAAGTTTACACCAATCTCCCCTGAGGCTTTTATCATCTCAGCGACAATGTCGGAGCAACCTGGAGCTTTACCGTCCTTCATTTTATTGATTGCGTCGCTCACTACAGCTGGTGCTATCAAAGGAGGGGGCCCAGATATTGGTTTTTCGATACTAAGCTGTTCCTTATCCCATTCAAACTCTACATTTAGCAATCGTTCATAGTGTACCTTCCATGCTTCTCTGATTTCATTTTCTGCATACACAATCTTCCCATTATCATCTCTAACACACTGTTCACCTATAATATCCCTACTGTCATTTTTAACTCGCCTAGCTAGGTTGAAGATCCCATTGGGATTGTCAGTGTTACACACTTGTTCGAGGACCAGGTCCTTAATGCGATTTTTAGCATTGTAAATAACTCTTTTGGCAGTTCGTTTAGCTGCCTGGTATTCCTCCCTGCTGCCTCCTTTCTTCCATGCTTTGAAGCATCTCCTTTTCTCTTTCACAGCATGTTCTACCTCATCGTTCCACCACCAAGAGGTCTTATTCCTTGGGTGACCCTTTGTTTTCCCACAGACTTTGTCAGTGGCAGCGATAAGGCTATGCTTAAGAAAGTTCCATTGGCTATTTACATCGTTAGGCCTAGTTAGTGAGAACTGAGCGATCTCTGCCATACCCATAGCTTACTCTGACTGTTCCTTTTACTTATATATTTTCTAGATCTCAAGTGACGGCGTCTCTTCCGTGGATTGACCTCCCAATCTACCAAGATTGGAAGCCAAAGCGTCACGTTTTTCCTTTGCCCCTCAACTTTCTCTTCATAATTGCTGAGGGGCACAGGGCCCTGTGTGGGGCTTTGGTTTCCCGGGCGTTTCTGCACCCTCCTCAGCTCCCCGCCATGAGTGGCTTCGGTCACCCAGGCTTTATTGTGGTCGGCGGGGAGGGTTCTGTGGGGGCACTCGGTTATGGCCTTGACCTTGCTCGGGGCCTTGGGGCTGTTCGGCCAGGCAGCTTGGGGAAAAACAACAACAACAACAACCCCTTGGGGATCTATGACACATTTTTACATTTAATTTTGGTTGTCGTTGGATAGGAAGGATATCTAGGAAGCAGAGGGATAAATACTATCTCGATAACTCTTTGGCTCTCACAAGTTCGTATATGTGGAAGATCAGATTCTCTCACCACTTCAAACCCCTTAAGTATCAATAAACATGTCATTAAATAAATGATGAGTACAATACCTTCTTGCCGGTTCCTTCTCCTTCAGTGCGGTATTCCCCCACCACACACACAGTGATAAAGGTTCGTACATGTGGGGGACCAGATTCTCTCACCACCTCAAACCCAACAGTCAAGTCGCGTTTCAGAGCAATCTCGTGTACCAGGGAGATTGGCGATTTAAGGTCTGCATTGGGATCTAGGTCCGAAAGATCTGCCAGAGATGGTAATTATTGTTAGTATGGCAATATGAGAAAGCTATAGATACTGTATATTGCAAAAAAAAAAAAAAATAATAATAAATAAATTATAGCCCAATTATATTCACTGAGCATGTAAAAATGTATCTTATTATCCAAGTTCTTTCCGGGTTACTAAAAATCTACCATCACCATTTCATATATCCCTTCTGAGGGTAAGGTCTTTTCAGACTGGCACTCACCACCTAAAGCATAGGGGCTCAAACCTGGTGACAGCATGCCGGGAGGCTACCCAATAAGTTTGCTCATACTATCAGGCCAGCCTGAGTCAGATACAACAGGAGGTAGAGGGATAGGAATACCTCGGTTGAGATGGAGAGATGGTGTAGTACAAGCGTTGGAAGATAGAGGGATGACTGTAGAACAGGCAAGAGATGTGGCAATGAATGGAGAATGCTTGTGAATACAGTAGATGAGTGATAACGCAGTCGTTGGGAGAGGGGGTCGGGCGCCAGTTGAACTACATAATAGCCAGTCAGGCGCCTGGCCCAGGGAGCCAGTATATATGAAGGGTCATCCCTGGATGTGAGGTGAGCGGGCATTGTGATGGTAAAGCTTCGCTGTGTGTCTGCCTGCTGAGACCGGAACCTCTCCGGGAGGTCTGGGGCCGGGGGAGTGCTGGTGGCACTTACTGATCCTTGGTCTCTGGGTCTTCTCCTGGGTGACCTAGATGTGTGTGAATTTTGTATTTTGTTTTATATGTTGTGTTGTGTTGTCCCTGTTCGGGTTCCGTCTCGAGCCGGCCATCCCAGGCTATGGGGTATGTGGCCGAGTATATATATACATACATACAATCAGGCCAGCCATAGTGCAATATACGTGGACGGGGTGCATTCCTATGGCCACTTCTTGTGGGATGCTCCAAGGCTCCTGGATCCTGCTAGGGGCTGCCTCCGTGGCAGTCTGGAGCCAGTGACATGGGAATAGTTTTTCCTTGCCGGCTAAATTACCTAATGTGACATTCACTCAACTTTAAACCTCATTCTCTAGTTCATGAAAATTACTAGTACCGGTAACTTAAAAGGCACCTGTTGTGCGCAGATGCATCCCTATTCAATCAATAAACAAATACATATGGTTGTGTTCTCTACAAGAGGATATTAAGTTATGAGAGTAAAGCACTAACCTCCTTGAGTACATGTAGTAGTGTTCTCTGGTACAGGTAATGTCTTCATTAACTTGAGAGCCTTGGAAGCAGCATTATGTTTGGCTTGTTGAGCAGTTGTACCTTCACCTACAAACTCACGAGACCCCACGCGTAGCGTCACAAAGAACACAGGGTACAGGGGAGGACGGCCATAATATTTCTGTTAAAAAATAAAAATAAATAAAAGACTGTCAATTGAATCGTTAGTGAGTGCTGTACTGTATTTTATATATTATTTTGTAATAGTATAGATATCTTATCAATATTTGTATTTTGTACTATTGTTAATGTCTTGTCATGTTGCAAATTTGATTTTAAATAATATTTTGACATTTAACATGTAGTTTCTTTATTCATGCAGAGTTTAGTAAAAATTTGCCAGAACGTCCCGGACTTCCCAAACTTGACTACTTCCTTTAACGTGACGATAGTGCGTTGTTATATGTGCGATTAGTTTGCTTGGGAAACAGATTAACTTGCTCATGTAGTAATGTACACCCTATGTGGTGGATTGTGTTCTTTTATTTAATAATTTTCATTTTAGTAAGCGTTGTTTCCACATAGCGATTTTGATAATTTAATTTGACTTTATATTGTCCTTGTCCCAATTTTGGTTTGTTTAGTTTGCAATTTTTACATTTTAATTAGCATAATGGGCACTTGGTAATGTCAATATTCTACTTGTATACAGTATATTTGAATGAAAATATTTGTCTAAGGCTAAGCCCAAGTGGACTGCCAGGTGACAAAAGGTTAAGTTTATAATCTGACATTTTGATGACAAATCTAAATCAACCCATAATAAACAGGAAATAGAATAGACAAACAATGAAAGCCAAAGAGATTATGTTAAGCCATGTAATAATGAATCCCAAAGTATGAAGTTAGCTGGCTCACTCAGTACCACTCTGACGAAGTACAGTATGCAACAATTGTGCATACCTGCAAACCACCTTTTAATTACCAGCTGACCAGAACCATGCCCCCCTTTTCTCACCCTAGCTTAGTCCAGCTAGAGGGTTGGTTAAGCTTTATCAATTATACATACTTTAGAGGATATCCTAGGGCCAGGCCGGCAGCAAAAAATGCATATCTAAACCATACAAACAGAACACCGCATACCGGTATCACATCTTGTGTTATACCCCCATAAAACAGAGAAAACAATGATATCTTGGTTATTAAACTGGTTGCATAATTATAATATACATGCTGGGGACTTTAACCCTCTCAGACAGATGACGCGATTTTGAGCCTATTAGTGATACTTTAAAGCCTTTGTTACCATCAGGGGTATTTAGAAACCTTTAGTTTAGTTACTTCAACCTCTGCAGTTGTCTTTGAGTTAGCTGTGGGCAGAAAACTAATTTTGGAGAGGTAATTATAAGAGTGAGATAACTATTTCTTATTGCTAATCTGGCAACCTCTGCGTCATATGTGCGTGAAAGGGTTAAAGTAGGTGTTAGGTGGTCGAGTCCTATACAGTATAGTGGGCAGTATATGAAATTATCATAAACTGATTCTACTGGTTCTACACAGATGCAATAAACTAAAGCCAATATCACATAAGACCCCTTTCCCTCAAAAACTTATCGTCAATAATGGTCTGGCGGAAAATACTGTAAACTTGTAAAATACTAGTTACGGTACACCTAAATTAATCTACAGTCAGCCTAGTCTCTGATACCAGTGAAACAAAAAATCTTATGTTGCTGGAAAAGTGCTAACTATCGAAAACTGATGACAAAAGGTCTCGTGTGATTCCTCTTTAACCCGTTCAGTACCAGGGACGTCCTTTTCATCATATTCTGGCAACTATTAGACAATTTTAGTCAGCTTAGGAAGGACGTCTAGCAATAATAAGGCTTCAAACTATCTCGACCAACTGTTTTAACTACCACAGAGGGCAGGTGCCCAACCCCGAAAGGAGTTGAAATAGGGGAGCTATCCGCCCGCCAAAGGTGGCTTTCTAGGGCCTTTCCTAGCTGATGCGGAGAGGATTGGGTTCTAGTCATGTGGTGATGGGCTGGTCTATCAGAGTGAGAGCTGAGCGCTCTCTGCCATACCCATAGCTTACTCTGACTGTTCCTTTTACTATAAATATATCTTCTAGATCTCAAGTGACGGCGTCTTTTCCGTGGATTGACCTCCCTACTGCCAACCTAGAAGTTGGCAGATTGGGAGCCAAAGCGTCACACTTTTCCCTTGCCCCTCAACTTTCCCTTCATAATTGGTGAGGGGCACAGGGCCTTGGGTGGGGGCTTTGGTTTTGTGAGGGCGCTCGTTTATGGCCTTGGCCTTGCTCGGGACCTTGGGGCTGTTCGGCCAGACAGCCTGGGGAACAACAATAATAACAACTACCACAGATCCTTCCTAAGCTGTTTAAGATCATCAAAATATAGCTGGAATAAAATATATCACACGTCGCTGGTATTCAAAGGGTTAAGACAAAAATACAAAACTAACCTGGTTATAGATGGGGCGAATGCTGGGAGGTACATTGAAGTAAGGATTGGGTGGTCTAGGAGTCTCCATAAACGTGTATATGGCTGCCTCCCCTCGCTTCATGGCCAGGCCGTGTAGCTCCACAATAGGCGTCAACTTGGCTGCCAAACCATCTGTCTCAGTTACGATCAACTTTTTTATTGAAAGGACACTAGCATTGATTTTTCTTATACTGTACTGCATTGATTTCCTAGAGTATATTATCTTTTAACTTATATTAAACTTGCTATCCAAAACATATTTCCATCACATATAAGTAACACCCCGTTCTTAACATTAATCATTAACCCTCCAGCCCCGACTATTGTATTCTATAATTTCCCCGAAACCCGGGGATTTTGGCCGAAAAACGTCTACGCCTAGGCTACCGTATCTTTGCTATTTTGACTGTTTCCACATTCCCGCGCATCCCCAAGCGTAGATGTGTTTCGTACCTGTAGAATGGCGTTGAGTAGAGCTCTCTAAGTCAACTGGTTCAGTTGTGATGACGATTTCTGTGGAGAGAACTTTGTGGCGATGTCAGCCATATGAGCCACTTTTCACTACTAAAACAACAGATGCAGGCAGATGTGCACACGTATCTTTTGCCGGTCAGTCATCTAGCATTAGAAATTTCCCAAACGGAGTCCCGCAAGGATCCGTCCTGTTGCCCGCACTCTTCAATCTGTACATGCATGATATAAATACACCAAATTCACCCCAAATAACCATAGCCTCCTACGCAGACGATATAACAATCACAAGCACGCACCAAAACCCAGACACTGCAACAAGACTATCTCGACACATTACATGAATGGTGCACTACAAACAGACTCAATTTAGCCCCAGCTAAATCCACTGCAACCCTCCTCACAAGCTGGACAGGAGAGCACGATTACGTCCCGGGACTCAACATAAACAACACACCCCTAACACACACACACACACACACACAAAATCCTAGGAGTAACATACGACACCCAAATGACATTCAAACAGCACACCACAAACACGAAAAAGAAACTGACACCCAGACTTAACGCCCTCAGATCACTTGCCCACACGAAATTTGGACATAACAAAGAAACCACCACCACAGTCTACAAACAATACATAAGATCAGTTATGGAATACGCAAGCCCGGCCTGGGCTTCTAACCTAGCTGAAACACATCATAAGACCTTACAGACTATTCAAAATAAAGCCCTTAAAATCATCACAGGATGCACAGCTACTACACCCACAGATCACCTACATCAAGAAACCAAAGTCCTAAAAGTCAAAGATCATCTAGACATGAGAGGCACTCAATTCCTGGCAGCAGCCTCCACGAATCAACACCACCCACTACACTACATGGCAACACACCCACCAAGAAATATCAAAACAACACCCAGCACACGCTATCACACACAAATACTGTCTTCTCTCCCTCCCTGCCCACCCCAAACCAACTTCCGGAAGCACATCCATACTCATATCACTCGCCGTTCCATCCACTCACTCATAGACAACACGCAGCTGCAAGCACGACCTCCCGAAATCCATCCTTCTGAATCCTCCCTTCCTCGCGAGGACAGAGTCCACCTGGCCAGGCTGAGATGCGGACACCATCCAGCTCTTCTGAGCTATCAGAAGAGACTGGATGACTCCATCGTCGACACCTGCCCGGGTTGTAACACAGCACTCCATACCATAAAACACATCATAGAAGACTGCATTTCACACAACCACTTACGCCAACACAATTTACACTATTTGAGAGCTCTGTGGGAGAGCCCGACCATGGCCATGGCCTTCCTTAAGGACTCGGGGCTGTTCGGCCAGGCAGCTTAGGGAACAACAACAACTAAAACAACAACATACAGTCACACAAACAAACGACGCCTCTCCTTCTTGTGTTCGGAGGTGCGTGGCGTCGGGCATACCGGCTGTGTTTATATGCGTCGGACGGACAGCTTTCAAAACAATCTTACAGGCTTTCAAGCTGCCGGAGCCTCAGAGCCCTTCCGGGGTCCGCGGGTCGCGTTTGTTATGGGTGCCTCAGAGCCCAACCGGGTCTGAGGGGTTACAAACCCCAATGTACTTGAATAAACTAATGAAAGCAATTATGATCCTCCCGGGATTCAAACTCAGGACACCACACCCAGAACATAAATGATATCCTCAGTCAATGACAGGCTATCAAACAGGATACCGATACTATTCAAAACCAGTTCTAAAAATAATCCCTTTTTTTAATATTTTCTACATACAGTAGATGTACAGTATTCAAAACATTAAACTGAATGATTGAACTCACTTTGCTTATTCTGGCGTTGTGTTTTTGGAGGTGGGTGTTTGAATTGTGTTTTCTCCAGAGCGATCCCGGCTGCTGAATGTTGAGCCTTTTTTATGCTTGGTCCTGAGGCTGTGTACTCCTCATTATCACCAAGACGTAGAGTTACTGTAAAGGTCTTCTTGTGGGCCGGACCCTTCTCATCAGTCAGACAGTATTGGTGTTGAATCTGTAGGTGAAGTAATTATGGTACAATTTTCATCACCACACTGATACTTCTAGTTCACTAATAACAAACATTATCAGTCAAACAGTATTGGTACTGTATCTATAAGCGTACAACTGAACATACTAATACCTCCTACACATTTTAACTTCCTTGATTACCATACCAAAGGTTCTTTATAACCTTAATGCTATTACATGCTGGGGTATGTGCCTGAGTATATACAAACATACATATAACATTTGCTGGCATAGAAGATGCACCCTTTTCCCATATCTATAACCCCCCCAGAATTACCGTGTGTTACACACTGGCAAGAATTTTCTTTTTATTCTGAATTTCCAGATAATTTATAGGTGTGTCTTCCATGAGGAGCCTCTTCTATACTAACATATACTGTAGTACATCAAAATACCTTGTTGTAGCGTGCCAGTTCGTTGATCAAGCACATTGGCGTTTTTTCTTTGCTGGAGGCGGAATTGTCAGTGAGAGGGAGACCCATGGGGGGTATGATGGAGTTGGTGGAGGGACTGCCACCATCATCACCACCACCATTACCACCACCAACCATCCCCACCATCTCCTGGGGTTGTGGGGGCTGTTGAGGCTGCTGCTGTAGGGGGGGAGGCTGTTGGGGCTGGACCCCCTGTTGCATTGACTGTTGAGGTTGTTGTTGTATTGTGGTCGTCATGGAACCTTGATGAACCTGATGCTAAAGAAAATATTGGTATGTAATTATTTATTAATTAACTATTATTTTGAATGAGATAGTAAATTAGTAAATAAGCCAATCAAACAATTTTATTAACCCCCTTCTGTACCGGCGACATCTTTTAAATTATATTCTAGCTATATTTAGGCGATTTTTGGAAGTTTAAGAAGGATCTGTGGTAGTTTTTTTTTTTTTTTTTTTTTTCTTTTTTTTAATATTAGTTTAACCCCTCCAGACTCATATGACGCAGAGGTTGCCAGATTAGCAATAAGAAATAAGAGTTCTCTCACTCTTATAATTACCTCTCCAAAATTAGTTTTCTGCCCACAGCTAACTCAAAGACAACTACAGAGGTTGAAGTAACTAAAGTAGGTTTATAAATACCCCTGATGGTAATAAAGGCTTTAAAGTATCCCTAATAGGCTCAAAATTGCGTCATATGTCGGAGAGGGTTAACCAGACCACTGAGCTCCATAAAAGAACTCTCATAGGGCTGGCCCGAAGGATTCGATCAAGATAGAGAGGGAAGGGCAGTAGGGGAACAAATCGAGGAAGGTGAAGACAAGCAGACATTTCTCGCCAATTCACCAGTTCAGCCGGACCACATGAACTCCACATCAGAGCTCTTATAGGGCAGGGCCGAAGGATGAAGCAAGAACTGCTACACCGCAACACCAACCAAGAAGTGATCAGGGCGAAGAATAAGAGATCAGGTCGAAGGTAGAAAAAATCATATTGAGAAGCAAAATATGCATTACCGAAGGGAATCAAGTCAAACCTGCCACAACAGCAACCGAAGAGACAAATCAGGTCAGGAGTCTGCTACCTAGCCAGGCCAGGGAGACATGAGATATAGGTTGCCTGAGGACAACCGAATGGGACAGAATAAGAATAAAATGGGAAAAAGATAGAAAGAGAAATAGAAAAACTACTCAAAATTAGTCAAGCTGACGACGAAAGCTCGAGGGGAGAGAGGAAGGGAAATTACCACAACCATCTCCCATCAAGCCCCAGTCGCCGTCCCCGAAGCCCCCCAACCGCACCAAGGAGAGTAGTAGTAGGCTGTGGTAGTAAAATAAGTTAATTGTGATAGGCCTAGTTCGCAGCCTGTTAATTGCTGGAGGCTCTTTTTTAACTTAATAAAGTTGTCTAATGGTAGCCAGAATAATAGTGAAAAAGGAGTCATCGGTACAGAAGGAGTTAAGTGAAGGGTGTTAAAAGTATGGAAGTACCGTACAGTAGAGGGAAGGATGGCAGTCGATACACCAAGGAAGATGGTTACCTATATGGAGCTAAACTAACCTATGTAAACAAAACCTTTTATCCTACTCTAATACAAAAGGTAATCTATTAGATAGGTTGAGTTAAGGTAAGGTAGAAAAAGAAAGGATATGTAAAACTCTTTACATGATAGATCACTCCAGCTCGGTAATCTACATAGTGAAGTAGCTTATTTGAAAGTAAGTTTTTATGCTCAAAACATCATAATCATTATCCATTACAGTATCTCCAAATGGCCAAACCACCACAGTTTGCCAGTACCAGTATGCATCACTTTACTGATGCACTGTGTATGGTACTGAGTAATTTTTTTAACTCTACTTTTGCTGGTCCCTCTCTCTCAGTGGAATTAATCCCTAAGGGAAGAGCAGGATAGATCTGTCCCACAGAGGTATCTGTACTGTCAAGTTGCTGCAGTTTTTACCACCATGCACTCCCTGCTGAATAGCAGGACTAAGGTGGGTGCCCTGATGATCAGGGACTTCAGTGAACACTTGCCACAGATTGCTAGACCGTACCGTCCACCAAATAGCACACTGGTTGCCCCGAGACTCCAACCGTCGACCTCATGGTTTGCAGGCAAGTGCTCTACCAACCGCGCTATGGCCTGTGGCCTTGTTATACATGCCAGCAGAATTCATCAACACACTTTAGAGGCTTAAACCTAATAATAAAAGTGGTACTACCCACGTCAACCAATTTCCCCTTCAACATAATAAACTAACCTGTGTGTGATGTGGTGCTGGCTGTTGTTGCTGATGTTGTGGCTGTTGTTGTTGATGCTGTGGTTGTTGTTGGTGCTGTGGTTGTTGTGGTTGGTGTTGCTGATGCTGCGGTTGTTGGTGCTGCGGTTGTTGGTGCTGTGGTTGGTGTTGCTGATGCTGTGGTTGATGTTGTTGTTGGTGTTGCTGATGTTGTTGTTGGTGTTGCTGATGTTGTGGTTGGTGTTGCTGATGTTGCGGCTGTGGTTGGTGTTGCTGATGCTGTGGTTGGTGTTGTGGTTGGTGTTGTTGATGCTGTGGTTGCTGGTGCTGTGGTTGGTGTTGCTGGTGCTGTTGCTGCTGATGTCCACCACTGCTGCTATTCATGTTACCAGGACCACCACTTCCCATTCCACTCATCTGCACCATATTACAGTAAATTAGTACAGTATTCTGCCAATCTCAATGACATACCATAACTGCAACAGAGGCTGACTGCACTACCAAAGTGGCAGGCAGTGGGGTCGCTGCATCCCTATTTCTATAATCATGAATGAATTTCTAGAACATACAGTACATACATAGAAGTTCAAAGACGGTTTTGTCCACAGATAATGTGGTTACAGCCTCACGTCCTAAATGGCGGGTTTCCAAGCGGCCCTGTCAACGGCTGCCTCTGTTGTCAAGTTCTAATTTTGAGATCAGACCAGAGTACCCGAGCTCACGTCATTCTAAGTACAGCCCTACGCGCAGCTCCCCCCACGTTCACAGTCCGGCATTTCCTCACTCAGTTCTGATCATCGATTCTCTCCACATGTCCAAACCAACCAAGTCGACTTGTGCGCATCACTTCACTGACACTCCTAATACCCAGACGCCTTCTTAATACCTTGCTCGATACCCTGTCCCTGAGATTAACCCCACATATCCATCTCACCATTCTCTTCTCATTCCGTTCCATTCTATTGATATCCTCCGCTTTAACCGGCCACGTCTCCGAGGCATAGGTCATAGCGCTCCTAACACACGAGGTATACACCTTCCATTTAAGGTGGGGTGGCAGCCCTCTCATGGTCAGGAGTAGCAACAGCTCTCTAAACTTTCCCCAGCCACTTCTGACTCTAGCAATGGCGCCAGCTACAGCACCACCTACGACGGAAACCGTATCGCCCAGGTAGCAGAACTTAATCACACACTCTAGCGTTACAATGTCGAAATCAACACTGACAGGCGGGTCATTTAACACAAGATCTGCATTGCACACTGCACATTCAAAGTCTATGATTCTTGTCAAAGGTCCTCTAGCTCCACTACATCTCGTGTTGTGTACAGTTACAACAGACGCAACATTGAATCGAGTTACTTCTCACCCCCTTCCCGCATACTGCACATAGATAGTCGCCACTTCTTTCCATAGTTCCACGCCCTACTCCACTAATCATGACCTTTGTTTGATCAATGTTAACTCTTAGACCCTTATTTGCCATACCCTCCCTCCATCTTTTGAACTTTGCCTCTGCTTCCTGCACACTATCTGTGACAAGAACCAGGTCATCTGCATATTAAATCTGCATATAACAGCTCCCATTGGAGTCGTCCTAAAGTCCCTTGACAGAGCCTCCAGGACCAAAACAAACAGTAATGGGCTCAGCACTGAACCTTGGTGAACTCCAACCTTCAATGGGAACTCTTCGCTCAGGCCCCCATTCACTAACTGCTGCCTGTGACCCCTCATACATTCTTATTATGCAGTTATTATATTGTCCTTATTTATTAATACAGTACAGTATTAAATGTAATTTCACCAATAAGCAATCTATTTTACTATATACAGTACAGTAGAGTAGACAAATATATATAATAAATGCAAAACCCTAGAACTTGTGCTTTCCACACTTACTGCTATTATGTAACAATGATCAGCTTTAACTTAGAGACTAATTCCCCAGCCATTATGACCAAGGGACATATTCCATGTGAATATATTACCAATTATAGGGATTATAGTACCAGTAGCTAAAATAAGCAAAATATAAATGTAACATTCCTAGGTTATGCGGAACTCTGGGATTGAAATTGGAAGGTTTTCTCTGCAGAAGTTGTTAGATTTCAAACCTATTTGATAAATTGCTGGTGCCTGGTGGGTCTTCAGGGTTCATTTACGGGGGAAAAAAAAAAAAAAGAGACGTCTAATAGATCAAATAATATGCTAGTCTAAATTCTGTGCACTCTGGTCTTACCTGGTGCTGAGTGGAGTGGTGCATGACTGAGTGAGTTGGATGAGTCATGTGTGGTGGTCCAGTAGTTGGTTGAAGATGTGTTGGTGGACCAGTATGGTGGCCACCATGTGGACCACCATGATGGCCATTATGTGGACCACTACCACCACTGTTACTATGTAATCCCATATGTGCTGCAGATTGAGGTGTGTGGGAGTGTGGTCCGTTATGACTGTGTGGACCACCATGAGGGCCACTGTGGGGTCCAGTGAGTGGAGCAGAAAGTTGGGGTCCAGAGTGACCAGAGTGAGGGGGACCAGAATGAGAGCCAGAGTGTGGACTTGTGTGTGGACCAGTGAGTGGACCAGTGTGTGAACCACTATGAGGGCCATTATGTGGTACAGAATGAGGGCTAGAATGTGGTGGACCAGAATGAGGAGCAGAGTGATGTGTTGTGTGGTGGGTACTGTGTGTGGGGTGTTGTTGTTGGGGTACGTGGTGTTGTGGTTGTGCTTGGTGGTGGGTTGGATGGTACTGAGAGTGTGGGGGACCAGTGTGGGGAGGGGGACCAGTAGGGGGCCCTGGTTGTGGGGGCCCACTTGGGTGATGTGGGGGTGGACCAGGATGGTGTGAACCAGGAGGAGCATGGTGTGGGTGATGAGGATGATGGTGATGATAGGGACCACTAAGAGTATGATGATCAGGGCCCACTCCTGAGTCAGGGTGACTCATTGCCTGAGTCATGACGGCCATCCCACCGGCAGGGGCCATCATGGGCGCCATGCTCACCATACCTGTAATAATAATAGTATATTATTACAATATTATACTGTATACCTAGCTTAATATTTTGATAATTTAATTTGACTTTATATTGTCCTTGTCCCAATTTTGGTTTGTTTAGTTTGCAAGTTTTACATTTTAATTAATACTGTACATTACTGTATTACATCAATAACTAACAATTAACTAATTTAATGGCCTGAGTCATGTCGGCCATCCTACCGGCAGGGGCCATTATGGACGCCATGCTCACCAGACCTGTAATGGTATATTATTGTATTATTATAGCGGTACCGGTACTTTATATCTAGCTTAATATATTACTGAATAACCTCACTAACAACTAAATCATTGCCTGAATCATGACAACCACCCCACCAGCAGTGGACATCATGAGCGCCATCCTCATCAAGCCAGTTGTTGTTGTTGTCGTTCCCTAAATTGCCTGGCCGAATAGCCCCGAGTCACTAAGGAAGGCCATGGCCACGATCGGGGCTCTCCCGATTGTGTAATAGTATATAACTGTATTATTAAGATACTGGCCAGAATCTAATTGCTCTTGGTCACATAAACTTATCCATATGAGTGTACAGTCCTATATGTGCTGGGAGACTAAGACTAGAACATATACATGACCTTCAGTGTTTTAACCCTTTCTCTGCAGAGTCTGCGGGCATATTTCCGCGATATTTAGGCTCATTCAGGGACTCCTGATTGATTTGGCAATTGTCTGAATTAAATTAAATGTATTCAGCCAAAAACTAGAAGAAAATAGCTTCAAAATTACACCAAAACGAGCTTCGTAGCTTGCGGGGTTCACCCGCAGCGCTACCATAGACATTCGCTAAAATTAGCAATTCTCGCTAATGTCTCGCTACATTTGCCTTTGGCAGCACTGTATATCTAGCGAGACTCTCTGGCTCAGAGGCTTCAGTGCCACGGCCGCCTGGCTGGGAGGCTTTAAAGAGGAGGAGGCTTTAAGAGGCTTTAAAAGCCTGTAGATTGCTGTAAATTGCCATGGCGTTTGGGAACGTCTCCCGCAGGGAGAGGGTTAAGGTATATTTACATGTATAGAAATGGCGGTTACAATCAACATACGGTACATAAATATATAAGTGGAGTGCATAAATAATATGAATGCAAGGTTGCAATGCTTGATTAAATAGCAAGCAAGCACTCTAAATATATAGATAAAGATAAAATTGCACATTTGGTAGGGAGCAGGTCTTTCCCGCCCTCAGACCATTCCGACTAGAAGATCCCGCCCGCTTAGCTAGGTCCTTCCCACCCGAATGTTGTGGGCGGGAAGAGCCAAGCAATCAATCTTTCCTTGGCTGATTCCGCCCTCCAAGATTAGACCGTCCCACCCATTTGTATGGTTCACACAACCTCAGCTGATCTTGCCTAAATGTGCGATGCAAAAGCCTGTGGAATGGTGAGGAGGGTGGAGAGGTTGCAGGAGGAGGAAGTCAGGGAGGAGTACAGGATAGCAGTGGAAAGACGACTAGGTGGGTTAGACCTGGAAGTTGTGGAGGAGATGAGCAAGGTGTTTAAGGATGAGATCTGTGCAGCATGTGAGGTGGTGTGTGGAGTGAGGAGAAGAGGGAGGGGAGTGAAAGGTACAGCATGGTGGACAGAAGAGGTAAGAATAGCTGTGGAAGAAAAGAAGAAAGCATATAGAGAGTGGTTGGGTAGTAGAGGGAATGAAGATTCCGAGAGACAGAAACGAGCGAGGTACGTGGAGAGTAAGAGGGTGGTGAAGAGAGTAGTGAAGGAAAGTAAGAGAAGAGTAGATGAGGAATTTGGAAGGAATCTGAGTGTAAAATGGAGGGAGAGTAAGAAACTGTTCTGGAAAGAAGTCAAGAAAGTTAGGGAAGGTAGCAAGGGAAACAGTAAGGGTGTGAAAGATAAGAATGGGAGAATGCTAGCCGAGAAGCAAGAGAGAGTCGAAAGATGGAGGGAGTACTTCAGTGAGTTGCTAAATGTAAGGAATGAAGAGCCAGCAAACATAGCTGGATATGGTATGGGAGGGAGAAGAAGAGAAGTAGTGGAGGAGGAGGTGGGGATCAGGAGGTCAGAAGTGTAGGAAGCCATGAAAAGAGTGAAGTTGGGGAAAGCACCAGGAACAGATGGAGTGTGTGGGGAAATGTTGAGGTATGGTGGTGAGATAGTGATAGAATGGGTATGGAAAATGTGCAAACTAGCATGGGAGAAGGGGAGTGCACCCGATGATTGGAAGACTGGCATAATAGTCCCCCTACATAAGGGCAAAGGGGAAAGAGGAGTGTGTGGTAACCACCGAGGAATATGTCTTCTAAGCGTAGTAGGGAAGGTATACAGTAGGGTAGTGATTGAGAGAGTGAGAGTGAGAACGGAGAAATGGATAGGCGACGAGCAGGGAGGTTTTAGGAAGGGAAGAGGATGTGTAGATCAGATTTTTACCCTGAATTGTGTTGTGGAGAAGTATCTGGAGAAGAAACAAAAGGTGTATGTTGCCTTTATGGACTTGGAGAAGGCCTATGACAGAGTGGATAGAGAAGGTTTGTGGAAAGTACTTAGAATATACGGAGTAGAGGGCAAGTTGCTGAAAGCAGTGAAGAGCATGTATGAGGGTGCAAAGGCGGCAGTACGTGTGGAGAGTGAGCAGAGCGAGTTCTTTGACCTGAATGTTGGTTTGAAACAAGGGTGTGTGATGTCCCTGTGGTTGTTTACTGTATATATGGATGGAGTCATGAAAGAAATACTATCAAGAGCAGTGGATTTTGGTGTATCGCTGAAAAGGGAGGGAATTGAGTGGAAGCTACCTATACTGCTATTTGCGTAAGATACAGTTCTGATGAGTGATAATGAATGGGAGTTGCAGGGTCTGGTAAATGAGTTTGGAACAGTGTGCGAAAAACGGAATTTGAAGGTAAATGCGGGGAAGAGCAAGGTTATGGTCTTCGAAAGGGGTGAAGTCACAGAGTGTGAGGTGAAGCTGAACGGTCAGGCTATGGAGATCGTCAACTCTTTTAAGTATCTGGGCAGTGTGTTGAGTAAAGATGGGACTATGGATGAAGAAGTGCGGGAGAGGGTACAACAGGGGAAGAGGGTTGTAGGAACGCTAAAAGCAGTAACAAGAAATAGGGTGGTCAGTATGGAAGTGAAGAAGTCCTTGCATGACAGTGTGGTAATCCCGACACTGACTTACGGAAGCGAAGCATGGACGTTGGTTGAGAGACTCAGACCAAGAGTGAGAGCAGTGGAAATGAATTACTTAAGGAGTGCGTGCGGAGTTACATGGAGGGATAGACAGACTAATGAGGAAGTAAGAAGGAGGTGTGGTGTGGAGGTAGATGTGCTGGAAAGTGTGAAAAGGAACAACTTGAGATGGTTCGGCCATATGGAACGTATGGAAAGCGAGAGAATGACTAAGAGGGTGTATGAGAGCGAGGTGGAGTACAAAGGAGTACAAAGGAAATCAAGCAACAACAGATCTAGTGACCCTTCTAGGTTGCTTGTCCTCCAAAACACTGAGGATCAAGTGTCCAAACAGTGGTTTAGAGTGGGTAAGGGAACATTGGAAAGGGAAATACTGCCCTGGAACTAATGTCCGTGGCAGGATTAGGAAGTTAGTAGGGGACAGATGGGTTAGTAACTGAGGGGGGGATAAAATAAAGTTATTCATTTACAAACGCAGTCAGTCGCGGGTTTGATGCGAGATATTTGTCTAGGCGGAGTTTAAATGAATCAACGGTGATGCAGTCTATAACGTTTCGGGGAAGCCCATTCCACAAGTTGACAACTCGATTGAAGAAGAAATTCTTAGATTCGTGTGAGTTAAAAGATTTACCAATAATTTTGCAACCGTTTCCCCGCGTGTAATTAGATTGGTCGATAGTGAAGTACTTACTACAGTTCATATTGTCGATGCCTTTGATGATTTTGAACACTTGAATTAAGTCACCTCTTAATCTGCGCTGGGTTAAAGGAAATAGATTTAATTCTCTAAGACGCTCTTCGTATGGTTTGTTCTTTAGGCTAGGTATCATTTTGGTAACTCTACGTTGAACTCGTTCTAGCTTGTTTATATCTTTTTGGTAATAAGGGCACCAGGATTGAACGCAGTATTCCAGAAGAGGGCGGACTAATGAATTGTAAAGGGTTAGGATAACTTCTTTGGATTTATGCTCAAATGACCTGCCTATAAAGCCAATTATTTTGTTTGCCTTCTTAACAACTTCTGAACATTGTTGACTCGGTTTTAGGTTACTCGATATTGTTACTCCCAGATCGGTTTCTCTGTTTACATTCTTAAGCTGAGTGCCATTCATCGAATAGTTTGCTTTCTCATTTAGGTATCCGATATGTAGTACTTTACATTTATCCGCATTGAAACTCATTTGCCAAATTTGGGCCCAACATGACAATTTATCTAGATTGTGTTGCATATCGTCAACTTGTTCTTTTGAGAGTACGCTATTTGCAATTTTTGTATCGTCAGCAAATTTTGAGATTGTACAGGTGAGACCCTCATCTATGTCGTTGATGTAAATTAGAAAGAGAATTGGTCCTAGTACCGATCCCTGGGGTACCCCGCTACTTACATTGGTCCATTTTGATGCCTTACCGTTTATGACTACTCTTTGCTTTCTGTCGCTGAGCCAATTTTCTATCCATTTCAACACACCGTCTTGTATTCCATGCGCTTTTAGTTTTAGCAGTAAACGTTTGTGGGGAACTTTGTCAAAGGCCTTTTGAAAATCAAGGTATATAATATCTACAGCTTTACTCTCATCGTAGAGGTTGAGGATATCGTGGAAGAAGTCTAAGAGGTTTGTTAAACAGGAACGTTTTTTACGAAAGCCGTGTTGAGTATCTTTAAGTATGTTATTTTCCTCTAAGTGATTTACGAGTCTGTCTCGTATGACCGTTTCTAGCATTTTACATACAACTGAGGTTAAGCTAATTGGACGATAGTTACTGGGTAGGGATTTGCTGCCTTTTTTGAATATCGGTGTTACGTTGGCTAGCTTCCACTGATCGGGCATAGTTCCAGACTGCAAGGATTTATTGAATAGTAATGTCAGTGGTTTAGAGAGCTCATCCTTAGCTTCCTTTAGAACTCTAGGCGAGATTGTATCAGGTCCAGGCGTTTTATTTACCTTGAGTTTATCTAAACAATTCAATACTTCTCTCTCTGTAACGGTGATATTGCTTAGAACATCTGAATTATCAATCTGAATCGGCGATGGTGTAGGGATATCACTGAGGTCTTCTGTTGTAAAAACTGATGCAAAGAAGGTATTGAGGGCATTACTCATTTGTTCTTCGTCTTTGGTGTATTCTCCAGAGAGGGACAGAGAGGGAGAGGTAGACCGAATGAGAGGTGGAAGGATGGAGTGAGGAAGTACATGAACGAAGGCGGTGCTGGTTGGGGGGAGGGGCGTCGACTGACTGGGGACAGAGGTGCATGTGGGCGGTTCGTTCGTGGTTCGGTATCAGGCGATAGATAGAAAAGCCTGTAACCTTGAAATTCGTGATTGCATTATATATTTTGTCTATTATGAGGCAATTTTATTCAGATTAGGAAGGTTATTCGAGACAGTCTTAAGCATTTCAACTATCACAGATCCTTCCTAAGCTGTATGAGATCGTCTAATGACAGCCGGAATTAATGAAAAGGTGACAAACTTCAAGGGGTAATGTCACGTTTTCATGATCACTCCATTATTCGCTACTCTATTTGCAAAGTAACTGATTTCTGTAAACATGGGAAATATGCTAATCACCATCGGCTGAAAATGGATAATTGGCAAATTAATTGGTTGTGATTTTTCCTATTAACCCGGGAACTACGGGGAGACTCTTAAGAGTTCCCCCGGTGGACTGCGGGAAGACTCTTAACCCTTCCTACCCGGGCTGCCTTAGGTAAGGACAGCGCGGCTGAAGGGCCGCAACCCGGTATGCCTTATGTAAGGCATTTGCTTGAAAGCGTGCTTTAAATTTCGCGCGGGCAAATTTTACTTTGCGGGGGCGATCATAGCGCCACCAAGCCTCAACTACCACGCTTATCAGTTCCTACGTTGCCACCATTGAGAGCTACAGCAAAAAAAATGAATTCCGACGCGTCCGATACTGTGCAATCTCCCGCGCGTCCCAGTGCTACCCCGCTTGCAACATCTACGCCTCTGCCAACCGAGAAGAAAAGGAAAGTAAGGAAAGTGAAACGTTTGCTAAGTGACAGTGCAATACACCGTGAACTTTTCAACCAGGATTTGAGCAGTGGTGAAAGCTCTGTGGACAAAAACCTCTATATTCAGAGTAGAAGTGGGAGCGAAATTGACGATTTTGTGGGATTTGGTGCTGATGACAATGTTGATTTATTTGAGGGGGGTGATAGTAGTGATGATCCTGATGTGGAAGTGGTGGAGGAAGGTGCTATTGAAGTACCAAGTGTGCTAGAGCCAACCCCTTCGCCTAGTTTCGTAGGTCAGGGTAGGCCTAGGCCTAGCCCTAGCCCTACGCCAGGACCTTCCCCTTTGCCTGCCCGTACGCCCTTGAAAGTGGGTAAATACTTCTATAAACAGTCTTTAGTGAAAAGTGCAGCCAAGAAAGCACGCAGGGAGGCAGAAAAAGTGAGGGAAGGCGTAGATAGTGAGAGTGACGCCGACCCAGGCCTAGCAACCACCCGCATTCCTTTGTCACGACGCCTTGACCCGGGACGCCGGGAGGGCCACCCACAGCCCTCAGCTTCATCTGTCCTTCAAGATGACCAAAGGGCCTCTACAAGTGCGCCATTGGCCTCCCGCAGTGTGTCACCACAGGCCCCGCATCGTAGGTCATTATTTCCTGCGGAAAAGTCCCCGGCTAGCCGCAAAAGGAGCCCAACTCCCGAGGCCGAGGCTCCCATTGCTCAACCTCCCGCAGCCCCACGCCGCCGACGCCCGGTCTATTCTTCACCAGAGTTGACTCCTGAAGAGGCTGCTGACGACCCCGACATTGCCCCAGATGACCTGACGTCGCCTGAGGAAGAGGAAAACGAAGAGGAAGAGGAAGAGGGAGTCCCGACAAGAAGAGTCAAAGGACCTCGAGGTCGTGGACGTGGTCAGCCTGCCGACGCCGCTGCCCCTGGGCCTGGGCGTGGGCGTGCAGGGCGTCCGCCTGGGCATCCGCGTGGCCAAGGGCGTGTGCCAGGGCGTCCAGGGCTGCCTGCTGCAGCTCCACGTCCTCGTCCTGCTGAAATGTTTGTGTGGTCAGATGGGGCGGATTTTGTGCCAGATTTTCCTGCCTTTGACGAGGTACAACAGGGTTCTGGGGTGTCACCAGCATATCCCTGTGGCCCAAATGCCACCCCCAGTGAACTTTTCTGTGGCTTCTACAACAATGAAGTCATGGAATACCTTGTCAAAGAGACAAATCACCACCAGGCTATCTGTTCAAACTTTCTTGGCAGGAAGACAAGTGCAAAGATGGTGGCATGGAGAGCTCTCACTGTGGCAGAATTATATGTGTTCTTGGCACTCACAATGCTGATGACACACATAAAGAAGCTGGCCGACTACTGGATAACTGGCGACCTCACAACGACTCCAGCATTTGGCAAATTCATGTCAAGGGATAGGTACTTCGACATCCTCTCATATTTCCACCTGACAAATAACATGCATGTTCACGAGCCCGACACACTCTGGAAGATCAGGCAACTGTATGACATGATACGTCATCGGTTTTCCACCTACCTGATTCCATTTCAGAAGCTGTGCATCTACGAGTCTCTGGTCCTGTTCCGTGGTAGGCTGCACTTCCGACAGTATATCCCGTCAAAGAGACACCGCTTCGGCATCAAGCTCTTCGTCCTCTGCGACTGCAAGACGGGATATGTGCTCGACTTTATAGTCTACAGCGGCCAGGGTGGTGAGGTGGAGATTGACCCCCTCATTGGTTTTGGCGGCACTGTGGTAAAGAGGATGATGGAGAGGTACTTCCATGACAACCACGTCCTCTATACCGACAATTATTACACGTCGCCTATCCTCGCCAAGTACCTCCATGACCGCAAGACCGGAACTGTCGGCACAGTGAAGGGGAAGAGGAAGGGCATGCCAGCCTACCCAACAAAAACTAAGAAGACGGACATATTCCATAAGAAGAGTGGCCCCATCCTCTCCATCCACTGGCATGACCAGCGCAAGGTCAACCTCCTCACCACATGCCACAAAGCAGAGATGGTCCCCACAGGGAAGGTGGACGAAAAAAAAAAAACCTATCACAAAACCAGCTGCTGTTCTGGACTATAACCTGAACATGCGCCTCGTCGACAAGTCCGACATGCAGATGGGCTTCATAGACTGCCTGCGACATCTTGCAGGTGGTACAAGAAGTTTGTCCTGCATACAGTAGATATGTCTGTCCTCAACGCGTACAACATCTACCGTTTGAGGTGTCCAGTCATCAAGTACAAGAGCCTGCAGCCTCCAAAAGCAGCTGATACATGAGCTCCTGGTAAAACATGCAGGTACACCAGGGAGGCCACTACAAGGACCAGGCATGATGGACAGAATAGGGTGTGCCGACTTCATCAGAAAGCACCAGCTCGTCGCCCTTCCTTTCCAGGGTCCTAACAGCCGAATAAGGATGCAGAAGAGGTGCTATGTGTGCACCCGCACAACTCGACGCACAAGCAAACCCACAAAAACCACTTGGCAATGCCTCGAGTGTCAGGTGGGACTGTGTGCCGGCACCTGCTTCAATGATTTCCACTCTGGCAAACTATTGAAGTGTAAGTGACAGTGATAGTGACACTCAATAATAATAATAATATAACTAAGTATAAGTGAAAGAGACACATAAGTAATAATAAGTGCCTTCAGAACAATATGAACAAGTGAAAGTGACACTAAAATATATATTCCTAACAATAAAGAAGTGAAAATTACACTATCAATTACCATAGTCCAGTATAAATAATCATAACTACTATAATAATGACTATAAAACTAAGTCTAAGTGAAAGAGACACACATAAGTAATAATAAGTGCCTTCAGAACAATATGAACAAGTGAAAGTGACACTAAATATATTCCTAACAATAAAGAAGTGAAAATTACACTATCAATTACCATAGTCCAGTATAAATAATCATAACTACTATAATAATAACAATAAAACTAAGTATAAGTGACAGAGACACAAATTACTTCAGAAACATATATTTATTGAGTGAAAATATCATAATAACAATAATATATGGCATAATAAACAATAAAACACTAAAAAATCGCTTCCCGCCATAATTCAAGGTAGAGCGACGAGTCAAAACGTTCGTCGTAGCCTGGGCCGCGGGTGAGCGTTCGGACGCGGCGAGGTAAATACGCGGCAAAAGTTACCTCCACTTCCATCACCATAACTCCTGAACTACTTGAGCTAGAAAGCTCTACTCAACGCCATTCTACGCGGGAAGGTAAGGCGCCCATTTTGACATATGTTTGATTATTGTAGGTAGTATATTAAGGGAGATTAGCCTTAGTTTACTTTTGTTGTGTTTTCAGCCAGATCGCCCGGATACAGCCTCCGTCATTAACCTGACAAGCGCGAAATAGACCTAGGGGCTAGGGTAGTTATTTGTGCATTTCTAGCCTTGGATTCTGACAGAATTCGTTATATTTACAATATAGAGCATTATTTGTTTTCGGTATGCTTTTATTTTACATATATGATGTATATATGAACCTTCAAGAGTGCTAAAATAAGTGGGAAAAGCATTTGGGTGGTGAAAAACGAAGATATTGGCCACCCGGTCATAATCTCAGGCGAGAGAGAGCCACAGGCAACCCTCCCCTCTCGCTGTCTGTGAGGTAACTGAGACGAGCGGGGCGGTGTGGGCCGGTGTCTGGGTGTTGCATAACGATCTTTCTGCAACCCACTTGTGCTACATTATCGCGGGAGAGAAAAATAACCGATAAATGATGATAATAAGAGGAAAAATAGGTGATAATTGAGGAGGGGAGGGAGGGGGGAATAAGGTGGGGAAGGAGGGGGGGGGGGTGAGATTTACATGGATGAGTACTGGAGGGGAATTATCTCACCTAGAGACAAATTCCTTTGTTTTGATAGGCCCTTTTTTTTTATGGAAGGCTTTTTTTATGGTCTTGCTTCCGTGAGGCCTATCGCGTTCCCTATAGGAAGCCTTCCGTGAGACCTATCGCGCTTGCCGGGTTAAGAAAGGCTGCCCGGGTAGGAAGGGTTAAGAGTAAGGGAAAAAAAAAATCCATTTAACCCGTGGAGCCCCGGCTAGCTTTGTATTGTTTGTTCACCAGAACCCGGCCGGTTTTCAAAAAATGGTTTTATTCCAGAAACAATAGCGAATGGGTTAGGAATGAAGGAAAAACCACGAAAAACCGCTCAAAAAGCTTAAAGAATGGTCCTACAGAGCCCCCGAAAATGTATTATACAAGAGTACAAAATTGAAGGCAATTACCCCAAAAAACCAGTTTATTGTGCGCTCACGCGCACGCACGTGGACTTTGAGAGTTTTCAACCATCGGCACGGTTGCGTGGGATACGTACACAGTTCCCATACAAATCTGAGCCCTCTCGAGTGGCTACACCTGAGGTTACGGTCGGAGCAATTAGGGTGACTCGTCAGACGCGTCGCTGGGGCTGTACGGGTTAAAACCCCCAAAATAAAAAAAAATAACAATGTATTTATTTTTTTGCCCCTGGGCCATGCCAAATATCACTCCTCCACCTCCCCTCCTTCAGTTATCACCTATTTTCCCTGTTATTCCCTTATTCTGTGGTTTATTTTCGTGCTAACATTAGCGAGTTGGTAGCAGGGCATTGTCATCACTGTTACCAAGCGTGGGAAAGAGCGAGAGAGAGACTATTGCGGAACAGTGTCTCTCCAGACAAGGGGAGGGTTGGAGGGCAGGGAGGTTGCCTCAGCCATACATTATGTAACTCCCGGCCTGTATCGCCGATTTTGACCATCCAAACACTGTTTCCACTTGTTTTATTGTTGTAACAGGTTAATACCTTTATAATCAACCTATAATAGGCGCATATGGATAAGTATTAATGCTATTTATGGTAAAATAACGATGTTAGTGATGGGAACAGCTCAAATACGTCAGCACAGGAGTGTGGTGTCTCATACCCCCCATGCGCACTTCTTAGGTTAATGGGCGTGTTTTAGTCTGATCATCATATATATATACACAAGGTTAGATACAATCACAAATTTCAAGGCTACAGGCTTTTTCATTGCACATTAAGGCAAGCACAGTTTAACCCTTCAAACTCGGATAGTACACGTGTGTACCATTATGTTTTGCCCCCAGGAACCCGGGTGGTACAACATTGTACCAGTGGTTGAAAGCCTGTGAGCTTGGTGTGCGAGGCGTCGGTCCGACGCATGTAAACAACAGCCGGCTGGACCGACACCCCGCATCTCCGGCCACAAGAAGGAGAGCGTCGCTTGTTCGTGTGTGCCTGTATGTTGTTGTTAAGTATCGAAAAGTATTGTAAAGTGGCTGTTGTTGCCGTAAGTTATCTCCACTGAAATCATCATCACAAAGTCACCAGTTGACTTAGAGAGCTCTACTTAACGCCATTCTACAGGTAAATAACACAGCTACGCTTGGGGATGCGCGGGAATGCGGGAAGCAGTCAGCATAACAATGATACAGTAGCCTAGCCTAGACGTTTTTCGGCCAAAACACCCGGGTTTCGGCCAATATTTATGTAATGCGTAGCCGGGGCTGGAGGGTTAAGGTATACGGAAACCTTATAAACGGGCGGGACGGTCTAATCTTAGAAGGCGGAATCAGCCAAGGAAGGATTGATGTTTGGCTCTTCCCGCCCACAACATTCGGGCGGGAAGGACCTAGCTAAGCGGGCGGGATCTTCTAGTCGGAATGGTCTGAGGGCGGAATAGTCAGTAAGCCCACTTGGTAGATGAATTATAATATTTAAATACAAAGAATATACTGTAAAGTGATGTTTATAAGCGGTGTTGTAATAAAAAAGTAAAAGAGGATCCAAAGATAATTAATATGTAATAAACCGAGACGATTATTAACTTCTAAGATCTGTAAATCTCGTAAGTAACGTAAAATACCTTAGCGTATGATGTTATTCGGAGGCTATTAATATTAAATAGGAACTTCGACAAAAACAGACAATTTCATTTATCGTACAACGCATATTTATTAGATGTTTTTCCCAGGTGTGTCAGGGAGGTTTAAAGTCTCATTTAATTTATTTCTTATCTTCAGATGTCTTTGCAGGGGACCTCTGCTTTCTGTACGGAACTTATATCTCTTCTTCTGTTCTTCGTGGTTACACTTCTGGGGGTTGACTGTGTAGGGGTTGCAAAACACAATCTGAGAGCAAGGGTTCCTGAACTCTCGCTTTACCTCACAAGGGTTGCCGAGTGAAGTTGTGGCTACACAATGGTTGTTGAGTACAGTCGCTGTTACCTCACAAGGGTTGCTGAGTTAGGCTGTGGCTACACAATGGTTAAGTATAGTTGTTGTTACCTGAGTTAGGTTGCAGCTACACAATGGTTAAGTATAGTTGCTGTTATCTCACAAGGGTTGCTGAGTTTAGGGAATGGGGTGAGCCTGCCAAATAATTTCCGCTCACAGTCATTCTTCATTTTCTTGTTCTTCTTGGTCCTTGAGTCCTCGGGACTGGAAGGGGCCTTATAGTTGGGATTAAGGCTGTTCTTGTGTCCTTGTTTCTCTGCAGGTATTTTGCCTTTCCAGGTACAGTAGCAGGTGGGAGGGCAGATAAGCTGCCAGCTGTACGATGAGCGATCAGGGTGGGTGGAGCTCTGATGTCATCGATTACAACATGATTGGCTATAGCCTACCTGTAGTAGAGAGAGAGAATGGGGTGGGAGGGGACAAAGAAAATTGTGTAAGTAGCCACCTGGTGGTGGCTGTGTTATGGAGACCATAATAGTACCGGTACGGTAATGTACTAACCTGTCATAGAGACTGGTGGTGGCTGTGTCATGGAGACCATCATGGGGGGTCGCTGCTGGTGGGGCGGCACCAAGCTAGGTTGAGCCATGCGCATGGGAACTTGCGCCATCCTGCAAAAGATATAAACTTTCAAGTATTCAATTTACTCCATAACACTCATAAGGAGATATGCTATTCCTACTAACATTAGGCGGGATGGATGTAGTTCCCGGGCGTACGGTCGTCATGTTTACATAGGGCGATCGCCGCGGTTAACTTCGCGTCTATTTTGACGGCGATTTTTTTCTGTTATTTGCTCCCTGCTGGCAATATATATGATAATGACAATATGTCATGGGGGGGGGGGGGTGAGGGGAGGCAAAGCCCCACCCTCAACATATTATTGTATCCAATGGCATTCAAAATAGATGGGAACTTGTCTGCAAGCGTCCGATGCCTCCCCGCCGCCGTCATGTTTACATTTGTCGATCGCCGTGGTTAAGTTCGCGTCTATTTTGACGGCGATTTTTTTTCCGGTTATTTGTCCCCTGCTGGCAATATATATGATGATGACAATATGTCATGGGGGGCGTGAAGGGGAACAAAGCCCCCCCTTAACATATTATTGTATCCAAAGGCAGTCAAAATAGACGGGAACAAGATGGCAAGCGTCCGACGCCACTCCGCGTAGTGTAAACAAGGCTGGTGAAACACCCGGGAACTACATCCTACCCCATTAGGCTTATATGGTTCCAGAAGGTGGCACAGTGGTGCTGGAGCCGGGGACTCCCAAATAACTGCTGTGTGGCAGTTGGAAATTACCCTCACTGTTTTCATAACCAACTTCAGGTGACCAAGGCTCACACGTGAAAGTACCATTGATGCACAAATATATTTAAGCCTTTTAAAATAAATAAATAATTTTTCTTGTGGACTTAGAACAGATCCTCTGCTAACGTGTGTTCCTCGCCTGATTAACTTCAGAGATAGTTTCTTGACCATGCGAGGATTACATTTACGGCTCGGATGGTATTAAAATTGACAATTTTCAATAATTTGTTTAATAAATAATATCTATGTAACAACCATATCTCGCCTGTGCAAGGTGATCATTTGTGTGTCATCTGTTAAGTGCATATTGAATGTTACTGTACTGTTGGAGTGGCTGTGGTTGTGAGTGTTGTCTGTAACCAGTGTACTGTAATACGCTCGATCATCCTGATCAGGTGCAATTATTCACCTAGTTAATGTGACACTGGTCTACTGCACCTCTGATGTCTGTCGTTGCAGAGAGGAGTTAGGAGGCCATACATGCAAAGGGCCTACAGGCCTCTCGAGAGCCTGAATGTCCGTAACCAGATGAGGGGACCAACTTTGTACGCCATATCCAGGACCGGGTGCACCAGTAACAAGTAGAGGTACCACAATTTCTTTGTCTCGTATGAAATTCCTTTTGATTATTCCAATCTGGCTGTTCGCTTTTGTAGCAACCTTTGCCACATGCTGCGAGGACTTGAGGTCACACGACACCAAGATACCCAGGTCTTTCTCCTCTGTTGTCTTCTGCAGTGGTAGTCAGCTTGGAGGTTGTTGCGTCCAACGTGCAGTGTTTTGCATTTGTCGGCGATGAGGTTCAGAAGCCACTTCTTACTCCACTTGTCCAGTCTCTTCATGTCTCTTTGTAGCACTTCTATATCCACTTCTGTCTCAATGATCTTATAGATTTTGGCATCGTCTGCAAATAAGCTGGCTGATGATTCAAGGTCTGCTACAAGGTCATTTATATATATTAGGAAAAGTACCGGTACTGGTCCCAGCACTGATCCCTGGGTTTAGTGGGTTACTGTACTCCACTATGTACCAGTAGGCTAACTTGTTTGAGGAAGAGTTCCAAATGTTGACACTGTGGAGCCTGTCTGTGAGGAAGTTCTTTATCCACTCCCGGGTGTTCCCTCCTATGCCCATTGCCTGAAGCTTGGATCTCAATCTACAAAGGGGAACTCTGAAAAAAGGCCTTTTCACAGTCCATGTAGTAAATAACTATGCAGTGACCTTCGTCCACACCATTCACCAGGTAATCCAGGTAGCAGAGCATGTTTGTGAGGCAGCTTCAGTTATTCCTGAATCCATGCTGTGAATCGATGATGAGGTTGTATGGGGACTGGATCACTGGGGGGTCTGGGGCCAGCAGCCCCCAGGTTAGGTTAATGACAAAACATGGTTTTGGGGGGCCATGTCTATGATGTCTTAGTCTAAAAAAAAATGGATAATGAGTAATTACTAATTTCTAACGCTATGGACATGTACGACAGCAAAATATAGTGATTAACTAAAGGATACAGCCTATGACATAGCCTAATTATCAAGGTACAGTACTTCAATTGGAGGATAAAAGTAACCTTGGGAAGGATGTAGTATCCGGGCGTACGGTAGTCATGAAACGGTCATGTTTACATAGGTTGAGCGCTTGCAGTAAAGTTCCCCTCTATTTTGATATTATGATAATAACAATTTTGCCCCCCCCCGGCAGTCAAAATAGACGGGAACACGATCGCGAGCATCCACGTAGTGGAAACAAGGCGGGCGGTACCCCCGAAGGTAAATCTACAGTTATACTACCCTTGGTAGCATTCAAGGAGACTACTGCAAGACTCTTCTTCTTCTTCTTACCTCTGACCGGGTATAGGCTATCCTAGTGTTTACTAGCCTATACCCCTTTGAAAGGACATTAGCCTAACCTAACAACCTTACCTAACCTATCCTAGTATTATAGGTGGGGGCTGCCGCCCCCACACCCCCGCTTTGACTTAGATTTTTGGTGTATTTGTCTGTGAAGTGGGTATTTTTCAATTTGTTGATGGCGAAAATCCTCCATGCGGACTATATAGAGAAAAATATGGTGAATCTATTGGTGCCTACAGTATTTTCCCTAATAAATTGTTTCTCATAACGTCGCACTAGTGTCCTTGAATATTATCCTACCCTTTTCCCACTACCACCCCCCACCTCCCCCCTTCAAAACAAGCCTTTTAGCGTGTTTTTGGATGGTTCAACAGACGCGGAAACTGGGAAAAAAAATATATATATATATATGACGCCACTTTTTCCCAGCATATTACCAAAGCCACAACAACAGCAAAACAAATAGCAGGCTGGATCCTGAGAACCTTCCACACAAGAAATGAGAGGTGTATGTTAACACTGTGGAAGTCACTGGTCCTACCACGACTGGAGTACTGCTCTCAGCTCTGGTCTCCCCAAAAAGTAGGAGAAATAACAGAAATCGAAGCCACCCAGAGGACATTCACCAGTAAAATCCATGGGTTTCAACACTTTAACTACTGGGAGAGACTCAAGGAGCTGCAGCTGTACTCACTTCAAAGACGTAGGGAGAGATACATACATACCTTGTTAACTTTAATGCTTCCAAAACCCAATTTCTCCATCTATCTACCCGTCAGGATCTCCCAGCGGACTATCCCTTATTCTTCAACAATACAAAAATCAACCCTTCATCTTCTCTCAATATTCTTGGTGTCTCTTTTTCTTCTGCTCTCATTTGGAAGGACCATATTACCAGTCTTGCTAAGGCAGCCTCCCAGAAGCTGGGTGTGCTCAACCGCCTTAGGGGGTTCTTTTCCCCTGCACAGCTTCTTGCTCTGTACAGGGGCATAGTGCGTCCTTGTATTGAGTATTGTTCACATGTGTGGGGAGGTTCCTCTCACACCGCTCTCCTAGACAAAGTTGAAAGGAAGGCCTTTCGTATCATTAACTCCCGTCCACTCACCAACTCTCTGCAATCTCTCTCTCTCCGCCGCAATGTTGCATCTCTCTCGCTATTCTATCGCTACTATAATAATCAGTGTTCCTCAGAGCTATCCCAGTGCATACCACCTCCTTTACGTAGGGCACGTGGTACCCGTCTTGCAACTCAATCCCACCCCTACTCTGTGCAACTCTCCAACCCAAGAGTGAAACGTTACTCTCAAACTTTCTTCTACTCAACATCTGAGCTCTGGAACTCTCTCCCAGAATCAGTCTTTCCCTCTTCCTATGACTTAAATTGCTTCAAACTCCGTGTGTCCAGGCATTTTGGCTCGAACGTCCCTTGATTTTGGCCCTGTCACTCTTTCAACTATGGGGGAGGCACTCGCTATAGGCAGTTATGCCTTTTGCCTCCTTCAATCACATAGGCTAGAACAAAAAAAAAAAAAAAAAAAATCATCTACGTCTGGAAGATTTTGGAAAAAAAGGTACCAAATCCAAACATCCAAGAGACTCAACACCAAAGGCGAGGGACGCTGTGCTATGTGAGGACTACGCCGGGATCAACACAAAAAATCAAATCCCTGATCCATCACAGCTTTACATACAATGGAACCAGACTGTTCAACTGTATACCAGCCCCTCTCAGGAACATGACCGGGGTGTCTCCAGACACCTTCAAGAAACACTTGGACATGTGGCTGGCCAAAATACCGGACCGGCCACCAACACCAGGATACCCCAGCACCAACTCCAACCGACTTCTGGAATGGAGAGTGGAAGAAAGGGAGCTGCCTGGTCGCAGTGGAGCCCCAGCTCAACTGTGTCACTAACGGACGGAATACAACAAAGTGTAACAAAGTGTAAGTGTATATATATACCGGTATATATATATATTAGCCTAATGTCACTAATTTTCCCATGGATTTATATAGTTTTCTGTGTTAATTTTCATCAATAGGCCTATATAATGTTCTGAAGTAATTACAAGCCTCTGAAAAAACTTTTTCCCCATGAGGGGGGGCTTTGCCCCCCCCCCCTCCCCCCCCATAACTTATTGTCATCATCATATATATTGACAGCAGGGGGCAAAAAACAAGTACACTGCGGCCCAACCCAGGTAAACAAACCGCGGACTAAGAAACTGCTGCGGACGAGTCACTTTGCCGAAGGTTTGTAATAGCCTACTTCAATGTATCTATTTCAAGTCAAATATACATTTCCACGCATCATCAAGCCATACTAAGTCTACTACTAATAATATTAACCTATTAGTACCAACAGAATAGCGACAAAATAGGGGTAGTATAACCGTAGATTTATCCCCCCCGAATACTACATCCTTTCCGTAACCTGTCCTTGACCAAAAATCTATTCGGATTTCGGAGATGGGCTGTCCAAGTTGTCAGTACAGGTACTGGCAAAGCCGAATCCGAATAGTTATAGGCCTAAGCCCTAAGCTTACTAACCTAACGTTGTTATATATTTTTCCACTTGTAAATCTTCATTCGTTTCTTGGGCTGATAGATAAAAACTTTAATTTTCCTGTAAAACAATGACTGTATTTGAGAGAACACTTGTACAATACTCTAGCCTAATATAGGCCTAGGCTAGGCTAGCCTAGGCTATAGGGCCTAGGCTAAATAGCAGTCAAATTAGGTTGCAATCTTTAAATGTCAATGCTTAGGCCTATACAAATTGGAGTTCCATAAAATTAAGATAAGGCTAACTAATATGCCACTCAACCTCGTCAGAAATAATGTACCTTTAGTGACAATATAATGATTCATCTCAAGCTATCATGAGTGGTTGTAGTGCAGACGACATAAACCAACATTACATAGCCTAGTACTCAATATGTCTACTAACCTTACACTTCTAGCCTCGTACTTCACGTCAACCGGGAGGCATACAGATGTACTTGAGATTGAAGTGAAATCAGAGGCGAAGGGAGTAATAATATGTGGTGAAACGTATGGCAAACAGAGATATTATCCTACAAACTAATGTGCGGCCATGCTGGTGTGCGGAGCTGACTGACAGTGAACGCTAACACGAACACTTCAATATTATATACCCGATTACTTTACTCAATTTACAAAAGTATATATTGTTAGATTGAATATTGCCCACTGATCTGAATAACTATGCATATCAATGATATTATCGACGATGCTCTTTGTATCTATAAAGTGAAGTTGCTAAACAAAAACTTTATAGGCTAAATATTATTTATTATAATGAAACTCACCTATATAATTACCTTGCACTGTTCAATACGCCCTCTGATATATGCTTATAACACAACGGAATACCCCAAATCGTGTAAATATTCTAATTCATGCTTTGCTAAGAGTGCGCTAGCCGCCCATTGCCGCAGCGTTCAGCGCTCATCAACCATGAAGGAGATGCTGACGAGGTATCATAGGGAAAACCACCCTGCCCCGCACCCTCCCCAACGCCCGTACCCCTCATAAAGCTGTTCGAGATTTTTTTTTTTTGTTATGTGAATGAGGGAGATAAAAGGCAAAACTGCCTGTGACGAGTGCCTCCCCCAGAGATGAAAGAGTGACAGGGCCAACTCGTCAAGGATTGATTGAGCAAAAATACCTGGACATAGAGTTTGAAGCCATTTAAGTCATAGGATGAGGGGAAGATGGATTCAGTGAGGGAGTTCCAGAGCTCAGCTGTTGAATAGAAGAAAGATATTGCATGAGAATATTGTTTCACTCGAGTTGGAGAGTTGCACAGAGTAGGGGTGGGATTGTGTTGCAAGATGGGTGCTACGTACTCTAGTACGTAGAGGAGGTGGTATACATTGAGAGAGCTCTGAGGAACACTGATTATTGTAATGGTGGTCAAATAGCGAGAGATGCAACATTGCAGCAAAGAGAGAGAGATTGCAGAGAGTCAGTGAGTGCACGCGAGTTAATGAGACAAAATAGGTTTTCTTTTCTTCTTTGTCAAGAAGTGCTGTACGTGTGCGAGGATCCTCCCCACACATGTAAACAATACTCAATACATGGATGTACTGTGCCTCTGTACAGAGCAAGAAGCTGTGCAGGGGTAAAGAACCCTCAGAGGCGGATGAGCACGCCTAGTTTCTGGGAAGATTGGACCTTCCCCAACATTAATCTGAGGAAAGCCCAGATCCAGGATGAGATAGGCAGCAGGAGATTAAGCCACGACCCCTAGCTGATTGGTCAGTCCGGGCAGACTCCAATCTCCATAGATCACCTATCTTCTCCAGCATCAGCCCGTGTCAAGAACAAGGCGACGAGCAGAGATTAATTAGGTCTCGCCTCGAGATTGTTCCAGCCTGGTACCACAGGAAGGCTATATAGCTCCAAACCCGGGCTGGGCCTTATAAGGCCTGGATTCACCTCCAGAAACTGATACCCTAAAACTTAATTGCCACAAGTCTACTTATCCACACGGGACTTGCACCATCCCGGCCCTCTCGACCCCCTCCCTAAGCAGTAGCACTCAAGCCTGGTGGACGGCACTGGTGACTTAAAAGGTCTTTTGATAAAGAACGACAGACATAGGGTTGACAACCCTAGCTGCTTACTAAAAAGTAAATGAGATAATTAATTAACCTCTAGCCTGCTGCAGCAGCAGTAATCCCTGAAGCAGTATGTTCCTGAAGTAACATTAACCCCTGAAATAGTTTGTTTCTGAAATAGCAGAACTCCTGAACCAGTAGCCGACACTGAGAATTGCCACGACTTCGGCCACTGCCCCAATCCCCTTGTTCCTGACCCCACCACTTGTTCCTGAGATAGCAGAGCTCCTGAAACAGTAGCCGACACTAAGAGTTGCCCGCCCTTGTCCCGTTGTTCCTGATCCCTCCCCGACACAGAAAACAGCATACCCCACGCTACCAGCCTGGCACCGAGTCCCAGTGGGACCATTACAGCTAACAGTATACTGTACTTGCCACGAGAACCCCTCCAGCCCAGCAGTCAAACCAAGACGTTGTTGTATAATTATGTTGTTCTCATGTATATACTGTACTGGGTATCGACCGAGGAATTAAGAAGGCGTCTGGGCATTAGGAGTATCAGTGAGTGATGTGCACGAACTGACTTGGTTGGTTTGGACACTTGAAGAGAATGAATGATCAGAACTGGGTGAAGAAATATTGGTCTGTGAATGTGGGGGAGCTGCACATAAGGCTAGACCTAGAAAGATGTTGGATCAGGTACTCTATGGTCCTATCTCAAAACAAAAAACTTGACAACAGAGGCACCCCAGGACAGGGTCGCCTGGAATTCCGCCATATAGAACATGAACTGTAACCACTCTCTCTGTGAACAAAACGGTCTTTAAACGTGTGTATGTATGTTGTATGTATTTTGGTTGTATTTGTTTGTTCATTGTGTATGTTCTTGTCTGTACAGTATAAATAAACTATATTATGTGTACTGTATATTGCTTGTGTTCTTCTTTTCCAGTCGAGTACCCTCGATAAGCACCATAATAATATTGGCATATTACCCCCTAGCCATGTGGTAGAGGAATTAGAAGAATATGCCCCACGTGTCTACTGCGTGTTGTAAGAGGCAACTAAAAGGAGGATGACGTAATTCTGGGCCAACGTTCATCCCATTTGGTCCATTTCAGCCTTATGGTAGCTACGGGACACCAGAGCACCAAAACTAGTCTCTGGAATGGCTGCTCTTGCCCAGAAAGGCTGCCTTGGGGCATTGGGGTGGTTCCATGCTTGCATGGAACTGGAGACTTATTTAGAATTAACTTCACCTTCACAGCTTCTTGTTCTGTGCAGTGCACCCATGTATCAACTATTGTTTGCATGTGTGGGGAGAGTTTCCACCCATACTGCACTTCTCGAAAGAGTAGAGTCAAAAGCATTTCGCCACATCAACTCACTTCCTCTTACTAGCTCCATCTCTTTCACTCTTCTATTTCTATTACAACAATCAGTGTTCTTTAGAGCCCTCTCAGTACATACGAGTGGGAGGCACCCATCTTTCAACACAATCCCACTCCTATTCTGTCCAGCTCTTCAACTCCATAAGTAAAATCTGGAAATCTCCCTCAATCAATCTTTCCTTCATACAATGACTTAAGGGTAGTAGTAGGCTTGTAGTAGTAGTAGTCGTTCCCTAGGCTGCCTGGCCGAACAGCCCCAGGGTTGTTTATAGGGACAGTTTCTGAGTGAAGGTCTTGGCTTTGGACAATGCATGTGGTCAGTACTATCACCCTAGTATCCTGATAAAAAATAAACTTTCTATATTTCTAAAATTGACCCGTTGTAACCTTTAGAGCTAACATATCCTCTTTCTCACCAGTCAAACAACAAGGTAGAGCTTGTACTGTAATAATCTAATTCATTAATTTCACTCCCAAAACCAAACACCTCCCAATGAAATTAATGAAAGCATGTGATCCTCCTGAGATATGAACCTGGGATACCACATACAGATTTTTAACACTCTAACCATTAAACCACCAAGATAGTTAAAGGTTAAGTACATGTACATGACTACAATTGATATCCATTTATTGAACACTGGATACTAAGCTAATCATTAACTCAGACCCAACTGCACAATGAATAGCGTAATGTTTATGTGAACGGAAAGAACAATTTATGGGGCACAGATCTCAAAGGACTGACCTCGCTACGAACCGTTCCTGAACCTTTAGAAATACCTGTACTGTAAACTAATTAATCAATTTCACTCCTAATACCAAACACCTCCCAATGAATTTTTTTTTTTTTTTTTTTAGAAAATTAGTTTAACCAGATCACTGAGTTCCATAAAAGAACTCTCATAGGGCTGGCCCGAAGGATTAGATCAAGATGGACAACTAATCGAGTCAAGATAGATAGGGAAGGGCAGGAGGTGAACAAATCTGGGAAGGCGAAGAAACGCAGACATCTCTCGCCATTTCATCAGTTCAGCCGGACCACATGAGCTCCACAGCAGAGCTCTTATAGGGCAGGGCCGAAGGATGAGGCAAGAACTGCTACACTGCAACACCAACCAGGAAGTGATCAAGGGAGAAGAATGAAAGATCAGGACTAAGGTAGAACAAAATCACAGCGAGATGCAAAAATATGCACTACTAAGGGGAATCAAGTCAGCTCGGCCGCTGAGAGAAAAATCAAGTCAGGAGCCTACTACCTAGCCAGGCCAGGGAGGCATGTGATATAGGCTGCCCGAGGACAACCGAATGGGACAGAATAAGAACAGAAGAGGAAAAACATAGAAAGAGGAATGAAAACTATGCAAAATTAGTCAAGCCAACGACAAAAGCTCGAGAGGAGAGGGAAAGGGAAAATCCCAAACCCTCCCCCATCAAGCCCCAGTCGCCGGCCCCGAAGCCCTCCAACCTCATCAAGGGGCGTAGTAGTAGGGAGGAAATGAAGTTAATGAAAGCATGGGATTCCTAATGGGATCCGAACCTGGGATACTGTGTTGGTGGTGTAATGGTTTAGATGCTTATGTTCTGGGTATGGTGTCCCAAATTCGAATCCCGGGAGGACCATATGCTTTCATTAGTTTATTCCAAGTGTATTGGGGTTTGTAATTGATGATTAATGTTAAGAATGGGGTGTTAATACCACATACATATTTTTAACAGTCTAAACATTAAATCACCAAGCCAATATTTTAGGGAATTAAAAAATGCAGTATCAATAACAGTTATTTAATATAAAGTTATTTTATGAATAATAAAATACTCCAAAAAAATTAATAAAATACGCAGTATAACTGGTACATTAAAAAATATATAATAAAGTAAACCAAATAGAAAATATAACAAAGAGTAGCCTACCTGGCCTAAATACATACAGTAGTAAATATATCTGAATAATTTCCGTAAAGCCGGTATCACACGAGAGCTTTTATAGTCTCGATGATCAACATTTTTCTGGGAACATTTCTGGAACATTTTGTACCGGTATCGGAAACTAAACTGAAAGTACAGTAGATGAATTTAGGTGACCGAAATATTTTAAATGTTGACCTCCTAAGCTGCCAGACCAGTGTTGTTGTTGTTGTTGTTGTTCCCTAAGCTGCCTGGCCGAACAGCCCCGAGTCCCTGAGAAAGGCCATGGCCACGATCGGGCTTTCCCACAGAGCTCTCATTGAGTGTAGATTGTGTTGTTGGCGTAAGTGGTTGTGTGAAATGCAGTCTTCCAGACCAGTGTTGAGGATAAATGTTGAGTGAAAAAGCGCTCGTGATACCGGCTTAACATACAGCATATTGTTATTATTGGTCATGCACAGGTATATTTAATTTTAAAATGGCTTTTTTTATCTTTGTACAATAGAGAGACAGGCTGGTTGCGAGTGGCTAATAATATCAGAAAAACTCAAGGGACTGTGCTTTCTAAAAGATAATTGATCATCCTCTAAGTGAAAGATATTGCAGACAATTATTACTAAGCAAATCTTTTATAAAATAGATTTTTTTTAATATATATTTTGATTTCTAAGCATTAAGTAGGTATAAAAATATGGCCTATGATTGGCTTTGAGCTTGCACACAAATAGCATCTAACAATCATTGATAAATTTCTTAACTACAGAAGAAACGTCACTGACAATAACATTATTACTTTTTATTATATTGACATATATTGTTACCTTGCACAACAAGCATTTATGGAATGATTTATTAAACCTTTCAATACAAAAATGTTTTAAATAGATTTAGGCACTACCAGTCTTATAGTAACAGATTTTTCTTAGTTGAAGGACCATACTGTACATGGAAATTAAAAATTACAATATTGCATTACATTTTCTTACAATGCAATAGGCCTACTGGTATAGAATTAAAATGTTAAAACACAAAACAAACTTAATCTATCTATTGGTACTGATATTAAATATTGTAAACCATACTCTATACATCACTGGTAGAGGATATCTTGGGTGAAAATGTCTATGGGTGGACAGATGTGTACCTAGACAGATCCTAGGTAACAGCGGTTGCCAGGTTGCAAGACCTCTTTTGTGGCCAGTGTGGTGTAGTGGTTAGCACAAGTGCCTGTTGATCACAAGGCCCAGGGTTCGAATCCCGGGTGGTTTGTATGAGGTTTTACTCAAGTGGCATTACTTGATTGAAAGATTATGGCATTAATATCAGCTTTAAAAAAAAAAAAAAAAAAAAAAAAAAAAAAAAAAAAAAAAGACAGAGTATTTAGATAGGTAGATAGACATATACAGTATCTTCCAATTATACAATACATACAATGGTTTAACGTCATTTTTCCATTACATGCATTGCAACGGCTCAGACGGGGTAGCCTTTCAGTAGTTGGAGTGTACTGTAGTACAATAAAGTCCCGCCACAGCACTGCCCCACCAAGTCATCACTGTGGCTGATGTTGGTAGGCTATAGTGCTAACCGTGCCTCAGCAAAACTCAACACAGTCTCCCTGCAGCACTTGCACCTGTAGTATCTGCAACCACACCAGCCTTAACAGTGTTACAAAAAGACAGCCCCATAACAAGACTCTACTGTACTGTATATTAGGCAATATTAGGCATATGACATTAAACATAATTTAAAAAAAAAAAAATCCTATGGCAAATAAAATTATATACAGAATAAGTGGTGTTTAACTTGAATTTTCTCATTGTATAACCAACAAATAGTTACTCAATTGTTTCTATAAAGGCATTGTAGTACCGTATGTTAATGAAAAGAATACAAGCATTTTATTTTATTATCTAAATCTGATAGCTTAGTTTATTTTGCTATCTAAGTGGACTAGTAAAGGCTGATGGACAACCTATTTTATGTACATTACAGTACAGTATATAAAAAAATAAATGTTCAAACATAAACAATTGTACATTTATCTATTGGGTGAGGGCTGGTCCTATCCAGAGTGAGGTGTGGCATCCTCTACCCGGCCTTGGCTGTTTCTGTCTGTCTCTTTTATTGTCCTACTTTTCTTTCTGGGGGCAGGGGGCTGGGAATCCTCCTCCCTTTGTGTAGTTCTCCTGCTCGACGAGACAGAGAAACGGGCGAGAAAGTGCGTAAGTGGTCCCAGACCCTGATAATGGGAGCTATAAATGTTGTTTCTGTTCGGGCTCTGTCTCGTGTCGGCCACCCCCAGCAGTGGGGTATGTGCCTGAGTATATAATGTACATACATATATAAATACATACATTTATCTATTATTTTTCAATATGTTGCATTTCAATAAATTTACAAGAAATCTCTTAGTTCCACTATCATCCGCCTCCCCCTTAGTGACCAAAATTGTGCCCTTACATCTGATATATACTGCATTTTATCTGAAATACAATACATATAAAGTTATGGCCCCCCTCATGTATATATATCAGCTCCCGCCTTAAGCCTGAGCTGGATCCGCTCCTGTCCAGCCTGGACCCCAATATCCTGTCTGGAGGCCCAGTTTCCAGTCTGGACCCTCAATATCCAGTCTGGAGCTCTAATATCTAGTCTGGACCCTCGATATTTAGTCAGGGCCCCCATTATCTAGTCTGGACACCCAGTATCCAGTCCTGACCCCCAATATCCAGTCTGGAGCTCCAATATCCAGTCTGGACACCCAATATCCAGTCCGGACTCCCGATAACCTGTCCAGCCCCCTGATATTCAGTCCAGACATTTAGTATCCAGTCTAGCACACATTGCTTACTCGATAACTCTTGCCACTCCCCACCAACTCAATATGTTGATATTTTCATAAACTCTTTACCTCTCATAATTTTTATTGCACTACATTAGGCCCTAAAAAAGGAGATATTAAAATTGTCCACATTTACATTCATCTTGAGCTGAAATACTATCAGAGCAGCTAACAGCCTATTAACTTCCCTGCCAACTGTTCCTACTTAGTCAGCTAAATATATAAAGCTGCACAACTTCCAAATCTCAATTACCGGTACTAACACTTCCTGTGTAGTAATACCCTCTCCAAGTCCTTCACTGCCTCAATAAAATGTCTCATAGTTCATCACCCTTGCTAGCCATGTAGAATATATACACTATATAAGCTTCTCTTAAGTTAAATAAAAAAAATGTGTAGGTAGACAGAACAAATATATATTGGTGATATCTGTTGACAAGGTCAATCAAATTTCCGATACTCCTAACTTCCTCTATATAAATCTCCATTACTCTTTCACGCACAGGACGCGATTTGAGCCTATTCTGGGATACTTTAAAGCCTTTGTGACCAGCATGGGTGTTTAGAAACCTTTAGTTTATTTACTTCAACCTCTGCAGCTGTCTTTGAGTTAGGTGTGGGCAGAAAACTAATTTTGGAGAGGTTCCGTAATTATAAGATTGAGAGAACTCCCCTGCGTCCACAGGATAGCGAGAGGGTTAAAATAACTTCTGATACTCTACTTTTATATTCTATTCATCATGAGTATAGATATTGTGATCCTTAGACTCCTGTAACTCTTGGAGTGCTGGAGCAAACAGGCAATACATTTCCATGCCCACTTACTGGTTGACTCTTCCCAAATAGTAGAAATTAAAATTAAAAACTTGCAAAACCAACTAACCAAAACAGGAACCGCACAATATAAAGACATAAGCTCATTTGCTCCAGCCCTTTTAGAGGTATCATAGGTGGGGGGGGGGGGGGAGGGTCGGGTTTTCTTTACTGATCATAATGAATATAGTCAGTCCAGATTCCTTTAACCCCTTCTGTACCGGCGACGTCTTCCTAATTGTATTCTAGTTATACTTAGACAATTTTGTGCAGCTTCAGAAGGATCTGTGGTAGCAAAAAGGGTTAATTGAGCTAGTCTGTATTCTCTTAATTGCAGCACGTCCGCCCTAAGCTGAATAATATCGTCTAATAATTGCCGACATATAATGAAAAGGATGTCACCGGTACTGCAGGGGTTGATTCTTTCAAGGTTACGACTTTGAGCGTTTGTGACCTCTCCTGCGAACCTGTAACTAGAGCCTCATCTGTCCGTCAACAATACGCTGGTAGACTTCCGGGGTGAGAGGTACGTAGGCTTTCTGCTTGACGTCCAGGAGGTACAGTGGGTCTTTGATGGTGTTCGGATCAAACCCTTCCTTCTGGATTGTCACCTTCTTCAGCTTGAATGTGCCTGATGATATAGAAACAATCATAAGAAAATTATTAAAATAAGTTATGTAGGACACTTGCTTGTGGACTTCCCAAACCGACTAATTCCTTGAACGTGACGATAGTGCGTTGTTATGTGTGCGATTAGTTTGCTTGGGAAACAGATTAACTTGCTAATGTAGTAATGCATACACTATGTGGTAGATTCTGTTCTTTTATTTAATACATTTTATTTTAGTAAGCGTTGTTTCCACATAGCGATTTTGAATAGTTATTTTGCCTTTATATTGTCTTTGCCCGAATTTTGGTTTGTTTAGTTTGCAAGTTTTACATTTTAATTAAGTAAATATATAATAAAAAATGGAAGAACAGCTAGCTTACATTACTGTAATGTTCTAATATTTATATACAGTAATGTATCCAACAGTCAATCTTCTGTCATCTATTATAATGTAAAACTTGCAAAATAAACAAACCAAAACAGGAACGACACAATATAAAGGCAAAATAACTTTGAAATAAAAGAACGCATATTGGATTATTGGATTACTTAACCTAACAAGTGCGCATGGGGGTAATTAGACACCTCTCCCTGTGCGCATGTATTTGAGGTGTTTCCGTCACTAAAATATTCATTGTACCATTAATAGCATTAATACTTATCCATATGCGCCTATTATGGGTTGATTATAAAGGTATTAACCTGAAACAACAATAAAACGAGTGAAAACAGCGTTTGGATGGTCAAAATCGGAGATATAGCCCGCGAGTTGTATAATGTATGGGTGAGGCAAGCTGCTTTCCCGCCAATTTCCCCCAAGGCCACTGAGACACAGTCGATCGATACTCTCTCTCTCTCTCTCTTGCATTCGCTTGCTATCAGTGATGACCACACCCTGCAACCGGATTTCTAATGTTAGCACGAAAATATACCTCAGAATAAGGGAATAACAGGGAAAATAGGTGATAACTGAAGGAGAGGAGGAAAGTGGGGAAGGAGGGGAGGTAGAGGACTGAGATTTTGCATGGCCCAGGCCCCAATTTTTTTTTTTTTTTTTTTTTTTTTTTGTCGATGTCAAAAGTTGATTTTTTTTTTCTCTGACTCTTAAGAGTCTCCCCGCAGTCCGCCGGGGGAACTCTTAAGAGTCTCCCCGCAGTTCCCGGGTTAAGTACATTATGGGAAATGAGGTGGGACCTTCCATTTTGTTAGTACAGTATAGTACAGTACAGTATATGCATAGATACATGCATAAAGCTTTAATGAGGTATAATCAGGATACAGAATTGATAAGTAATGTATATTAACACTTGACCTTGTATTCCAGGACATAATTTATCATAACAAACGGTTTGATACATTTATATTGATGGATTGTGACTACTGTCTTCACATTTGTGGCACCAGCACAACCATTTTTCATTCAATTTTCAATGCTAAAGTTTCTCTGGGAACAATTGGGGCCTCCTTTGCACTGATTAAATTGTAAAACTTGCAAAATATACAAACCAAAACTGGGACAAAGACAATATAAAGGCAAAAGAACTAATCAAAATTGGTATGTGGAAACAACGCTTTAGCAAAATAAACTAAATTGAAGCTAGACTATATCAGGCAGCTTAATTCTGATCAAAGTTCAATATAAAAGCTGATTGAAGGTAAATTATATGTGGCATCTTAATTTTTATAATACAGGTTGTTCGGTTTAAACGGTAACAGACAAGAATTACTGAACAAAATTTGAGGGAAGAAGCACTAGTGACATTGACGTTACCCACCTGTCATCTCCAGTTTCTTGACCGTGCGTACAAAGAGCGGGCGGGCATACGAGGGTAGGGACTTGCAGACCTCAGTGTACAGATGAACCAGGTCAAGGGTCCCGGTCTCGTCAATCAGTGCAGCCATCCCCGCCCGACCCTCAGCTCCCGGGACCTGCAGGCAAACAAACAGAAACGGGTCAAAACAGCCCACTCCCAAACAGGCTACAACCAGAACAGCCATAACTAAAATGGAAACCAACCAAAATGTCCACAAACCTAATCAGCCTAGGGGTTAGCTTAGATTTGGTTACATTAGTTTAGCTTAGGTAGGTATGGATAACCTTTAAATCTGTATAAACTAACTTTCTGGCAGTTTGGTCAAGCCACTCACTCCCAGTTATGCAAATTTGCTTTGTCAACTTTGAGCAACTTAAGGTAGGATATCAGAGGTCGACTCTCATGACTTATCAATGAGAGGCTTCCTCACAAACTTAGCTCTATTCTGAAACATTACACATAGCGTAAATTATAATGTAAAACTTGCAAAATAAACAAACTTAATTTTCTCCGAAGACATAGTGCATAAATATAAAAAAGGATGATTGTGAAAACAGTGTTATTGTATTAGAGACAGAGACTACAAAACCGATGTGAATTGCAACCATCCTGACCTCCACTCCGTAAACCACCACATCAGTGTGACCAGCAGCCCGAGACACTACTCCCTCCACCTCCCCAGTGGACACGTTCTCTCCCTTCCAGCGGAAAGTATCACCGGTGCGGTCCTTAAAGTACAGGTAACCCTCATCGTCCATAACCAGAATATCACCTGGGGATAGAAACAACAAATAATTATAATGTAAAACTTGCAAAATAAACAAACCAAATCTTGGACGAACACAGTAAAAAGACAAAACAACTTATCAAAATTGCTGTGTGGAAACAACACTAAGCAAAATAATAATTTATACATAAAAGAACACAATCCACCACATAGGGTGTACATTACTACATGAGCAAGTTAATCTGTTTCCCATGCAAACTAATCACACATATAACAACGCACTATCGTCACGTTCATGGAATTAGTCAATTTGGGAAGTACGGGACATTCTGTCTTGATAGCGTAATGCATAGTGCGCGGAATTTCGATGTGAGTATCCTGGGTTCGAGTCCTCGGAGTGCCACATATATTTGTTGATTTCATTAATTGAGCTTAGATGTGAAGTTGGTTGGTGGAAAAAATATAATAAAAAATACAGGGTGGTGCAGAATTTGGTTACTACCTGGCAGACATTTGCAATTTTTTACTATACATTTACTGTAGAAAGTCGGTGTCACATGAGCTCTTTTTCCGGCAATTTTCGATGAGCAAGTTTTTTATTGTAATATTTTGAGGCTCTTTCACATTGGAACCGAGAACTAGACTGTAGGTAGGGTATGTTAGGTTGCTGATTTCTGAAATAACTTGATTTTTGAAGATGGCAGACTACAATTGCCCGTAAAAAAAAAAAAAAAACGGAAAAAGAGCTTGTGTGACACCGACTACCCTACCGTATATGACACATCCCCAATAATGAAATGTCTAGAAAAAAGTCGGTTACGTTTGACTCAGAAAAAAACAACTGTTTTTCAAGGAAATTTTGATAGAATATGCATCTCATATGGCAGAAAATTTGGAAATGCATTACTACTATGTATCTTGGTAAAATACAATACAGTATAACTCTGTATAAAGCTTCCTGTACTTCTGGTAACTACAGTATATGACAATTTTGGCTAGTTAACTCCCTACTTCAGAATACTTTTTTTCATTCCCTAATTAACAGTCACTTCAGGAAAAAAAAACCACAGTTGCCAACATATGATCCTGGTACAGTCCAAATATTATGGAAGCCTGGCTGTATTGGACAACCATAATTTAACAAAATTCACCTTTATTCTAATACAAATAACTTCTTGTAAGCAGGTTAGCATTGGGAACACCGTCAGGCCATCACATTTATCTTGCCTTGAACTTGCCTCTCTTGAAGTTCAAGGATACCAGAGCAGTGGCTCTTCCTGCCAGAAATCTGCCATAATAAATCGTAGGCTTGTGCAACATTCTTTAACTGTCTTCGTGGTGCAATGCATAAGTGTGTTGATTTTCGGTGTGAGCGTCCTGGGTTCGAATCCCCGGACTGTCACATGTGTTTGTTAATTTCATTAATCGAGTTTAGGAGTAAAGTTGGTTAGTGGAGTGAACATAATAAATAACTGTCTTGATAGCGTAATGCATAAATGCGCGGAATTTCGGTATGAGTATCCTAGGTTCGAGTCCTTGGAGTGCCACATGTATTTGTTGATTTCATTAATTGAGTTTAGAAGTAAAGTTGGTTGGTGAAAAAATATGAATAACTTAAGTTGAAGGCCTCATTAAGAGTCTCATATTTTAATTTGACTTTATATTGTCCTTGTCCCAATTTTGGTTTGTTTAGTTTGCAAGTTTTACATTTTAATTGTGACCCGATGGTCAAGTTAAAAAAATAAAAATATATAAATAACAAAATAAAGTTCAAGCAGGTACCAGGTATTAAATTTGGAGACCAAATAAAGAGAGCCCTGGGTTTCCCATTTTGTAATTTGATAACTTTAAGATAACATTGGTGATTACATTGATGTTGTAGTGGTGGTGACAGTTCACAAAATGTATGAAATAAATAAATTGCAAATATACTGTAATACTATACAACTTAATTAAGTTTATCATGCTGTACAAACGGCACTGCAGCACCAAAAAAATAAATAAAATAAATAACTACACAAGCATCAGCCAAAGTCTAGTCATGAGCCTCAAATTATGAAGACATTGTGTGAGAAACAGTCCAGATGTTGCCTAAATAACACCATTAGTATCAGCATGGGAGAGAGAACAGATGTTGTTCCCACTACCTTACAATATATGTAGTATTTCAATCTAACTTACTCTCAAGATAGTCTCACTTCCCTCTCAGCTTTCTCACCATGAACATGTAGGTTCAAACAATTGCCGACTTGCGAGTTTCGTTCCATAAGGAAGTTGGAGATGTAGACAACGATATTAAACAGAATTTACAGCTAAAATACGGTTGTAGTACATTAATAAATACATAAAACCTAATTCAACATACCATATATCCATCAGAAACATACATTATTATTGCATTTCTGTTTAATATCGATGTTCACGGCTCCAACTTCCTTATAGCCTGAAACTCGCAAGTGGTCAATTTATAGTCTATCTATCTATCTATTGCCTGACGCCGTGATCCCCGAAGGGGTGGCCACGAACGAACCGCCCCCATGCACCTCTGTCCCCAGTCAGTCGACGCCCCTCGCCCCAACCAGCACCGCCTTCGTTCATGTAGTTCCTCACTCCATCCTTCCACCTCATATTCGGTCTACCTCTCCCCCTCTGTCCCTCCACCTCGCTCTCGTACACCCTCTTAGTCATTCTCTCGCTTTCCATACGTTCCATATGGCCGAACCATCTCAAGTTGTTCCTTTTCACACATTCCAGCACATCTACCTCCACACCACACCTCCTTCTTACTTCCTCATTAGTCTGTCTATCCCTCCATGTAACTCCGCACGCACTCCTTAAGTAATTCATTTCCACTGCTCTCACTCTTGGTCTGAGTCTCTCAACCAACGTCCATGCTTCGCTTCCGTAAGTCAGTGTCGGGATTACCACACTGTCATGCAAGGACTTCTTCACTTCCATACTGACCACCCTATTTCTTGTTACTGCTTTTAGCGTTCCTACAACCCTCTTCCCCTGTTGTACCCTCTCCCGCACCTCTTCATCCATAGTCCCATCTTTACTCAACACACTGCCCAGATACTTAAAAGAGTTGACGATCTCCATAGCCTGACCGTTCAGCTTCACCTCACACTCTGTGACTTCACCCCTTTCGAAGACCATAACCTTGCTCTTCCCCGTATTTATAGTACATTGGTTTATATAGTCCATTCATTAACCCCTTCTGTACTGGCAATCTTTTTCATTATATTCTGGTAACTATAGTCTATTCGCTGTAAGTAGGCAAAAAATCATGACCTCTAACCTCTGTAACTCAAAATCGACTAGAGTAATCGACCTAATATTTCTACCATTTGGGAAGAGTCCGTCAAGGAATAGATATGGACATTTACAGTCAATTTGCTCTAGCCCTTTTTGAGTTACAGAGGATAGAGGTCATGATTTCTCGCCTACTTACAGCGAATAGACTATAGTAGACAATTTTATTCAGAATTTTATTCTATATGTACAGTAAGAAGACAAAAGGCAGGTTGCCAATAATGAGTGTTTCCTCAAAAGCCAAAAGAGTGACAGAGCCAAATTCAAGGGACATTGGGGTCAAAATGCCTAGACACACAGCTTAAAGCAGTTTAAGTCATAGGATGATGAAGGAAGGGACATAGCAGTACTGTATATACAGGTACATGTTATACATGAAAGTACCAAATCAACCCATTTTATTGTCAATAGATACCGTCAAGTTTTGTTATTAAAAGTATATACTTTTATATACTGTAATACCTGCATAGTTTTTTGAAAAACTTAAAGCTTCCTATGGAGAAGCACCTGCCACTAGGAGATATAGTTAGTTTCATTTCAGCTGATGGTAAAATTAATCCCTCAGCAACTGATTTCTCGATATTTAATGGAAAAATATGAAACCACTATGTCTCTGCATCATAATAAGATCAAGTTTATATAGTTGGCACCCTATTTCACTACAAAATCTTCAAAATAACTAAAAAATCATGATGGGAACTTTGCAATTTACTGTCAGTTGAAAAGAAACAGACTACTGTATAGTGTGGTTGCTTCAGGATATTTGAAAGTCTTCCATCCTCATCTATTTATTTGTTGTGTGCTATCCTTCTCCTGAATCTTCAACTATTTATTATTGTACAATCGCGCTAATAATTCATGTCCCAGCTGTCATTACATTTGGCTCGCTCTGTGCTGTATTACTGTTTGTCATATGTTGAATAGGGTGGGTAAGTGTAGGGACATGTTTGTATATCTCCCTCGATATGAAGAAATGAAGTTTAGTTGTTGTTGTTGTTGTTGTTGTTGTTCCCCAAGCTGCCTGGCCGAACAGCCCCAAGGCCCCGAGCAAGGCCAAGGCCATAACCGAGCGCCCCCACAGAACCCTCCCCGCCGACCACAATAAAGGGGTGACCGAAGCCACTCCATGGCGGGGAGCTTGAGGAGGGTGCGGAAACGCCCGGGAAACCAAAGCCCCACCCAGGGCCCTGTGCCCCTCAGCAATTATGAAGAGAAAGTTGAGGGGCAAGGGAAAAATGTGACGCTTTGGCTTCCAATCTTGGTAGATTGGGAGGTCAATCCACGTTAGAGACGCCGTCACTTGAGATCTAGAAAATATATAAGTAAAAGGAACAGTCAGAGTAAGCTATGGGTATGGCAGAGATTGCTCAGTTCTCACTCTGATAGACCAGCCCATCACCACATGACTAGAACCCAATCCTCTCAGCATCAGCTAGGACTGTACATGCTTGCCATCCATCCTCCACACCTTTATATTTATTATATTTATTATCTGTGTCTGTCATACAATCAGTACTGTACTGTATATTTCACTATACAGTAGTCCGTTCATTCTAGGTTGGGCAGAAATTGAAACCTCTAACCTCTGTAACTCAAAAAGGGCTAGACCAAATGAGCTGTCAATTTATACATATATTCCCCAGCCTAGTCTTCCTATTTGGTAGAAATATTATCTCAATTACTCTAGTCCTTTTTGAGTTATGAGATAGTACGGGTTACGATTTCTGCCCAATCTAGAATGAATAGACTACAGGTCTCCCTTACTATCCGATGCCCCGATTTACGATATTATTATAGGCTTTTAGGTGTTTGGGTTTGGGTTTTGGCTGGCCCGAGAATGCATCCCCATTTATCCCATTAATTTTAGGGTTTGCTATATGATTTTTTTCTATTTAAGATCGGGTTTTCAGGAATGTAACCCAATCGTAAATCGAGGGAGACTTGTATAATAATGCTGATTGACTGTTTACTTGCTCCCCCCCCAGGTGTGTGCCCCCCTTGGTATTGGGTGTGTTGGTGAGTGTGTTGGGTTATGGTGCAGCTCAGTGCCCCCCGCCAGAGGCCTTGGGGCCGTGTACGTGCTTTGAGGATGCCAACAATCAGCTGGCTCTTCAGTGCCGCTCAGTTGCTGGCTGGGAGGAGGTGGCGGATATCTTTGTTAACAACGGGGTGAGTAATAACAACAGTATTCAGTATACAGTCCACTCGCTTAGACAAAACCCAATTGCATCAATATTATTTTTGGAGAAAATAGAAAATTCTTTATATAAAACTCCATCCATATCACTGGGAAAATGTTCAATGTTGTATGACACTACTTCACTTCACAGAATTGATTACCAGTCATATCTACCCACAGTTCTTATTTCACCCTTATTTATTCATATTTTACCTAATTCCAATATTAACCCCTTCGGTACTAGTGAAGATATTTTTATTTTTATTCTGGCTATCATTAAATGATTTTATTCTGTTTAGGAAGGATTTATGAATTAATGGAGATATGATCCACCTCTCTTATTTTAACACTAATTGTAGTTTCTTTTATTCATGCAGAGTTTAGTAATATTTGCCAGAACGTCCCGGACTTCCCAAATTGACTAATTCCCTGAACGTGACGATAGTGCGTTGTTATGTGTGCAATTAGTTTGCTTGGGAACCAGATTAACTTGCTCATGTAGTAATGTACACCCTATGTGGTGGATTGTGTTCTTTCATTTCATAAATTTTATTTTAGTAAGCATTGTTTCCACATAGCGATTTTGATGTGTTGTTTTGACTTTGTATTGTCTTTGTCCCAGTTTTGGTTTGACTTTGTTTGCAAGTTTTACATTTTAATTACTAGAGGTCTTTCCTATACAGTACTGTATAAAATAATCAAATACTGTATTAGCCAGAATATAAGAAATAATGACGACACCCGTATTGAAGTGGTTAAGCTATCCCTTTTACTATATAATGTAAGAAAAACATAACTAGAACTTTGTATTTTCAACAAACTACCCTAATGTAATAATTATGATAAATTTTCACTTTGGGACTGCAACTTCCAATGTATTAGGATCCAGAAACATTTTAATGTCTATAGAGTATGAAATATAAGATCGATAATAGCTTGCACAAGTATAAATGTATCATTCCTAGGTTATGTGGCACTTGTGTGGATACCTCTAGGATTATAAATTGGAAGGCTGTTTCCATATGAATACTGTAGGCTACCTGTGGTTGGATTTCAAGCCCAATAATCTAACTCATAAGAGGGTAATAGGTTTTTAATTGGTGATTTTTTTTAGAAAACAATAGCGGCTAATAGCCTGAAACATACAATATGTTGCGCTTACAAAATTCTTATGAGTATATACTGGTAATATATAATATGAGTATACATGTATAGATTTTGTCTATCTCTATCTAACACAAACCAGTTGACGTACGTGGCTAGTGTGGACATTATTGCCTCGCCCGGCCTCACTGACCTACCAGCCTCAGCCTTCGCACAGGTGGGAGTTGGGGCTATACGCTTCTATAACACAGGTGGGTGCAACCTCTATCACTTTATTATTCACATATAATATACCTTATATTGCATTACGTCAACGTCAACATTATTGGAGTTGATCTCAGGACAGTTGTAAATTAACCATACTGTACTTTAAAGTTATTAGAAGGAAGATTTACTATAGTATTGTACTGTAGTACTGTACTGTATAGTACTTTATATATCTATCCCAGACGTCAATATTTACTACTTGGATATCGTTATAGGTAAATGTTGCAGGTAAGACTTTGGTACCAAGTGAGGGGAATTTTCCAAGCTGACAGCAGCAGGGATAAGCACCTGCTGTGAATAGGTTGCATGGAATAAACTGAAATAATACTGAAATATTTACCCAACTGTATGTGCAATATTTTCTCTTATTCCAGTTCAAACATTGTGGACTATTTCCCTAATAGCACTATCAATTTCAAATTAATCACTACAGTAATAACATTCTTAAAACTAAGATATTGTCAGTATTTTGTCGGATTGTGAGTCCATACAACTGATTATCATATTTTACACAATTTACTGCACTTGGTTTTCGGATTTTTTATTTTCTATCGCCAGATGCCATGATCTCTAAAGGGGTGGCCACGAATGAATCGCTTCCATGCACCTCAGTCCTCCATCAGCCGACGCCCCTCCTCCCATTCAACACCGCTTTCACTGATATACCTCTCAACTCCATCCTTCCACTTCACTCTCGGTCTACCTCTTCCTCTCACCTCTCTCTCATAGTCATTCTCTCGCTTCCCATTCGTTCCACATGGCCGAATCTTCTCAAGGTGTTCCTTTTCACACTCTTCAGCACATCCACACCATACCGCTCTTGTACTTTCTCATTTATCTGTCTGTCCCTCCATGTAACACCACATGCACTTCTCAGTAACTGATTTCCAACCCTCTAATGTACTAAAATTAAAAGTCTATTTGAGATAATGTCCCTGTGTTTGTCTGCTTCCAGGACTGCAATCTCTGGGGAGTGATGTGTTCAGTGAGAAGACAGCCAGCCAACTACACTCTCTTTACATCAAACACAACTCTGCATTTACAGCCTTAGAGAATGATGTGGTCAGTTGTCCTTGCATTTTATAAAGTTATATATTATTTTAGTGATAAAAATATGCAGCTGATTGTTACACTCAACTAGCTATTGCACCTTGCTTAGGTTAGACCCTTCATATAAGTGTATGGTTGAAATGAGCACAAATGCAAATCACCTTTGATTACCTGCATTCAATCTTGCTTTGCAGATTTTTCCATCAAATATGTTTTTCAAATAAATTAGGTGATCAAAAGGGGAGGGAGTCATTCTAATGTTCTGAAATTAAAATAAATCAAGATTTCTTGTGAATCAAAATAAATAAATGACAATGTTGTCTATTATAGTTCTGTTAGTAGCCCCAAGATGCCCTTTATGGAAATCCTGTGGCATCCAGGTACTCCCTGGGGCCGCACCTCCCTGGGGGTAGGTAGGGTGTGGCGAGATTAATTTGTGAGAGGGCAGCAGGGGAGCAGATCATAGGTCCCTGGGCTCATGGCTTTGGGCAAATTTTTCCTCCATCCGCAACCCTCCCAGCAGTGCCACCATTGTTGGCGGATCTCTGGCGCATTATTCCCCTCTTTAGTTGCCTTGTACGGAGGACTACCTTACCCCAAGTTGTCTATAAATATGCAATATAATGCTGATATATTTGAATTAATTTGAGCCAATTGACCACATGCGAGTTTCAGGCTATAAGGAAGTTGGAGCCGTGAACATCGATATTTAAGAGAAATCCAATAATAATGTGGGTTTCTGGTGGATAAAAAGTATGATCAATTTGTTTTTATGGATTTATAAATGTATTATGACCGTATTTTAGCTGATAGTTTTGTTAACTATTGATAACCTCAGCTCCAACTTCCTTATAGACCAAAAACTCGCAAGTGGTCAATTACTGTGAATTTTTTTAAGTCTTGGAAAACCTGTTCCATTCTAGCCTGGGTCTTTGCCTATCCTGGAGTCCCTCTTTTGCTCATACAATATGCTGGGGAGTCTGAGTGGGGCTCTCCTGCCTAACAACGTCCCTTACATGGACTTCAGCCATGATGGAATAAATATGGTAAGTGCTGCTCATTACTTAGTATCTGTAAGTCATATGTCATAATCCTTCAATCAAGTAGGCACACATTTCTGCTATAAACTAACCACCTACTATTTTATGCAGCTTAGGAAGGATCTCCATATGTCAACAATTTAGAGTAGCTCAGTAAATTCTATTACTAATAATTTCTTCCTAAGTTTAATACAATCTAGTAGAGTTTCCCATATGAACTAGATCAATTACTGGTAGATAATATTAAGCGAGGTCTAAAATAAGAACATATTTGGCTAGGTTAGATTAGATTTTGATGAGTTAAGAATCAATAAGGATAACCAGGGGTTAAAATACAATGGAACCAGAGCAAACTATCAGTTATGCAATCTATTATATTTTTTCACCAACCAACTTCACTTCTAAACTCAATTAATGAAATCAACAAATACATGTGGCACTCCAAGGACTCGAACCTAGGACACTCACACCGAAATTCCGCGCATTTATGCATTACGCTATCAAGACAGTTAAGAAATATGCACAAGCCTACGATTTATTATTCCAGATCTCCCCCAACTACTTCTACGACTCCACCAACCTGACCCAGATCCTCTTAGCTTTCAATGAGCTCAACTCGGACAGTCTCTCTCCAGGCTGCTTCAACATGTCGGGCCAAGGGGAGGACTTTTATCTGGACCTGGGGTGGAACCAGCTTACTCAAGGGATTCCTGCTCAAGCTTTTGGAGGTTTGTTCTGAGCAAATTTGTTGTTTTTTGGAATATACATGTTTGGTTTAGGCTTAAGGGAAGACGGGCTGGTTTTTCGAGCCCCCTTCTCCCTCGTGTTTAATAAAAAAAAATTTAGATTTTCAGACGTTTGACTCATTAGTTTGGCGATTTTATGACTTTACACCCAATTTCTTTGTGCGTGTGTATTTGAATATAGGAGTGAATGTCCAAGTATGTGTAAGTAAAACAATGTAAGCCAAATAATTGTGTGCTTAAACTCAAACAACCTGTCCCATTTCCTGTGTGCCACCAGATCGAGTGCCGCGGGAGTTGGTTCTGAGCCACAACAACATCACGACTCTGGCCACTCTGGTCTTCAGCCAGCTCATGGATAAGATGATTGCAGCCTACCCTGATACAAACTCCTACATTCTTCTTGATCGTGAGTTTAATTGTACTGAAGCCTACTAAAACATAAAAAAATTACCAGGTGTAAAATTCACATACTTGAAGAGACACAGTAAGGGGCAAGGGAACGCGAAAGTGGTCCCGGACGCTACGAACTGGAACTTTCAATGTTGTTTCTGTTTGTGCTTTGTCTCAAGTCAGCCACCCCCAGCTATGGGGTGTGTGCCTGAGTATATACATATCATATTACAAGAGGAAGATGTGAAGGCGAGACATAACTTTTGATTGCCTCTGAGACGTTTCCGGTTAAAGCGGAGGATATCAATAGAATGGAACGGAATGAGAAGAGAATGGTGAGATGGATATGTGGGGTTAACCTCAGGGACGGGGTATCGAGTGAAGAATTGAGAAGGCGTCTGGGCATTAGGAGTGTCAGTGAAGTGATGCGCACAAGCCGATTTAGTTGGTTTGGACACGTGGAGGGAATGGATGACCAGTGCTGAGTGAAGAAATGACGGACTGTGAACGGGGGGACAAAACGATCTTTAAACTTGTATGTATGTAAGTAATCAAAAGCCTAGGTCCTTCCCACCTTTGTTATGAGTGAAGTCAAAGCCAAGAATATTGAATGCTTGAAAACTTGAACAGGATAAAAATACTTGGAGTGGGAAGGACGGTAAGTGGGTTGCAGTTCTTAAAGTGTTCAAGCTTTCAATTGCCATATTTTGACTTAACTCGGAATAAAGGTGGGAAGACACTTGGCCTTAGACTACAGTATATACACTCACAATCAAAAGTCTTGTCTCACCTTCACAGCTTCTACTTTATTCTAAAAACTCTTGCTTTTGACTGTGCATGAGAGAGAGAAAGAGCTATTTTTCATCAGCCTACTGGGCTGCAGCCCTCATAATGACTATGCATGAACCTGAAGCAATATTTCCCCCATGACAGACAACGAGCTGGGCTGCGACTGTGACATGGCCTGGGTAGTGGATCACCCGGGCCGAGACCTGCTGCAGTTGGCTGAGTGTGCTGATGGCCGCCTCGTGTCCGGCTTGACCATGGCTGACTTCTCTCAATGCTAGTTTGTTGCTGTCTTGCTCATAACGCTCAGAAAGGGCCCATGGTTCAATCCCTTTAATCGGATGATGATGATGATGCATTATATTTTGTCTGGCTACACCCGGATGATTTTACTCAGCATAGAACCAACCTCAAGGAATCAAAGCTCTTCAATCAAAGGATGATTTCAAATAACCCTTTAAACCAAGATAGCACTCTTAAGTTCAGTAAAATAAATGATAAAGTTGTCATCTGATAAAAATGGGTAAACATTCCAAGGCACCACTAGGATTTTTTTTTTTTTTTTTTTTTTTTTTTTTACAGAGGAAAACAAGAAACAAATTTGTAGATCCTTGCCAAGCGCTTGTAACTACATGTAAAGTATTCGGCATGTCGGAGATATACCCCGGTATACATAATAAAATCCACAAAAAATGTATTTGCATTTCTATTTACATTCCATCTCATTCACTCACACTCATAATATTTTGTAGATTAATCCATATACTAATTCTATTGCATCTCTGCTGGAAAGTGTATCACGTCATTGACAAGTTACACTTTCTAGCATCATGTCAAGTGGTAGACAATATAGCCCATGGGTGCTAATAAGGACGTACAGTCCTGTAGTTGGGAGAAGTGTACTGCTACCAATAGTCTCATATGATTCCTAGAGGTGGTAGTGTAGTGCTGGAGCCAGGGACTTCCACATAACTGATGTGTTGCAATTGGGGATTACCCGGTCTGTTTTACACCCATAGCTATTTTGGGTGATCAAGGATCACATGTGTATGTATCTAAGCCTTTTCAAATAAATTAAAGCAGTAATTAATCTTGGGTTTTTTTTTCAAATCCTCTGCTAAGATGTTTTCCTCACCTGGTTAACTTAAGAGGTAGTATCTTGCCTTGGAAGTTAACCATGCAAGGATTGCATTTATGGCTGGGATAGTATCGATAGATAGTATCAAGGCTTTTAAAGAGTTGATATTTTATATTAATAAACAATATGTACATACGGTATCTGACAAAAAAATGTATGTAATAAAAAAAGTAAAATTACAATACTGTACTGTATAACATTAAAAGTTATGTGGATTTTCAAGTGATGCACTGCCAGTGGTATACAGTACGACTGCAGTGTAGGAATCTATACTCCGTTTCTTTTCAGCTGACGATAAATTGAATCCCTTAGTGTCTAATTTCTCTATACTTAATGACAAAATATGAAATTACTACCTGTATATCTCTGCATCATATTAAGCCTGATTTTATAAAAATAGCACCATATTTCACTGTAAAATCTACAAAATTACTGAGATATCTTAATGGGAACTTTGCAATTTACCGTCAGTTGAAAAGAAACAGACTTTTTTTTATAGTAACTACCGTGTGGAAAGAGGGCCTCTGTATCACTGAGAACAAAAAATTAGGTACAGTTTGAGTTGTCAGGTCACTGAAAATATTATTGTACTAACCTGAGAGAAAAGCTGAGTCTCCCTTGCAGAAAACGTCTCTCGCCACCTTCTTACTGGAAGCCGACTTATCCGCATAGCCGTGGAAGTCTCGCACCGGGTCATTCTTCACGATCTTCCCAATGAATTCTCCTGGTTCGCCTGCAATATGGATGTTATTATTATATTATATGTGGTGGATTGTGTTCTTTTATTTCAACATTTTATTTTATTAAGCGTTATTTCCACATAGCGATTTTGATTAGTTCTTTTGCATTTATCTTGTATCGTCCCAGTTTTGGTTAGTTTATTTTGCAAGTTTTACATTATAATATGAAGTAAACATATATCATATATTAATTTCCATTCATTTTTAATTTTTTTTAAAGTAACGTACAGTATTTCTACAAATAAAGTACTGTATTGTACTGTATTTTGAATATCACTGATGTTAGAGATACATAAACGACTATGAAGATACAAGAGTCATGTGGAAATGTGACATTACAAATACATTAACTGATGTTAATTATCAACATACAACAATCATGGCGAGATGTGATGCCATAATTGCTTTAATTGAACTTTGTGTGTCAAAAAACAAACGTCATGGGAAGATAAAAATGTTATAAATGTTTGAGTATGTGGGACCTGATAGTTTATTTCTGCTGACCTGGTTTGCAGCGGATACAAAAGCCGTTTTCATCCCTGACCAGTTCCCGGGTCTCCTCGTTGACCTTTAGCAGCGCCACCGGGTACACACTGGGGAACAACACGGACACAAACCCCACCGCACCAGGCTTACCATCAAAATTGACTGTTGGGTGGAAACAAAGACAAGCTTGTTAGTCAGTTGGATGTTATGATACACAAAATGTAAATACTATATAGTATGCATGTATGTATGTATTCTATGTATATACTCAGGCACATACCCCACAACATAACACAACATAAAAAACAAAATATAAATTCACAGACATCTAGGTCGCCCAGGAGAAGACCAAGAGGGCCTCCAGCACTCCCCTGGCCCCAGAACTCCCGGAGAGGTTCCGGTCTCAGCAGGCAGACACGCAGCGGAGTACACCACAATGCCCGCCCACCTCACATTCAGGCATGATCCTTCATATATACTGGCTCCCCGGGCCAGGCGCCTGACGGATTATTATCAAATACAATTGGTGCCCGACCCCCTCTCCCAACGACTGCGTTATCACTCATCTATTCTCTAGCATTATCCATTCATTCCTATTCATTACCACTACTCTTGTCTGTTCTACAGTCATCTCTCTATCTTCCAACACTTGTACTACATAATCTCTCCATCTCAATGGAGGTCTTCCTATCCCTCTACCTCCCCTTCTATCTGACCCATATACTGTACTCTCTTTGTAAGCCTTTCATCTCCCATTCGCTCAACATATCCATACCAGCACAGCACCCTTTCGTCGACAAGGCCTACAAGGGTTCCTGCTGTCCCACTCTCTTACATATATCTTCATTCCTCAATCTGTCTCTACGATTAACTCCACACATACTCCTCAAGCAACTCATCTCCATCATATTCAGCTTTCTTCTCTCCTTTTTCTTCAGAGCCCATGTCTCAGCCCCATACATCACTGTTGGTACAACAATCCCTTGATACATTGCACTTTTAACTTTCATTCCAAAATTTCTCACCTTCCACATACTTCCCATTGTTCCGAAAACTTTCCTTCCTTCACATACTGTACTCTCTGTTTTACCTCTATTTCCGCACCTGCGTCTTTGCTTATCACTCCTCCTAGATATTCAAAACTCTACATGTTCCAATATTTCCCTATCCAGCCTCACATCTAGATTCACCCTACGATCACCCCTATTACACACCATCACTTTACTTTTATTGACGTTCACCTTCAGTTTCCTCCTCCCACAAACCACACCTTTAACTACCCGCTGCAGTTTCTCTTCAGAATCCGCCACCAATGGTGTCATCAGCAAAAAGCAACTGGTTCAACTCCCAATCTCTACCATTCTTTCCTACTAAACCCAATCCTCTACCCATAGTACCTCTACCATATAGTACACTAATTAAAATGATATGCTAATTGCCGACTCGAGACATAGACTGAACAGAAACAACATTTAAGGGTTCTAATTCTCAGGGTTTGGGACCACTTTTGCGTGCCCTCACCCCTTCCTCTGTCTCGATGAGTAGGAGAATTATACAAGGGGAGGAAGATTCCAAGCCCCCTTCCTAGCTGTAATTACCAGAACTGGTTTTAATCCAGCACTAATATATAAACAAGAAAAAGTAACTTACTGATATTGGCATTGCCCTCTGTGGCTCCATAGAACTCACAAATCATCGGAATATTAAATCTGCGTTCAAATTCCTTCCAAATGTTAGGTCGTAGTCCGTTGCCAAACATTATGCGTATCTGTTGAAAAATTAACCCTTTCACTACCGGTGCCGTCCTTATAACTGTATTTTGGCTACTATTAGACGATTTCATTCAGTTTATAAAGAGCCTCCAATAATCAACAGGCTTTGAACTATCTTTTATTTATAAATTATTATTTGACTTAAGCGTAGTTTCCATATAGCGATTTTGATTAGTTGTTTTGTCTTTTTACTGTGTTTGTATAAGTTTTGGTTTGTTTATTTTGCAAGTTTTACATTATAATTAACTCATTTTACTACCACAGATCCTTCTTAAACTGCACAAAATCTTCTAAATATAGCTTGAATAAAATAAGATGTTGTCAGTACAGAAGGGGTTAAGTGAAAAATATATCCAACATATTATAGATCAACAACAATAACATGTTTATGCTACAAATAATGAGAGGCACCCAGTAAATTGTTAAAAAGTAGTAACACCCATACTAATAATAGAAAATTGGAAAGAGAGAGAGAGAGAGAGAGAGAGAGAGAGAGAGAGAGAGAGAGAGAGAGAGAGAGAGAGAGAGAGAGTGAGAGAGAGTGAGAGTGAGTGAGAGTGAGAGTGAGAGAGAGAGTGAGAGTGAGAATGAGAGAGAGAGAGAGAGAGAGTGAGAATGAGAGAGTGAGAGAGAGTGACTGACCTGGTGCTGAGTGTCTTCCGGCTTCTCTGGCATGTTCAAGAGGTAGCGGCAGATCTCACCGATGTACTGACCTGCCTGGGGGACGGAAACAATACACACCATATTAATGCAACCAATTACTAACTTGAAAAATAATAATAACAATAATAACAACTAAACATGTATACTCTAATCACTCACTCTATAATAATGAAAATAATAACATCAATAATAATAATCATAATGATATTAGACAATAAAGGTCAAATAATTTCTGTAAATAAAATCTGTTTTATCTTATGTAAATTAAAATTATAATAATTTTACAGTACTGTACTACTACTACTAAAAAAATATACAGTAATTACTGATGCTTTCTGAACCATACTATAAATGCCACAAACTGAATTGTGTTTGAATATTCATGATCTTAGTATGCAAGGCTTAAGCTGGCCACACACATAAGTGACTGGCGCAAGGATTGTATGACGATTGGTGTCGACTGGCCAATCCTCACCATGTGTGGGGCTGTTGAGGCCAGTCCTGCCGCTACCTCACGCCGTCATCTGTGTGTAGGGATTGTCCTGCTGCCACTTCATGCCGTTATGACGTATGCAGCCACGTTTCCTCAGTCCTGAGCAATTATTTGAACGGTACACTAAATTCCAATGTACAGTACTGTACTAGACTCCGTTGTCGATAGGCCTAGGGCTGTTATAAAATGTCTTAAAGTTCAAAATATATGTACAGTATCTAGATTTTATTCAGGAGTTTTTAGAGCTGTACAGGAGCTTCCCATGATTTTGGAAAGTTTGTAGTGTTGAGTATTAAAACAATCAGAAAAAGCAAACAGCTTAAGAAATAAGCCAAAACTGTTACTTTTGGGGGCTCATTTAGAAAAGAACTGATGCCTTGATGTCTGTTCTCCCACTAAGCATTAACAACAATCATCAGTGTGTATGGGGGTTTGACTATGAGGCTAGGGATGATGCTAGTCCACAATCGAGAATCCTCACGCCAGTTACCTATGTGTGTAGCCAGCTTTAGTGAAAACAGCAATTCAATTAAATAGTATACATTCACACACTATTCTAGACTGTCTACTATTTACAGCATGCCATTTTCAGTCATTCATAATAAGTACAAATCTAAAAACTTTTTTACATATTCCCAACTAGTTTATCGTTAAAATGTTATGAAGCTATTATTTACTTTCCTGTAGCAAATAAAATAAAACATCAGGCCAAAGCTCCACTTACCAAGCCACATATTGCCAAGCATATAATAGAAGATGAAGCACATGCAAAGGAAACAAACACAAGCTACATAAACAAAATCCAATACAGTACAGGAAGGGTAAGGTACAGTTTTCCACACATATTCTATTCCGTTGGGGGCGTGATTTGGCAGCCCTGCACCCACCTCCCTCACTCCACCACCTTGGGCGGGTGCCCAACCCCGAAAAGGGTTGAAATAGGGGAGCTATTCCCCTCGCCAAAGGCGGCTTTCTATGGCCTTTCCTAGCTGATGCTGAGAGGATTGGGTTTTAGTCATGTGGTGATGGGCTGGTCTATCAGAGTGAGAACTGAGCGATCTCTGCCATACCCATAGCTTACTCTGACTGTTCCTTTTACTTATATATTTTCTAGATCTCAAGTGACGGCGTCTCTTCCGTGGATTGACCTCCCTTCTGCCAATCTAGAGGTTGGCAGATTTTTTTCTTTTTTTTTTCTTTCTATATTCCAACTTACTTCCTCTCGGGCATAGGCTGAGAGCCTTAACATTCACCGCTTTACAATGAACAGTGAAGCCTGTGAGGTCTTGTTCCAGTCTAGGGAGTGGAGACATGTGAAGCACGTAGAGTACAACGAGCACCTCCCATCTTGCCTTCACATGAGGCACGGTGCTCACTCATGGCCCGAAACGACCCCATCTCTGAAGCCACCTCGTTCCCGTGCTTCACTGTCTCACCTCCTACACTTGGACTCTCACACTTACACACACACAACGCCACCTGTTGAGCAGATAACCAAAGCGTCACATTTTCCCTTTGCCCCTCAACTTTATCTTCATAATTGCTGAGGGGCACAGGGCCCTGGGCGGGGCTTTGGTTTCCTGGGCGTTTCCGCACCCTCCTCAGTTCCCCGCCATGGAGTGGCTTCGGTCACCCAGGCTTTATTGTGGTAGGCAGGGAGGGTTATGTGGGGGCGCTCGTTTATGGCCTTGGCCTTGCTCAGGGCCTTGCTCGGCGCCTTGGGGCTGTTCGGCCAGGCAGCCTGAGGAACAACAACAACTGCCAGCTTAAATGTGGTTGTAGTGCATTAATATATACATAAATTCAAATTAAACATTCTTTCTTTCTATCGGAGCTGCTCAGGCGCCCACCGGCACACCATGGTGTAGTTGTGCGTCATGACAATGACCCTTTTCGTCTTGATGAACCAAGGGCTTTCCAGCAGTCTTCTTTCTTTGAGAGGTCATTCTCCTACATGGCTCCGAGATTGTATAACAGGTTGCCGCTGTCCATGAGACAACTGAGTTCTGTTGAATGCTTCAAGAGACAACTTAAGACTTTTCTCTTTGAGAGAAGCTATGATCTTGAGAGAGGTGTCATGACAGATGGCTATAGAGTTTAGGCTGTCACTGCTAGTGATTGTTAAATGTGTGTTGTATATAAGCCTTCTTTTGATGCATTGATTTTGTTCTTTTTTCTTTCTCTTTCCGAGCGCTAGTGAATTCTTCGGAAAAATTGGCACTTATGAGAAATAAGTAACATGCTTATCATTATTATTATTTATTATTATCCATTAAAAACCTACATTATTATTCTATTTCCGTTTAATATCAATGTTCATGGCTCCAACTTCCACATAGCCTGAAACTCACAAGTGGTCAATTACCCTGACTGCTATTGTAAGGTAAAAGGAATAAGGTAAAGTAGCCACTTAATATGCAGTGGTATAATTAGCATGCAAATTCAATAACAAAAATACAAAATAATTAGGAGTTAGATTTTGTGATAAAATATACAAAAAATATACCTTCACTATCATGCATTCTGATACAAAATTTAATAGAATACCCCTGATAATTTTTGGTTGGGGATTTGTTATTGATATCGCATCCTAATTGAACCAAACCTACAGTCTAAGTATTATGACAAGTCTAGAATGTGTACCCCTTGCTCACGTGTAACTCAGGAAGAGATGGAGCAAACGGGATGTAAATTTCCACACCTATATACTGGTTGCCTTTCCAAAATGTTTAAATATAACTTTGACTGTTTAACCCCTAACCCCTATTGGCCTAAATTGACCTTTATTCCCTGCACATATTCATGCATAAGCAAGAACCAGAGTGTAATACAATGATATATCCGTGCAAATACAGTAATAGAGCATTACAATGACACCTGAATCATCTCTGTACAACGTCTGGTTGTCTTGCAACGATCTTGCATAGGTCGGCCAAAATCGCAAAAAATTAGCGGTTTTGAGCTGTTTTCGCTATGTGTAACGCTGCAATGGTACGAGAGAACTTGGTCTCACACACCAGTACACGCAAAAACTTTGTGGGCTCCGGATTAAGCCCTCCCGCGCTGCCTGCAACAACTTGCTTGCTCCCAGGCTACATAATAGGCGGATTTCGGTCTCCGTCAGGTGACGGCCGCCGCAGTAATTGCGTTGTAGTACTTTTGACTTATGCGAGGTTGGGGTTCAGGATTTCTTGACTTATCATAATGAATAAATTATAGTCTACCCTAGTGATTGTGATGAAGAATGAGTGTTTATTGTAAATTGGAAGAAATAACATGCATATACAAAAGCTGTGAAAGTGATACGGCTGAATATGTAGGAGTGGTAGCAAGTAATGGAGGGGAATGATCTCACCTAATCACAAATTTCTTTGTCTAAAGTGCCACTGGGGTTTTAAAGTGTTTTTTAATGCTTTGGATCTATTAAGAACGGTCGCACTACTGTACACCACAAAAACCTCTATTGAGGACGGTCGTCGTTTATGGGTTAAGATCAGGTTTTCAGGAACGTAACCCAATCGTAAATCAAGGGAGACCTGTAAAGGAGATTGTAAGTAAAGAGGATATTGTGCTAGATTCAAAACAACTGACGAGAATTAGAGACGTCTATATTCTTTTTGTAAACCTCGAGGTAAGTATACTAGATGCAGCCGTACTTTATACATGCAGAAAGACTACAATTATTAAGATGTGCAAATCTACCACTAAAATGTCACCAACTCTCAGAGAAGGAAAGGGATTATGTTAAAAGTTGCTTTAAACTCGATGCACTGCCTACCAAGCCTAGTGACCTGTACCTTTCTACCAGCTTCCAACACCTTCAATCCCACAACTTCACTACAGTACTGTACTTTATTAATGCTACTGTCAGATGATTTTAAAGGTCTCCCTCACTATCCGATGCCCTGATATACGATATTATAGGTTTTTAGGTGTTTGGGTTTGGGTTTGGTTGGTCCGAGAACGCATCCCCATTTACCCCATTAATTTTAGGGTTTGCTATCGTAAATCGAGGGAGACCTGTATGCTAAATATGTCACCATTCACAAAGTACCACTACATCATCAACCAGCTAATGTAACCACCACCACCACTACCACTCCCAGCCTTATGAGGGCTTTTGCCCAGTAGGCTGTAGACAAATAGTTTTTATTATTATTATTATTACTACCACTACTATAGTTTATTCGTTGTAAGTAGGTGAGAAATCATGACCTCTATCCTCTCACTCAAAAAGGGCTAGAGCAAATTGACTGTAAATTTCCACATATATTCCTTGAATGAATCTTCCCAATTGGTAGAAATATTAGCTCGATTACTCGTCGTTTTTGAGTTACAGAGGTTAGAGGTCATGGTTTCTCGCCTACATACAGCAAATAGACTATACCACCACCAGTACCACTATCATGACCAAGACTATTCTTACCGTACAACCATACTTGACACATTCAGCCCAGTACTGTGTCACGGAAAATTTGCGTCGGATGACCAGAGAGGAACCTCCGACGAGGCACTGTCCCACCCCTATAATACCCCCCGCAGTGTGGTAGAGGGGCAGGGGGTTGTATATAATGTCTGTAGGCTGGAGGGCTAGCATGATGCCCATTCCTGCCGCTGCAAAGAATGCCCTGGAGACCAAAATCACGGCTGTACTACTTGCGTACAAAATGACAAGATGGGAAGATGTAGGGACAAATGAAATAGAGGTGCAGAAAATGAAAAGGTAAGGAGATACATGGAATTAATTTGAAGTAATTATAGTCTTCGCTTCGCTGCATGTCTACCTGCGGATATCGGAGCCTCTCCGGGAGATCTGGGAACTGGGAATCTAGCTGGAGACCCCAACTAGGCCTGGGTCTTTGGGACGACCTAGATGTGTGTGATTTTGTTTTTATGTTGTGCTATGATGTCCCTATTCGGGCTCTGTCTCGGAAAAAAAACAGAAAAAAAAGGATATGTGCCAGAGTATAGACATACAAATATAGTTTTGAAGGTGGCATCCAGGAATTTATCTGAATTTATTATAGTCTTGATAGAGGAAAACTATCCTGTTAGTAGGATATGATAAGAATGTTATTTGGGAGATGTGTTTGGACAAATAAAAAACGTGTGCAGAAAAGTAGAAAGTGAAAGAGATACAAGATATTTCTCTGAAGTGATAAAAGAGGCATGTAAGAACTTTCAACTTTCCCCAGACAAATATATCTTCTATTTCCTCCAGAAATTAGGAGTATTTGAAATATATGAAGAGGAAGAATGCTCTGTAATAAGCAGCATGGCAAAAAAAATTAAGAAAACAAAATAAAGAGAGAGAGAAAAAGTATATACTGTATGTATATACAGTATATACAGTATATATATATATATATATATATATATATATGTATAGGTACACAGTATACATATATAATCTATTTGTTTGAAACACTTTCTAATGCCCAATATCAAAATACAACAAATCCTTATCACAACACCTTACTTACCTGGTAAGTAACATAAGTACTGTAATACAGTACTGTACTGTATAGCAAAAACATAGACGGTAATATTCATAATGATCATAGATTGTACTTCAAAATAATACCAGAAGTCTTTGATGAAATAAGAAGGGTGGGAAATAACACATAATGGGAAGGCTGGTGTTCCTGGGGATCCGTAATCTATGGAGGAATTGCGAACACTGCATTTAGTACAAATTTATAACCACAGGTGAAGCATACCCTTAAGCTTAAAGCTTTACCCATTTTCTATCTATAGCAAAAGTACAAAATTCCCTCCAAACTCCACTTACAGGGAGACCCACTGTTCCAAATAAGTGCGCCCAAACTCTTGAACTTTAACCTTTATAACTCATAAATGACTAAAGTAATCGCGCTATTATTTGTACCATTTGGGAAGGGTCATCCAGAAAATAGATGTGGACATTTACAGCCCATTTGCTCTAGGCCTTTTCGAGTTATAGAGGTAAGTGTTCACGATTTCTGGTCTACCTATTTGGAACAGGGTATAGTCCCTCCAGCAATATGGTGAAAATCAGTAAAATCAGAGAGGGAGACTAAATTAAAATGTAAAACTTGCAAACTAAACAAACCAAAATTGGGACAAGGACAATATAAAGTCAAATTAAATTATCAAAATCGCTATGTGGAAACAACGCTTAGTAAAGTGAAAACTATTAAATAAAAGAACACAATCCACCACATAGGGTGTACATACATTGCTTAAAAATAGAAAAAACAATCCAAACCCTCAATAATAATTAAACAAAATATCATAATAACCCCGAAGACGTTGGATAAGCTAATGTTAACCCTTTGAGTACCAGCGACGTGTTATATTATATTTTAGCTATATTTAGACAATTTTATGAAGCTTAGGAAGGATATATGGTAGCTAAAACAATTAATTGAGATTGTCTGTAGTCTTTTAATGGGCAAAAGTCCTTTCTAAGCTAAGTAAAATCGTCTAATAGTCTCCAGATTATAATGAAAAGGACGTCACCAGTACTGTACGGGGGCTAGGGCTACTGTTGGATAAATGAAAGTTTGATGCAGAGTATACAGTTCAGTACTAAACAGGTTATATTTTCTATCTTTGTCAATCATCCTTATTGTGTTGTTCTTCATCTTCTTCACTATTATATCTGATGACTACGGTACCTCTTGATAACTCTTATAATCTAGGAAACCAGAGGCGTTAGAAAAGCATTCCAGATAAAATGGGGTATGTGCCTGAGTAGATAGATAGATAGATAGATAGATATGGGTCAAACTAACATGCTAGAGAAGGTGTATGTAAACTGACAGCCACTTAAAGCTTGGATTGAACAAAAGCACAGTTCATTCACATCTCAAACCCCATAACACAGGATCACAATTGTATATAACTTAGAAAGAAATATCCATTCACATATCAAACCCCAAAACACTGGATCACAATTAAATATAACTTAGACAGAAATTCCCCAAGTTGCAGACATCCAGAGAGAAGAGTAAAATCATTGCACAATCCACAGACCACACATATTATCAGATCAGCAAAGGTACATCAAGCCAAAGTTTTTTCCCTCCAGTGATCGGAGTGAAATATAAACTCTAGACTAATGATAGCTTCAATGCGTTATGATCAATCGCTTGCAGCCTCTCTTAGTCAGTTTTTCATATTGAGGCCCGGGCTTACTTTTCATAAACCTTTGTTTCAATAATTCCACCACAGACTAATGCAACACAGGAAGACAAGACAGAACACAAAGAATGCAACCCAAGGCGGTAGAGCATTTGGTTTTAAGCCAAAACGGCCACATTATTCCAAAACAGCCAGTCTCCTAGCCTAAACATACCGGTACTTACTTACTATAACCTAACAAAACCAAAGGTGAGTTGTTCTCCACCAAAATTAAAAGTCTGTTGACTTTGGCCCAACATCGTGTTTTTGTTGTTGTTGTTCCCCAGGCTGTCTGACCGAACAGCCCCAAAGTCACGAGCAAGGCCAAGACCATAACTGAGTGCACCCACAGAACCCTTCCTGCCTACCATTAAGAAAGCCCAGGTGACCGAAGCCGCTCCCAGGCGAGGAGCTGAGGAGGGTGTGGAAACGCCCGGGACACCGAAGCCACACCCAAGGCCCTGTGCCCCTCAACAATTATGAAGGAAAAACCAAGTGGTTGTTCTTATTGTGCTGTTGTTATTGTTGGTCTAGAGTTAAAAAAAAAAAAAAAAAAAAAAAAAAAAAAAAAAAAAATCTTTCTGCCCTATAAACCCTACATCAAAATGGAATAGCAAAGCAAAATTCCTTCCAAAAGTCAAGAAGTACAATGTAACTGGATGTCTTCCCACACCACCATCACCACTAGTAGCAGATGGGAGCTTACTATATTTATGGTAATACATATATCCTGTACATACATATATATTTTTTTTTTAAAGGAGACAATGAACGGAGGAAGGAAAAACACAGATAAAACAAAAAGGTCCATGTGCCTAAAGGCATTCTCCATTCATAAAATGTTGGTAACAACTGGATTTAAACATTTGTAGATTGTAAGTTTGTGGAAAGCAATTCGAGGGAAGTGAATTCCAAAGAGTAGTAGCTCTGGGGATAAATGAATTCTGATAAGCAGAAGTTCTGCATTGTGGAGGAGAAAGTGTAAATTCATGGGCGCTCTCAGCTGCCATAGTTCTACGGGGAAAGATGTGGAGAGGCGGCACAATTGAAGCAAGTTCCTCGGAACAATTGCTGTGAAAATATCTGTAGAATAATGCAAGGGATGCAACGTTTCTTCGTATGGATAATGTAGGAAGGTCCTGTGTGATTGCAGGGTTATTGATTAATCTAATAGCTTTATTTTGAATTTTGTCCAACTGCTTCAATGCAACCACTCCACTTCCACCCCACAGAGGTGAACAGTAATCCATCTGAGAACGCACATGACTTTTATATATTACGGCCAACTGCTCGTCAGTAAAGAATTCTCGAACTCTGTACAGGAGTCCCAGTGTTTTAGAGGCATTCTTAGCAATGCCTCTAACATAATGTGTCCAGCTCAAGTTAGTAGTTACACCGAGAATGTCAATACTAGGGGAAGTGGGAATATTTACATCATTAAAAAATATATGGGAGTCAGTGAGATTCTGTCGGTTAGAAAATTGAATGTACTTGGTTTTCTGTGCATTAAAGGAAACTAGATTCCTTTGTCCCCATCCATTAATTCTAGAAAGGTCCTGGTTCAGAGAAATTGCAGTGTTTATTTTTGAATTTATAAAATCGGGTTGGGTGAAAGAATTGGTAAATGTGAAGGAACTGTGGAGGGTTGAGTCATCTGCGTAGGAATGTATTGGATTATGAGTGGTAGATATGAGATCATTGATATGAATGAGGAACAGAGTTGGGGCCAAAACTGATCCCTGGGGAACACCAGCATTTATTGAGTGAAATTGAGAATAATTATATTACGGTATATTCTGGCACATACAGTACCCCATTTATTATAATTTTTTTTTATTGGGGGTGGCCGACTCGAGACAGAGCCCGTACATACATTATTATAAAATATATAAAACTAGTGTGTGAGTTTGTGATTTTGTTTTTATGTTGTGTTATGTAGTCCCTATTCGGACTGTCTCGAGTCGGCCACCCCCAGCTATGGGGTATGTGCCTGAGTATATATATACATACATACATACATACATACATACATACATACTGTACATACTGTACATCCTTTCCACATGCCCAAACCATCCAAGCCTGCTTGTAATGCCATACAACCCTGATTTTTAAAAGGAGTTTTGCCTTCCCATCCTTAGTAGGGGTCATAGGGTGGACATTCTACACAGGAAGGAAGAACAAAAGTTTGTTGACAAAACAAAGTCAACCAACAACAACTAAACAAATACTGTACATGAAATTGGACAAATGTCAACATAATATATTTTCAATTTTAGTGGAAAATTATTATTAACCTAAGATGAAATAATTAAACTAAACAAAGCCTAGCTTAAACTAACTTAACTTAATCTAGGCTGTTTAGGATTGTGGTCATTTGGGTTGTGGCCAATTATAGTCCGTTCATTCTAGGTTGGGCAGAAATCCTAACCTATAACCTCTCATAACTCAAAAAGGACTAGAGTAATCGAGCTAATATTTCTACCACATAGGAAGACTTGGCCTGGGAATAGGTGTGGAAATTGACAGCTCATTTGTTCAAGCCCTTTTTGAGTTACAGAGGTTTGAGGTTACGATATCTGCCCAACCTAGAATGAACGGACTATAGGAATACAAGTGTTTTGAGCTCTCCCTATAACCAGTTCAGTCCTGCTGCGCCTTACCGTGCAGCGAAACTTAATGCAATCAGACCAATACGCCGACACCGAGAACTTTCTGCGGAGGACCACTGGGCTGGCGCTGAGCAAGGCCTGACCGCACCCCAAGAGACCGGCTGCCAGGTGGTACAGCGGCATGGGGGAGTACAGGATGTCGTCTTGGGTCAAGCCGATCATGGTGGTGCCTGCTACCATAGCCATGAAGCCTCTGCACCAATAAACACTTACAGTATGTCTATCTATATGTCTGTCTGCCTATCTATCTATCTATCTATCTATCTATCTATCTATCTATCTATCTATCTACTCAGGCCCATTCCCCATTTTTTTTTTTTATCTTTTTTTTTATCTTATTTTTTTTTAAATCTGGGGTTGACTGACTCGAGACAGATAACTGGATAACTATATTTACTTTACCGTACAGGTCTCCCTCACTATCCGATGCTCCGATTTACGATGTTATTATGGATTTTTAGGTGTTTGTGTTTTGGCCTCTCCGAGAACGCATCCCCATTTACCCCATAAATTTTAGGGTTTGCTATATCATCTTTCTGTTCAAGATCGGGTTTTCAGGAACGTAACCCAATCGTAAATCGAGGGAGACCTGTAGATATGAAACCTCAAAACGAATAAATAATCATATACCTCTTTTAACTGGATAACTTTCTTTAAAATAGATATGAGTGTTTTCTGAAAGCAATAATAGTTATTCAGCATATAGGAGAAAGAGAGGGGATATGATAGAGACTTTTAAGATAGTGTCAGGAAAGTACGATGAGGATGTGTGTGAAGGTATCTTCTTGATGCGGGAGGGAACAAGAACGAGAGGACACTCTAAGAAAATTTACAAAGAAAGAAATAGGCTTGAGAAGGCAAAGAACTCATTTTGTGATAGAGTGGTAAATGAGTGGAACGCACTGCCCCAGTATGTAGTCGATTCCGAATCAATAAGGGAGTTTGAAAGTAATCTTGATAAAGCATGGGGAAGACAAGATTTGAAGTTTGATTATAAAACAAAAATACAGAATAGTAAAAATGTTGCGTCTGCTACCGCCGCCGCCAACACCGTGAACGACCGCAGCAGTGCAAGTACTGGTACTGAGCTGGATACACAGGCATAGTTTGCCTTTTGCCAGAGGATCTACTGTAAGAAACTGTAAGAGTTACTTATGAACAGTGTGCTGCTCCTGAGATTTTGTATAAAAGTGAAAACCCGGAAGAGGCAAGGCATCGGAGGTGTAATGATGAGACTATACTATTATTGTCTCATATTAACTGTGTTGGTGGTGTAATGGTTTAGATGCTTATGTTCTGGGTGTGGTGTCCCGAGTTCGAATCCCGGGAGGATCATATGCTTTCATTAATTTATTCAAGTGCATTGGGGTTTGTAATGGAGGATTAATGTTAAGAACAGGGTGTTCCTCAAATTCTTACTAGACGACCACAGTCCCTCAAATTTAACTCTATGTTCACAAGGACCCTAAAAGATCTCAAGTAATAATAACAATACCTGTAATAACATTAACCCTTTCGCACACTGCAGGACGTGATTGCATCCTTACAGGAATACTTTAAACCTTTGTGATCATCGGGGGTGTTTAGAAACCTTTAGTTTAATTACTTAAACCTCTGCAGTTGTCTTTGACAGAGTTGTGGGCAGAAACTAATTTTGGAGAGGTAATTATGAGATTAACCCTTCCTACCCGGGCTGTCTTACCCAATGACGGTCGCCCCTACCCGGGCGAAATGGCTGAAAAACGTCTAGGCCTAGGCTACCGTATTTATGTTTATTTTCACTGCTAGAACTTTCCCACTCATCTATAATCGTAGTGCGGTTTTCAATCTGTATTTTGGCGTTGAGTAGAGCTCTGTAAGTCAACTGGTTCAGTTGTGATGATGATTTCAGTGGAGCCAATATTGCAGAGATGTTGCCAATATGGGGGCTTTTCAGACACTAATTTCGTCTGATGTCAGAACAATAACATTGAAGAGTCTTCTTCTTGTTTTCGGAGGTGCGGTGACGCAACACTTGGGTTTGTTGACATACGTCGTACGCACGGCGTTCAGACCAAGCTTAATTAGGCTATTAACCCTTGGGATCCGGGAGGCCTCATATGAGGCAAAATGGTAAAAAAAAAATCGCCGCTATAATCATCAGAACTCGGCAACCACGCGTTGTAGCGACGTCATCTCTACGGCATTCTACAGACAACAAAAAGTTCTACAATTTTCAAAAACATTGACTGCTCTAGGTAGTCTCAATCAGTAGCTACTGAATTATGAAGTTGATTTTACCAAAATTCATATGAGGCTCCCCGGATCCCATGGGTTAAGCTGCTGCCTTAGGTAAGGCCTACCGGGTAGCGGCCCTTCTTTCGAGCTGTCCTTACCTAAGGCAGACCGGGTAGGAAGGGTTAAGAGACTTCTATTTATGAATACTAAACGGCAACCCTCGGACCTGAAAGGGTTAAGAACAATCTGGTCTTTTGTGGTTAAAAAAGCACCAGTTCTTCTACAGGAATTCACTAGCGCTTGGAAAGCGTTAGCATCAGCATCAGCATCTACCAAATAGACAATATGAATAAAACTGATGATTTCATTTCATTTAGTTTGCAAGTTTTACATTTTAATCAATATTTATCACTTCTCTTACTGAAGTCCCATACCTACAAGCAGTTATCTGTTTTACCTCCTATGTAACAATTAAAACCACTGTAACTGACCTCCAATCACTGAAAATCTATCTATGTATATATTAGCTTTCTAGTCTATTATGTAAATAATGTGCGAATCTGATCTTGTCAAAGACAAAACAATTAAAAACAAATGAAAGAAGCTCGATGTGTCAAACATAAATAACATTATTGTCATTATAACAATTATAAAGTAAAACTTGCAAAGTGAGAAAAGCAAGCCTAGGAAAGTCTGTTGCTTAGGCAGCAAGAAAACCCATTTTTGTGTGGCTTTATCAATAACCATTGCCTATATCAAAATGGCAATCAACATTGAAAACCTTGCTAAAAGGGTGCTTTAAGCCATGTAGCTATTAAGCATAAATGCCCTACTAGAAAAAAAATCATCTATTATTCTATTCTGCAATTAGGAGTGAGGAAGAACTACTCCAGAACTGAAGAGAGGTCTGTGAGTCAGCTTAGAGGTGCGTAGTGCTTGAGTGGATAACTTACCAAAATGTACCCATGCAGGAGAAATTAAGTACCCAGAGAGTTGTGTCACATTATCTGCACTCAGTTTGGTTGTTATAATTCTTTTTACTTTAGTATTGTGCTTGTAGTCCTAGGATATATATTTAGCATAAAATAGATTTTTGAGATACTGTACCTATTTGTTTTTGCATTTTTGTACAGAGGGATGGTCCTATCCAAAGTGAGGTTTGGCATCCTCTACCCAACCTTAGCTGTTTCTGTTTACCTCTTTTACTGTCCTACTTTTCCTTCTGAGGGCAGGGTGCTAGGAATCCTCCTCCCCTTGTAAAATTCTCCTACTCGTCGAGACAGAGAAATGGGCGAGGGAACGCAAAAGTGGTCCCGGACCCTGAGAATAGGAACTTTAAATGTTGTTTCTGTTCGGGCTCTGTCTCATGTCGGCCATCCCCAGCAATGGGGTATCTGCCTGAGTATTTAAATACATACATACATACATACATACATACAAGTAAGTATACAGCTTTTTAAAAGTATAGAATAATGGCTAGTAAGAAAATACCTTTATAAAACTATGATAATGTGGTTTAAAATTGAAATGCTAAGCAAAATCAATTTTAAAAGCAATAGCAAGAGCTAAATTACATATCAATGAAATCAATTTGCATGTAATTTTCTATTAACACTGATAATATGTCAGCACAAAAATCACACAAATACAAACAAAATAATTTACTGTACATTCAACTACAGTATTAGTATTTCAAATGGAGCAATTAATTTGTAAACTTACTCTCTCCCTGTCAGGAGAGGGAAGGACATGAATTTTTCTAGTTGTAAGGGACGACAAATAAATAATTAAGGAGTCTACATATAACGCCACCAAGATATTATGCTCTCTCTCTCTCTTTCTATCAATCTCCCTCTCTCTCACATTCTCTGTGTCATTCTAAGAGAGTTACAGGTCACTATCCGGTGCCCCGATTTACGATATCATTATAGGTTTTTAGGTGCTTGGGTTTTGGCTGGTCCCAGAACGCATCCCCATTTACCCCATTAATTTTAGGGTTTGCTATCTATTTATCGTCGGGTTTTCAAGAACGAAACCCAATCGTAAATTGAGGGAGACCTGAATATGAATTCTAATGATTATAATAAAATATAAAGGAAAAGTAAACATTCTAGCCTCAATATAATAATCACTCACTCACTCTCTCTCTCTCCGGAACGAACCTTGAGTGCTTAATAATGGCGGCCTTGGGGAGTCCCGTGGTGCCGGAGGTGTAGATGTAAACCATGTCGTCGGAAAAGTTGACCTTTTCCAGCTGAGGCGGTGAGGTGGTTGGGGACGACTCTACTCCACTGTCCATATCCAGGCCACCTATAATTATAATGTAATGGCCAACTCAAGACAGAGCCAGAATAGGGACAACAGAACAGAAAACAATGAACAGACAATATATATGTATACATATTTAGTTACTTTTATTTCTATACACACATACATACATACAAGTACTAAGACCGCTTCATCCACAGAGCGTAGTTTCAATCTTGTTACTTTAGTACAGTACAATAAAGTCTTGCAACAACACAGCCCCATATGGCCGATGTTAGTATAACGTAACATCTATACTCGTCATAATGAATAAACTATAATATCTGGATACTAACCTGAGTATGTAATGTCTCCCTTCTGCGGTCCAGACACATAGACGGGGAGATCTTTGATGTAGCTATCATTTTGGATTTCACTCAGGGCTGCAAGAAGGATACAGAAAACAAAGTGAGGTTAACCCCTTTAGCACGTTGACGTAATTTTCATCATATTCTGGTTACCATTTGACAATTTGTTTAAGCTTATAATCTACCTCTATGACTCAAAGGGGTAAATACCATCTCAAGAAACACTCTGAATAGCATAGGTCCTTCTGGGGATGCATTCTCGGACCAGCCAAAACCCACACCCAAACACCTAAAAACCTACAGTATAATAATATCGTAAATCAGGGAATCGGATAGTGAGGGAGACCTATAAATTCATACAGTAGATTGAAATAAAAGGAAACCAAGAGGCAATGGGTACCGTAACATAAGCTTTCACAAAATGTATAGTTAGTTAGTTAGTTATGTAGAGCAGATTAACCAGACCACTGAGCTCCATATTTTCACATTACAAGAATGCATCACACTAAACTACAATAAACACAAATATATAACCACTATGAACTATGAGAGGGCAACACAGCAATACAGGTACAGTTGGCCATATAAGTTATGTTCCTCTCCGTGATCTTATGTATGGAAGTAAAGTTACGATGCATAAATTGTGAGTGTGGTTTCTTTTTATTATTCAGATGAGTTAACCAATACACAAGAAACTAGACTCGCAATTCAATCGTGCGCATTATATTTCCATGTACAAGATGACAGAGAGGAACAAAACTTATGTGGCCAACTGTACATGAGATAAAGTAAGGATTAAAACTGGAACAGAAAAGCAAAAATAAACTACACATGAGCCAAGTTCATCAAAACTATAGTCCATTCATTATACGTAGGCCAAAAATCTTGACCACTTTCCTCTATAATTCATAAACGACTTGCGTAATGGAGCTAATGTTTCTACCATTTAGGAAGGGTCAACCAAGAATTGGTATGGAATTTCTACCATTTAGGAAGGGTCCGCCAGAGAATATGTGTGGAAATTGACAGTCTATTTGCTCCAGCCCTTTTTGAGTTACAGAGGTTAGGGGTAACGATTTCTGGGCTACCTATAATGAAAGGACTGTATACTGTATATATAAAAAAGTGAAATGAACCTGGAGCCATTAGAAGGATGCACATTTTGAAACAGACTAGGCTATATTGGGAAGTTTAAAAAACAAGCTGTAGATGTTTAACCCCTTCCTTACCGAGGATGTATTTTGTGTTATTCCAGCTATATTCAGACAATTTTTTGCAGCTTAGGAGGAAGCCATGGTAGTTAAAATGGATAATCAAGATAGTTTGAAGCCTTTTAACTGCTACACATCCTCCCTAAGCTGGATAAAATCATCTAATAAAATCCAGATTATAATGACAAGAACAACTCGGTACCAAAGGAGTTAATAATGCAAAAAATATAGCTAGAATAAACTAAGAGATGTTACCCATTCTGAAAGGGTTATTAATAACTAAAAAAACTGCACATTCTAAACTAACGTGGGATATAAATTGGTAAACAGAGGGTGAAATGCACATTAATGATCTGCTAAAATAATGGCAACCGACCTATGGGGGGGGATCTATGATGCTCAGTGTAACAGTTGATGAATTTATTAAACCTGAAATATGAAAAGGGAAGAATTAGAATATAGAAAGTGGTTCGCTCAGTATTCTTACGTGAAACAATTTTGGGTAAGAGTTGTGTTATCGGGCGTACCACTACCGACATACAGCATATCTTCTCTCTAAAACATTAACCTAACCAACCTAACCTAACCTAACCTAGTATTCATGTAGTAATGAGAATACTAGGTTAGGTTAGGCTTTTTAGCTAGGTTAAGTATTTATAGATGATTTATGTTGTATGTCGGTAGTGGTACACCTGATAACACAACTCTTACCCAATTTTGTGACTTCATACACTTAATTTTCTGTAGCATATGTCTGCACTGTCTTTTAACCCCTAAAACAATTAAAAATGAATAAATATATAAACCAACCAATAAATAAAACCTTCCCCCCCTTAACCTAACCAAGCCTAGCTAAGTCTATCCTAAACTAATCTAGTTTGTTGTTGATGTTGTTGTTCCCTAGGCTGCCTGGCCGAACAGCCCCGAGTCCTTAAGGAAGGCCATGGCCACGATTGGGCTTTCCCACAGGGCTCTCAAGGAGTATAGATTATGTTGTTGGCATAAGTCATTGTGTTTAATGGTATGAGGTGCTATGTTACATCCCGGGCAGGTGTCGCCGACGGAGTCATCCAGTCTCCTCCGATAGTTCAGAAGAGCTGGATGGTGCCCACATCTCAGTCTGGCCAGGTGGAGAGTTGTATTCCTTACCTGCTTTACTAACTAACCAAAAGTATTGTTTATCATGAGTTTGAAACTCTGATCTTTCCAACTCTAATAGCAAGCCCAAAATGCTGCCTATCATAAAGGTTTGAACATGTACAAGAGCCATCACCGTATTAACTGACCTTCCTGGAGTTCTGCCCCACAGACGATGTATTTGCAGGATGCTACCTTAATGCAGTGTAGCAAGGGACCCACCCGCAGGTTGTAGTTCAGGAGGGCCGGCACCGCTCCCAACTGATCATAAGAATAATAATAGTTAGATTCACTTCTTTACAAGGAACTTCTCTAGTGCTTACAGCAAATCAATTTACAAGACCACAGATATGGGTTATAAAACAAACTGAATAAGAAAACTGCAAGTGGTTAGCGGGTGCTTTTTTAATCATCTCAAGAGGAAATGTCCTTACTTTAAGCGAGTTACCAGGGAGGACACCAAAGGCGCCAACAGTGGATAAAGCGCCTTTGGTGAAGGCAGTGGGGCCATAATGGTGTGCCCCATGTTTCCCTAGTGTCTTACTCTAACAGCCCACTGGCACAAATCGGCCTTTCTCTCTGGCGTAGGGATGTAGCGACCCCACCGCCCGCCACTTCGATAGTGCAGTCGGCAGTTACAATGATTTCTTGTTACTGCCTTATTGTAGCACAGTTAAGGCTGGTGTGGTGCGATTTTGTGAGGTGCAAGTGCTTCAGGGGGACTTTGTTGAGTCTTGCCGAGACACTGTTAGCGCTATACCAACATCGGCCACTGTGATGACATAATGGGGCTGTGTTGTGGCAAATCTTTATAGTAAAGTACTACATTAAAGAGACTAAAACTACGCTTTCTGTGGATGAAGCGGTCTTTAAACTTGTATGTGTGTGTACCAGCTTTAGGCAGCAACAAACCTTAGAGAGGCCGAGCCAGGTGCAGATGTACTCGACTCTGTTTTCCATGAAGAGCGCCACGGAGTCCCCATGTTGGATACCTTGACCAGCAAAGTAGTGGGCCACCTGGTTGCTCAGTTCCTCAATCTGGAAACAATAATAATAATAATAATAATAATAATAATAATAATAATAATAATGTACGTATATGTAAATACAGGGCTTCCTCGATTTACGATTGGGCTACGTTCCTGAAAACCCGATCTTAAATAGAAAAGCCGTATAGCGAACCCTAAAATTAATGGGGTAAATGGGGATGCGTTCTGGAACCAGCCAAAAAACAAACACAAACACCTAATGGGGGCGGTTCGTTCGTGACCACCCCTTCGGGGATCACGGCGTCGGGCAATAGATAGATAGATAGATAAAAACACCTAAAAACCTATAATAATATGCTAAATTGGGGCATTGGATAGTGAGAGAGCCCTGTACTTATGCACATACCCCCAACAAAGTTAGTCCCAGAGTTGGCCCAGCTGTCCTACAATGAGAGGTGTGGACGCCTAGATCTCCAGACACTGCAGGACAGAAGAATAAGGGGAGACATGATCGAAACGTACAAGTTACTACACGGATTAGAGGACATCCCCTATTCTCGTTTCTTCCAGATGAACAGGAATGGATTGAGAGGGCATTTTCTCAAGCTGTTGAAGCCGGACCACTGGATGACAACGTTAAAAGGCAACTGGTTCTCCATCAGTCATCAACTATTGAAATGCACTCCCTGAGAGTGTAGTGACCGACCAAACAATAGCCACATTCAAAGCCCGGTACGATAGACACGTTAAAATCATTAAAACATACTGGCCGACTAGTCTTAACCCCTTCTGTGCCAGCGACGTCTTTTTAACTTTATTCTTCCTATATTTAGACAATTCTGTGCAGTTTAAGAAGGATCTGTGGTAGTACAAAGGGTTAAGTGAGAAAGCTAGAAGACTGTTAATTGCTGGAGGCCCTTTTAAAACTGAATAAAATCGTCTAGTAGTAGCCAGAATAAGTTATAAGTACAGTACCGGTACTGAAAGGGTTAAGAGGTGGGGGATACCACAAGAAACCTGCTTCTTAATTCCCCACTATATATTCATAGGTAAAATTAGACAAATTCCTTGCTACTGCCAATACAGTGTACTGTATAGACACCACTGGATCACCTTCTACTGAATATTGAAGTCTCTGATAACTGTGTTGGTGGTGTAATGGTTTAGATGCTTAAGTTCTGGGTGTGGTGTCCCGACTTTGAATCCCGGGAGGACCATATGCTTTCATTAGTTTATTCAAGTACATTAAGGTTTGTAATGGATGATTAATGTTAAGAACGGTGGTTCCTTAACACTCAAAGAGCGGCTGGTAGAGTATATTTCACCGTGCCGCCCAGAGTTTTCTTTTTTACCATAAATGGCGTTGTTTCCGTGCTCTTTTTCATGCATAAACAAGAGCCAGAGCGTAATACAATTATGTATCCCTGAAAGGGCATAAATTGAGCTTTCCAATGACACCAGAACCATCCTTCTACAATCACTGGTTGTCTTGCAACGATCGTGCAACCGAAGGGCAAAATCGCTAAAATACGGTAATTTCGTTACATAATTACGTGTGTAGCGAGGGAGGGAGGGTGGAGTAGTGTGGAGTACATGTCAGTAGACCCACGACAGCCGTGGCGAGCGGTCATGAGGTAACCTACGCTCCTCCCGTCGCTCGTCTCTCTCTCAGAGCCAATATTGCGCCAAAATTGCACACAGACTTAAGTCGGGCCCCGCCACATTGTCCAGATTTTTAGACACGGACTTAAGTCGGGCCCCGCTAAAGAAGGGTTAATAACTATTGAAGACCTTGGCACATGGCTGTTTGATGCCTTTTGACACAAAGCCAATCATTAGTCTGAAAACATCAGTTTTTGATGCGCTGATGCATCACCCATATGGTAACAGGTTAATTTTGTACGACACAGCATTATTATTGTGTTTCTCTCTTGACTTGGCTGATTTTTTCATCAAGGTTGTCAACTAACTTGTAAGTCTGGCTGTACACTCAAGCCATAATAAGCATGGACTCGTTTGAATCTTAAAACCTATAATGGAAAACTCTGAATTATTTGATCTATCATATAACACTATTGTACTATCTGGTTTGGGTTCAATACAGATTCAAAGCCGTGTATATAGGTCTCCCTCACTTTACGATTGTTACGTTCCTGAATACCCGATCTTAAATAGAATAATCGTATAGCAAACCCAAAAATGAATGGGATAAATGGGGATGTGTTCTGGGACCAGCGAAAACCCAAACACCTAAAAACCTATAATAATATTGTACATCGGGGCATCGGATAGTGAGGGAGACATGTACTAACAATTTTTCAGCGTAATGTATCTACAAAATAAAAAATGGTAGTACAGTACCTCGTCGAAGGTCCATTTCTGTTCCTCGAAGTACAAGGCCACCCTGCCCGTATTATTCCGCACCACCTCCTGGAAGAGCTTCGGCACACAAAGGTTGTTCCGTTGAGCCCGCTTCAGACGGATCATCAATTTGATGAAGCGGCTCAGGCCCCTGGAAAGTGAAAAGGACGGGGGGTCAGAGACTACATACGGTACATACATACATAACATTTTAAGACTGAGTGTTCCACACATACGTGCAGTTTCAGTCTCTTGTCCTAATGACGGTGTTCCAGGCAACCCTGTTAAGGGCTGCTTCACTTGTCAAGTTCTTAGATTTGAGATCGGCATATATAGTCCGATCTGGCATAGAAACATACAAAAGATGGATTAGGTACTGGTTAAGACACATAAGGAATTATAATGTAAAACTTGCAAAATAAACAAACCAAAACAGATTAAAAAAGATTAAGTGATTAGGAATCAAAGATATGAAATAGAAAAAGAAATTTAAAATGGAATAAATTGAAAGAGGATACGGGATTAAGAATGGTTAAATTGATCTAGATGTGTGTGATTTTGTGTTTTGTTTTGTTTTTATGGTGTGTTGTATTAACACTGTTTGGGCTCTGTCTCGAGTCCCCCCAAAAAAATAAAAATAAAAAATAAAATAAAAAATAAAATAAATAAATAAATACATAGGATAAATACATAGGATAAATACCAAAGTATATACATACATGCATACATATATAAAACATTGATACATATGGAAGAGTTGCAATAAACAAAGGTTGTTCTATTGGGCTCACTTCAGATGGTACAGTTGTAAACAGGAGTTTCTGGACAGTTTTTCAAGGGTCAATGTCAATACATAACTCTTTTGATAAACTGGCCTGGACAGTTTACTTAACCATTCAGTACCGGTGGCATCCTTTTCATTATATTCTGGCAACTATTAGACAGCTTTATTCAGCCTAGGAAGGATGTATACCCGTTAATAGATTACAGACTATCTCAATTAATCCTTTTAGCTACCATATATCCCTCCTAAGCTTAATAAAATCGTCTAAATGCAGCTGAAATGAAAACACGTCACTGGTACCATACTGTAAGGGCTAAATTCCCCATCTGGCAGACATTATTAGAGGGAAAAGCGAGCGAACCAACAATGTCACGATATGTTTTTGTCTGACTGTACCATGCCTGCATTAAACATACACACGCTCTCTATGACACACACACACACACACACACACACACACACACACACATATATAAGAGCATATATGCATGTAATGTGCATATATTTATGTATATGCATGTCTGTGTGTATGTGCTGTCAATGGTTCGAGCCCGGTTGAGAATATAAGGTACATATAATATATATATGTACTGTACGTGTATTTATATGGTCATATGCACATATGTATGTAAATATACGTACATATGAGCGAGAACATATTGCTCACTAGCGCAACTTCTGATTATAAATCTATGCATAAGCATTATCTATTATTAAGTGTTCGCGTATCTTCATCCATGTATTTCCACCCTTAACAATAGAACGCCCAGCTCTTCCATATTTCGCCTTCTGTCACACACACACTACCGAGGATTAACCTCCCATTGTAGTACCTGCACCCACTTTACCCTGACCATACCAAAACAGTTTCTGTATGTATGTACGTTTGTGTGCATACGTGAGCGTTTGTGTATACGGACATATGCACACTTACTGCATGTTCTTATGTTCCTATATATGTATGTATATGTATGTGCGCACGTACGTGTATATACGTATGTTCTGTATATGAGTAAGTAAATAAATGTGTATATGTACTGTATATCACTTACTCTCATGGTTATTTTATGATAATTTGTATTCTGCACATGCATCATTATTGTATTTATTTATTTTGTTTGTAAACTAAGCTTACCATCCTCATATCTGTACATCTCATGTTCATCCACTAAATTGTAAAATGTGTATTTTCAGCTCATGAGGCTGCCATTCTTTAATAAACCGTTTATTATTATTATTATTATTATTTACACACACACACACACACACACTCACTCTCACACACACACTAATATAATTAATTAATTTCAATCCCAACACCAAACACCTCTCAATTAAATTAATGCAAGCATGTGATCCTACAAGGATTCGAACCTGGGTTACCACATACAGATTAAACACACACACACGCATACATTGGATCACGAGCCTAGATAAACAAAGTAAACAAGCTCACCTCCACCGATAAGACCTAAACTATACCTATAAGATGAGAAGATTATATACAATGTCAGATTAGGAAGATAAAGGGACTATCTTACGGTGGAGGAAAGTCGGACGTGTGTTTACCTACGATTAACCCTTTTATGGGGGGGATGGCCGTATTTATTTGCTCATTTATGTATCTTTTTATCATTTTGTGTTTATAGTTTCCTCCAAAGACCTTCATCAAACTTAAATAAAACACTCCCTAGACCAACCCTTCCAAGATAATTTGTAAATTTTTCTATGCCGGTTTTTCTTAAAATTACAGACTTGCTATCGCTCGCCAGGAAAAAATCGACACCTAAATGGAACGAAAGGTCTTGATATCGATATAGAAATGGGACGACAGGTTTTAAAATCGGCATACTAATGGGGCGAACGTCTTAAAATCTGAAAACTAATGGGGCTAAACATGAGGAAGAAGGGAGACCAGGAAAACAACCCCATCTCCCCTTAACCCCTTTTGTACCGTCGACATCCTTATTATTTTATTATGACTACTAATAATGAATTGACCACTTGCGAGTTTCGTTCTATAAGGAAGTTGGAGTTGTAGACATCGATAGTAAATAGAAATACAATAATAATGTAGGTGTCTGATGGCTAAACAGTATGTTGACTTGGGTGTTATGTATTTATATATGAACTACACTACAACCATATTTTAGCTGGTAATTCTGCTAAATATCGATGTCTACAACTCCAACTTCCTTATAGAACGAAACTCGCAAGTGGGCAATTGTACTGTATTCAGTTTAGGAAGCACCTCTAGCATTCCAACCACCTCCAACATGGGAATGCCGGCTTGGTGGATATATGCGCTCTACACTACATTTTACGCAGTTTGGGATTGGTATCTTGTAGTCAAGAGAATACAGGATTACAGGCTCACTATCGTTCGCCAGGAAAAAAAAATCAACACCTAAATAGCACGAAAGTTTAAATATTGACAAAGAAATGGGGCGAAAGGTCTCAAATCAACACACTAATGGGGAAAACATCTTAAAATCTGAAAACTAATGGGGGTACACATGATGACGAAGGGGGACCAAAAAACCTGCCCATCCCACCTTAAGGAGGGTCACCGGCTTTTTTCTCTTTCTCTCCTTTTCTCTTTCCCTGGCTTGTATCAATTCGGCACCATTTAGCCAACTGTTTTAAGACGTTTATCCCCATCCCAGTGTCGATTTCTTCCTGGCGAGCGAAAGCGAGCCAGCATTGTATGGAGAAATCCGGCTTCGCCGGAGAAATTTGTCTATCGAAAAATGTACAAATTTAGCTTGCTGTCAAAACAAAAAATATATATGCTGACTAGCTACCGCTCGCCAGGAAAATATTGACACCTGGCTGGGGGGTAAACGTCTTAAAACAGCAGGCTGAATGGGGCCGAATGGATACAAGCCAAAGAGAGAGGGAGAGAAAGAGAACAAAAGCGAGGTGGGCCCCCTTAACCAACCAGAGAATGGACGACGACGCCAAATTACGTTTTCTGTGATAAGATAAATTAGAGTGCTGATAATAAATGGTCTAGTGTTTCAACATATCTAAACTTTAACCCTTCCAGTACCGGTGCCGTCCCTTTAACTTTATTGTGGCTACTGTTTGACGACTTAAAAAGGGCCTGCAGCAATTAACAGGCTTTGAACTACTAGGGCCTGCAGCAATTAACAGGCTTTGAACTACTATTTGATGATTTTATTCAGACTAAAAAGGGCCTGCAGCAATTAACAAGCTTCGATCTATACCACTTAACCCTTATACTATCACAGATCCTTCGTAAACTGCACAACATCGTCTAAATATAGCAATAATAGAATAAAAAAGACGTCTCCGTTACAGAAGGGGGTTATGAAGATGTCGTCAAAGTAGTTACTATTAAAAGATAACTATCCAGTTGGTTCCCTGACATCTCAACCAGTAGACCATTTCAACCAGTAACTCTCAACCAGTGCCAAATGAACCAAGACCAACCAAACCAGTGCCAAAATATAGTACTAACCTAACCTAACCGTATTGCTTGATTTGGTATTGGTTGAGAGCTACTGGTTGAAATGGTCTACTGGTTGAGTTGTCCGCTCACCACCCAGTTATATCTCATTGTGCAAGACTTGGTGATAAAAGACAGGCTTATCTTGCTCTAGGATGCCTATCTAGTAATTAACCCTTTCTGTGGCTATTTTGTTTGGTTTATATATTTATTTATTTTTAGTTTCCTCGCTAGACCTCCATCAAACTTTTAAAAAAAACCCTAGACCCCCCTTCAAGATAAACTTGTACATTTTTCGGTAGAAAAATGTCTCGGCTGAAGGCCGATTCCTCCTAAAATTACAGGCTCGCTTTCGCTCGCCAGGAAAAAGCAGACACCTAAATGGCACAAAAGGTCTCGAAATTGACAACGAAATTGGGTGAAAAAGTCTTAAAATCTCAAAACTAATGGGGCTAAACATGAGGGAGAAGGGGGTCCCGACAAACGAACCCTATCCCCTTAAAAAATATCCCTCAATCCAGTTATATCTCATTGTGCAAGGCTTGGTGATAAAAGACAGGCTTAGCTTGCTCTAGGATGCCTAACTATAAAAATTAACCCCTTCTGTGCCGGCGACGTACTTTTAATTTGATTTCAGCTACGTTTAGACAATTTTTTGAAGCTTAGGAAGGATGTGTCGTAGGTAAAAGTATTAGATGTCCTTCCTAAGCTGAATATAATGGTCTAAATGTATCTGAAATAAACATTTATATAGTACGTCGCCGATATAGAAGGGGTTAACCCTTTGAGTACCAGCGACATGTGTTATATTATATTCTAGTTATATTTATTTCAACGATTCTGTGCATGCAGATTAAGAAGGATCTGGGGTAGTTAAAAGGGTTGTTTAAGATAGTTCGAATCATTATTATTGCTAGAGGTCCTTTCTAAGCTTAATAACATCGTTGCCAGAATATAATTAAAAGGACGTCACAGGTACAGAAAGGGTTAACCTTTCTGTGTACAATGACCGTCTTTCTTCATTCGATTCTGGCCATCATTAGACGATTTTATCCAGTTTAGGAAGGACCTGAGGAAGCCAGATGGTTATGTATGATTGTTCTACTCCTCTGGTTTTCCCAAACAAAATATAAAAATAAAGTCGTCTAACGTTAACCTGAATAAAATAAAAACGGCAACATAATACTGAGAACGAACGAACACACATACGAACGCCACATACATAGAACAAACAAACAAACACACACACACACACACACTCTTTCAACTATGGGGGAGGCACTCGCTATAGGCAGTTCTGCCTTTTGCCTCCCTCAATAACATAAAAAAAAAAAAAAACACACACGAACGCCACATACGTAGAACTAACACACGTAAATAGAATGAACACGTACATATAACGAACACACACACACACACACAGCCCGTAGCCTAGTAGGTAGAGCTCTCGTCTCACACACGAGGGGTCGGGGGTTCAATCCCCGGCCGGGCGGAGACAAATTGGGCTTGTCTCCTTTCATGTGTTAGCCTCAGTTCACCTAGCTGTAAATAGGTACCTGGAATAAGTGGACGACGTTGTGACGTCCCATCTGGGGTTGGCAAAAATGGTACAAGGCGAGATGGGTATCATATGGTTCACCTAAGCTGATGGCTACCTAAGCCTTCGGGCGAGACGGTACCGTCTATAGTGAGAATGGTACCATACAGATCCACCCTAAGCCTTCGTTTCCGATGTCGCCAATTGGCTACAAATACAGACTACACACACATCCACAGCCATTCCAACAGTACATAAAACACGTAACATGCATTTCACGCAATACATTCCCAGTTAAGGAGGCGCGATAATAATGAGCTTAGCTCGCATTGCGTGGATTCCCCTTTACGAACAAGTAACTGAGTAACTGAGTAACACACACACACACACCACCGCTTGTCCACACACACACACACACACACATAATTATGTACAGTCGTGGTCGTGAATACTGGAACACCTATTTATAAACAATTCGGTGAGCATTAACTTTGTGAATCATCGTCTTTTGCTGTGTGTCTCAACCAGTGTACCAAAATAGTTCGCCAGGGTCTCATAATAATTACAGTACCTCCATAAATTCAATAAATTGTCCAGAAATGTATGCCCGTGACTGTACATACCGGTACACATACATACCCAATATACAATAACACCATAACAATTATAGTGAACACCCCTCCAGTCACTCCCCCCCCCCCCAATACAATAACACCATAACAATTATAGTGAACACCCCTCCAGTCACTCCCCCCCCCCCAATACACAATAACACCATAACAATTATAGTGAACACCCCTCCAGTCACCCCCCCCCCCAATACACAATAACACCATAACAATTATAGTGAACACCCTTCCAGTCACCCCCCTCCAATACACAATAACACCATAACAATTATAGTGAACACCCCTCCAGTCACCCCCCCCCCCCCCCCAATACACAATAACACCATAACAATTATAGTGAACACCCTCCAGTCACCCCCCCCCCACCATACACAATAACACCATAACAATTATAGTGAACACCCCTCCAGGCACCCCCCACCTCCACCCAATACACAATAACACCATAACAATTATAGTGAACACCCCTCCAGTCAAACCCCCCCCATACACAATAACACCATAACAATTATAGTGAACACCCCTCCAGTCAACCCCCCCCCCCACCTCCACCCAATACACAATAACAATTATAGTGAACACCCCTCCAGTCACCCCCCCCCACCCCACCCCACCCCCACCAACAATTATAGTGAACACCCCAGTCACCCCACCCAATACACAATAACACCCAATTATAGTGAACACCCCTCCACCCCCCCCCCCCCCCCCCCCCCCCCCACCCAACACACAATAAGATGACACCATAACAATTATAGTGAACACCCCTCCAGGCACCCCCCCCCCCCCCCCACCCAACACACAATAAGATGAACACCAAAACAATATTAGTGAACACGCCCCTCCAGGCACCCCCCCCCCCCCCAACACACAATAAGATGAACACCAAAACAATATTAGTGAACACGCCCCTCCAGGCACCCCCCCCCCCCCCCCCCCCCTCCCCCCCCCCCACACACAATAAGATGAACACCAAAACAATATTAGTGAAACACCCCCCCCCCCACCCCCCCCCCCCCCCCCCCCCCACCACCCAACCCACAATAAGATGAACACCAAAACAATATTAGTGAACACGCCCTCCAGTGTGCCCCCCCCCCCCACAATAAGATAAACGTCCTAATAATGATCGTGAACACACCTCCATTCCCAAACCCCCACCCCACCCCAACACACAACAAGATAAACGGCATTATAACTGTAGTGAACACCCCTCCACACCCACACATATGTAATATATACGGTAATAGTCTTCCTCGCCTATGTCATGGCTTATTAAGTGACTTTGAAGTAGGTATCACACGAGAGCTTTTATAGTCAACATTCGATGAGCAACATTTGTCTGGCAACATTTCTGGAGAATCTTTCACTGGTATCGGAAACTAGACTGATGATAGATGAACTTAGGTAACCGAAATATTTTAAATGTTGACCTCATAAGCTGCCAGACCAGTGTTGAGGGAAAAATCGCTCGTGTGATACCGGCTTCTACTGGGAATAGTATGAGCCAAGTGATAATATCCGGTCCTTTCCTTATTTACATTTATTATATCAACATTAAGGGGAGATGGGCTTATTTATTATTGGCTCATTGTTATATTGTCTTTAGTTCCCTCGCTAGACCTCCATCAAGCTGAAAAAACACACCTTAAACCCCCCCCCCCCCCCCTTCAAGATAAATTTGTACATTTAAAATTACAGGTTCGCTGTCGCTCGCCAGGAAAAACATCCGACACTTAACTGGCACGAAAGGTCTTAATATTGACAAAGAAATGGGGCGTAAACTCTTACAATCGCCAAACTAATGGGCCGAACGTCTTAAAATGTCAAAACTAATGGGGCTAAACATAAGGGAGAAGGGGGTGAGAAAACCCAGCCCATCCCCCCCTAAGACAAGACGATATTTAGAGATAAAATAACTATGTAAGGGAGATGATGGCGCCATAAAGGGGAGTAAAAAACAAAAATGCAACACATGACAAACAAGAGAATAAAAAACGGCGGGAAAAAAGAGCAAGAGGAAGAAAACTGGAAGGAAACGCATCAAAGGAAGCAAAAAGAGGAATAACACTCTGCCTACCAAATTTGTTAAGGGGAGATGGGTCGCTTTTCTGGTCCCCATTTACCCTCATGTTTAGTCCCATTAGTTTTCAGATTTCATTTTTCTACCGAAAAATGTACATTATCCTCTTGAAGGGATGTCTAGGGTGCGTGTTTTTTGTTTAACCTTGATTGAGGTCTAGGGAGAAAACTAGAAAAATAATATATAAATACATAAATCGACCAAAAAGTTAACCATCCCCCCTTAATGAGTTGCCTTTCTTTCTTGTTTTACCCATTTTAACCCTTTGAGTACCAGCGACGTGAGTTATATTGTATTCTAGCTATATATAGACGATATTATGCAGCTTAGGAAGGACCTGTGGTAGTTAAAAAGGTTGGTTGAGATAGTTTGAAGCCTTTTTATTGCTAGAGGTTTTTCCTAAGCTGAACAAATCGTCTTATAGCTGTCAGAATATGATGAAAAAGTTGTCACTGGTATTGTATGGGTTAAGGAAACATCAAACAAACAGAAACGTTTACGGGAACCGTACCTAAGGTGTTGAAATAACTTTGAAAAGTTGACAGAATGAATATAAACACCATCTGAGGAGGAGCACTTTATTGACAACGTTTCGCAGATAGCTTCTTTTTACAGTGACCTGAAGAAGCTATCTGCGAAACGTTGGCATTAACCCCTTGAGTAAAAGCGACGTGTGAAATATGTTATTGTAACAATATTTAGATGCTATTATGCAGCTTAGGAAGGATATGTGGTAGTTAAAAGGGTTGGTTGAGATAGATAGTTTGAAACCTTATCATTGCTAGAAGTTCTTCCTATGCTGAATAAATTCGTCCAATAGTTGCCAAAATATGATGAAAAGGACGCCCCTGGTCCTGAATGTGTTAAAGTGGTCCTCCTCACATGGTTTTTATATAGGCCTATACGTACCTAAGGTCTCTGGGGATGGTGGCGATGCGGGTGTACCAGGAGGACCAGAGGGAGGGAGGGGAGTAGAGGGAGGAGGAGGAATTGTAGGGGGGCACGATCATCTCCTCTTCTACACCCATTGTTATTATTATTATTATTCACACTCACTTCCGGCACTAATGTTTTTGATCTTACTATTGTTTTCTTCACACTCACTTCGGGCAAATAATGTCCTTGATCTTCACTAATCTTCAAAATATCAACAACACAATTCAACACACAAAACGCTAATGATAGCCTAACACTCACCTTCAAAACATTCAACGACCTAAATATTTAACACATGGTACAGTACACGAATGACAACACGAACACTCACTTTGGGTCAAATGATGTCCTTGCTATTCACTATACTTCAATAATTCAACAACATTAACCTCTTCTGTAACGGCGACGTCATTTTCATTTTATCCTAGCTATATTTAGACGATTTTGAGTAAATCAAGAAGGATCTGTGGTAAAAAAAATGGTTAAGTGAGGTAGTTCAGAGCCTGTTATTTGCTGGAGACCCTTTTTAAACTGAATACAACCGTTTAATAGTAGCCAGAATAAAGTCAAAGAGACGTCGCCGGTACGGAAAGGGTTAAACACACGATACACCAATTAAAACACTTCAAATAATGTACACTCGTATGTCATAGTCTCTAGCCCACCCATACAAATTCGTGGACTTCACCTATTTCTAATTTGAAAGTATATCTCTGGAAGTAAATTTATGAATATATTTTTCTATAAATCAACTTCAATACTATATATAATATTTATTGAAAGCAAGTTCTATCCCCCCAAAAAAAATCCAGAAAAATGTACCCATTAATCTTGAGGGGGGGTCTAGGGGGTGTTCTTTTAAGCTTGATGGAGGTCCTGCGAGGAAACTATAAAATAAATCAATAAATAGATCAAACAATAACCACTACCCCCTTAAGACACGGAACACTAAGGTTAGCACGAACATTTGAGTACATTTAAAATACATGATTCGATTGATATCCAAAATTCGAAAATACATATTAATCGTAATCGCGTATTCAACCTTTAACTGTGTTGGTGATGTAATGTTTCACATGATCATGTTCTGGGTGTGGTGTCTCGAGTTCGAATCCCGGGAGGACCATAATACTGTCATTAGTTTATTCAAGTGCATTGGGGTTTGTTATTGATGATTAATGTTAAGAACGGGGTGTTACTTATTATCAACTACAACTAACACTATACCCTGTTCCAAATAGGTTGGTCAGAAATCGTGACCCCCTAATCTCTGTGTAACTCAAAAAGGGCTAGAACAAATGGGCTGAACAATTTAACACCTATTCCCTGGCTGACTCTTCTCAAATGGTATAAATAGTATACATATATTATGAAGCTTAAAAAGGATATATGGCAGCTAAACGAATTAATTGAGATAGTCCGCAGCCTTTTAATTGGTTGACAGTCTTCCTAAGCTGAATAATATCGTCCAATAGTTGCCAGAATATAATGAAAAGGACGTCACCGGTACTGAAGGGGTAAATGGTCGTGATTCTGGCCTAAATATGCTGAACCGACTATAGTATCGCTCAAACACCAAGACGCAGTCAGTCTAAACTCTAAAACAATGCAGTGTTTTCGTTGAGCTTATGACGTTGCAACTTTCTCAAACTAGACACTCACTCTTATATATATTATTCTCAAGGGAAGATGGGCTTATTTATTTGATTATTGTTGAATTTATTTATTAGTTTCCTCCCTAGACCTCCATCAACCTGTAAAAAACACCCCCTTCAAGATAAATTTGTAAATTTTTCGATAGAAAAATGTTCCGGCCGAAGGCCGATGCCTCTTAAAAAATCAGGCTCGCTATCGCTCGCCAGGAAAAAATCGACACGTAAATGGCACGAAAGGTCTTAATATTGACATAGAAATGGGGTGCAAGTCTTAAAATCGCCAAACTAATGGGCCGAACGTCTTAAAATCTCAAAGCCCAATGGGGCTAAACACGAAGGAGAAGGGGACCATAAAAACCCGCCCATCCCCCCTTAAACAGGATGAATCAACTACAGTAATGCTACAACACCAAGGCACAGACGGTCTAAGGCTCTGAGTCTAAGCAATGCAGTTTTTTCGTGGCGCTCATGACATCGCAACTTTCTCCAACCAAACACTCATGCTTATATATATATACAGTATATATATATATATATATATATATATATATATATATATATATATATATATATATATATATATATATATATATATATATATATATTATTCCTTAATAGAAGATGGGCGTATATATTTTTATATATGTTTTATGTAGCTTAGGAAGGATCTGTGGTAGTTAAAAAGGTTGATTGAGATAGTGTGGAGCCTTATAATTGCTGGAAGCCCTTTTTAAACTGAATGTAATCGGCTAATGGTTGCCAGGATATAATGAAAAGGATATCACTGGTAGGCTACTGTATGGGTTAACAATGCTTCCCCATCACAACGCCTGGTACTGAACGAATACTATGGGAGTGAGTGCTGTTTACTGACAATAATACACAGATTACCATGCCCATTTCTAAAGGTAGCGTGATTGTTCAAGTTATTTCGTCCATTAACGACGCGTGTAAGTTATAATACCCAGTTATATGACTAGCTTGATGCTTTGAGTATTAATGGCGCTAGAATTACGCTGTCGGCATTTAAGGGGAGATTGGTCGTTTGTCTGCCTATTGTTGGCCTACTTATTTGGAACACGGTATAGTATAATAGTTATCTGATCCAAAGGGAAAAGTATCATTCATTCACATAATACAATGGAGAAGGCCAGTCTCATTTCCGTTTCCTTCTTCAACAACAACAACAAACTTTCCTCAGCCTTTCTTATCAACCATCACAATAAAACCCTTTCAGTACGATAGCGCAGTTTTCCTTTTATTATAGTTTACTCTTTCGATTCTTGGAGGTCCTTCCTAAACAGAATATCATCGTCTTATGGACTTATGGTAACCAAAATATCGAGGATAAATCATAATGAAGAGGTTAACACTTTATGTACCAGTGACGTCTTTTTAAATTATATTCTAACTATATTTAGACGATCTAGATGTGTGTGAATTTGTGCTTTGTTTTTGTGTGTTCATTATTTTTGTGTTGTGTTACGTTCGGATTCTGTCTCGAGTCGGCCACCCCCAGATTAAAAAAAAAAAAAGGGGGGGGGGGATGAACCTTTGTAAATACAGTAGATAGTTTCAAATTTCAAGTTCCGTGAAAATTAAACTAGCTAACATAGCCTACCTTTGATCTAGTTTCCGATTCCAATGTGAAAGAATCTCAATTAACCCTCTGACTCCCACCACTCCTTCCTAAACTGAATAAAATCGTCTACCAGTAGCCAGAACAAAAGGAAGACAAGATACCTCGTATCACTCGTATTCAGTTCCTTGGAGTTGCTTTCCACAAATTAACAACCCACAACAATTTAACAGTCCAATTGTTACAAAACATTTTATGAATGGAGGATGTCTTTAGGCACATGGACCTTTTTTATTTTGTCTTTCTTTTTCATTCTTCTATATATTGCTTCATAACAAATCTCTCTCTCTCTCTCTATATATATATATATATATATATATATATATATATATATATATATATATATATATATATATATATATATATATATATATATATCATGACAGCGTTACAGTCCCCACTTGACCTAAAATTCACCCTACCCAACTTTCCCGCTCTAGTATTACTGCACACGTGAAACATAATCCAAATATCGAGTAATGTCCCCTGTGAAGATAAATTGGTGAGTTTATTTCAAGTTCTTATAAACGTTCGATCCAGAAGCTGACACATCACTGTTGCCCCCCAAAATGTGTACTGTTTCCCATTTCCTGGTTACTGGGATCATTAGAAGATTTCATTCAGCTTAGGAAGGACCCGTGAGAGGCAAGACATTAACCAAGATCATAGGTAAACTATTGTATTTTAACCCCTTCAGTACCGGTGACATCCTTTGCATTATATTACGGCAATTAATAGACGATTTTAGTCAGCTTAGGACGGACGAGTAGCAATCCAGAGGTTACAGACTATTTGAATTAACTACCACAGATTCTTGCTTAGCTGCAGAAAATCGTATAAATATAGCTGAAATATAAAAACAAAAAATAGGGTTAATTGCATTTCTTTGGGTTTTATTGGTCGTACGCAAACTTTTCAAGTAGTCAAGCATAAAAGTCCCTCCTAAGCTGAATAAAACCTTCTAGCGTTATCCTAAATACACCAAAGTCTCTGTATCGCAATTCGCAAGGGCTCTACAGTATACACTCCCTCCCCCACACTATCACCACTCGCACAATGCTGCCTGAGTTCCGTCGGCCTCAACACTAAAACAAGTTTCCTCCATCCATCCTACCACCACCAGAGAACACAAGAGGCACTTCCTAGATCAGTCTTACCTCCACCTCTCTAGTAGTACCCCGCAACCCCTACCCTAGTAACCCCCCTCCCTCTCCCCTCCACCCCCTAGTACCCTTTCCCCTACCCCCTAGTACCCCTTACACTCCCTCTCCACCCCCTACGACCCCTCCCTTCCTAGTACCCCTCTCCTTCCCTCCCTAGTACCCCTCCCCCACACAGCCCTAGTAACCCCCTTCCTCTCCTCTCCACTACCCATGCCCTCCCCCACACAGTCCTAGTAACCCTACCTCCCTCCTAGTACCCCTCCCCCTCCCTAGTATCCCACCCTCCAAGTAACCCCATCCTTCTCCCTGCACCCCCCTTGTACCCCTCCCTCCCTAGTACCCCCACCCGTGACCCCTCCCACACACAGAGTCCTACTTTCTCTTTGCCTCTATCACGCACGGACCAACACACACACATATCGAGTTGCTTTGGGGTTTTATTGAGCACCCACACCCACCCACACACACACACACACACACACACACAGAGCGAGAGAGAGAAAGAGTGTGTGTGAGTTAGTGAGAGAGAGAGAGAGAGAGAGAGAGAGAGAGAGAGAGAGAGAGAGAGAGAGAGAGAGAGAGAGAGAGAGAGAGAGAGAGAGCAGAGAAAGAAGATAGAGACAGACAGACAGAGAGAGAGAGAATAGGCGAGAGCGAGAGAAAAGGCGAGAAAACAAAAATACATGTTGAATCACTGCAATCACATCACGATTTGTGCGAATGTTCAGTCGACCAAAAATATATCCGTACTCTACCTAATCCTCTCCCCACTACACTATGAGGCTGCACAGTCGCGGTAATTAACCCTTTCTGTACCGGCGACGTATTATTTAATGTATTCTAGCTATATTTAGACGATTTTGTGCAGCTTAGGAAGGACTTCTATCGATTAAAAGGCTACAGACTATCTAAATTAATCCTTTTAGCTGCCACTTAGCCTTCCTAAGCTTCATAAAATCGTCTAACAATAGATTATGGAAGTAAAAAGGGTTAAAGTGAGATAGTTCGAAGCCTATTAGTTGCTGGAGGCCCTTTTTAAACTGAATAAAATTGTCTAATAGTAGCAAGCATAATATTAAAGAGACGTCGCTGGTACAGAAGGGGTTAATACTGACACAATACATAGTTGAATTAAAACTCCTCATTAATTCTTTACCTGCCATGTGTATACCAGGGGGTTCATCTACATTGGTCTACAGGCTTGGCAATGTGTAGCAGAATTCTAACTTCTAATTCTCATGTCTAACCCCATTAGTTTTCAGATTTTAAGACGTTTGCTCCATTAGTTTGGCGATTGCATCACCATTCGTCCCATTTCGTTGTCAATTTTAAGACCTTTCCTGCCATTTAGGTATCGATGTTTTCCTGGCGAACGATAGCAAGCCTGCAATTTTAAGAAAAAAATTCTACCGAAAAATGTACACATTTATCTTGAAGGGGGGTCTAGGGGGTATTCTTCTAAGCTTGATGGAGGTCTAGCGAGGACATTAACAAATATATAATTAAATTAATTAATAGGCAAAAAAAAAAAACAGCCACTAGCCCCTTAAAACCCCTTCGGAGATCATGGTGTCTGGCAATAGATAAATAGCTAGATAGATAGATTGTACATTCCCTACAATTAGTCCTTTATACCTTTTATTATATTGTGTTCTTGTTTATTTTGTAATATTGTTCTAAGTCATAATTTCTTCAAAACATAAATCCACTACAAGAAATACAAAGTAAACGTAGCTCTTTCAAAACGTACCGTACAATAGAGGCAACAAAATAAAAATGTACAATGCGAGGAGGAAGTAGGTAGTCTTCTCCGGCGACACACACACACACACACACAAAAAAAAAAAAAAAAAAAAAAAAAAAAAAAAAAAAGAGAGACACAAAAACGAAATGCGTGTTAAGGTAAGCAAATTCTGAAGGTTAGCTTACGACGCACAGGGTGGATGGGACTCGTTAGCCTTGGTCGGCAACCTATCTAGGGGAGGCAACCTTATAAAAATCCGGGTGGATGGGACTCGTCAGCCTTGGTCGGCAACCTGTCTAGGGGATGATAACCTGATACAAATCCGTACTGCTTACCGAAGGGTAAGGCAGGTTAGTGGATGGACTAGCCGAACACCACTGTAGAAAAATAGTGATAACAAGATACACAGAGGGCCTCGGAGTCGGACGGATCCTAAATTGAGTGGTCAATCCTGTAAGTCCTTCAGTAAACTGGCTCGGGTTGTCCCTCTTACAGGGAATAAGTCCTCTTGGGGGCATTCTGTGTATGGCCCCCCTCATTAAGGGGAGTAAGGCGTCTGGCAATAGATAGATATATAGCTTACGACGTGCTCCCCCTCTCTTTATCTCTCTCTCTCTCCTTCTTTTCTATCCTTTCCTTCAACTTTCTTTTTCTATTGGATATGCCATCTCTATACTAGAATTAAGTCCTGACCACCTCGTTTAGATCGTAAGGTCTGTGTGGCCAGTGTATATATGTAAATATATGTAAATCTATGTACATCTCTCTCTCTCTCTCTGGTCAGATCCACCAGGGTTTTACTTTATTAAGAATAAGTGTAGATGGTTAAGGTTGGATGGTTTATGCCTACTCCCTTGACACCATGTGTGTTTCATATGGGGCCAAATGACATCACAAACCAGATTTATGACATCAATTAAGATACTGTCTTGATAGGGTAATGCTTAGTGCACCGAATTTCGGTGTGAGTATCCTAGGTTCGAGTCCTTGGAGAACCACATATATTCATTAGTTTCATTGATTTCATTAATTAGGTTTATTTGTAAGTTAATTGGTGGGTTGGTGAATCAATATGAATTAAACAATTGAAGTGATGTCAAGATGGCTCTTGGCAAAAGTAGAATTAGTGTGTGAAATTCTATGGTCTGACCCACCCACGTTTGACTTATTAAACTACCAAGCAGGGTCATATTTTATGCATGACCTACCTAGGGTCTGTATCTTTAACAACACATTTCCAGCCATCTAACTAAGCAAATGTGATAGTTTATAAGGAAACCAAACAAACACACTCACACACACACACACATATATATCAGTATAAATATGAAACACAAGGAGTGAAAAAGTAGAGAGAGAGAGAGAGAGAGTACAATATTTATTCACCTTTTAATTTAACTCTTATAGTAGTCAACATTGAAGCAAACAGGAAATATTAGTGTACACACACACACACACACACACAAACCACCCGCAAGTGAACAAATAATAAACATTTCAAGGTCATAATAATTAACCACTTTTTATTTCTTAAGTTAGTTTTTTATTAATGGTTCTGTTACATAATAAGAGGCTCCTGGTAGATGAAAGGGGGAGGGGGGGGGCAAGTGTTAAAGGTCAGGCGAGAACCGAAAATTATGTAAGCTTATAACAAATTTAAGTAGAAACGTAAAGGGGTGAGGGTGAATGGTAATTAGGCATTCTTATCACATCACCCCGCATATTTTAACCAGAAAACACGATATTTAATCAGCTTATAAAGGGTCTTCCACAGTTAGTTTTGGGTAACTAAAATACCTCCAAGGTCAAAAGTATACGGAGACGCCGTTCTTAACCCTCACCCAGCAGGGGATCTAACTCCGTAAACTCCAATTTGTTGACGGTGCCTGGAGTAGGTTTACTTTTTGTGATTGACAATTATAACCCCTCAAGGAAATACAGGTTTAGACAACTGCCGAAAATTTTGGATATATAGGCTATACAGTACACAGGGTATATACTGTAGGCCTCTCTCTCTCTCTCTCTCTCTCTCTCTCTCTCTATATATATATATATATATATATATATATATATATATATATATATATATATATATATACACGGTGTAAACTGTATATACAGTATATATACGAATAATAGGAAGACTCACTGTAGGAAGAAGGTTAGGAATAAACCCCAAGGTAAGTAGCAACGCACAGTACTATAAAACAAATAGCAACGTAAATCCTCCTTCCTCCTAAATATATAAGTTCTCCCTGACCTGATGCGCTCTGTATTAATGTTCTTATCTTACTTCCTGGACTCGCTCAATAAATCTCACTCGCGCACGCACACACTACTAAATATATATATATACTGTATATATATATGAGAGAGATTAGGCCTATATAGATCAATGGATAGTGACGATAAGATTGGGCAGCTATAGTCAAGGGCTAAGCCAGAGATACATACATGATAGTTGCAGTGAATTATTTTAAGTGGCTGGTGTTCTACTTATGCTTAGTATTATGAGAGAGAGAGAGAGTACGTGAGTGTATGTGTGTATGTTACAAGTGTTTATTATGATTAATCAATTAATATATAAATTTGATACTGAGACAGAATATATTATATCGCAGGAAAAGTGCAAATAAATATTCTTTGGAATATGTTGGCTTTGTCACATGAAGTGATTGGAGAATGAGTGATCTAATAAAATATAAGTAACACCCCATTCCTAACATTAATCATCAATTACAAACCCCAATGTACTTGAATAAACTAATGAAAGCATATGGTCCTCCCGGGATTCGAACTCGGGACACCACACCCAGAACATAAGCAGAAAATGTGACATATGCCTATTGTGACAAATAAGGAGACCATGAGTATTATTCTTGTAACAAAAAACCATGATATCACTTTTGAGATAACATACCGGTACCTTACATAATGGATGGTGAGCAGGTAGGCCCCTGCGCACCCTCCATTATTAAGGTACACTCAGATACCATAGTGTCTAGCCCACTCATACAAAATAGTTAGCCTTCAACTTTTTCTAATTATGGTAGTGTGTACAGTATATATATATATATATATATATATATATATATATATATATATATATATATATATATATATATATATATATACCGGTATATATACAGTAGCCTATATATATATATATATAATATATGTAATATATATATATTATATATATAAGATATATACAGTATATATATATATACTGTATATATATTAAAATCTATTTTTTATCAACTTCACCACAACACCAAACACCTCCAATGAAATTAATGAAAGCACAATAAATAAATAAATACAACTATATAATATATACATAATTATATAACACCCAAATATACCAAATCTGCAGTATATTTTCAGTGGATACTACAGATTTTATCAGCATCCGACAAAGTGAGAATTGGGACTGGGTGTAGGTTTCTGGTTATATGAACTGTACTGTACTACAATCTGGTATGACTAAAATTTCGAATAAGGCAAAACCTCAAAACTGTCTTCTGCCCCCCCCCCCCCCCCAGAACACCCCTAAAACAAGAACAACAACAACATTGATTCTCGGTCAGTCTTCGATGCACGAATAATCTTCAAAGATAATATGCAAGTTTGATAATAAGATGAAGGTATACCTTCTTTATCTCAAGAAAACTGTATTTTAACTACTATTAGACCATCTTATGATACTTTGAACCAATCTGAGCATAAGATGTTATTTTTTAGCCACAGGTAACCATTCCTTATCTACAACAAAGCGGTCTAGTGAGGATCAGTGCATTTATTGATGCTTGTTTACTTTCAATTTTAATCCTTTGATAAGATAGTTTGAAGAGTTTGACTCCACAAAGTCCTTCCTAAAGTGAAGGGTGATATAAGCTAAGCCGAGGCAAGATGGATTAGTAGATGGATTAGGTGGGTGATGTGGGATGGATGAGGAACTAGATGAAGTAAACTGGGTGAAGTGAACTGGGTGAAGTAAACTGTGTGCTGGGTGGAGTGAACTGTGCGCTGGGTGACGTGAACTGGGTGAAGCGAACTGTGTGCTGGGTGAAGTGAACTGTGTACTGGGTGAAGTGAACTGGGTGGTGGGTGAAGTGAACTGGGTGGTGGGTGAAGGGAACTGGATGCTGGGTGAAGGGAATTGGATGCTGGGTGAAGTGAACTGGGTGCTGGGTGAAGTGAACTGGGTACTAGGTGAAGTGAACTGGGTGGTTTGTTGAGTGATTAATGACATCCCCTTGATAGTCATAAACCACCCTTCCGTAGCCCCTGTTTAAGGGGAGATGGGTTGTTTTTTTCTAGACCCCCTTCTCCCTCATGTTTAGCACCATTAGTTTTCATATTTTAAGATTTTTTTTCTATGTGAGCAAGGGAGACAAAAGGCAGAACTGCCTGTAGCGAGTGCCTCCCCCATAGTTGAAAGTGACAGGGCCAAAATCAAGGGACGTTCGAGCCAAAATGCCTGGACACACTTGAGTTTGAAGCAATTTAAGTCATAGGAGGAGGGAAAGACTGATTCTGGGAGAGAGTTCCAGACCTCAGCTGTTGAATAGAAGAAAGTCTGAGAGTAACGTTTCACTCTTGGGTTGGAGAGTTGCACAGAGTAGGGGTGGGATGGTGTTGCAAGACGGGTACCACGTACCCTACGTAGAGGAGGTGGTATACACTGGGAGAGCTCTGAGGAGCACTGATTATTGTAGTAGCGATAGAATAGCGAGAGGATGCAACATTGCGGCGAAGAGAGAGAGTTTGCAGAGAGTTGGTGAGTGGGCGGGAATTAATGATACAAAAGGCCTTCCTTTCTATTTTGCCTACTTTGACCGCTAACCTCTATAACTTATAAACGACTAGAGTAATCGAGCTAATATTTATATCATTTAGGAAGGGTCAACCAGAGAATAGATGTGGAAATTTACAGCCCATTTGCTCTACCCCTTTTTGAGTTACAGAGCTTAGGGGTTACGATTTCTTGCCTACTTACAATGAATGGACTATAGCTCCCCTTTATCCCCAGTCGTGTTTGTCTACATATCCAGACAAGAACAAGAGTACACCAAGCTCTCTTTTTCTTCTCCTGTGCATGTAGTGTACTCCAATACCAGATAACCTGAGTGGAAACAGAAGCAGGTGAGGCAATTTGTGTGTGTGTGTGTGTGTGTATCTGTGGAGGAGATAAGATATGGAAGTACAGTATATGAGGCCAATTTGAGGCGGCTCTATTGTTGTTCTTGAGTTACACAGAGTTACACAGATACTCAGACCAGAGACCTTGCAGTCCCTACTAGGTAACTCGGTCTTAATACTACTAGAGACAGGGACAGTTTATAGTACAGTAAAAGAATAGGACAGCAAAGTAGAAGGTTCTCCACCAAACCTCCACTCCCTCCAGCTAAGAAGCCGTACCGGAAAATAGGATGAAATGTAACCTTATGGGTCAGGAAATACCCCACAAGGAAAGTTTGTATATAGGATAGAAAAAACTTGGTCTGAAAGGAAACATACACTTACATACCTACTGATTCATTCATATTAATCCAATCTATATCAGATGATTGTCCATCACTGTTGTCAGAGGGAAATCTTTCACCTCCACTTATTGGAATCTTATCTTATATTCTCATTAACCCGTTCAGTGCCGGTGACATCCTTTTAATTATATTCTGGCAATGATATGACTTAGGAAGGATCTCTAGCAATAATAAGGCTTCAAACTATCTCAACAAACACCTTTTAACTACCACAGATCCTTCGTAAGCTGCATATTGTCGTCTAAATACAGCTAGCATAAAATATACCACACGTCGCTGCTACTCAAAGAGTTAACTGTATTAGGTTAAAATGGAGGTGTGGGAGGTGTGAAAGCTGGGTAGGCCTATTCATGTATGTCAGGTGGGACACAACCAAGGTATGAGTATATTTAGCTAGTATAAGCTGGGTAATTTGAGTTTGGATGTACTGTATTTTGATAAATAACAATTTCACTAGTAGGCCTATATGCTGGGCGATTTGAGTTTGGATGTACAGTACAGTATTTGATAGAAGAATAACAATCAGAAAAACAAAAACAAAATACCAATGTGACCTTCTCAATACCATATCAGTAGGCTATACTGTATAAGAATGCCATTAAGGCACTCAAGTTGCCACTTCATTAAAGTTGCCACATGCCTTATAAATATTCTTATCTTAGTAACTTGGTTTTGGTCTCATATATTTCTTATATGTAAGTTTAACTTACTTAACCCTTTCAGGTCCGGGGGATGCCATTTAGAATTCAGAAATAGAATTATCTTAACCCCTTCTTTACCGACTGGGTCTTTGTAACTTATTTTTGGCTACTATTAGTTGATTATATTCAGTTTCAAAAGGTCCTCCAGTAATTAAAAAGCTTCGAACTATCTCACTCGACCTTTATTAACACCAAACCTCCTTCTTAAACTGCACAAAATTGTCTAAATATAGCTAGAATCATATTAAAAAGACGTCGCCGGTACAGAATTAGCTCTCCAAAATTAGTTTTCTGCCCACAACTCACTCAAAGACAACTGCAGAGGTTAAAATAATTAAACTAAAGGTTTCTAAACACCCCTGATGTTCACAAAGGTTTAAAAGTATCCCTGTAAGGATGCAATCACGTCCTGGTGCGCGAAAGGATTAATTTCATAACTAAAGCAAGAAGGTAATAATAACTACAAGTTTTAGAAAATACTTGCAGAGATGATTAACCCCTTCAGCACCATGATGTAATTTTCATCATATTTTGGTTACCACTAGACAATATTCTTTAGTTTATAATCAACCTCCACGACTGTCCTTCTTAAGCTGAACAAAATCGTTTAATAGTTGCCAGAATGTAATGAAAAGTACATCACCGGTAAAGAAAGGGTTGAAGGATGGATAAGAAAAGGGCTCCGATATGAGACACACAAGAGATAAGGTGGAGACACTGATTACACTGCTCTCAATGAGTATGAAGGTACAAGTACAGGAGCCAGTTAACCCCTTCTGTACCAGCGACGTCTTTTGTATATTATTCTAGCTATGTTAAGACGATTTTGTACAGTTTAAGAAGGATCTATGGTAGCAAAAAGGGTTGAGTGAGATAGTTCCATGCCTGTTAATTGCTGGAGACTGAATATAATCGTCTAATAGTACCAGAATAAAGTTAAAAGATCGGCATCGGTACAGAAGGGGTTAAGAGATATCATAGCCTAGACATTAACATTCCCTTGATTACTTTACATCATTATCAGGGCAAAGTGGACCCTATCGTACGATGGGGTGAGAGGTCTAGCGTAAAGTGGACAAAGAGGTAAGGGGACACTCACTGTTTTTTTTTTGGCCTATAAATTCATTCATTCATAAATTCTTAGTTTCCTAGCTAGACATCCCTCAAACTTAAAAAAACATCCCCTAGACCCCCCCTCAAGATAAATTTGTACATTTTTCGGTAGAAAAATCTGGGGGTTGCCATTTCTATCTATCTATCTATGTATTCAGGCCCAATCCCCACTATTCCTATTTTTTTTTTTTTTGGGGTGGTGGGGGGTTGCCGACTCAAGACAGAGGCGTTGCCATTTAGTATTCAGAAATAGAATTTTCTTAATCTCATAATTACCTCTCCAAAATTAGTTTCCTGCCCACAACTCGCTCAAAGACAACTACAGAGGTTAAAGTAATTAAACTAAAGGTTTCTAAACACCCCTGATGGTCACAAAGGTTTGAAAGTATTCCTGTCAGGAGTAAGGACGCAATCGCGTCCTGGTGCGCGAAAGGGTTAATTTCATAACTAAAGCAAGAAGGTAATAATAACTCAAGTTGGCCTTATATTTTGCACATGTTCTAGCAGTTCATGGGTTAATTACAGGCCCACTGACACCTACTAACTGACTTTGTAGATTCCACACTATTGGAATATAGACATGTACAATATATAGGCTACCTCTTACAGCCAACTATATGTTATATTGGCTGATATGTATGCATATGTATTTATATACTCAGGCACATACCCGATAGCTGTGGGTGACCGACTCGAGACAGAGCCCAAACAGAAACAAAATTTAAATTTCCAATTCTTAGGGTCAGGGACCACTTTTGCATTCAAAAGTAGTTGGATATGGCAACACCAACAACGAAGATACAACCTAATAATGTTCGCATGATCGCATCAAAACAGCGAGTGGTAATTTGAAATCTGATCTCTACAAACTAATAAATAAGATCAAAATATCAACTATTGAATCAATAACTAATAACTTCATTACCGTAATTGTTTTGGTCATTAGAGCAATTTATGAATCTTAACTTATGATATATTTGGTGGAGTCTCTTCTCCTAATTGCCACTACAGTAGTTAATCCTTTACAAATTTTTACTGGGATAACTATTGAATTTATTTTTAAGATCGTTCTTAACATGTTCTCTAGGTATACAGGTATGTTCATCATAATGTATGGTGCCAAATCGATATATGGAAGACAATAGGGTATGAAATCTGATGTTAATGGACCTATACGATAAAAACTATTCCAAGGCCCATCACACTGTATATACGGTACATACATACATACATAAAATTTTAAGACTGAGTGTTCCACATATAAGTGCAGTTTCAGTCTCTTGTCCTAATGGTGGCGTTCCAGGCAACCCTGTTAAGGGCTGCTTCACTTGTCAAGTTCTTGGATTTGAGATCGGCGCGTATAGTCCGATCCCAGGTCTTCCTCGGTCCACCCCTTGGTGCAGCTCCCTCCACAATCACAGACCTGCATTTTTTCACCCAATTTTGTTCATCCATTCTCTCCACATGTCCATACCATCCCAGTCTACTTGTACGCATCACCTCGCTAATACTCTTTATACCTAAACGTCTCCTCAGCTCAACATTTGTTATTCTATCCTGTAGCCTGGCCCCACACATCCATCTCACCATTCTCATCTCATTACGCTCCATTCTGTTGACATCCTCTACTTTAACGGCCCAAGTTTCTGAGGCATACGTCATTGCACTTCTAACACATGAGGCATACACCTTTCACTTCAGGGGGAGAGGCATTCTTTTCATGGTCAGGATTGGCATCAATTCTCTGAACTTCCCCCAGCCACACCTAATTCTAGCAACAGTGGCAGCCTCGGCCCCACCACCGGCAGAGATGGTATCTCCTAGGTAACAAAACTTGTTCACCAGCTCCAAAGACTCATTTCCAAAATTCACAGCCACAGGATCATCACTTAACACAAGCTCGCCTTTGCACACTACTTGGAGAAAAACAAAATAAAGATTATCATACCAGTAGCCAAAGACCAATCTTACATATTGGTAGCTACTAGGCAAATAACAGTGGTATGGTACGGTACTCACTTAAGATCCCTGGGAAGTGTTTTGTATATCTGCCATATTGTGAGTGATCCCCCGACATAGATGTAGAGGCCTGTGGCGATGGCTGCCACAAGGTACCAGTTGAGGGGAGTAGCGGCATACAAGATGGCCGCTACACCGACTGCCACAGCTGAGGGCCACATTTTCACTAACCACCACCAGATTTATCTTTCTAGCTAGTGTGGTATTTACTTCTGGAAATTAAGACAAGATATATCATTAGCGAATAAAAAAGAATGCATAAAAAACATACATACAGTACAGTACAGTACGTACATAAACCAGGATCGTTTATCGTCACTTTTCCATTGCATTGTACAGTAATGGCTCAGACAAGGTTGACTTTCAGCGGTTTGACTGTAATACAAGAGTTCTGCCATAACACTGCCCTATCATGTCATTAGTAATTACTGTGGCTGAAGTTGGCATAATGCTAACTGTGCCTCAGCAATAATCAACAAAGTCTCCCTGCAGCCACACAAACCTCAACAGTGCTACAACAAGACTTTGTGTATAGGATCACCATTGGTCCATAATTGCATCCCCCCCCCCCCTTTTAGTACCCTTGTATAATACAATCCACCACCAAACTCAACTACTACTGTATTCTGTAACTTATCTTACAAATTAAATTTTGACAATATTACAATATTAGTTGAGTGTCAGCAAAGACAATGTATAACATTGTCATTGGTGTCAGAGAATATTAATAATGCATCATACTCGTATGTGTACCCATACTGTATATTCAATACATAGGCAGTACGGTCCAGTACACTAAGAAAATTCAAACTAGTAATCTTTATGTGACAAATGTGACTTTTGGGGTAACATTTGGATAACTCTGTCCAGAGGCGAACAGGGTTTGTTCGCCTCTGTTCACCTAGCAGTAAATAGGAAACTGGAGATCACAGTAAGTAGACATTTGAATTTTGGGAAAATATAACCGAAACTACAGTACCACTAATTTTCCCATGGGTTTTCTTTTTGGTTTTAGGTAGTTTTCATCATTATACAGTAGTTTAAATTAGTTACAATCCCCGGAAAATTTTATTTCTCCCATTATCTAACAATCTTAAAACACTCAGATGTACTGTAAGTAATTTTCAGAGTAAATATGCAACCAATTTTGCCTTTGGATACAGGATGGGTTGAGGGGGGGCTTTGAAATCAGCATCTATTTTAACAGTAAGGGGCTTAATAAGAGTTTCACTGCTGTCAATAGGGAGAGTTATAGGGTGATTTTTTCTTTTTTTTTACAGTACTGTACTTTATATAGGCCTAGTGTGCATACAATGTATCTCCGGAGGTTGAAACACATTAATATGATCTTTGAAACATCCTCATTCTATAATAGCTTCAAATATTGAAAAATAATTAATGGTAGTTTCGGTACGGTAATAAGTATCGAATTTTGACACCACATCTGGGGAGGTAAATTGTGGCAACCAGAGTAATATGCAGTAGCGTCTGTGTACTTGAATGGGTAACTCCCTTACAACAAGCTAATATAGACATGGAGATGAGTGCTAATGTAATCCACAATCTTCCCCTCTTTACATTGAAATTGGGAAAACTACAAAAAATAAAGAACAAAAAAAAATCCTACTCCACCAAGTATTACCGTACCAGTACAGTACAGTATATGAAATGGCTACCAGTAATTCAGTGAAGACGACACTATCTGTTACCTTAATGTACTGACTGAGCAACTCTTTCCTCAAGACTAACAGCTGATGGACACGACCCTCAAGTTAAACTAATCAAGCCTTATCAGTGCGGCTTACATTATCAAGAGAAAGTGCATCATAGGTACCGGTACTCAGGACACTGTATTCATACCATAAAATATTCAACCCTTCAAATTATTTCTACAAATCAAATTACAGTATTACCAAATAGGCAATTTAATCTTTTCGAGACAGAGCCCGAACAGGAACAACACAACACAACAGAAAACAATGAACACATAAAAACAAAACACAAATTCACACACATCTAAGGTAACCAGGAGAAGACCCAGAGACTTAAATATAAATTGGTAATTGTGTAGCTTAGATAAAAACGCATGTGCAATTACAGTAATATATTTTTGTCAATGAAAATATTACCACATTCACCCCATCCATTTGACAAGAATACGGAATGAGTTCCTGAGTGTGGAAATATTAATTACGCTTAATAGTAAAATTGAACAATTGAATGTTGCTCCATGGTCGGAAAATACCCGAATGTTACAAATTAACTGATCGATATACAGTAAAGTTAATAAGTTACGGTATACAGTATGAAGTGAGTCTCTTCACTACAGTATATGGAAAAAGAAATCTCCCAAGGTGATTCCATCATGCTTAGAATAATTATTGCCCTATAAGTAAAATTTGCAGAGAAAATACTTAGAACAAACAATTAATTATGGTATGGTTCTTATCGCAGATAGTGCGCAGGAAGCAGAGGCAAAGTTTAAAAGATGGAGGGAGGGCATGGCAAACAAGGGTCTAAGAGTTAACATAGATAAAACAAAGGTCATGATTAGTGGAGTAGGGCGTGGAACTATGGAAAGTAGCGGCGACTATCCATGCGCAGTATAAGGGAAGGGGGTGGGAAGTTACTCAATTCAATGGTGCGTCTGTAGTGACTGGGTACACAAGAGAGATGTAGTGGAGCAGCTGGAGCTAGATGATCTTTGACAAGAATCATAGACTTTGCATGTGCATTGTGCAAGGGAGATCTTGTGCTAAATGACCCGCCTGTCAGTGTTGATTTCGACAGTGTAATGCTGGAGTGTGTGAATAAGTTTTGCTACCTGGGCGATACGGTTTCCGCCGGAGGTGGCGCTGAAGCTGGCTCCATTGCTAGAGTCAGAAGTGGCTGGGGAAAGTTTAGAGAGCTGTTGCCACTCCTGACCACCCCACCTTAAAGGGAAGGTGTATACCTTGTGTATTAGGAGCGCAATGACCTATGCCTCGGAGACATAGCCGGTTAAAGCGGAGGATATCAATAGAATGAAACGGAATGAGAAGAGAATGGTGAGATGGATATGTGGGGTTAATCTCAGGCCCCCTCACCCCCCATGACTTATTGTCATCATCATATATATTACCAGCAAATAACAGCAGTCAACTCAAATTAGACCCAAATGTAACTGCAAGTGTGCGACTATGTAAACAAAGGGGGGATGGATTCTTGCCAGGGAGGTCAACGGTACTACAGCTAATTAAGGTGGTAGATGATTGGATGCAAATTCTAGAGGGTGGTGATGTAATAGACGTGGTATATTGCGATTTTATGAAGGCCTTCGATAAGGTCCCACATAAAAGGTTAATAGAGAAAGTTAGAAGCTATAATATAGGGGAAAAATGTGTGAAATGGATAGAAGCCTTCCTGAAAGATCGGAGACAGAGGGTACTGGTGAATAGAATAGGCTCGGGGTGGAGGGAAATTACAAGTGGGGTACCTCAGGGATCTGTGTTGGGACCACTACTGTTCGTTATATTTATCAACGACTTACCTGAAGTTATAACTAATGGAAGTGAGGTATACCTGTATGCAGATGACACTAAGCTGTATAGAAGAGTAAGGAAGATGTGGATTTGCTTCAAGGAGATGTGGAGGGCATGAAGGGATGGTCTGAGCATTGGTTAATGACTTCTCATCCAAAAAAATGCAAGTACATGCAGATTGGAACAAGCAAGATAGACATAGACAAGGTAGGATACAGTATGTATGAAGCGATGGAGGAAATGAATACAGAAAAGGATATAGGAGTAGTGATAGCCTAGACAATAAGTTAAATTTCTCAGAACATTTAGCGGAAAAGATAGACAAAGCCAATAGAATTGTAGGGCTGATAAGGAGGATATTTGTGTCACTTGACGAAGAAATCATCAGGAATCTCTATACAGCGCTGGTTAGGCCGCACCTGGAATATGCGAACCAGGTGTGGGCTCCATATATGGTAAAGGATATAGAAGCAGTGGAGAAAGTGCAGAGGAGAGCTAGCAAGCTAGTACCAACGTTGAAGAACGCGGGCTATGAGCAGAGGTTGAGGACACTGGGGCTTCCGACACTGGCATATAGGAGAAAGAGAGGGGATATGATAAGACTTTTAAGATAGCGTCAGGAAAGTATGATGAGGATGTGTGTGAAGGTATCTTCTTGATGCGGGAGGGAACGAGAGGACACTCTAAGAAAATTTACAAAGAAAGAAATAGGCTTGAGAAGGCAAAGAACTCATTTTGTGATAGAGTGGTAAATGATTGGAACGCACTGCCCCAGTATGTAGTCGATTCCGAATCAATAAGGGAGTTTGAAAGTAATCTTGATAAAGCATGGGGAAGACAAGATTTGAAGTTTGATTATAAAGCAAAAATACAGAATAGTAAAAGTGTTGCGTCTGCTACCGCCGCCGGCAACACCGTGAACGACCGCAGAAGTGCAAGTATTGTACTGGTAGGCCTACTGAGCTGGATACACAGGCCTAGTTTGCCTTTTTCCAGAGGATCTACTGTAAGAAACTGTAAGGATGTAGTGTTCGGGCGTACAGTCGTCATGTTTTCATAGGTCGATCGCCGCGGTTAAGTTCGCGTCTATTTTGACGCCGATTATTTTGGTTATTTGCCCCCTGCTGGCAATATATATGATGATGACAATATGTCAGGGGGGGGGGGGGGGGGGGGGGGTGGGGGGGGGCAAAGCCCTCCCCCGCAACATATTATTGTATCCAACGGCAATCGAAATAGACTGGAACATGATGACAAGCATCAGCCACCGCTCCGCGTAGTGTAAACAAGGCGGGTGTTACGCCCGAACCCTACATTCTTGCCAAACAAAGTGGCGGAGTCCGGCGGTACGCCCGCTAACACACATCGGGCGTATCACCTACCTCTGACTGGGTATATCCTAGTGTAGGTTTACTATACCGGTACCCCTTTGAAAGGACATTAGTCGGAATGAGTTGTGTTGCCGGGCGTACGTCGTGTAAACACGTGAGTTGATGTCAAACAGCGGGGGTGTGGGGGCGGCAGCCCCCACCCATAATACTAGGATAGATTAGGTAAGGTTGCTAGGTTAGGCTAATGTTCTTTCAAAGGGGCATAGCCTAGCAAACACTAGGATATACCCGGTCGGAGGTAGGTGATACGCCCGATAACACAACTCGGAAAATATAGCTGAAACTACAGTAGGCTACCACTAATTTTCCCATGGTTTTTCTTTTTGGTTTTAAGCCTAGGTAGTTTTCATCATTATAGGCCTACAATAGGCCTAGTTGAAATTAGTTACAATCCCCGGAAAATTTTATTTCTCCCATTACCCAACAATCTTAAAACACTCAGATGTAAGTCATTTTCAGAATAAATATACAATATTGCTTGCCTTTGGATACAGGATGTGTTGAGTGGGGGCTTTGTCCCCCCTCACCCCCCCATGATTTATTGAAATCAGCATCTATTTTAACAGTAGGCCTAAGGGGCTTAAGCCTAATAAGAGTTTGATTTCACTGCTGTCAATATGGAGTGCTAGGCCTATAGCCTAGAGATTATTTTTTTTTTTTTTTACAGTAGCCTAGGCCTACTGTACTTTAGCCTATATAGTGCACATAAAATGTATCTCCGGAGGTTGAAACACATTTTAATATGATCTTTGCAACATCCTTATTCTAGCCTATAATAGCCTTCAAATATTGAGAAATAATTAGTGGTAGGCTAGTTTCGGTATATATATATATATATATATATATATATATATATATATATATATATATATATATATATATATTTTATATATATAGGCCTATATATATATTTTATATATATAGGCCTATATATATATTTTATATATATAGGCCTATATATATATATATATATATATGCCTAGCCTATATAGCCTATAGGCTATAATACTTGCAAAATTCGTCCCAGTGTAGCCTAATAGCCTACTAGATATTTACCAGAATGACCACTACAGTAGGCTACTACAAAGGCTGTCACTGTCAGTGACATTCGGTCTGATGAGCTACAAATTATCACTTCCTTTTTAGCTTAACTACCCGAAGGAGAACCATGCTTTTGTTATGTACTGTAGTCCCTAACAATGACTAACATATTAAAACATTATAGTAATGGAATTCCTGCTAAGTTAAGTGTCAAAGGGACTAACTGAGCATGTTACTGACAGGTCTATATGTATATGCACAAATTAAACTCACTTGTAGACGGATTATTTAGGAGCGAATTTGAAACATCCCACTCTCGAAGTAGATCGCCACAACTGTAAACAACCCAGTTCAGTGACCAGTTGTCAGGGCAAACTTTGACAAAAATGTCAGTAATAATTCCCTAAATGTCTTCTGAAATTACCTTAAATCTAGGGAAATTATTTTAAACATTCAGGTGAAGGTATTGAGGGATAAGCCTTTACAACGGCACCTCGTAGCTATACTTTCTAGAGAGCGAATTAAGGGGTGTTGGAGAGAGAGGAAGCTGTTGGAATGGCTTTGTTATGTGTTATTAGTCTGTATACGTCGTCGAGGTGTCCCCCGACTGGGTGTGAGCATGTGAAACACGTCGATAGGTCAATGTACTAGTACAGTACCACACACTAGCTAGATGTCCGCCTTGGCTGGGATCGAACCCAGGTCAAGCAGATTCACACGTAAGCGTGCTCTCCACTCGACTGCCACGGCTCATTCACCACTTGCGAGTTTCAGGCTATACAGTATATAAGGAAGTTGGAGTTGTAGATAGCGATTAGTAATTGCAGAATGACCAGATAAAATGTTGTTTAATTAATGCCTTTATAAATACATATAAACTCAAATTATGATCCATGAAATGTCTCCTGTAATAATAGGCCGCATTTCAGCCAGCAGCAGGAATTAAAGGGAAACAGCTAGAGAAGACATATATCAACACCAATGACGGCACAACAACCAGCCCTCTTCCAATTACGCAGGCTTTATTTGCCCGCACCAGGCCCTGCCCCGCAGCCGCCACCATCAGAACAACTACCTTCAAGCCCCCCCCCTCCCCCAGCGGACCGACACCACCATGCAGGTCCTTCTGATGTGGAGCAGCACCACTGGAGACATCACTGCTGGAACCAATTAAGACTACCACAGGCGAACTATCCCAACATAGTCTTCGGCCTGTGCCGTTGTTCAGGCTCGGCTATATATTGATCATGTAATAGGCAGATCAAAGGAATTGGCTCGGCTGGGGCTGTTCCTGGGAAGCAGTGCTCTGTAATTCCTCTGACTTAACAACTGAGTTAGCATTTATTGGTTTGGGACTGGACTATGTATTGTGTACAAGGCCAATCCGGTGATGTGTACATCATCTCAATCAGTTGGTAGCGATCAAGGATACTTTTGGCGCTGGGATTAAGGGACTTTGGTCGCCTATAGCTGCTCCTCCCACGGAAAGCCTATTCCAGAAAGAAGACCACGCAACAGTGGATCCAGAACCGTGGGCTATAAGCCTGCCAGAGTCCCCAGCCTTCAACAACAACCAAGACATCCAAGATTCCTAAAGTCAACCAACAGCGGGATAGAATCCAACGTCCAGAACTTTTGATCAGAATAGACTGAATTAGCTTTCTTCATATGCCTGGTAAAAATATAAAGTCATTACCTCGATCGTATTAAGGCTTCTTAAGACCTAGCTCCTTGTCATAACTTCACTTTCCAGTTGTGATCAAATTTATAAGCATATTCCTACACACAAGTCCTATGTATCGACCACCGACGAGCTACAATTTCCAGGCCTTTCTGACATGGATGGAGCAGCACCACCGGAGACATTGCCGCCAGAAATGAGACCAACACCGGCGATCTAATCCAAGATTCCCTGTGCCATTGTTCGGGGTTAGGCAATTAATTGATCGTGTTTTAGATCGATCAAAGGAATTAATCACTTGTGAGTTTCAGGTTATAAGGAAGTTGGAGTTTTGTACATCGATATTTAACAGAATTACGGGCTAAAGTACATGGTTGTATTGCATAATATTATATAATACATAAAACAAATTCAACATACTTTCTATCCATAAAAAACCAACGTTATTATTGCCATTCTGTTTAATATATATCGATGTTTACAGCTCCAACTTCCTTATAGCCTGAAACTCGCAAGTGGTCGATTGGTTCGGGGTTGTTCTTGGAAAGCACTCTGCATGTATACTCTGACTCAACATGGATTTAGCCTTCATTCGGAGCTAGGCTCCAGACTCCAGTCTCGGGATACACCCAGCTCTGCAGCAGATCTAGCGGCATCATTTTCTATCCCAGACCAGCGCTGGACCTCAAGAAAAGGGACACAGGACTGGAGCACCATTATAGGTTTGACTCCTGCAAGGAGATAAAGAAAACCTAATATTTAGTAGTGGTCCCGTAATCATTGACAATTATGCCTATTACATAAGGCTACCTCTTCAAACGCCCATAAGCGCAGTTTGAAACTACCGCCGCAGAGCTCAGAGGAACCTTCATCATAAGCACACGCAAAATCACTCATGGTTCGTCTTTATGATTGGGTTCTCACTACGAAAAAACTTCGTAACAAATACAAAATAAACATAAAATAAGAATAACTATTCAAAAGCTTTCCATATACCGTGGATGTACTTCTGTGGATTCTTGGACCAGACGCTGACTAGCGCATCGTTCCGCCTTCACTGACATATCAAGTATAACAAAATCCTTAATACATCAACGAATGGGAAGGGGATGGTCGGGAGGACCCCAGTCGTCAATGATTACGGGGCCACTACTAAATATTAGGTTTTCTTTATATCCTTGCAGGAGTCAAACCTATAATTTATTAGTGGCCCCTCCATCATTGACGATTATGCCTGATATCTAAGACTGGAGGGGGACATTCGTAATCATATCATAACCATTGCAAATAGAATAGGCAGATAATCAAACAACCACATAGTATTCTTACTTTGTAAAAATTATATATTTATGTATAAACTTTATACAACATATAAAAAGGGGTACAAGCAGGGGCGTGCTTAAAGAAGCCTGCTTGAGGAAAAAAGGGTAACTATGAGAATCTGTTCACAGATCTGAAAGTTAAAGGCACCCCACTTACATTAAGTGGTAAAAAATAAAACTTTATGTTTACATGTGCACATATAAACCCCATTATTCTAATGTGTATATTCCTTAAAATTAGACACAAAAATTAGAATAAATTCTTGTACTATCGCAGATGTACTTACTAAAATGCTACTCGTAGTTGCAACTACCGAGAACTCTTAAAATTAAATTGCTTTAACAGTGTATCCCACTTAAAGAAAACAATTGTTGTACTACATCCATTGTACCTCAACAACATTTCCCGTAGTCATTACTACAGAGAAATTTTAATCACAACACTTATACATTGTATCACAGCTCGTATACTCTGTACATATCCTCCGGCGGGGTCTAGGGTGTGTCTTATGTTTCACTGACTGCACCCCCCCCCCCCCCTCTTTCTTAACCTAAACAATTAGTGACTTAGAGACCCATCTAGACCCTTTGCCATAAAGCTACACATGGCATTGATGGTTTGTCTAGTGCTACCGACAGGTATCGAGTCAAAAACATATGATTTGAAGCCCATAGTTGAGTAGTAGCTGTCTTCAACAGATTTTTTTTTTAGAAAACGTAAAGATACTGCCCATTTGCGTAAATCGTGGGCCCTACCCACTACACCGGGATTACTCTCTTTAATGACTTCTACTAGCAGAGAAGCCATTTTACGTTTCATTAATCTTTTACCTGTACTCGATACCCATAAAGCACCTTGTTGGTTAAGAGGTGCCACTCTCATATATTTGGTTAAAGCTTGTACAGGACACAAATTATGGTGCACTTTACCCCGTTTCAACGCCGGCACCGTGAACTCTGAGAAAACATGTTCACTATGTTCATTCTTAGCGATGAACCCTGGGGAAGGTGCAATATGAATGCAATCATTTAGTCTACCAAACCTTATGCAATTAGGGGTGTTGCTCATCGCCGCCAGCTCAGACACCCTGTTACCAGTTGCCAAAGCCATAAGGAACACAGCCTTTTTTAATAGTAAATCAAACTCTGCCGTATTCTGATACAGACGGGAATGAAGCAAAGATAACGCTTTGTCAAGAGACCAGGTAGGCATGAGCTGACGGGGAGGTGGGCGGAGTTTGAAGCATGCTCTCATGAAACCCGTTTCTTCCGCTTATGGTATGGTTAGACCTGTAAGGTCAAAGAATGGCACCCTGATTGCTGTTAAGTGATTTTTTAGAGTCACTACAGATAGACGTTTCTGTTCAAACAAATAGTTTAAATAATTAAAAACTAATGCCACCGAAGGTACTGTCTGTTCTGTTCTAACTATCCAAGAAGTAAAGGACTGCCAATGAGATTGATATTGCCTCTTGGTAGATTGTGTGTACTGATTCATAAATTTATCTGTCACGTTTCTACCATACTGCGTTAGCCACTTGGCCTCCTGAATGTCCACATTGCAAAAGTCAGCGAGATCTTTAGGTTGCCAATCGTGTCTAAGTGGAAATACCCGACCGGGAGCGACACCGGGTTCGGGCACCACGTTATCAATTGCTGGTACCACAACTGCGCCGGCCACAGGGGCGCGATTAACGAGACTACGCCTCGATAATCCTGTAGTTTGTTGACTACGTGGCACATTAGAGAAGCGTCTGGTGGCGGAAACAGATAAATGGAACTCCACATGTTCCAATCCGTCACCAATGCGTCGGGCCCCCCCGCCGGCGTTAATGTCCGGCGTGTGAGGTACCGAGGGAGTTTGTGATTCTCCTCTGACGCAAACAGATCCACTTGGGGATGGCAAGGCTCTGCAATCATTTGATCGAAAATGTTCTGCTTGAGTGCCCACTCTACTGTTGTGCTCTGTCTCCGAGACAGAGCGTCTGCCCAGACGTTTGCTACGCCTGGGAGATATGATGCATGAAGATGAATGTTCAGCTTGTCGGCTAGAACAAAAATCTTTTCTGACACGTCTAGCAACTTCCGAGACCTCGTTGACCCTTGTTTCTGAATGCAGTGAACTGCACTGAGATTGTCCATCCTGAAGGCCACCGATTTTTCCCGTAAAGTAGAGCCGTGAACTTGAAGGAAATACAAGGGGACTAGTAACTCTTTTACATTTATGTGGGAGGTTTCTGAATGGGACCAAATCCCTTGACCCTGATGCCCGAGGTTTGACTGAAAGCCCCAACCTATCGTCCCTGACGCATCCGTGTCCACCCATACCGTCGGCGGAGGAGAGGTCCATGACATGACTGAGTGCAACATTTCCCTCTTCGCCCAGACCGCTAGTAAGCTGTGTATTAATGTTGGGATAGGCCATAATGTTCCCGCCGGTAATAGTGGGAAATATTTGTTGCCCTCCAAGATTAAACGTTTGACTTTCAACCGGCCCAACTTCACAGTTAGTTGAACCCAGTTGAGAGAACCGACTAGAGATACCCAGAGTCTCCGTGTCGTAGTCAGACTGTGGAGAAACATAAAAAATGTTTTGCGAAATCTGTTTCGATTGTCCACACTCTGACTCAGAGTGAGAGCAGCTGTGTCCCAGACCAGCCCTATCCACTGAATTACTCGTGAGGGAACAAGGTTTGACTTTACTAAGTTGACCTTGAATCCTAGAGATTTGATATGGTTTAACATAATGTTGACATGAGTGTTGCATAACTTCTCTGTCTCTGCCACCACCAGCCAGTCGTCCAGATACCACAAGATCCTGATCCCTTGTTCTAAAATGGGCATCAGTGTGGGGATCGGTTTTTACACCATACCCGAAAGAGGATTTATGGAGCTCCGATCTTACTCTCAACCATCTGAACAATTTAACCAGCACACCTAAACTTCGTTAAATGCGGAAATAGCCTCACGAAAATATCATGCCCTGGTGGGGGCACGAACTCTCAACCCTTGGGTGTGAGGCAGGCACCTTACCAGTTAGACCAATAGAGATATCCCACTTGGCCTGTTCGGCTCAGGGTATTTCCGCATCCGAGGTCTGTTTAGGCTAGCCTATTTTCACTGACTTTACACTACTTCACCTTCCGGGAAGCGAAAGCTCCGAACAGAGAGGAACAAGCTTGAGCCGAATCGACCGAGAGATGAACGGGAATGGTGAGTCAACTTCACTGAGCGATGCTACACGCACCTACAAACTGCCCAGTTGGCAACTCGCTTGGGTGGCTGGCAACTCCACAACCCAACCCAATCGAGTCTCACAACACTCCCTGCTCTCTCCTATCCTCTTCCTTGTCCTGTGGGGATCGGTTTTTACACCATACCCGAAAGAGGATTTATGGAGCTCCGATCTTACTCTCAACCATCTGAACAATTTAACCAGCACACCTAAACTTCGTTAAATGCGGAAATAGCCTCACGAAAATATCATGCCCTGGTGGGGGCACGAACTCTCGACCCTTGGGTGTGAGGCAGGCACCTTACCAGTTAGACCAATAGAGATATCCCACTTGGCCTGTTCGGCTCAGGGTATTTCCGCATCCGAGGTCTGTTTAGGCTAGCCTATTTTCACTGACTTTACATCAGGGCTTGCCGGACTAATTTTGTGAATATGCGTGGCGCTAGGTTCAATCCAAACGGCATCCTTTGAAAGACAAGTCTGATGCATTATTCTTAAAGCCAGAAATGTTTGAAATCTCTTGTTTACCGGGACGTGCCAATACGCGTCTGTCAGGTCTAATGAACACATCCACCCTCCCGGCGGAAGTGTTTGCCTGATTTGATTCACTGTCAGCATCCTGAAGGACACGTTGTGAATGTGGAGATTCAAATAAGACAGGTCTACGACCGGTCTCATCTGAATACTGTCCCTTTTTGGTACTAGAAATAGTTTGGATGTAAACACCGGGTAAGTCGGGGGGACTGGGATAATGACACTTCTTGGTAATCATCTCCTGAACTAGTGACTCCACCTCTAAAGAAACATGATTGGCCTTTGTCGGCTGACGTAAGCGAGGTCGCCGGAGCCACTGCCAAGTGATGCCTTTGCGTACCACAGTCCTCGCCCATGTTCTTAATGGCCATGCTTGATGACACGCCCGGAATGACCCAGTTAGCAGACTGGGGTTCGCCGGCTGGACTACTCTCTGTTCCAACACGCCTTTGACTGGCCCCGGGAGTGAGAGAGACCTTAGTTTTTTGCTGGTGGTGGTGTACCCTTGGACGACTGGCCGGGTTTGGCTGGAGGTGGGCCCTGACCTGGTCGTTGGTGAAACCTGTGGCCTTTACCTGAGAATTTACCCTGTTTATACCTGACTTGAGCCTGACCCTGGGTGGAAGGGGACTTTGGCTGATGAAAAGGCTTCGACCCACTAGCTTGAGCTTTCGAAACTGGTTTGGGCTTAGGGAAAGTGAAGGTAGGCTTCTTAGGTTGAGAGGGACTTTGTTTGAATGCTTGTGCCATATTGAAAACAGTCTTCCAAACTGCTGGTGAAATCAAAGGAGTTAGAACTGGAGACAGAACAACTTGGCTTGCAATACAGTCCGGAAGTTTCTTCACTAAGAACATCCTCAGATCCTGCCTTGCTCGAACTGCCTCTAATAAGGCTGTCCGAATATCTCCTAAAGACTGAATGGAAGTTAGGAGAAGCAAGCGCCGGGAAAGTTCAATGGCCTTCCTGACTTCCGCAGCTTCGATCGCCTGAGAAGAGCGTAACATAGACTTTGTTACTTGCTGGGTAACAATATATTGGGAAAACAGTCTAAGCACTTTTCCTCTTAACCTAAACTCGCGGTCTAGGTGAGCTGGGGAAGGCATGCTAAAAGGATCTTTTAATTCGCACAAATTGATTTTAGGGGCAGCCAAGAAATCAAACAAAGCAGAGGGGACTCCTCCGGCACTAAAAACCGGAAGAGAGAACCAAGTATGGTTTTCTTGAGGGATTTGGTGAGAAGATTTTGAAGTGAAAGTAGTGGCAAAATTTTGAGCCTCTGTTTCCCATTCCACCCAAGGTCCTGTACCCAGCTGCCCCACCTGCAAAACTGGATTAGAGGCTGAGTCTGTGATTGGAAACATATCCAACTCCGGCGTCAAAGCAGAAAGTGCCTTGATGTCGTTAAAGCCATCATTCTTAGTCCAGTCAGAAAATAGCTTTGAAGCTGAGGCAGGGGGTAGGGCTGGTGTTGATGCATATACAAAAAAGTCATGGTTATAATAACTTGGAATGGCCTTAATATGAACATCTAAAACATTTCCTTGAGTATCCAATGCTCTGAGTTTTCTAGACTTATTGCCTTGGATTTTTTTTTTTTTTTTTTTTTTTTTTAAGAGACAATGAACGGAGGAAGGAAAAACACAGATAAAACAAAAAGGTCCATGTGCCTAAAGGCATCCTCCATTCATAAAATGTTTGTAACAACTGGATTTAAACATTTGTAGATTGTAAGTTTGTGGAAAGCAATTCGAGGGAAGTGAATTCCAAAGAGTAGTAGCTCTGGGGATAAATTAATTCTGATAAGCAGAAGTTCTGCATTGTGGAGGAGAAAGTGTAAATTCATGGGCGCTCTCAGCTGCCCTAGTTCTACGGGGAAAGATGTGGAGAGGCGGCACAATTGAAGCAAGTTCCTCGGAACAATTGCTGTGAAAAATTACCCGCTCATGTGGTACAGGGAGCTCCCCCGAAATAGTAGCTTGTGCTGCCTCTGGCTTAGTTGGTAACATTGCTACCCATGACTCATCAGGCCCGTATAAAAGAGGCATAGCTCCTTTGCTGACTGGTGCCTTGTCTAAAGGGGGGGGGGGGGGGGGAGTTATGTCTGATATGACTCGCACATTGGAAGTAGTGAGGGCTGCTGTGCCTGGCACATTGGAAATTGGATCTGACACAAGAGGGGGGGTTAGGTATGTTAGCTAAAGCAATGGATGTAGCCAGAGGTCGCACATTCGTCGACGTCGCGGGAGCTCCCATACCAACTGTAGGAGTTTCCGGCGTAGGGCCAAAGAACTTATTAAGTGCATTTAATAGTAATCCATCAATCTCTTCTGTAGTTACATACCTAGCAGATGACGAACTCCGTGGAGATTCGACAGTACCCTGAGAGTCGTCTAGATGGTGACCTGACTCTTCAACTTCCATCTCTGAGACCAGAGAACGCTGTTTTCATCCCTTAAGTCTGGCCTATCATGGGAAGATCCCGCCGAAGCCGGGACCTCCACATGCCGCCATGTTAAATCTGGGATAGAAGATGGTACATCGGCATCCCGGTAGACGTCAGCCACTACTTGCGTCACAAAAGGATGTGTGCTGTCCTGCCAGGGCTGTGAGTATCGCCATACACCTTGGCTGTGGCTGTTACTCGCTTGCGAGCTTGGTACACTCTCCAATTGGGAGCCCTCACCCGAGCACCCTAGAGGTTTATAGTTTCCGTAAGATACGTCTAAATCTGAGGCTGACACACGTGACCTGGTAGAAAAAGCCTGAATATCAGGTGATGAAATGTCCGCCGGGGCATCCTCCACCCCATTCTCTGACTCCACCCCCGACCTGTCAGATTGGACGTTAGACTTGGCGGGGGTAGAGGCAGAAAGCGGGGTACAAGGCTCCGGCGACAGCCGTGAGTCCTTCCGTGCCGGAGGATCCCTTTTGGAAGATTTATGACTCCTACTAGACTTATGTTAGTTCTAGTAATGTCTTTAGGTCCCCTACTCTCTTCCTTTTTCCTCTTCTTTGAAGGTGAAGCAGAGTGGCCCGAAGCTTTCACCTGCTCCCTCAGGGGTGACCTTGATTTGGACCTCGTCGCCGTTGCCGCAGGTGACGGTGAGCGAGGCCTCTTAGATTCGCCGGGGGAGGGTGTGGTAACCTGTACCCGCCCAGTCTCTGAGGTCTTACGTGCACGTGACTTACACTTAGGGGGGGCATGTTTGATAATTAAAAGCTCCCAAAGCTCAAGGTTATCACATTGCAATGCTTTATGTGCTACATTTGTTGAATAAGTAGCGAGAAGTTGTTCCACTTCTTGCAAAGCCACCGCCGCAGTATTATCCTTTTGAAGTAAAACTTTAACACTTAAGAGGTTACAAATAGTGCAGTTCTTTGTCACCCATATCCCCCGTGACCGATCGAGGCATTTAACACATTTAATGCAAAGCTTGTGTGCAAAAATTGGGATACCTGAGCATAACGGCGTTGAACATAAAGCAATGAGAGGTTCTAGTGCCGACATGACAGAGACTGGTGGAAATCTACCCCACCCTCGGGATCTACCTGGTCATCTGACGCCTCGCCGGTACTCCGCCCTGGAAAGAGAAAATTTCCAGGAATTAATGCTCATACGGTTACCCCAAAATGTTTCAAAAACATGTGTCACAAAACCGCTGGTCAACGAACCGTAGCCCTCAACCACTACTTTTCGTTTTCCTTTAAGTTTCATATTAAAGATTTCAGCATATCTTTACCTGTCCAAAAGATTCAAGCATATCTTCTGAATCTTCATAAAGATGAAGCATATCTTTATTAATGATGAAGTCTTTCAAGTATCCCTTTACACTTGAAACACTAGTAAGATTCAGGCATCTTTTTATCCCATAAAAAGTCTAAGCCTATCTTAATCTCTAATCCGACTTCTCCCAGAAGCCCTCATAGATCGCCATCTTGAAGGCCGTGATACCCTATTGTATCAATCAATTGTTTGGCAAACCATAGCGAATTGCAAATCCGTTAATACAACCACCCGAAGGTACAACCGCCGGGTTTTATATTAAATGTCAAACCAATTGTACCTGCCCCAGACCTCTTTGTAAAAAGGTCGCCGGGAGGGAAAGACCAATCAAACAAACAGCATGGTTTCAATGGCTTTGAAAAATCGAGAAAACTATATCCAACAGGTGTCAGCATGATCACCTAGATAAATGTGTGGAGCCCACCTCGCCGGGAAAAACACAGGAAGCCTGATCACAGGCTCGACCACAAAGAACGCAGTTTCTGATGAGCCCTCAAGCTACCAAACTCGCCGGGGTAACTACCGATTTTAACCAACTTGACTAAAACACGGTAAACACAACGGCTTTTTCGGAGCAATCGAGAAAAACCGCCGGAAAGGCAACCCACACCAATCAGAACGCAGTCTGATAAACATAATCAGACACACAGTCCGAAGCTCCTGGATCAGCCAATCACAACTAATCCTGGACACACATGACACATGAATACATTTTTTATCATAATAAACAATGAAAACACTTGCATATGTGAAAAAACTACGAGTGGCTGGCTAGGCCTGGTGAAAACGGAATAAACACTTAATGACGTCGAAACACAAACGACAAGCACTTTATCCCACCAAAACTGGAACAGCCGCCACAACAACATCGTAGAAAAAACCCCGGGTAAGGGAAACACTGACTCGGGACCCAGAAAGAACTCCACTACGTGAAGAAAATACACCAGGAACGTCAGTACAAAACAAAATAGGCTACTCCATCTGAAAGATAGCTAGAAGCCCGACATCGCGTAGTTAAAGCCTCCTAACAAGCTAGGACTAAAGATGGCTAAACACGAAAAAAAGTTTCAGAGCGTCCTCAACTCGGCCATGAGGGTCCGTTCGAAATAGACGTCCCAACAAAAACGACCCAAAATACACTTGTTCTGCGAGAAAACCACCCATGACACCCCTGCTAAGCTAATCCTAACCTTACTCAAGACATCCCAGAGTAAACAAATGAGAAAAAACTCACTAGGGACGCAAGAATGCGGAATCAAAGCGGAGCACTGTGGGGGACATGTCCGGGTGGGGTGAGCGCAGAGCAAGGAAGGCGGAACGATGCGCTAGTCAGCGTCTGGTCCAAGAATCCACAGAAGTACATCCACGGTATATGGAAAGCTTTTGAATAGTTATTCTTATTTTATGTTTATTTTTTATTTGTTACAAAGTTTTTTCGTAGTGAGAACCCAATCATAAAGACGAACCATGAGTGATTTTGAGTGTGCTTATGATGAAGGTTCCTCCGAGCTCTGCGGCGGTAGTTTCAAACTGCGCTTATGGGCGTTTGAAGAGGTAGCCTTATGTAATAGGCATAATCGTCAATGATGGAGGGGCCACTAATAAATATATGGCTGTTAAGCCTCGACCTCGAAGTGAGGTACCTTTATTAGTCTCGTGGTAACGTGTCTGCCTCGTAACCCAAGGGTCCCGGGTTCGATTCGATCCCTAACATAGGAGCTCCATAACCCTCCTTTCGGGCATGGTGTAAAAACCAAATCCTACATCGTCTTTCTGTATTTCTCGTATTTCAATATTAAATTAACCTTCCTGGAGTGTCGAAGCCATGCTGATCGAGTTTCCTTCATCACGCTATTTATGTGAAGATATTATAAAAATTAATTTCTTACCATAGCAGACGTGGCTCCCTTACTTTGCTAACTTGCCTTAATTTATACTTGTCAATTGTGTAGTGATCCTTTCTTTAAAAAAATTGAGTCATGTTGACAATAAGATTCGAACCAGTCCTCCCGGCAACTCTCCAGTCTCAGTAGATTTATCCTGATTATATAGTCATGTTTGCAGTCAGTCAGTCAGTCAGTGGCCAGCCCTTACTCCCACAAGGGGTAGAGAGGATCAGCGAAAGCCTCGAGAAAGGAAAAAGAGGTGACAGCTAAGAGAAGAAATTAGATTTAACACATGACAGTTCGCCCACAAAAAGAAAGCACACAAGCATTCAGAGGCACCAATCACTCATCAGCTCCCAAAATCAATTATTATATAGCTAAGAGGTTATTGCCCCCTTCACGTGTCAATACTACAGGGTAAAAATTTAATCTCCCAGTAATTTTTCTGGCTTTAGTTCCTTGTATAATTATTACTTCATAATATGAAGTAATTCAAATTATGTGAATTGCCCAAGACCATGATTTTATTTGTTTTTATTATATTAATTAGAGTGCATTAATTCTACTTGTAGCCGAGCGAAACTTACCCTTGGCAAGTATGTTGGCAACACTGTCGCAGGGTAAAGTTTAGTTTATAAGGTAAATTACCTTACATCACGGCAATTAATGTCATACAAGGTATACTTTAAAAATTACCTTGTATTGACATTAATTTCCGTGATATAAGGTAATTTACCTTATAAACTAAACTTTACCCTGCGACAGTGTTGCCAACATACTTGCCAAGGGTAAGTTTCGCTCGGCTACAAGTAGAATTAATGCACGCTAATTAATATAATAAAAACAAATAAAATCATGGTCTTGGGCAATTCACATAATTTGAATCGATAATGATAGCCTACATGGCCTGCAAAACCAACAGAGGAGAGTCAAGAGGCTGAGGTAAAAGAAGATTCAGACAGTGATCACTGGATGGAAGGCTGAGGTAAAAGAATAAGGCATTATAGCCTAGAGTGAACTAGATGGAAGACTTATAAGGTAAAATAAGAGGTAGACAGAACTTGATGGAAGGCTAAGCTAAAAGAAAGGGTAGAGTGAACTAGATGGAAGACTGAGGTAAAATAACGAGGTAGAAGGTGAACTAGATGGAAGGCTGAGGTAAAAGAAAATTCAGACAGTGACTGGAAGGCTGAGGTTAAAGAAAGGGTAGACAGTGAACTAGATGGAAGACTGAGATAAAATAAGAGGTAAACAGATAATTAGATGGAAGGCTAATTAAGGTAAAATAAGAGGATATAGACAGCTAGAGAACTTATGGAATGCTAAGGTAAAAGAAGAGGTAGATGGCGAACTAGATGGAAGGCTGAGATAAAAGGAGAGGTAGACAGTGAACTAGATGAAAGGATGAGGTAAAATAAGAGGTAGACAGAGAACTAGATGTAAAATACGAGATGACAGAAAGAAGAGGAAGAGACACAATTAAGGATAAAAAGAGAGAGAGAGTCGCACGTCATGGCCTGCATTCAAGAGTGGCCAAAGTGCGATCCTACCCAAGGTCCTTCTGTCCCTCAAGATACCGACTCGGGTTGTGCTCATACAGCCTGGGTCCTCCCACACCAACCCAAATAAGGTTAACTCACCAACTGCCTATCTTGCCCTCAAATAGACCAGTGACAATTCAACCAAAACGGAGACTATTTCAACCAAATCACTGCATGGATGTCAGGCAAGGGGTGGAATGAGTACTGACCATATCCATGTAGACTGTTGAGCACTGGCCATGGCTATTCTATGCCCACCATCCGACTATTTCTAAACTGTGTTGAACACTGGCCAGGCAGTTTTCAATGTAGTAGTGCGAATGCCACAACTGTTAGCGTAATTCACATATGTTGAGCACTGGCTAGGCATTGTGGAGATAAGCCAAACAGAAAGTCCTCACCGAGGCAGACCGCTGTCTAATAGTCATGTTGAGCACTGGCCAGACGATATTATTATACACAGAATAATAGTACTATTCTACCCTGGGCTTGTGTTGAACACTGGCCGCAGACGACTCCCTAAAACCAACTCCGCTGCTTCCTTTCACAAAACAATAAACAGTTTGCAACTGTTTGTGTGCATGTGCCGGAGGTGTAGGCCAGTGCCCTAGCCAAGGACCTCTATCTACCCTGGACGCAATTTGTTTACCACGCTGTGACGCCGCCAAACCAGAAGAAATGTGTTAGCTTTGCATGAAGGCTGCCCTGCAGACCTCCCTTCTAACTGTGTAGGCCTCTCTTTATGAGGATGAAATCCACATATACTGTCTTTGACTCTGAATAATATTCTGTACACTGTTCCTTTCGAGGTATCAGTTTATGGTAATATTAACCAGAACCAGACTCCACATACATCAGTGATGCATGTAAAATCAAAGTGACCAACACCCTTTCTTTCTTTATGTGACTCCTATAATTGACGTTCTCTTTAGTGCGAGCTTGTGTTTTGTATTCGATCCGTCCTTGTGCGCCCGATTTGAAGTGAGACCTCACTTCACACTCTTCATGGTAAGAGGCAAAAGGGGAGGTGAGTTAATTGATAATATAAGTATAAGTCTATTTTCTTCAAGCTGATGGTCAATTGAATCCCTTAATTGGCATCTGATTTCTCGATTCTTGATGGACAAATATGATATTGCCATGTCTCTGTCATATATTATTGCCAAGTTTTCATAATTAGCAACATATTTCGCTACACTAACTTGGTAATAGCCAAATAATCACAGGACAGCGAGATAGCAATTTACCTTCAGCTGAAAAACAAAACAAAATCAGACTATAGCTTATGTAAGGAGAAACCTGGCCACCGGGGGATACATAATTTGGTGAATATATTGATGCCATTTTTTTTTTATAAACTATTGTATATTCAGCATCATAATTTAAATAGGAAGCTATAGACTACAGTTGCATTAACACGATGAAAATAAATATGAAATTTATTAAGCCTGACAGAATAATCAATATAAAAATATTTTTGTTTGTAGACCCTACTTCTACAAAATGTCTAAAGTAAACGCTACTAAAGTCGCCATAGCATTACTGTCGCCATCTGAACTATAAATTAATCAGTAGTGCCACTATATATATTTTCCATTATGCTACTGTAGGTTCCAGGTATATTGTACAATAGTGTCTGGTATAGCAATGTTTGTGGCGAGTGTTTGACAAGTGGCGACATTAATTAATGGAGTGGCAACTGTAGTGGTGTTGTTTACATTGCAGAACAATACTCACAATAATGCACATTCTAAGACAGGCCAAACAAGAAGGTACAGTTAGATGGATGGGATAGAGTCTGTTGAATGTATCTCACTTTAAATAGCATAGGCCTACATTAAAAAAAAAACAGTGACTCAGTTTAGGCATGAGTAGAATGTTGCGTAAGTCATGGTCAAATGGAAGTAACTTTAAGTATTGTCATTTAAGTCAGATGAACTCTTTCAGCATATAAGGCAACTTTTGCTGTTATTTAACTTAGAAAGGAATAGGCCTATAGAAAGCCATGACAATTAATGTGGAAAGTGAAATAATGAAATTTGTTCTATAATCCAGAGGGCCTTCATAACCTGTATAAAACCGTCCAAAGTTAGCCAGAATATAATACAAATATGCGTTTGGTGATGGGCTGGTCTATCAGAGTGAAAACTGAGCGATCTCTGCCATACCCATAGCTTACTCTGACTGTTCCTTTTACTTATATATTTTCTAGATCTCAAGTGACGGCATCTCTTCCGTGGATTGACCTTCCAATCTACCAAGATTGGAAGCCAAAGCGTCACATTTTTCCTTTGCCCCTCAACTTTCTCTTCATAATTGCTGAGGGACACAGGGCCCTGGGTGGGGCTTTGGTTTCCGGGGCGTTTCCGCACCCTCCTCAGCTCCCCGCCATGGAGTGGCTTCGGTCACCCAGGCTTTATTGTGGTCGGCAGGGAGGGTACTGTGGGGGCGCTCGGTTATGGACTTGGCCTTGCTCGGGGCCTTGGGGCTGTTCGGCCAGGCAGCTTGGGGAACAACAACAACAACAACAACAACAAATATGCATTATCACACTGAAAGAGTTATGGCATGACTAAACAATTATAAAAATAAATATAAACGAAAATGAGTCACTCACAGCAATGGGCCAGATAAAACATAATGAGTCGTGTAGCCTTTAACCCGTTCAGTGCCAGGGACGTCCTTTTCATCATATTCTGACAACTATTAGACGATTTTATTCAGCTTAAGAACGACCTTAGCAATAATAAGACTTCAAACTATCTCAACCAACCATTTTAACTACCACAGATCCTTCCTAAGCAGCAAAATAGTGTCTAAATATAGCTAGAATATCATATACGACACGTCGCTAGTACTCGAAGGGTTAATAAGATGCGTGACTTGATTTGTGAAATGAGTCAAGAATGAATAGGTTGTGTGAGTCAGTTGATGAAGGAGTCATGTGTAGTGTGTGTGTCAGTGTGTGTGTGTAATAATAATGGTTGGTGTAGTGTACTCTATAAGACGAGTGTAGTGTAGAGTGTGTCAGATGAAATATGGGCTACCCCGTCTGATGTCGTCTAATATTATGTGAATATAATATGCTACAGATAATAAGTACGTTTTCCAAGTTATGTCAATATTGCCACACATATTACACAATTTTCCATTTGCTCTCAATTAGGCTAAATGTAAATAAATTAATTCAGCATACAATATTTTTCTTTTAGTTTCCAATTACTTTCGTCACATCTCTATAAGTATCCCTACCAATTTGTGACAACATAGAAAGAATATTGGTATTTGCAATTAACATCCACTAACACAAGATCATAGAATGTATATATACGAACACTTTATCAGTTACATATACTGTATATTATGTACACTGAAATAGACAATAATGAGTATCAATAATCAGATCAATTCAAAGTAAGGTCTACATATCCATACATTATTATATATATAAATTACTTCCTTGCATTATTTTAATTTAGAAATGACCAAGTCGGGACTAAGTTATCTTTACTGTATTGATTTATAATAAAACACCTTTTTTTTATAGTAGTGTGATCAATATATTATAGTGTCTGTTTTCATTGTTTACGGTAAACTATTAACTTTGAAATATATAAAGTTAATGATGTTAATATTGTTTGGTATATCTGGATAAATACGCTTTCCTGTATATACATACTGTATACAGATTTAACACATACCGGTAAGCTGTATAAATATTAACTAGTACACGTTTGAGACTCATATAACTAACTAAACTCCACTTTAACAGATAATTAAGATGGTATATACCCCTTATGATATTGAGAGGGTCATTCCTAAATTGACCATATTTATATTTAAATGGCGTCATCATCCTTAAAGGGTTAATTAACAATCTACAATGTTAAACTCTTGAGGATGATATTTAATTAATTATAAGAGATGAATGGTATTTGAAGTATTGCAGGATGTTGAGTGTTCTGGAGACTTTGGTCAGGATACTCAATATATTTACAATTAATCTATCCTTTGTATTGTCCCATGTTGAAAGCCGACTTTATAACTTTGGTACTAGCAACACATTGTAATTGAATATAATAATTAACCCATTCAGTACCGGTGCCGTCCTTTGAACTTTACTCTGGCTGCTATAAGACGATTTTATTCAGTTTAAAAAGGGCCTCCAGCAATTGACAGGCTTAGAACTATCTCACTTAACCTTTTTTTACTACCACAGATCCTTCTTATACTGCACAAAAGCGTCTAAATATAGCTAGAATAAAATTAAAAAGACATTGCCAGTACATAAGGGGTTAATTAGTGCATAGTGTTTCCAAGTAAGGACACATTATGACGTGGTAATCAGGTAACAAGCTGTTCATTCATTGGTCTGTTGTGACTCACCACATAGTAACTATTATGACCGCTTTGACTATCTGAACCCTTGACCACTACGACAACCATAGGCGGTGTCACACGAGCTATTTTTCCGTCAATGTTTATATGTTTATGAGCAATTGTAGTTGGCAGCTATTAAATCTGTTACATCAGAATTGAGCCACCTAACATAATCTACCTTCAGCCTAGAGTCCGATTCCAGTGTGAAAGAGCCTCAATATAGTACAAACAAAAAAGCTTGCTTATCGAAAATTGCCGGAAAATGTGCTCGTGTGACAATGGCTTTAGTGTCTGAGAACAAGCCCGGCATGTGTGGGGGGCGGGGGACCAGGTGGGCAGTGGGCAGAAGAAGGGGGCGGCGCTAAACGGGGGGCGGCAAAAAGATCACAGCCTTGATACACTAAACGAAGCAGCTGTCTCTGCAATTCAAGGTCCATCACCACCTCCTCAACCTCACCCTCGTCGCTCTCACACTCGCTCATGGCTTCAAAAGCACACTCCACCGCCTCCATTTCCTCCTCGATCATCATCAGCTCTTCGTCATCATCGTCGTAGTCGTCGCTGTCATCTTCAACTAACGTCACTTCAAATCCAGCATTGAAGGAGGCTGCGAGAGGTGTGGCTGTGGGAATACTTGCTATGGGGGTATTTGGTGTGAGAGGAGGCTGTGTGGTGGTGGTGGTGGTGGTGGTGGGAGGTGCTGAGAGATGGTGGGAGAGTTTTGAGAGCTCTATGTGGGCGTGGTCGCGGGTGAGGTGAGCTGCCAGACCTAACACTACTGGATGATCATCGGGCAGACTCTCTTCTTCAATCAGGAATCTGAAACATCAATTATACTCTATATTTATCGGCTTGGGGTTTGGTGGAATGTAATACAATATACAATATAGTATAGTATAATATAGTATTTCGGTTATGGTAGTTTTAAATGCGAATCATCCTAAAACACTACACATATACAACTTTATCAGTGACTGTTTATATTATCATAAAAAGTTTGTTACACAAACAATAAATTAGCCTTCAAATAACTTCACGTCTGTTACAAGAAATAAACATGTCCTTATGACATTCAAGTTTTCACACATAATTGCATACATTCTACATTATTGGCCTACATTATGTCTTATATAACTTTATTGATGGTTATCAACTACTGAATTGAACCTTTTTACTGTCAGATTATTTAAGTGGTATACATTTTTGTTTTGTTATTGACCACACTTGCCATAAACACAAATCACTGAGTAAAGCAAAATTATATTCATACATACAACTTTGCAATCGTATATCACAAGATATTGCAGTGAGAAAACTGTGCCACTCTAGTGAGAGGCTTATGATAATGTTCATATTGTATAAACTACTATGACCAATTACATACCTGATTGTCTCCTTTAAGCAATCCTGATACCCAGCCACCACATCAGGATCTGCATCATCTGCTTCTCCTGCTGGAATTGTATCAGGTTCCCGTGCCCCATTTTCGACACTGGGCCTTTCTGTGAGTCTTGGATGGTCTCCTTCTGTGTGTGTTGGTAGTGTTCTCTGTGTCTGTCCTGGCTGTGTCCTCTCTGATTGTCCTGACTGTGTTCTCTCTGATTGTTCTGGCTGTGTCCTTTCTGAGTGCCCTGTTTGGGTCCCCTGGGTGTGTCCAGCCTGGGTCCCTTGTGTCCTGGTAGTGGTATCTACCTGGGTGTCACCTGTAGCTCTGTCTCGACCACAGGACTCGGTCTTCTCTGGCGTCAAGGGTACTGGCATCGCTGTTGGGCACAAGTTAATTAAGTTTCGAAGGTAAAACAGTCTCAGGTAAAGACATGATCTAAGTAAATAAAACAAATATATAAATGTGCGGCATATAGTATAGCCATTACCTTTATTATTCAATATGAACAAGGAAGTTTTTCAAATACCTATCAACAGAAAACAAAATGCATTGTTTTACTTAATACTTTCAATATACCATAGTGACATATTATTTGGGGTATTATAATTCAGGGGCGGATCCAGGGAGGGGGGGAGGGGGTCCCCCCTAGACCCCCCCTCCCCTTGCTCAGGCAAAAAATAAAAATAATAAATAAATAAAAACAAAACAATAATAATAATATATATATATTTTGTTTTCGACTTAATAATTTAAAAGGGAAATATAAGTTACCCCTTAAATTATCGGGAATACTAGAGGTTTTCTTTGAAACATCTCATTTTTATTTCATGTGACGTGCTTTGTTTTTTTATATCAGGGTATAACTATAATAAGATACTTGTATGGTACTTTAATCTAATGTTCGCAGTATTCGAGAAAAAGGTAATGAATTCCTACCATTCCGCCAGGCCATTGATTATACAAATAATTAATTACCGTTATGCCTATGTTGTTTTCTTTAATTTTTGTCAATAAATTGTCAGTTAGTGATTTATTGTAATTCTCGATTATTTCTTATCTAGGTAAATCATTGGTTAATAATAAGATATTCTAGTATAATATAAAGTTGCTATACATGAGCTCATCAATAAGATAATGTTTAATTCAGTTTCGAATGCTATAGTTTCTAGACTCGAACGTTCATTGTTGACAAACACTGGAGGAAAAGCCCTCGGAGTCGCCTGCTTATACTTTCCAGTTTCCCTATAAGTTTACTAAATAACAGGAAAAGGAAGGAGGTAAGGTCCGACTTATTAATGTATTATATATTTGGTTCACCGTTATTAGTCGTCGCATTTATATGCTGTTAAGAACTGCACTCACTTGCCATAACCTTGCAGATAATTAACCTTGGCCTCCCAGCTATGTATTTCCGAAAGTTATAACCTTAAGGGGTGAAATAGGAGCCTCATCAATGGAGGCAAGAATTATGGAAGGTAACATAAAATATCTTAAATATTTAGTAGGAGAGGAAAGTAATGACTTGCTAAGAAGAATCACAGAGGAAAAACTTAGAAATAGTAAAGACTTATTGCCATCATCAAATATATTACCAGCATGGGACGAATAACAGCTAGTTAACAATGAGGACGGTACGCCTGCAAACACCATCTTAACCTGCTAGGCTTCTACTTTACCATGCTTAGGCTACACCAAGCTAAACCAAAATACCATACGTAGGCCTAACTTTTCTAGCCTAAATAGCCCTAACTTTTTCAAAATAAACCTAGGTTATATCCTAGGCTAGGCTAAACAAAAATATTCACAACACCATATAGGCTAGCCTATTATTTTTTGTTTAGACTATGCCCTATGCCTAGGGTAATTATTTTCATAATTTTTGTCCTGTGATAGGCTACTTTCAAATTTGTTGAGGAAATAGGCTACCCTAATCTAACCCAGCTAGGCATTGCTAGCCTAACCAAAATACCATACATAGGCCTAACTTGTCTAGCCTAAGTAGCCCTAACTTTTTCAAAATAAACCTAGGTTAGGCTAAACAAAATTTATTCACACAGCGTTTATTATTTATTCATTTTTTAGGCTAGGCCTAGGATAATTCTTTTCATCATTTTGTTCCTGTGATACTTTCAAATTTGTTGAGGAATAGGCTACCCTAATCTAACTCAGAGGTGGTGGGGAGTTGGAATAAAACATTTCCGCAATAAATGAGGGTTAAAATCTACTAATGGTAGGCTACGTGTTGTCGCAGCACATGAATTTGTGCATCAATTAACCTTGACTAGGTCTAGGCTGGCATATGTAGGCTATTCATAGCTTAATTCAGCCTGTCATAAGACATTAAGGATACAAATATATTCATACTTTGTATTAAATGCCTTAATGGTGTTGTAAACACAAGTTAACAATCATATTGCGCTATTATTGCCTCAATAATGACTTAGTGTGTCATAAAGAGCTATCCTGCAGACGAATTTGTTATGGCCGCGGGTTGTGTTATCGATATTTGTGTACCTATATCCGGGTCAAATTCATGTAAGGGTGGTCTGGACCACCCTTTGCGAAAGGGGATTTTAGGGGCTTCCTACGATCAAAGATGGCCGCTACGACGCTTCGTGAATACCAGCGTTGAGACGTAAGGGAACGGTAAGGGAGTTTTCGGATCGTACGACCGTTAGTGAATCTGGGTCCTGCAGAAATTCGAAAGTATGTAGGGAATTTGAAGTTAGGAGAAACAAATTTAGCAAATATTAAGAAAGACGACATTAGAAAAAGAGTTCTGGACTGGGATTCGGAAAGATGGCGAGAGGAGTTGGCAGAGAAGAGTAGCCTAGAAGTGTATAGGAGTTATAAAAAGGAGATTAAGAGCGAGGAAGATATTTATGACAACACACAGGCATCTATAATATTTTACAGATGTAGGACAAATAACTTAAATCTAAAAGACAGAAATAGGCATGTGGGAGGAGAGACACAATGCGATCTGTGTAAGGAAGGAACAGAAGACCTAAAACATTTTCTACTACACTGTTCATTTTATAAAGCATGCAGAATAAAAGATCCAGGGTTCCAACAGCCTTATATTGAAAATGAAAACCAAGTAATCGGACATCTTTTATTTAACAAAGAAATAAGCGATAGAGTGAAACAGACAATCTATCAAATGTGGAGAGTACGAGAGAAAAAATTGAAAGAACTGAAATAAGAAGACTGAAGAGAGAAGAAACAAGAATGAAGGAAGAAGAGAGAAGAAAGAAGATTTCAGAAAAAGGGATGAAAAATGAGATATACTTATTTTTAGACAAATGAGCACGTCACAAAAAGAAAAATAACAAAACCTCTTAGGGAAGTGCCGACGTTAAGGCTAAACTTCCCGAATTCCAACTGAACTGAGGGAAGCTATGTAGACTAGGCAAAATAACTCAAACGTGTTTAACAGTAGCCTACATTCTGGATATAATTGGACGAGTTTATATAGGCTAAGAAATATCATTAACAAGTTAAAGGGTAAATACCGCTCAATCAATCTTCGAACTTCAATAGGCCTAGGCTATAGGCTAACCGACCGAAAGCTCCACACAAAGTTCGACTGTTCGGTTCCATAATTAGACTACTTTTCACAGCTTTGGAAGGACTTGTGGGAGTCAGATGATTAATTATGTTCGTAGGCTATGTAGCCTATCCCATGTGACACCGTATAGGCTAGGTTCTTTTGAGATTAATAACATGACTAACGATAGCCTAGCCAGAATAAAATTGAAAATACAGCATAATGAATGGGTTAATTTGATTAATTCGCCTGGTATTTACAACACGGACACAAGGTCAAGTTCTTAATTAAATTAATCGCAATTAGAATATTTACTAGCCTAGATTAGGCCTAAACTCGAAATTGTTATGGATGTTGCATTGTCTCCTAGGCCTATCGATTTGCAAATGCTGAAATGAGTGAATGTAATGACACGTAGCCTACTTGGACAATTATAGGCCTACACAAGCACACTATCAATATCAAATTAACGTAATATATATATATACTGTATATAAAGTACCGGTACTGAGGTCAAGTATCCTCGTAATGATAATTACAAATAGGCTAGCTACTCTGTTGTTTGTTTCCTTTTGTAGTTTTACCAACACCTACACTTCGTTAAATGCGGAAATAGCCTCACGAAAATATCATGCCCTGGTGGGGGCACGAACTCTCGACCCTTGGGTGTGAGGCAGACACCTTACCAGTTAGACCAATAGAGATATCCCACTTGGCCTGTTCGGCTCAGGGTATTTCCGCATCCGAGGTCTGTTTAGGCTAGCCTATTTTCACTGACTTTACAGGGAGAGGGTCGCAAATTCAGAATTATCCCTTTAATATTGTCAACACACATTTACCTAGTTTCCTATGGTTGGAAACCTATTACCTGTATTGATATGTAGCCTATGATGACGATCACAGACTCACAGTCAGAAATAGTGTACTGTATATTCATGTTCGAGGCTCTCTCGGGCTGAATTGAATCGCATTATTAATTCTTTACCTGATGTTTGCATTTCCGAGGTTCATTTAGGATAGTTAGTTCGTCGACTCGTAATGGCAATGTATTTATGAGCACGACTGTACGGTATATATAGGCCTATAGATTGTTGCACTGTGGCGTTTTATGATTTCCGATAGCCTATAGACATTGTTTTATTATTGTTTGTATAGACAATATACTTTCATTAGCCCTGATAACGGAGCCTAGCCTATATGTTTATGATTCATATAGCCTATCCTCTCATTTAGGCTATTCAGAAGATTTGCTATTTGGCCACATATTCTTTCAGTACGGTATATAATTTTCGATTAGGATAACCTTTTCATACGGTAAATCAAATAGTTTGGTGAAGTCTCTCTCTCAAGGTTAGTAGGCCTACTGGGTATCTTAACCCTTAACTGGCGGGGCCCGCCTTAAGTCGGGCTCCAATTTGCAGCAAGTTAGGAGCAGTATTAAGGCTTTTAAAGGGTTAAAATCGAGTGCAAATGGCCGGGAGCGCAGCAGACTACACGTCCGACAACCCAGGGCTTACTGCCGCCCACTGACTCACGCTCCCTCTGTTCTCGAGAGGCCGGCAGTGTTGCCAGTAGTGAGTGTAGCGTGAAAAATATGCCGCTATACGCTAAACTCCCATATTAGTGGTACCACTGCGTGAGAACGACGAGTGCTATGTAGCTCGTTCTGGTCTCATTTTGAAGCTTTTAGCGCCTAGTTTTTTGCTGAATACATTAAAATTTTCTTTTCATGCAGATACTTGATTGATCATTCAGGAGGGCCTGAATATGCCCAAAATAGCCCAAAACCCCCCGCTAGACAAGGGTTAATAAATAAAGGTCAATGTCTGTCTGTCTGTCTGTCTGTCAGTTACCCGAGTTACCCGACCTTTGTTACTAAACTCCTCCCACAGTTTTGGTGCCAGGTGGGAGTGTGGGGCACCGTTGGAAAGCCCAGGCTTTGGAGATGGTTTTAGGCGAGTTTAGTGGAAATCAGAGACACTTTTGTTTAATAAAATTTTCGGCAGAACAAGCGGCTCGCTTGGTGTAGTGACTAGCGTCTCGGACTTCCACCCAGAAGGCCCGGGTTCGCGCCCACGCTCGGCGCATTAAAGATTTTTCACAAGCACTGAGTCGTTACCATCCCTCATGAGCAAAGGGATGGGGTAGTAGTACAGGACCCCAATGGAAATACGCCTAATCGGCCTTATTGAGCTATCCTTAGCTAGCTTAGCATGCGCTAGCTTTAAGAACTATTATTATTATTATTATTATTATTATTATAATGTAGTATACGGGAGGGAAAAAAATGCGAAAACAATTGCCGTTTGGGGCAGAAGGAGGCCTCCGATCGAAAAGGTGTATGGAACGAAAGTTGTTTGCAGCCCCCCAAACTGGGGGTACGGATGAGGTCAGATCCAAAATCGGAGGTCATTTAGCGGCCGAAATCGAGGTCGCCGTTTAATGAGGCACAGGGAGGTCGAGGCCGGTGATTATGGTAGTAGTGATTGTGGTAGATGGATGGATGGATAGATGGATGGATGGATGGATAGATGGATGGATGGATGGATAGATGGATGGATACAGGGAGGTCGAGGCGTAGCCGAGACAGCCCCCTGGGTACTGGAGGGTCGAGGCGGAGCCGAGACAGAGCCCCGGATACAGGGAGGTCGAGGCGTAGCCGAGACCGAGACTGGGCACTGGGAGGTCGAGGCGTAGCCGAGACAGCGCCCTCCGGATACAGGGAGACCGAGGCAGCGCCCCGGGCACTGGGAGGTCGAGGCGTAGCCTAGACAGCGCCCCCCGGATACAGGGAGGTCAAGGCTGAGCCCGCCCCGGGCAACGCCGGGTACCCCTGCTAGTCTTAATAAATAAAGGTCAATGTTTGTCTGTTTGTCAGTTACCCGACTACCTGACCTTTGTTACTAAACTCCTCCCACAGTTTTGGTGCCAGGTGGGAGTGTGGGGCACCGTTGGAAAGCCCAGGCTTTGGAGATGGTTTTAGGCAAGTTTAGTGGAAATCAGAGACACTTTTGTTTAATAAAATTTTCGGCAGAACTTATGTAGTATATGGAAGCGAAAACAAATCGAAAAAAATGGCCGTTTGGGGCAGAAGGAGGCCTCCGATCGAAAAGGTTTATGGAACGAAAGTTGTTCGCAGCCCCCCAAAATGGGGGTACGGATGAGGTCAGATCCAAAATCGGAGGTAATTTAGCGGCCGAAATCGAGGTCGCCGTTTAATGAGGCACAGGGAGGTCGAGGCCGGTGATTATGGTAGTAGTAGTATTGTGATGATTGTGGTAGTAGTGATTGATGATGGTGATTATGGTAGTAGTAGTGGTGGTAGTAGTGATGGTGATTACCCGGGCAACGCCGGGTACCCCTGCTAGTAAAAAATATATCCTACAAATGAATGGGCAAGAAGATGGGAAGATAATAGAAAAAATCACGCAGGCAGGACAGGAAAGAGAAAAAATTGAGGAACACAAGAGGCGAATATTAGGAGAGAGAGAGAGAGAGAGAGAGAGAGAGAGAGAGAGAGAGAGAGAGAGAGAGAGAAAGGGGAGCATACACAACGAAACACAGATTATTATGAACAATATTATGGAGATACGGAGAATACGAAAAATGTGAACAGAAAAGAGAATGAGGGAAGGTGGAAAGGAGAGGAGAGAAGATTATAGGGGTATTAACTTATTAAGTTACATATATACACCGGCCATACAGACCTTACAGTCTCCACTAGGTTGTCCGGCTTTAAAAAGCACAACTAGAAGACAGGTGATCCCCAATAATGCACAAAAACACACCTAAAATGAGAATCATAATAATACAAAATAAAATAAAAATAAAAAAATACAGCCACAACACATCTATTTATCCTCACTAAGTTGCCTTTATGAAAGGTTAGGCTGCCACATAATGCTAACATAATTCTTTCTCTGCACTTGCCTATATCTAGTCTACGTTTTATCTTTCACACATTGTTTTGTTTTCTTTCTGTGCCATTCATCATCATCATCTCTCTCTCTCTCTCTCTCTCTCTCTCTCTCTCTCTCTCTCTCTCTCTCTCTCTCTCTCTCTCTCTCTCTCTCTCTCTCTCTCCTTTCTTTTCTTTTGGTGGTCGTAAACTGGCAGCAGTTTGGTCATACCTAAACCTAAAGCAAGGTCTCAAGTTGAGTAGAAAAAAAGAGAGAAGGTGGAGAAAAGAGTAGAGGAAGAGAGAATAATATGATAGGAGCAAAGGAAAGGACAACATAAAAGAGAGGAGAGGAGGGAGGGGTATGTGGTGGAGATAAAAGAAAGGACACAATAAAAGAGAGGAGAATTGAGAAAGAGAGAAGGTGGAGATAAGAGTAAAGGAGAGGAGAATATAATAGGAGGAGCAAATGAAAGGAGGGGTAGTCATATGTGGTGGAGATGAGAGTAGAGCAGAGGAAAATAATATGATAGAAGGAGCAAAGGAGATGAGAGGAGAGGAGGGAGGGGTATGTGGTAGTGATGAGAGTAGAGAAGAGAATAATATGATAGGAGTAGAGTAGCAAAGGAGAGGAGAGAAGGGAGGGGCATGTGGTGGTGGTGGTGGTGGTGGTGGTGGCAGCTGCTTCAGAAGGGGAGGAGGAGGGTGAAAGCGGAAGTGGCAGCAGACACGCGCCAGGGAGAACAGCTGCTGTGTACCACCCTGTGTATGTAATGTTTGTGTGAATGTGTATGTGTGAGGGGTATGTAATGTTTGCATGTATGTGTGTGAGGGGTATGTGTGTGTGTGGGTGTATGTAACGTTTGTATGTATGTGTGTGAGGGGTATGTGTGTATAATGTGTGTGTGAGAGGGGTATTGTGTGTGTTTGGGTGTATAATGTTTGTGTGTGAGGGGTATGCGTGTGTGTGTAGTGTATGTAATGTTTGTGTGTACAGTATATGTGTATATTATGTGCGGGTGTATGTGTGTGTGAGGGCCCTGAGGGGTATGTGTGTATTGTGTGTGGGTGTGTGTGAGGGGTATGTGTATATAGTAGTGTGTATGAGGGGTATGTGTGTATTGTGTCTGTGTGTGCATAGTGTGTGAGAGGAGTATGTGTGTATTGTGTGAGGGTATGTGTGTATAGTGTTTGTGTGTGAAGGGTAGGTGGGCATGGTGTTTGTGTATGAGGGGTATGTGCACATGATGTTTGTGTGAGTATGTGAGGGGTATGTGTGTATACCGGTAGTGTATATGTGTGTGTGTGTGTGAGGGGTATGTGTGTATAGTTGTGTGTGTGTGTGTGAGGGGTGTAGGTGTATAGTGTATGTGTGTGTGTGTGTGTGAGGGGTATGTGTGTATAGTTGTGTGTATGTGAGGGGTGTAGGTGTATAGTGTATATGTGTGTGTGTGTGTGTGTGTGTGTGTGTGAGGGGTATGTGTGTATAGTTGTGTGTGTGTGAGGGGTGTAGGTGTATAGTGTATGTGTGTATAGTTGTGTGTGTGTGAGGGGTATGTGTGTATAGTGTATGTGTGTGTGTGGGGGTTATGTGTGTGTAGTTGTGTGTGTGTGTGAGGGGTATGTGTTTATAGTTGTGTGTGTGTGAGGGGTGTAGGTGTATAGTGTATGTGTGTGTGTGTGGGGGTTATGTGTGTATAGTTGTGTGTGTGTGTGAGGGGTATGTGTGTATAGTTGTGTGTGTGTGAGGGGTATGTGTGTATAGTTGTGTGTGTGTGTGTGTGAGGGGTGTAGGTGTATAGTGTATGTGTGTGTGTGAGGGGTATGTGTGTATAGTTGTGTGTGTGTGTGAGGGGTATGTGTGTATAGTTGTGTGTGTGTGTGAGGGGTATGTGTGTATAGTTGTGTGTGTGTGTGAGGGGTATGTGTGTATAGTTGTGTGTGTGTGTGTGAGGGGTGTAGGTGTATAGTGTATGTGTGTGTGTGAGGGGTATGTGTGTATAGTTGTGTGTGTGTGTGAGGGGTATGTGTGGTATAGTGTGTGTGTGTGTGAGGGGTGTAGGTGTATAGTGTATGTGTGTGTGTGAGGGGTATGTGTGTATAGTTGTGTGTGTGTGAGGGGTGTAGGTGTATAGTGTATGTGTGTGTGTGAGGGGTATGTGTGTATAGTTGTGTGTGTGTGTGAGGGGTATGTGTGTATAGTTGTGTGTGTGTGTGAGGGGTATGTGTGTATAGTTGTGTGTGTGTGTGTGAGGGGTATGTGTGTATAGTTGTGTGTGTGTGTGAGGGGTGTAGGTGTATAGTTGTGTGTGTGTGAGGGGTGTAGGTGTATAGTTGTGTGTGTGGGGGGGGGTATGTGTGTATAGTTGTGTGTGTGTGAGAGGGGTGTAGGTGTATAGTGTATGTGTGTGTGTGAGGGGTATGTGTGTATAGTTGTGTGTGTGTGCGTGTATGTGTGTGTGTGTGTGTGTGAGTGGGTGTGATAGAGAGAGAGAGAGGGGTATGTGTGTATGTGGTATTTGTGTGTATATATATAAATACCTGTTTTATATGTGAGCTGTTTGTGTGAGGCCAGTGAGGGACATGTGTGTATAGTATATGTAGGCCTATGTGTGTGGTATATACTGTATATGAGTGTATGTATTACTGTTTCAGTGTTAGGGATATACAGTATGTGTGTGTGTGTGTGTGTATATGTGTTTGGGTGCTGCTAGTGTGAGTGTACTCTCGCTTTTATTATTATTATTGTGTGTGTGTGTGTGTGTGTTTTTGTGTCAGTATTTTAGCGTTTGTATTATGTGTAAGTGTGCCCGTTAAGGTGTACGAGTGTCTATGTGAGCGTGTGTCTATGTGAACGTGTGTGTGTGTCAGTAAGTTAGTGTATGTATTATGTGTGCGTGTGTCCGTTAATGTGTATGTATGTGTTTGTGTGTGTGTGTGTGTGTCAAATCGTGTTCAAAATAGTGTGACGGAATCGATACGGTGTTATGTGCGAGTTTGATTTTTGAATTTACTATATATTCTGATGTTAATAGTGCTCTGTGCGTTGCTGTGTCTGGTTTTGTTAGTGTGTATGTGCGTCAAGCTACCTTAGAGATTCTTTAGTATATAATAAAGAAGTATTTTATAATATCAGATAATTTTGGATCATTACACACGAAGCATTGACATCAAATTTTGTAATATTGAAACGTTTGAATACTTGGACTTGTCTACCATATTTCAAAATCAGAAGATCAATATATAATAATAATTCCCAAATAATTTCATAATTCAGTGCTAAGTTTGTTTACAGTTGCATAGATACAAACTATCGCTAATAGCCAAGATCGTGTTTCATTAAGTTTATAGTGTACAATTGACCAAAGTTCTCTCTCTCTCTCTCTCCCTCCCTCCCTCCCTCCCTCTCTTTCAACTGTAGTGCTGTCTGCTAGATGTCGAGTTAGGCTTACAAATGTAGACTAGTATTGAATGATTCACTCTGAGCAAATTAATGGTGTCTGCGTGGAAAGTATTTTATTGTATCGTACGTAGTTTATAATACAAAATGTAGAGTCGCGCACAAAAGTCATCGATAAATTACAACTTCAATATTTTTCATCTTTTGGTATAAGGAAATATAATATATCAGTTTGAATATAAGGTAAAGGCATTGTTCAAATGTATAAAGAAGTTAATATATTATATATTTTACATAATGTATGTACCGTAATTAATTATTTTTGGTAGATTGATTTGAATAATTTGATACGTGTAGTATACACCAAATAAAACATTACAACAGCACAAAATAAGCCCAGGTACTAGGCTATTTTATACCACAATTGACATATAACATTGTTTATCGTTGAAGTTAATTGCATTTACAAATGAAATTAACAGAAATAGCCAAATTTGTAATTATGGGGATGGGCACAACTTTTGATGGTGTCTGTATTTTGAGCCGTGACAGGACTTTATTTTGGCAACTGTACAGTCGGACAAATAAGTTATGTCGCGGCACCAAGTATATGTCAATCAATAATTGGTATCAGCACTATCTAAACATTAATTTATCGTTTCAAGTGAGATACACAAACATGTTCCTATCTATACACACTCTAATCAACATCTGACATACATTAATACAACACACAGAGAGCAAAACGTAATGACATCGGCGACAAGACTCATTTGGCCAACTGTACCCCAAGTTCCCTATGTGCATGTGTTATCGTATACCACATGGTCCTCACTCAGGGGTTTGTTGTAAGTGCTCTCTCCTCCTCCCTCCCCCCCCCTCCTCTCCCTCTCTCTCTCTCTCTCTCTCTCTCTCTCTCTCTCTCTCTCTCTCTCTCTCTCTCTCTCTCTCTCTCTCTCTCTCACACAAACGTTCCCTTCTCTTTACCACGTCGACCCTATTGTATTATAACCTTCATTCACATATTATTATCTATACCACTCTCCTCTTTTACTCCCCACCATCTCTCTCTCTCTCTCTCTCTCTCCTTCCATTGTTCAGTTCACAATGGCCGCATCAACCAATACCCCGGCTTCACCTTAACACACGTACCCCCTCAATCATACCACACATACCCTCTCAATAATACCAGACATACTCCCTCAATCATACCACATATACCCCCTCAACCATACCACATATACCCCATCAACTATACCACATATACCCCCTCAACCATACCACACAACACATACCCCCTCAACCATACCACACAACACATACCCCCTCAACCATATCATATATACCCCCTCAACCATACCACATATATACCCCCTCAACCATACAACACATACCCCCTTAACCATAACACATATACCCCTCAACCATACAACACATACCCCCTCAACCATACCACATATACCCCTCAACCATACAACACATACCCCCTTAACCATAACACATATACCCCTCAACCATACCATACATACCCCGTCAACAATACCACACATACCCCCTCAACCATACCACATATACCCCCTCAACCATACCACATATACCCCCTCAACCATACCACATATACCCCCTCAACCATACCACATATACCCCCTCAACCATACCACACATACCCCCTCAACCATTCCACACATACCCCCTCAACCATACCACATATACCCCCTCAACCATACCACACATACCCCCTCAACCATACCTCATATACCCCCTCAATCATACCACATATACCCCCTCAACCATACCACATATACCCCCTCAACCATACCACAAATACCCCCTCAACCATACCACATATACCCCCTCAACCATACCACAAATACCCCCTCAACCATACCACATATACCGCTCAACCATACAATACATACCCCCTTAACCATAACACATATACCCCCTCAACCATACCACATATACCCCTCAACCATACAACACATACCCCCTTAACCATAACACATATACCCCCTCAACCATACCACACATACCCCCTCAACCATACCACACATACCCCCTCAACCTTACCACATATACCCCCTCAACCATACCACATATACCCCTCAACCATACCACATATACCCCCTCAACCATACCACATATACCCCCTCAACCATACCACATATACCCCTCAACCATACAACACATACCCCCTTAACCATACCACATATACCCCCTCAACCATACCACACATACCCCCTCAACCATACCACATATACCCCCTCAACCATACCACATATACCCCCTCAACCATACCACACATACTCCCTCAACCATACCACATATACCCCCTCAACCATACCACATATACCCCCTCAACCATACCACACATACCCTCTCAACCATACCACACATACCCTCTCAACCATACCACCACCCCCTCAACCATACAACATATACCCCCTCAACCATACCACACATACCCCCTCAACCATACCACATATACCCCTTCAACCATACCACACATATACCCCCTCAACCATACCACATATACCCCCTCAACCATACTACATATACCCCCTCAACCATACCACATATACCCCCTCAACCCTACCACATATACCCCCTCAACCATACCACATATACCCCTCAACCATACCACATATACCCCTCACCCATACCACATATACCCCTCAACCATACCACATATACCCCTCAACCATACCATATATACCCCTCAACCATACCACATATACCCCCTCAACCATACCACACATACCCCTCAACCATACCACATATACCCCCTCAACCATACCACATATACCCCCTCAACCATACCACATATACCCCTCAACCGTACCATATATACCCCTCAACCATACCACATACCCCCTCAACCATACCACACATACCCTCAACCATACCACATATACCCCCCTCAACCATACCACATATACCCCCTCAACCATACCACATATACCCCTCAACCATACCACATATACCCCCTCAACCATATACCCCCTCAACCATACCACACATACCCCCTCAACCATACCCCATATATACCTCTCAACCATACCACATATACCCTCCTCAGCCATACCACATATACCCCCTTAACCATACCACATATACCCCCTCAACCATACCACATATACTCCCTCAACCATACCACATATACCCCCTCAACCATACCCCATATACCCCCTCAACCATAACACATGTACCTTCCTCAACCCTACCACATATACCCCTCAACCATACCACATATACCCCCTCAACCATACCACACATACCCTCTCAACCATACCACACATACCCTCTCAACCATACCATATATACCCTCCCCAACCATACCACATATACCCCCTTAACCATACCACACATACCGGTACTCTCTCAATCATACCACATATACCCTCCTCAACCATACCAAATATACCCCCTTATCCATACCACATATACCCCCTCAACCATACCACATATACTCCCTCAACCATACCACATATACCCCCTCAACCATACCCCATATACCCCCTCAACCATAACACATGTACCTTCCTCAACCATACCACATATACCCCCTCAACCATAACACATATACCCCCTCAACCATACCACATATACCCCCTCAACCTTACCACATATACCCCCTCAACCATACCACATATACCCCCTCAACCATAACACATATACCCCAACAACCATACCACATCAATTATATCAAATATCTCCATCCACATCAAACATGCCACATACCCACATCAACCATGCCACATACCCACATTAACTCTACCATATAGGCGGCTAGGCCTACTCACTTCAAGCACACCACATACCACATCGACCTCACAACATATACCACATATTCCATCACAAAATCAATACAATACACACTTTGATAATTTATTATATTGTTGTAACCATAATATTTACACCTTATTATTCCGTAATACGCGTCATACTATATTTGCAATTAGCACTCAAAATAATTTAATAATTACCGGTATGTGTCGAGTCGTGAACAAATATTTGTTTTCTAAGATTATCACCATAGTTAGCGAAACTGAACAGCTTTAATAACAAGCCCGCACTTCTTATTATTCATCGAATTGCATACAAAATGTCAATATTGTCCAAGATTGCACATAATAAATATTTATCATAATTAGAACAAGGGTATAAGGCCAATACATTGTACAATAATTAACATAGCGTACCATGCATGTGCTGTATAATCATATTGCTGCACGTTGAACAATGCAACATAGGGCCTAATAAAATAATTATCAGTGCACAACTAAGCATGTTTTACCACAATATTCACTGTCAGTATAGCCTAATAGCCACATAGTTTCCGGTGTCTAATATAAGGACTTTCATGCACACGTAACTATGACACTCACTGTGAACTTAAAAATAGTGACTAGATTGGAGTTGGTGTAGAGAGGGAGAAGCGCGTACTGTGCCCTGCGTCGCTTCTGTAGTAATGTGCCAGTGTGCCCCCCCCTACCCGCCGTCCCGGGTTGTTCGTGACCCCCTCAAAGTTTCCTCCCCCCTCTCTCTCTCTCTCTCCTCCCCTGCTGAATACTCCCTCCCTCACACCCCTCCCCCTTTAGCCCCCATTAATACATCCTGCTCCTCTTATATCCTCCCGCTATAGCTCCCCATTTCGCCACCTTCCCCGTTTAGTTTCATCCTTCTGCTCTCTTCCCTTTCATTCCCTAGTCCTCCAGTTCCTCTTTACCCTGATTTATTTTAATTGTGCTTGTACTTAACCCTTCTCTATCCTCGTTTTCCTCTCTCCCGCCGCCCACTCTTCCTCCACCCTCCCGCCCATATGGTCCCATGGAGTTGCCGTGTAGATTATACATCCTCCCTCTAAATAAAACAAAAACAAGATCGCTTTATTGATTCAGATACAGGGTGGAAACACTAATCACGCTCGTGCCATCCCTTTATATCTAAAAGGTGTCAATTCCACATAATAATAACATGGACATAGGAGTACAAAGGTAGGAATATGGTAGGTTTAGGGAAGTGCTAGGTGAGGTGAGGTAGCCGTTGTGCTCAGCTGCCCACCACCACCCACCCTCCCTCCCTCCCTCCTGACAGCTGTCCCTTCTCACTTCCCTCCCAGCAGCTGCCCCTCCCACGGCCTCTGATGCAGCTTGCTCAACCCTCTGTACCTAGTTTGGGGTCAATAGACTGGAGCGTGTCGGGTAATTTGGCTTTTGGTAAACTGTACCATGTAATTTTCTATATTTTAAACATAATAGGTTAAGACAATGAAAATACATGTAGGCTGCATCCGTGAACGGGAAAATCTGGAAAATATTCCAAAGCTAGGCATATAGTTATGATACACTGACGAACTATTTTGAAGAGCATTTTTTTTTTTCTATTCTATGAGTGAGGGAGACAAAAGGCAGAACTGCCTGTAGCGAGTGCCTCCCTCAGAGTTGAAAGAGTGACAGGGCCAAACTCAAGGGACGTTTGAGCCAAAATGCCTGGACACACGGAGTTTGAAGCAATTTAAGTCATAGGAAGAGGGAAAGACTGATTCTGGGAGAGTTCAAGAGCTCAGCAGTTGAATAGAAGAAAGACTGAGAATAGCATTTCAGTCTTGGGTTGGAGAGTTGCACAGAGTAGGGATGGGATTGTGTTGCAAGACGGGTACTACGTACCCTACGTAGAGGAGGTGGTATACACTGGGAAAGCTCTGAGGAACACTGATTATTGTAGTAGCGACAGAATTGCGAGACAGATGCAACATTGCGGCGAAGAGAGAGAGATTGCAGAGAGTTGGTGAGAGGATGGGAGTTAATGATACAAAAGGCTTTCCTTTCTACTTTGTCTAGGAGTGCGGTGTGAGAGGATCCTCCCCACACATGTGAACAATACTCAATACAAGGACGCACTGTGCCCCTGTACAGAGCCAGAAGCTGCGCAGGGGTAAAGAACTCCTTGAGGCGGTTGAGCACACCCAGCTGCTGGGAGGCTGCCTTAGCAAGACTGGTAATATGGTCCTTCCATGTGAAAGCAGAAGAAAAGGAGACACCGAGAATATTAAGAGAAGATGAAGGATTGATTTTTGTATTGTTGAAGTGTAATGGATAGTTCTCTGGAAGTTCCGAACGGGTAGTAAGATGAAGAAATTGGGTTTTGGAAGCATTAAAGGTAACACGGTTTTCTCTGCCCCAATTGGAAATAGTAGTTAGATCAGAAGATAAGTGTTGCAAGGCTTCATTACGTTTGTCTTTGAGGGATTTCTGGCTGGGGCGTTCAGGAAAACTAATTGAGTAGTGTAAGGTAGAGTTGTCTGCATATGAATGGATGGGACTGGAGGTACAGTTGAGAAGATCATTTATGAAAATTAGAAAGAGAATGGGAGCTAGGACAGAGCCTTGAGGAACACCGGAGTTGATAGGATGAGGAAATGAGCGATGGCTGTCCACAACCGCAGCTATGGAACGGCCGGAAAGGAAATTAGAGATAAAGGCACAGATGGAGGGACAGAAACCGAAGGAGGGCAGTTTGGAAATTAAAGATTTGTGCCAGACTCTATCGAAGGCCTTCGATATGTCTAGTGCAACCATTACTGCTAATGTGCACATAGATGCACAACTAATGTCAAATTTAACAAAGTAAGTCAAGTGGGGAGATGTTGACTGTCTGAGAAGTTTGTTTAATGACTATTATGGGTAGCGAACACTGGTGTCAATTTATGATGCGCTTGCCAGTTCTGAAACTAGTTTATAATTGAATAATCTAATATCCAGTAAAGTGGCTAATGACGATTATTTTATAAGTTCATCTCGAATTTTTATACATATTATCATTCTGTGAAGTCACAGAGTGTGAGGTGAAGTTGAACGGTCAGACTATGGAGATTGTCAGCTCTTTTAAGTATCTGGGCAGTGTGTTGAGTAAAGATGGGACTATGGATGAAGAAGTGTGGGAGAGGGTGCAACAGGGGAAGAGGGTTGTAGGAACGTTGAAAACAGTAACAAGAAATAGAGTGGTCAGTATGGAAGTGAAGAAGTCCTTGCATGGCAGTGTGGTAATCCCGACACTAACTTACGGAAGCGAAGCATGGACGTTCGGGAAGAGACTCAGACCAAGAGTGAGAGCGGTGGAAATGAGTTACTTGAGAAGTGCGTGCGGAGTTACATGGAGGGATAGACAGACGAATGAGGAATTAAGAAGGAGGTGTGGTGTGGAGGTAGATGTGCTGGAAAGTGTGAAAAGGAATAACTTGAGATGGTTCGGCCAGTGGAACGTATGGAAAGCGAGAGATTGACTAAGAGGGTGTACGAGAGCGAGGTGGAAGGACAGAGACGGAAAGGTGCACCGAGAGAGAGGTGGAAGGATGGAGTAAGGAAGTATATGAATGAAGGCGGTGCTGGTTGGGAGGAGGGGCGTCGACTGACTGGGGACAGAGGTGCATGGGGGCGGTTCGTTCGTGGCCACCCCTTCGGGGATCACGGCGTCAGGCAATAGATAGATAGATAGATTATAATTTTTAGGACATGATACCTATCTATTGAAATATTAATAGGACTACTTTTAGGGCGATTACCAATTGTTTGTGTAAGCCTAATATAATTGTTTTTATTTATCATAAATACTTTGTATATTGGACAATGTATATTTGACAATGTACCTGGGATATCGACAATTGGATGGGGATAAACGTCTTAAAACAGTTGGCTGAATGTGGCCGAATGGATACAAGCCAGGGAAAGAGAGAAAAGGAGAGAAAGATAAAAAAAAAAACGGTGACCCCCCTTAAGGTCTACATTATTTTCCTTTGATTCCCATGAACATTTTCTGAAGATCCCTTAAAGACAAGGTGTGAACAGCTTGGGTGAGATTGTGTCTCCCTGCCTCACTCCTTTCTCAATCTTTATCTTATTTGTGGCTCAGTGTAATTGGACTACAGCAGTGCCTTTTGCATATACTGTATATTCTCTAAGAGTTATACTTAAGTTTCAATGGAGCATCTTGGTTGAGCCCGAGAACTTTTCATCTACTACTTTACTTCGCATTTCTCCACTTTATCTTCCTCTCTCCAAACTCTTCTACATTCCAACTTTACTCTAGCCATCATTCATTCATTCACTTAAGTTTCAATTCTTCTTTGTTCATGTAGTGCGTTTGCTATATGTGTTATCTCTACCGAATAGAATGCCTTTTCATAGTCTATTAGTCTATTAGCTGGTATATATACAGTATATATATATATATATATATATATATATATATATATATATATATATATATATATATAATTATGTATATTTTGTGCCTGTGTGTATAAGGATATATATTTATTTGTATGTGTGTATTGGAAAGAAGTGTGCTGTGCTTGTTTAGTGTAGTGAAGTGAATAGAAGGAGGTGGTATTTGTGAGAGGTAGCTGGATTACTATCTGCGTAGGTGAGACACAAACAGAAAAAGAGAGGGAAGCCAGACAAATGAAACAGGAGTTTCAGCAACTCTTATCACATGCCCATGAGGCCTCCCCTGGGTATTGCGTTGCTAGATTGGTGTCTATAATCCCCCCAATCTCTATATATATATATATATATATTATATATATATATATATATATATATATATATATATATATATATATATACTGTATATTGGAATAAATTGACTATATACCAGAGAATCCTCCAATTCTTTAATATCGCATGCATTAAATGAGTGGTGTCTATATATAGTTAGCCTCACGTGACTTAGTTGACATCAAGGCACCAGTTGTTGAGTCATAATTATATGTCATAATACACAGAGGCACCAGTGAGTGATCTAAGTAACCCTGTCATTACACCCCCACTCACTACACAACACGTTCACAGTGGCTGGTCCTGCTCATTTGGGTCTCATTTGGGTGAGTACGTTAGTTGGTTTGTTATCAGCTCACGGTTAAAGGGGAATGGGCGTATATACAGTATATGCTCATTTATGCATAATTTTATTATTATTTTAGTTTTCTCCCTAGACCTCTATCAAGCTTAAACAATTAAAAACCCAAGACCCTCCTTCAAGATAATGTGTACAATTTGTGATAGAAACATTTCCCGGCCAAAGGCCAGTCCTCTTAAAATATAGGCTTGCGATCGCTCGCCAGGTAAAAATTGACACCCAAATGACACAACAAATCTTATATTGACAAAGAAATCGAACGAAAGGTCATAAAATCGCCAAATTAAAGGGCCGAACGTTTAAAAATCCGAATACTAATGAGGCTAAACATGAGGAACAAGGGAGACCAGAAAAAAGACCCAGCTCCCCTTAACACCTGTACCGGAAACGTCTTTTTATTTTCATGCTAGCTATATTTAGACGATTTTGTGCAGTTTAAGAAGCATCTGTGGTAGTAGGAAGGGTTAAGTCAGATAGTTCGGAGCCTGTCAATTGACCCCTTGCGAGTTTTGGTCTATATGGAAGTTGGAGCTGTGGTCATCAATATTTAGCAGAATTATCAGCTCAAATATAGTCATAATACATATATAAATATATAACACCAAATTGATCATACATTTTATCCATCCATCAAAATGATCCATAATATTAGAAATCTTCCGTAAAAAGAAAGGTTGAAGAAATTAGGCTTACATTCGTTAGAGTGACGCAGAGTTAGAGGGGATATGATAGAGGTGTTCAAGTGGGTTAATGGGATTAACAAAGGGGACATGACAAATGTACTAAAGCTCAGTGATAGCGAAAAAACTCGTACCAATGGTTTCAAATTAGATCAATTTCGTTTCAGAAAAGATATAGGCAAATATTGGTTTGGTAACAGAGTTGTAGATGGGTGGAATGGACTACCAAGTGCTATAGTGGGATTAAAAACGGTAGGGAGCTTTAAGATAAAATTGGATAAGCATATGGACGAGAAGGGTTGGGTGTGAAGGGGGATCAGCCGGGTTGGGCCAATCAGCGCTCTGCAGACCCCCGTAATCCTGCGTTCATCTCTAACCGTTTTGGTAAGATGATCCTCAGGGTATTAGAGTGTTGAGCCTATAATTGGACTTTGTAATTGGGGTTGTGTGTGACAGGGATCTGCCTTGCTTAGGCCAATCGGCTTTCTGCAGACTCCCATTTTCTTATGTTCTTATGTTCTTAATACCCCTCATTATTATTGCATTTCTCTTTAATATCGATATTCACGGCCCCAACTTCCTTATAGCCTGAAACTCGCAAGTGGGCAATTGCTGGAGGCCCTTTTTAAACTGATATATATATATATATAGTATATATATATACTGTATATATATATATATATATATATATATATATATATATATATATATATATATATATATATATATATACTGTGTATATATATATATATATATTTTTTTTGGACAACAAGCTAAATTTGTACATTTTTCGATAGAAAATTTCTCCGGCAAAGCTCCATACAATGCTGGCTCGCGATAGTAAGTAATCGACACCTGGATGGGGATAAACGTCTTAAAACAGTTGGCTGAATGGGGCTGAATGGTTACAAGCCAGGGAAAGATAAAAAGATAAACAAAAAAACAGTGACCCCCCTTAACCCTTTCTATATACGAGTGTGCTTTTCCTCTTTCTAGTCTGTCTGTCAGTAGACGATTACATTTGGCTTTGAAGGGCCTGCAGAAATTAAAGGATTAAGGGGGGTCACCTGTTTTTTTTTCTCTCCGTTTCTCTCTTTCTCTGGTTTGTATCCATTCGGCCCTATTCAGCCTACTAATTTAAGACGTTTACTCCCATCCAGGTGTCAATATTTTCCTGGCGAGCTGTAGCGAGCCAGCATATATATATTTTCTTTTTGACAACAAGCTATATTTGTACATTTTTCGATAGAAAAAATTCTCCGGCAAAGCCGGATTTCTCCATACAATGCTGGCTCGCTCCCGCTCGCCAGGAAGAAATCGACACCTGGATGGGGATAAACGTCTTAAAACAGTTGGCTGAATGGGGCCGAATGGATACAAGCCAGGGACAGAGATAAAAGGAGAGAAAGATAAAAAAACAAACAGTGACCCCCCTTAATGGAGATGGCTTAACCCTTTGATTGCTGGAGACCCTTCCTAAACTTCACTAAATCGTCTAAAAATAAACAAACTATTATAAAGAAACGCGTTAAAATTAGTAGATTAGTAATGTATATACAGTATAAAATATACATATTACAAATTACAATTAACATTACAACTTAAGGCCAATCAAAAATTAAATCCATAATAATATTTATTATCAACATTAAAACTTAATGCCATTCAAAATGGCTTCGTCAATACCCACGTTATTGTCTTCAAGCCCGTAAGTAGGGTCAAAGTAGGTTCTGCGGGAGTTGGAGGGAGCTGGGCACTGTAATAACTCGGCCAAGAACGGATCCATTTCTTCTGCGCCAGGTTGAGGCTCTTGTTGAACTGATGGGCCGAATTCTTCACGAAGGAGCTCCATGAACGGATCCATATCTTCTGCGAGAGGTTGAGGCTCTTGTTGAACTGATGGGGCGAATTCTTCATTAGGGAGCTCTTCCGGGACGAATTCGTTATCGGGGAACTCTTCCAGGACGAAATCTTCATCAGAGAGCTCTTCCAGACTGATATCCATGTTGGTTGCGGGAGCTGGAGGCTTTCTATGTTCTAATGGGATGAACTGGTCTTCACCCTCTTTAAGCCATAACTTAATCTTGGTTGGAGTAACACGACTATGTTTTATACCAACATAGTATTCATTAATACCATGACTTTTTAGTTCGATACCAATCTTTTTCATGTATGACTTAATTTTTTCTATTGATTCAGCCTGCATATTACAAACCCGAGAATATTGGCTATAAAAACGATCAAATGATACCCTATTTTTATTATTGCATGTTCTGCTATACATCTTATCAAAGAAATGTTTAAATCTTGAAAGACCACCCCAGTTTTTGTACTTGCTGTTTTCAACATTATATTTTGCATTCTTGTCGTGTTTTGTATATTTACGCCGCCGAGTCCGTGGGGCTTCTTCGTTTTGGGGGATGGCCGGTGGAGAAGCCTTTCCCTCAACTCTCTCCCATATACCAACATAAGCGTATTGTTGTTCCTTCCCATTGTAGCCACCGATTCTTGCTGAGGCTTTCACCCCCTGTTTACCGAGGACCATCCCAATAGTGATCTTGCTAGCATTGATCTCATTATTCGCTATACAATATTCTTGATAATCACTGAATAACTTTTCACGCATTACTGTGTGACCCTTATAATGTGTAAATACATATTTTTGGGATAGAAATGCGTTAAGCCGACCTACTCCCCCTTTCTTCATCGCCGCTTTATCCATGAAATAGGAAAAATCCCGGAATTACAAACAAACTTAGGATTATTCCTTGACTATTCTGTATAGCCTATTTAGTATCCAAGTATGACTATCTTAGATAAAATAGTATTTCTAGTAGTTATGACAAGTACGCGTAACACTATAAAGCACAAAAATGCTTCTTACTCACGTACTTACAGCAGAATTAAATATGTTATACAGAGAACGTTCAAAATGCAACCGTAACTGTGAGCGTCTTGGTGCGAAGTGAAGAATCACTAGCCTATAACAAACCCGTGCACACCAATCTTATCTTAATGTAAATTACCCCTCAAAAGGCATCACCAGGCAGAATTGAAATAAGAAAAATAGATTGATAAGTAATTTAATTCACATTTAAACTGTAATTAGTTATATATATGAAAAAAAAAATAAAGAAGTTCGAATGCGTCTATCAAAATAGCTTAGTTACCCATTTACATAATTTTCTTTAAAAGTTTTTATAAAAGAAAATGTAACATTAAGCACTAACTTAATTAGTTTTAAACGACACAGGCAATTAATATTCTCCACAATTATATACATACGTTCAAACAAATACATACACACTTATTCACATTTACACATCCTTTTAGCTACATCGTTCCCCAGAGTGTTAGGGCTTGTTATGAAGGGGGATTAACTTAAATGAGAATTATTAATAATTTTTATTTATTTGTTTATTATTTCATTGTATACACTTTGTTTAGTCACATATACACACCTTTCAACTACAACTATAAGTCCTAGGGAATTCTACTTGGTGCGATTCGATTTTTCTCGACGAGCAGCTTCTACACATGGTCGTAATTGCATTTTTGACCAGCCATTCGCCCAGAATCAAAATATTTGTTTCCAAAATCCCTGCGTTTAAGCCCAGGAAAATGTTTGCACTTGGCTGGCGACTTTCGAATTTCGAATTGTCATGGGTATATATGGATTTGTCTCGTCGTTGCGATTCCAACGGTATATAAATGTTTGGATTTAGACCATTTTGTAGGCCCAATAGGCATAATTTTGATTTTGATTTAGAACATTTCTAAATCACCCATAGACGAGTTATCTATGTATGGATTTTGTTCAAATATTTACCATAAGCTCACTTTGACACGCTGAATCGAATGGCGCAAACAGAATTGAAATCGGACAATTAGTTTAGGATTTCGTATTTGACTAGGCCTCCCAGAAGGGCCCAAATGACCATTTTTGGACTTTAAAAGTCCTCTGTAGGCCAAACTATAAGTCCTAGGGAATACTACTTGGTGCCATTCAATTTTTCTCGACGAGCAGCTTCTATACATGGTCGTAGATTGCATTTTTGACCAGCCATTCGCCCAGAATCAAACTATTTGTGCCCAGGAAAAGTTTTGCACTTGGCTGGCGACTTTCGAATTTCGAGTGTTCATGGGTATATATGGATTCGTCTCGTCGTTGCGATTCCAACGGTATATAAATGTTTGGATTTAGACCATTTTGTAGGCCCAATAGGCCTAATTTTGATTTAGATTTAGAACATTTCTAAATCACCCATAGACGAGTGATCTACGCAGGGATTTTGGAATCGCAAAATTTTCCTGGGCTTAAACGCAGGGATTTTGGATTTTTTTTTTTTGATTCTGGGCGAATGGCTGGTCAAAAATGCAATCTACGACCATGTATAGAAGTTGCTCGTCGAGAAAAATCGAATGGCACCAAGTAGAATTCCCTAGGACTTATAGTTTGGCCTACAGAGGACTTTTAAAGTCCAAAAACTGGTCATTTGGGCCCTTCTGGGAGGCCTAGTCGCTTGGCTCGCTTGGTGTAGTGACTAGCGTCTCGGACTTCCACCCAGAAGGCCCGGGTTCGCGCCCACGCTCGGCGCATTAAAGATTTTTCACAAGCACGGAGTCGTTACCATCCCTCATGAGCAAAGGGATGGGGTAGTAGTACAGGACCCCAATGGAAATACGCCTAATCGGCCTTATTGAGCTATCCTTAGCTAGCTTAGCATGCGCTAGCTTTAAGAACTATTATTATTATTATTATAAATATAGTCAAATACGAAATCCTAAACTAATTGTCCGATTTCAATTCTGTTTGCGCCATTCGATTCAGCGTGTCAAAGTGAGCTTATGGTTAAAATTTGAACAAAATCCATACATAGATAACTCGTCTATGTGTGATTTAGAAATGTTCTAAATCAAAATCAAAATTAGGCCTATTGGGCCTACAAAATGGTCTAAATCCAAACATTTATATACCGTTGGAATCGCAACGACGAGACAAATCCATATATACCCATGAAAACTCGAAATTCGAAAGTCGCCAGCCAAGTGCAAAATTTTTCCTGGGCTTTTAAACGCAGGGATTTTGGAAACAAATATTTTGATTCTGGGCGAATGGCTGGTCAAAAATGCAATCTACGACCAGGCTTATGGTTAAAATTTGAACAAAATCCATACATAGATAACTCGTCTATGTGTGATTTAGAAATGTTCTAAATCAAAATCAAAATTAGGCCTATTGGGCCTACAAAATGGTCTAAATCCAAACATTTATATACCGTTGGAATCGCAACGACGGGACGAACCCATATATACCCATGACAAATCTTAATTCGAAAGTCGCCAGCCAAGTGCAAAAAATTTCCTGGGCTTAATTAAAACGCAGGGATTTTGGAAACAAATATTTTGATTCTGGGCGAATGGCTGGTCAAAAATGCAATCTACGACCATGTATAGAAGCTGCTCGTCGAGAAAAATCGAATGGCACCAAGTAGAATTCCCTAGGACTTATAGTTTGGCCTACAGAGGACTTTTAGTCCAAAAACTGGTCATATGGGCCCTTCTGGGAGGCCTAGTCAAATACGAAATCCTAAACTAATTGTCCGATTTCAATTCTGTTTGCGCCATTCGATTCAGCGTGTCAAAGTGAGCTTATGGTTAAAATTTGAACAAAATCCATACATAGATAACTCGTCTATGTGTGATTTAGAAATGTTCTAAATCAAAATCAAAATTAGGCCTATTGGGCCTACAAAATGGTCTAAATCCAAACATTTATATACCGTTGGAATCGCAACGACGAGACAAATCCATATATACCCATGACAACTCTTAATTCGAAAGTCGCCAGCCAAGTGCAAAACATTTCCTGGGTACGCAGGGATTTTGGAAACAAATATTTTGATTCTGGGTAAATGGCTGGTCAAAAATGCAATCTACGACCATGTATAGAAGCTGCTCGTCGAGAAAAATCGAATGGCACCAAGTAGAATTCCCTAGGACTTATTGTAATGCCCTCGAAAATGTCCCGCACCCACAATAATACTAACCCGAGTTGACGTCAGGTATAGCGTAAAATAGTCAGAGATGGTAAGTCCAATAAACTCATCACGTGATAACACCACGAGACTATCACCTGGTTCTTAAAAATCGGACTAAGGTTGCTATACTTTTAGTACGTCCGTGGTAGTACAGTGGGTTAGCGCGCGGGCCTGGTGGTGATGGTTGGGTCACTAACCAGGGTTCGAACCCCACCCAAGGCATCTCAAAACCTGTGGGTTTTTAGGGGGGTTAAATTCCCTTCAGAGGTTCGTACCCCGCGCCAGGTACCAGGAAAAGTTGATCCTAAAGGTAGCCTGGGGATATTTCAGGAGACCATGAAATTCCCTTCACACCCAGCATTTCACTTATAGTTTGGCCTATAGAGGACTTTTAAAGTCCAAAAACTGGTCATTTGGGCCCTTCTGGGAGGCCTAGTCAAATACGAAATCCTAAACTAATTGTCCGATTTCAATTATGTTTGCGCCATTCGATTCAGCGTGTCAAAGTGAGCTTATGGTTAAAATTTGAACACAATCCATACATAGATAACTCGTCTATGTGATTTAGAAATGTTCTAAATCAAAATCAAAATTAGGCCTATTGGGCCTACAAAATGGTCTAAATCCAAACATTTATATACCGTTGGAATCGCAACGACGAGACAAATCCATATATACCCATGACAACTCTTAATTCGAAAGTCGCCAGCCAAGTGCAAAAAATTTCCTGGGCACACAGGGATTTTGGAAACAAATATTTTGATTCTGGGCGAATGGCTGGTCAAAAATGCAATCTACGACCATATATAGAAGCTGCTCGTCGAGAAAAATCGAATGGCACCAAGTAGAATTCCCTAGGACTTATAGTTTGGCCTACAGAGGACTTTTAAAGTGACTTTTTAAATGACCAGTTTTTGGACTTTAAAAGTCCTCTGTAGGCCAAACTATACGTCCTAGGGAATTCTACTTGGTGCCATTCGATTTTTCTCGACGAGCAGCTTCTACACATGGTCGTAGATTGCATTTTTGACCAGCCATTCGCCCAGAATCAAAATATTTGTTTCCAAAAATTAAGCCCAGGAAAATGTTCGCACTTGGCTGGCGACTTTCGAATTTCGAGTTTTCATGGGTATATATGGATTCGTCTCGTCGTTGCGATTCCAACGGTATATAAATGTTTGGATTTAGACCATTTTGTAGGCCCAATAGGCCTAATTTTTATTTTTATTTTGAAAACTTCTAAATCACCCATATACGGGGTTATTTATATATGGATTTTGCTCAAATTTATACAAGTACACTTTCACCCGCTGAATCCAATGGCACAAACAGAATTCAAATCGGACCAGTACTTTAGGATTTTGTTTTGATTTGACCTCCATAAATGCCCGAAATGAGCACTTTTTCAACTTTAAGACTCTTCTGTAGCCCAAACTAAGAGTCCAAATTAATTCTACTTGGTGCCATTCAATTTCTCTCGCTCAACAGCTTTCATACATGGCCGTAGATTCCATTTTCGACCAGCCATTCGCCCAGAATCAAACAATATCTTTTGAAAACACTTGGGTCCATAGTCTCTTCATTGCTCCCTACCAAGGTTTCACTTGACCCCTGGTGGGCGCTTCTGAACTAGCACCAGAGCTACGATTGTCGACATCAACAATACTCAACACCTAGGATATGCACAGTTTAGCTTGATTTCTTGTTTTAATTATACAGTATACAGTATATAACTACATTAAGTGCTTGTATAGCATAGTAGGCCTAGTCATGGGAAATTTTATATGAAGCTGATAATGACTACAAACATAATTAGAAGCTGATTAAATATCATAATAAAAAGGCGTGGAAATATCTGCTGATTTGTATTACAAATTAATGTTATTTTTTATTATGGGTGACTTTAAATATAAAAAAAACAGTATGCAAAGAGTATAATGTCTCAATTACAAACATTTCGACAAACCGCTTAGAAAAAGGAATTGTTGAAGGAGAAGGAGACTGGAGCGCTCTCCACAAAGTCGTTTCTATAAAAGACCATCCCGTTTATGGCAGATTGATTTTCCTTTTAGAGACAGATTCGTTAGCCCATATCAGTAAAGAACGGAGATATCTTCAGTCTAGACTCCGGGCCTTCCTGTCTGACCTAGGTATGCAGGAGGAGAATAGGCACCAAAGTTGTGTGTTACCGACCAAGGAAAAGAATTTCAACTCAAAAGAGGTCAACTCACGGAAGAGACGCCGCTACTTGAGATCTAGAAAATATTTAAGTAAAAGGAACAGTCAGAGCAAGCTATGGGTATGGCAGAGAATGCTCAACTCTCACTCTGATAGACCAGCCCATAACCACATGACTAGAACCCAATCCTCTCAGCATCAGCTAGAAAAGGCCCTAGAAAGCCGCCTTAGGCGGGGGGATAGCTCCCCTATTTCAACCCCTTTCGGGGTAGACCAAGTGTACGTGACTACACCCATCCCAACCGATAGACGATGGCTATCCTCGCTCTGATCGTAAGTAAGAAGAGTACTAATTGGTATATTCTGTATCTTGACTTTTGAGAGATAATGGCAGACAGGATTTAGTGTTTTAAATGGGTGTGAATTTGTGTTTGTTCGTTGTTTTATGTTGTATTTTGTTTTTTCCCTGTTCTTGTTCTGTCTTGAGTCCCCCCCCCCAAAAAAAAAAGAAAAGAAAAAAACAATAACAAAAAAAAAAAAAAGGAAAAAGAGGGAAAAAGAAAAGAAATAGGAACAGCGGGGATTGGGCCTGAGTAAATAAATAGTTAGAAAGATTCACAATAATTGTATGTAAAATCCCCACAAACTCACATGTTTATTCGGCTCATAAATCGTGGGATTTACCATGCAGTTTAAATTGACTTAATATTGTTTACTGGACATCTTAAAAGTGATAGATTTTTTAAAAGTAATTTTTGGTATTCAGGATTTATTGATTTAACTGTTAAAAGATACTTATAACTGAAGAATAATTAGTGATGGTAAACCCCATTAAATAATGAGTTATCGGTAATATAGAAAGTATAAACAATGTAAGGGTTTATCCTACGCTACCCCTGCAAGACTGTAAGAGCTCCTTACTAAACTGTGGACTTCTTACCGTCCTTCACGCTCCCAACCATCGGGTGCGCCAGCCACAACTCACCCACGGTACTGTACTTAGTTCACTTACAATCCAAAATAACTGCCTCAGGCGGAAACTCCGAGCAAACCTTGGTAAAGAGAATTCCTGAGCTGTCCTAACAATATCTTTAAATGTATGAACAGGTCTCCCTCACTATCCGATGCCCTGATTTACAATTTTATTATAGGTCTTTAGGTGTTTGGGTTTGAGTTTTGGCTGGTCCCAGAATGCATCCCCATTTACCCCATTAATTTTAGGGTTTTCTATATGATTATTCTATTTACGATTGGGTTTTCAGGAACGTAACCCAATCGTATATCGAAGGAGACCTGTATGTATATATATACCCCATTGCTTGGGGTGGCCAACTCGAGACAGAGTCCGAACAGAAACAACATTCAAGTGTTCTAATTATCAGGGTCCGGGACCACTTTCGTGTTCCCTCACCTCTTTCTCTGTCTCGATGAGTAGGATAATTTTACAAGGGGAGGAGGATTCCTTGCCACCTGATTATCTTTAAATAATCTCACACAAAGGACCTTGGAATATATTTCAAATTAAATATTGTCCTTTGAACTTAATTTGAGGCTTGGGATGTAGCAGCTATCCAAATACTTAGGCAATATATTATGAACTCTGCCCCTTCTCTCATTATCATACATAAAATATTATTTTTTCTTTCTGGGGCAATGTCAAGTTGCTGTTCCATCACCTTATGACACCAGCCATCAGGCCTGATCATCTAAAAATTATTTGATCATTCCTAAAGCAGCAATATTTGTACATAAAATAAAAAAGATACCCTGCATACATAAGAATGAACAGAACTATTTAGATAGACAAAGAAAAGGTTTCAATAGTAATAACATGACAGGACACAACATGGTATTTAGAGAAAAGCAAATTAAGAAAATTTAAACAGAAGTAACAATCATAATACTGTAGGCTATGTATACATTAAAATTAAAATTAAAATTAAAATTAAAATAGGAATGACCAATAATGTACTAATTGTGTCTACAGTCCACTCAACATTCAGGATTTGCTAGAATGGCAAGTACATGTGATCCCTTAACCAGTCGTAAAAAGATTCTTACCTTTCCTTTATTTTGGGACATTTTGGGAGTCGGGGATAAATATTAATTGATTGAATATAATAGAATTGGTTACTCATGACTCGCACAAAAAATATCAATAGTCAACACCTCAGTTTCCTGAAATAAAGGAAAGTGTGATAATATAATGAAACAACACGAGTGCAAGGAAGACTCAGGATCCCTGTTGCCGCTGTTGTCGTCGCTGCTGCCGGTAAGCATTAAGAACGACCTTGATGACGGACTTGCTCAGCACCCGACGGAACAGCTTCATGTAGTAGCGCGCCCGAGGGTCCTGACGTAACTCACTCAGAGAAAATATTCCTCCACCGCTCTGTTACAAGGGAAAGACAAACATGGAGGCAGTCATTAGTGAAGAAAATAGAGAACAATTTGAATGAAACATAATTAAATCATATACAAAATTCTACCACTACTCTATTAAAACAGAAAGATAAAAATGAAAGGAGTCAGCAGTGACGTAAATGGGAGACCGACTTAGTGGTGACAACAGAACCATACATGTGAGAATGTCAAAACGTCCATGTTACCTGTATATCCCAAGATATTTTAATACAATGCAAATAGGGTACGGTATCATAAAAGCTATATAGCCTAACTCTATTTACAACCTGTATAAATGTAACTAGCTAAATATTTCTGATTCCTACATATACGGCAACTTGGTTATTACCTTCATAGCCAACTGTGCGATGTTTGAGGAGGGTCGCTTAACTCCCCAGGAATCCGAGGAGTGAGGCCGATCCAGCTTGAGATTGTATACATTCCAACGATCCATTCCTGAGTAAACACAAAGGCATAATTTTCACACCAAAAATATAAAAGGTAAAATTCATTATAATAACATAACTGTATTTTGTATACAGTATATTCTAAATAATATATTTCATAGATGAATATATATGATCCTAACAATAATATTACTAGCTAGTTTTTCTGGTTATGGTCAAGTTACGGCAATAAGTAAGTACAGTATGGGTAATAAGTAGTGGTATCTCAACTTATGACTCTCACTAAGTAGAAACATAAAATCGCTCAGAGTATCTGGGTATATGTTGAGCTCTTTGAAGAATTTCCTGCTCAGTAGGTGTCTCACTAAAGTGTCTAGATGTTATTTAGAAATTAGAGACGCCATATAATTATTTACGTAACATGCCTTTGTTAACCTTAAAGATTCCATCAAATGTATCCTTTGCATCTTGTATGGCAAATATAAAAGGTATTATTCATTGATATTTTATGACACTAATGGGGGTAGATTGAATGTGATGGGGAGTGTAATATTGTAGTAAATATGGATGTCTCCGTCGTCGACATATGCCCGGGGTGAAACACAACACTCCATACTATTAAACACATCATAGAAGACTGCATTCTACACAATCACGCCCACAACATAATCTGCACTCCTTGAGAGCCCTGTGGCAAAGCCCGATCCTTAGGGACTCCGGGCTGTTCGGCGAGGCAGCCTAGGGAGCGACAACAACAACATTTGTACTGTTACCAATAGTGTTCCTGACAGCTTGAGGGCGGCTGGGGTTGAACATCAAGGTTTCCGGGGTGAGGGTGAACAAGGACAGACGCCTTCTCAACATTTCGTCTGGCAAGGCCTCTGTGAACTGAAAAGAACAATTTATACAAGGAGAAATATTATAGGAGCTCAAAATTCATGTTTTGTAATTTCTTTAGGTATTATTATCTAGTATTATTATATTACCTCCACCAACCGACTTTACTCCTAAAATCAATTAATGAAATCAAATCCTGCACTAAAGTATCTAAAATAAAAACAAATAAACATTATTAAACAAGTTTTCTTCAATTATTCAGATGTAATCTATACAGTATTAATGTAAACAATTTTGATAGACTAATAACCATTAAATTATAGTTTTCCTATATACTTACAATATCCTACATATTTACATATACTTACATATTTCCTATATCACACAAGCGCTTTTTCCCACAACATTTATCCTCAACACTGGTCTGGCAGCTTATGAGGTTAACATTTAAAACTGTTCTGTCACCTAAACTCTTCTATCATCAGTCTAGTTTCCGATACCAGTGGAAAATATTCCAGAACTGCTGCCAGAAAAATGTTGATCATCGAATGTTGATTATAAAATCTCTCGTGTGATACCGGCTTTACCAATTTTATACTGCACTGTACCTTGGGAATATCTCTGGCATCACAGCGCAGAAGGATAGCCACACGGACAGAGCCGGGCCTGAAGGGGAAGGTGCTGACGGCTATCATGGCCTGGCGGAGAGAGGCTCGTGACCGCTGGGCCCGGGGTGGCTGTGTGATCCTCAGCTGGGCCGCGGGAGTCAACAGTGATGTACCACGGCTCCGGTATATTATGTCACCCCCACCAGAACCATACCCTAACACACTCACCTTGATGTCACTGGAATGTCAAGGTATAATCTAATTTATTTATTTAACTCCCAACACCAAACACCTCCCAATAAAATTAATTAAAGCAAGGATCAACTGGGCAAATTGTACTACTCCAGCGGGACAGGGTAGCCTGGAAAATAAGTTTATAGAGAAAGTGAGAGATTGTTTTTTAACGCAACATATTGTAGAGATGACAAGATATAGAGATGGGACACAGGGGAGTGTACTTGATTTGATTTTTAGCAATGAAGAGGATATAGTGGAACATGTTAATGTGGATAGCCCTATAGGTCGTAGTGACCATGCCTGTATAAGCTTTAGTTGTAACATTAAATCAGAGAGGGATAATAGAAGCAATAGAAAATATACATGTATGATAGAGCAGATTATGAGCTGCTGAGACGGTGTTTGGACATTGACTGGGGGGAATACTTGAACGGTGAAGACGCTGAAGGAATGTGGAGGAAAATTAGAGTCAAACTGGAGAATGCTGTATCTAAAAGTGTACCAATAAGGGAATATAAGGATAAAACAAAATTGAGGAAAAGAACTAACCCAGAATTGCCAATGAAAAGAAAGCTTTGGATATTGATTAGAAGAAAGAAACGATTGTGGGAAAGATTAAAATTGTTAAAAAAGAACAGGGGGTCTAGTATAGAGGCTAAGGAAGTGGATCTGGAACGCAGACAAATAAACAATAAAATAAGGTGGGAAACAAGGAGGGGGGTGAAGGAGAGGGAGAGAGAGATAGCTAGAAATGTGAAGGATAATCCAAAAATATTCTGGAAGTACATTCAGGAAAAGTTAACAAGAAGAGTAGGGATCCCAGAGCTGGTAGGGGGGTTGAATGATGGGAGTAGAGCGGAGACTGATAAGGAGAAAGCAGAGGTGCTGGGGAAATACTTTGGGGGGGTACTAACAGTGGAGTCGGAGGATGCAGTGCCTACTATTCCCATCAAACGGATGGGATACACCCAAGAATCATAAAGGAAGGAGGAGAGATGTTAGTAGAGCCATTGAAAATTTTATTTGAGGTATCGTTTAATACAGGACAAATCCCGATGGACTGGAGAGAGGCGAACATAACAGCTATATTTAAGAAGGGAAAGAGAAATGACCCAGGGACTTATAGACCAGTCAGTTTGACAAGTGTTGTGTGTAAACTAATGGAAACGGTAATTACAGAAGGAATAATGGATCATATGAAGTCAAACCAACTTTTCAGTGGGAGACAGTTCGGATTCTTGCCGGGGAGGTCGACGGTACTACAGCTAATTAAGGTGGTAGATGATTGGATGCAAATTCTAGAAGATGGTGATGTAATAGACGTGGTATATTGCGATTTTATGAAGGCCTTCGATAAGGTCCCACATAAAAGGTTAATAGAGAAAGTTAGAAGCTATAAGATAGGGGAGAAATGTGTGAAATGGATAGAAGCCTTCCTGAAAGATCGGAGACAGAGGGTACTGGTGAATGGAATAGGCTCGGGGTGGAGGGAAATTACAAGTGGGGTACCTCAGGGATCTGTGTTGGGACCACTGCTGTTCGTTATATTTATCAACGACTTGCCTGAAGTTATAACTAATGGAAGTGAGGTATACCTGTATGCGGATGACACTAAGCTGTATAGAAGAGTGAGGAGTAAGGAAGATATGGGTTTGCTTCAAGGAGATGTGGAGGGCATGAAGGGATGGTCTGAGCATTGGTTAATGCCTTTTCATCCAAAAAAATGCAAGTACATGCGGATTGGGACCAGCAAGATAGACAAGGTAGGATACAGTATGTATGAAGCGATGGAGGAAGTGAATGCAGAAAAGGATATAGGAGTAGTGATAGACAATAAGTTAAATTTCTCAGAACATTTAGCGGAAAAGATAAACAAAGCCAATAGACTTGTAGGGCTGATAAGGACATTTGTGTCACTTGACGAAGAAATCTTCAGGAATCTCTATACAGCGCTGGTTAGGCCGCACCTGGAATATGCGAACCAGGTGTGGGCTCCATATATGGTAAAGGATATAGAAGCAGTGGAGAAAGTGCAGAGGAGAGCTAGCAAGCTGGTACCAACGTTGAAGAACGCGGGCTATGAGCAGAGGTTGAGGACACTGGGCTTCCGACACTGGCATATAGGAGAAAGAGAGGGGATATGATAGAGACTTTTAAGATAGTGTCAGGAAAGTACGATGAGGATGTGTGTGAAGGTATCTTCTTGATGCAGGAGGGAACAAGAATGAGAGGACACTCTAAGAAAATTTACAAAGAAAGAAATAGGCTTGAGAAGGCAAAGAACTCATTTTGTGATAGAGTGGTAAATGAGTGGAACGCACTGCCCCAGTATGTAGTCGATTCCGAATCAATAAGGGAGTTTGAAAGTAATCTTGATAAAGCATGGGGAAGACAAGATTTGAAGTTTGATTATAAAACAAAAATACAGAATAGTAAAAATGTTGCGTCTGCTACCGCCGCCGCCAACACCGTGAACGACCGCAGCAGTGCAAGTACTGGTACTGAGCTGGATACACAGGCATAGTTTGCCTTTTTCCAGAGGATCTACTGTAAGAAACTGTAAGAGATATGATCCACCCGGGATTCGAACCTGGGTTACTACATACAGATCTTAAACACTCAAACCATTACACCATCAAGACAGTTAAAGGTTTAAAAGATCCTCACTGATTGGTATCCACAAGAGACTGCACTAATGGTTGATTTACAAGCACTATAACCCCAAATGTCCCCAATGTGCAATCACACCAGGAAAACCTACAATGCTGATAAAACTCTCTCATCCCTTTGCTCAGGGGAGATGGCAGCAGTGATGTGAACAATTATAAAGACTTCTTGGGCCACCGAGGTGGGAATTCAAGACACTAACCACTACACCAGCAAGCTGCTAAAGGTAACAAAAGACAATGGCAAAAATTATGTGCACTATACAGTATTAAGTATCTCCAAATTACGTAATTAGGAATATTTACTCAGATTATGACTTATAATGACGATGAAAACTTAAGTGCTGCACAGTACTGACCTTATATTTTTGGCAGCGGAAACTCTAGCCAGGACTTGTGGAAGGGGTCGGGCAAGATGTTGGTAGAGGAAGGAGGTACAGGTGTCTTCACTCACCACCACCACCACATCCACCTCTGGCTTCTCTGATAACGGCTCACTATAGTTGGGCACCACACCCTCCTCTGAAACACAACAGCCATGAGGAAGCTAAATATGGAGAAATCTATCTATCTATATACTCAGGCCTAATCCCCACTTTTCCCCCTTTCCTTTTTTTTGGGGGGGGGGGGGGGGGACTCAAGACAGAGCCCGAATAGGGACAACACAACAGAGAACAATGAACACACAAAAACAAAATACAAATTTATAATGCAGAGTAGAAAAATGTGCATAAGTCAGGATTGTTGTTGTTGTTCCCCAAGCTGCCTGACCGAACAGCCCCAAGGCCCCGAGCAAGGCCAAGGCCATAACCGAGCGCCCCCACAGAACCCTCCCTGCCGACCACAATAAAGCCTGGGTGACCGAAGCCACTCCATGGCGGAGAGCTGAGGAGGGTGCAGAAACGCCCGGGAAACCAAAGCCCCACCCAGGGCCCTGTGCCCCTCAGCAATTATGAAGAGAAAGTTGAGGGGCAAAGGAAAAATGTGACACTTTTGGTCAGGGTTGTAAATTTCCATACCTATTTACTGTGTGACTTTTCCAAAATAGTAGAAATATCAACATAATTGCTCAAGTCTGAATTAAGTACCTGTAATGATAGGTTGGCGATGAGGTTTTGCTAAAGTGTTGTTTCCACATAGCGATTTTGATAAGTTCTTTTGTCTTTTTACTGTGTTCGTCTAAGTTGTGGTTTGTTGATTTTGCAAGTATTACATTATAATTGTCCTAATGGATAGATTAATTAATTGACTATAAAGTAGAGCTTACAGAATAAAGGTATGCTTACACTTGGCAAATAGTCAATTATATCAACCAGAACCTACAATAAATCTATCTATCTATCTACTCAGGCACATTCCCAATTTTGTTTTATTTTATATATTTATTATATTTTATTTTACTTTATTTTATTTTATTGATTTATTGATTTTTTAGCTGGGGGTGGCTGAATGGAGACAATTAATAACAATAATAATAACTGACCACAAAGAGGAGGGAGAGGAATGTTGATCCTGCGCCGAGCACAGATGGTGGAGTATGCTGCAGCTACGTCACACAGTGCTGAACCCTCGTCCCAACTCAACTCACTCAACACATCCCGCGGCTCCGTAATTTTCATTAAGACATCTTGGACGTTCACCTCGTAAATGGTGCCGTTATTGTCGAAGGCGTACCGGTCGTCTGTATCATCATCGTCAAGGTCGGGAGGGCTTGTGGTAGGCGGGTCAAGTTCACCTGCATCAGAAGTGGTGGTGTGTTGCTCTGTTTCTCCACCATTGCCTTCTATTGATGCTAGATACCTCAGACAAGTGTCGTAATATGGCTTAATATTTACCGTATCATGACAGGCACTGAAAAGATAATAAAATGTTATAAGTCAATTACTATCTATCAATCTATATATTCAGGCACATACCCCATTTTTTTTTCTTTCTTATTTTTAGCTGGAAGTAGCTGACTCGAGACAGAGCCTGAAAAGGGACAAAACAAAATATAAATAAATAAATAAATAATAACACATCTAGTCAAGTATTATGGTAGGCAAACATTTTATGAATTAAGTCACAATCATTCAAGTATTCATAATCAATCTTAGACAATTAGGAAAGATAAATGTGATTTCTAGAGTTTACTACTGTATACAGTAACTGGTCTAATCCTTTCAACATGATGACGCATTCTTTCATATTCAAGCTCACATTAGACAATTTTAAGCAGGATAGGTAGGAAGTGCGGGAATCAGAGGGTTAACTGAGATAGTGTTAACCTTATTGATTCCTACAGGTCCTATTCTACTAAAATTAGCTGTAACATTAGTGACAACTATATAATAACTATGTACTGTATGTATCTATTAACAGTATCTACACTTACAAGACGAGAAGTATAGAGAGACTTTAACCCATGAACTGCTAGAACATGTGCAAAATAATTGGCCAAGTTGAGGAAGGGGGGGGGGGGGTATAAAGGGGGGAAGGAGTGGAGGATGTGGTATGGAGAGATGCCACTACTTTCAATGTGTCACCCAAATTTCAGACATTTCCCAGCACTGGCATGGTTTTTGAAACTATATTTTTACATGTTGTTGTTCCCTAAGCTGCCTGGCTGAACAGCCCCGAGTCCCTGAGGAAGGCCATGGCCGCGATCGGGCTTTCCCACAGAGCTCTCATTGAGTGTAGATTGTGTTGTTGGCGTAAGTGGTTGTGTGAAATGCAGTCTTCTATGATGTGTTTTTACATGTTTAAATACCATGGCTTCCGAGAGGACTTTCAGTCTATGGGTTAACTATATTGACAATAAGATTCTACCAAAATTAACTTGAACAGCATCTACACTTACAAGACTGGAGAGGTATAGTGTAGCAAGAACCTTTGACAGAGCTGTAAGGTGCGGGGTGAAGGTTGTGGTTCATGTGGTACTCCTTCACCACCACCACCACAACCACCAACTTCCCAACTCCTCAGGAACACACCCTTGCTCTGAGTCAACTGTAAGGAAGTAGTTATAATGTAAAACTTGCAAAATAAACAAAGCAAAACTTATACGAACACAGTAAAAAGACAAAACTAATTAAAATCGCTATGTGGAAACAACGCTTAAGTAAAATCATAATTTATAAATAATAAGAGGTTATATGGATGTTGTACGGTCGGGCTAATATGTCATGTCCCAGCAGTCATTATGTTTGGCTTGCTCTGTGCTGTATTAATGTCTGTCAGATTTTGAATAGGTTTTTTTTTTTTGTAATATTAGTTTAACCAGACCACTGAGCTCTACAAAGAACTCTCATAGGGCTGGCCCGAAGGATTCGATCAAGATATATAACTAAACGAGTCAAGATAGATAGGGAAGGGCAGTAGGGGAACAAATCGAGGCAGGTGAAGACACGCAGACATTTCTTGCCAGTTTCATCAGTTCAGCCGGACCACATGAGCTCCACATCAGAGCTCTTATATAGGGCAGGGCCGAAGGATGAGGCAAGAACTGCTACACCGCAACACCAACCAAGAAGTGATCAGGGCGAAGAATAAAAGATCAGGTCGAAGGTAGAAAAAATCACATCAAGAAGCAAAAAATGCATTACCGAAGGGAATCAAGTCAGTCCGGCCACATCAGCAACCGAAGAGACAAACGGGTCAGGAGTCAATCACCTAGCCAGGCCAGGGAGACATGAGATATAGGCCGCCAGAGGACAGCCAAATGGGACAGAATAAGAATAGAAGGGGAAAAAGATAGAATGAGGAATGAAAAACTACTCAAAATTAGTCAAGCTGAGGACGAAAGCTCGAGGGGAGATAGGAAGGGAATTGACCACATCCATCCACCATCAAGCCCCAGTCGCCGGCCCCGAAGCCCCCAACCGCGGCAAGGAGAGTAGTATCAGGGGGTTGAATAGGGTGGGTAAGTGTAGGAACATGTTTGTATATTTCACTCGATATGAAGAAATGAAGCTTAAATATTGCTGATACCAATTATTGATCAAAACATACTTGGTGCCGAGACATCACTTATTAGCGCGATTGTATGTCCTTCCAACTTATGAATCTACCCACTACATAAGCCACTTAGAAATTATACAGCCAGATACTTTCTTGAAACGTGTTAAACTTATTAACTCCCAAATTACAATATCTTCACTTATATTTTGATTTATTATTTTCATAAAATTTTTATAAATTATATTAACCCTCCGACATATGACGCGATTTTGAGCCTATTAGGAATACTTTAAAGCCTTTGTTACCATCAGGGGTATTTATAAACCTTTAGTTTAGTTACTTCAACCTCTGCAGTTGTCTTTGAGTTAGCTGTGGGCAGAAAACAAATTGTGGAGAGGTAATTATAAGAGTGAGAGAACTCTATTTCTTATTGCTAATCTGGCAACCTCTGCGGCATATGAGTCTGAAAGGGTTAACCCCTTTTGTACCGGTGACGTCCTTGTCGTTATATTCTGGCAACTATTTGACGATTTTATGCTGCTTAGGAAGGACCTCTAACAATTAAAAGGCTGCAGGCACTATTGTACTGTATACTCTTAGCTACCTCAGATCCTTCTTAAACTGCATAATATCATCTAAATACAGTATAGCAAGAATAAAATTAAAAACACATCGCCGGTACAGAAGAGGTTAATGCTTATAATTTGGGATTAACTTGCTCATGTAGTAATGTACACCCTATGTGGTGGATTGTGTTCTTTTATTTCATAAATTTTATTTTAGTAAGCGTTATTTCCACATAGCGATTTTGATAAGTTAATTTGACTTTATATTTTCTTTGTCCCAGTTTTGGTTTGTTTAGTTTGCAAGTTTTACATTTTAATTCAGTACAACATAACAACATAACACTATTACAAAAACAAATCTGCTTGGAAATCTTGTGCAAAAATTACAAAAGCTGGAAATCCAAGGGCATTGTCCAACCTTGCCGCTGGGCCTCATGAAGTCATTTGCTGGTTCTAGGTTGAGGTTGCCAAGGAGAGCCCGAGTATCACCGTGGAACCAACCACTGGCACCCACCACACACGACCGCCGCACACCAGCCCAACACACCAGTGACACTATCTGCACACAAAACACACAAGGAAAAACATCCATCATTAGTAAGGGGCTCACCTCACTTTTTTCTCTCTCTCTCCCTCTCTCTTTGGCTTGTATCCATTCGGCCCCATTCAGCCTACTGTTTTAAGACGTTTACCCCCATCCAGGTGTCCATATTTTCCTGGCAAGCGGTAGCGAGCCAGCATATATATATTTTTGTTTTACAGGAAGCTAAAATTGTACATTTTTCGATAGAAAAATTTCTCCGGCGAAGCAGAATTTCTCCATATAATGATGCTCGCTATTGCCTGGATGGGGATAAACTTCTTAAAACATTTGGCTGAATGGGGCTGAATGGATACAAGCCAGAGAAAGAGAAAAAAAGCAGGTGACCCCCCTTAAGTTACAACAAAAGCCGCTATTAAACTTCCTACCAGTGAGGAGGTATAATCGAGTGGTTTTACTAATTTTACATAGATAGATAGATAGGTTTAATCTCAGTGTATTCAGAGTTACAGAGAACGATACGGTTGTAGTAGCACAGTTAGCCTAAGTATATGTCTACATAAATCCACAGCTGTGACATAATATTTGAATTCTGAAACAGACCATTACTGCTGAGAGGATTGGGTTCTAGTCATGTGGTGATGGGCTGGTCTATCAGAGTGAGAACTGAGCGATCTCTGCCATACCCATAGCTTACTCTGACTGTTCCTTTTACTTATATATTTTCTAAATCTCACGTGACGGCGTCTCTTCCGTGGATTGACCTCCCAATCTACCAAGATTGGAAGCCAAAGCGTCACATTTTCCCTTTGCCCCTCAACTTTCTCTTCATAATTGCTGAGGGGCACAGGGCCCTGGGTGGGGCTTTGGTTTCCCGGATATGTGTTTCTGCACCCTCCTCAGCTCCCCGCCGTGGAGTGGCTTCGGTCACCCAGGCTTTATTGTGGTAGGCAGGGGGGGTTCTGCTGGGGCGCTCGGTTATGGCCTTGGCCTTGCTCGGGGCCTTGGGGCTGTTCGGCCAGGCAGCCTGAGGAAAAACAACAACAACAACAACAACAACTGCTTAAGTATCTCAAACTCACAAATAAAACAATGGAAAGCAGGGCTTGTTTGAAAGGTAGCAACTAAAGTACCTGTATAATAGTATTTTATATGAATGAAACATTCTATATCCTTTATATATTAATAAAGCATTTAATCTTAGAATATAAAGAAAATCACTTCATAAAGATTACCCAGATATCTCTAATCAAATCAACATTACTATTGGTACTTACCTCCCGCCCTAATCTGTCAAGAGATGTGACAGACACTTTGCGGTCATCACGCTTCACTGTCAAAGTCTTGTGTATGTAGGGGAGACTAATGGCTGTGTTGTTTATCATTATCTGAAAAACAAAACAAAGAAAAACAAGAAACATTAGATTTTCAACAATAAAATTCAGGACAAAAGTGTTCTTGGAAATATATTATATCGTTGAAATTATGACACCAAGATTATATATTCTAAACTGCATATATTTTTCTAAAATTGGTTAGGATAGAAAGACAAAGATAAATGCCGAGCCTCACCTGGAAATCTGCGCGCACTTCCACGGCCGCGTCTGGCAGTGTGAGTGTGTAGTTGGTGCCCCCCCATTCCTGCCCCCGCCCCTGGTCCCAGTCAGCCACAAGGGTGAAGAGTCCCGCCCCACTGGTGTCCGTCAGTAATACTCGGGAGCAGTCGGGGGGAGAAGAGTGGGCCGTGCTGAAGGTGCGACCATCCACACTTATCATGTTATGGTCTCCTATGATGGCTCCTTCAGCTACAATTTAACGAACACCCCATTCTTAACATTAATCCTCCATTACAAACCCCAATGCACTTTAATATATTAATGAAAGCATATGGTCCTCCCAGGATTCCAACTTGGGACACCACCCCCAGAAAATAAGCATCTAAACCATTACACCACCAACACAGTCAATACCAGTTGGTAGGTTATAATTTTTGTCATGGGTGTGGATAATTTGGTGGTTAACTGCCTCACCATTACTGTACCATTATCCTTTAACTCTTGCACTCCAGGTATTTAAATCGATAGCCCCACTGAGGGTATTTGGCACTCACACGCCTTCTTTATGCATGTTGTATCTCCATAAATACTATTAGCACAATATTAATATCGTGTCTTAGGAGTGCGATGACCTATGCCTCGGAGACGTGGCCGGTTAAAGCGGAGGATAATATGAATATATCAGTAATATGCATATATTTGTTCAAATTTACAATTGCATATTGTCATCAATTTGAGGTGTGAACTGTAAATCCTGAGTCCCCTTGTTCGAATTTATAATGTAAAACTTGCAAAATAAACAAACCAAAACTTATACGAACACAGTAAAAAGACTAACCTGGGAAGGGCGGTACAATGTAGTCCATGAGCAGGTGTGGGTGAGTGATGAGTTGCCACCAGTGTGAGAGAGACTGTGTGAGGCGACGTGAGTGAGACGTGGTGCGAGGGACACCACGTAATGTCTGCCACACTTCAGGTAGGGAGTGACCACATTCAACCAGAGGAACCTGTACCACAACATAATAGTAGAATATATTGTAAAGCTTGCAAAATAAACAAACCAAAACTGGGTCAAAGACAATATAAAGTCAAATTAACTCATCAAAATCGCTATGTGGAAACAACGCTTACTGGGATGGTATGGACATGTGGAGAGAATGGATGAACAAAATTGGGTGAAAAAATGCAGGTCTGTGATTGTGGAGGGAGCTGCACCAAGGGGTGGACCGAGGAAGACCTGGGATCGGACTATACGCGCCGATCTCAAATCCAAGAACTTGACAAGTGAAGCAGCCCTTAACAGGGTTGCTTGGAACGCCGCCATTAGGACAAGAGACTGAAACTGCAAGTATGTGTGGAACACTCAGTCTTAAAATGTTTAAAATGTATGTAATATCCTCAATATAATTTGCTATTCTGATCAATACATTACAGTATCTATTTCTATTTATTTACTCAGACCCAATCCCCACTTTTCCTATATTTTTTCCTTTTCTTTTTCCCTTTTTTTCTTTTTCTTTTTTTTTTTGGGGGGGGGGGCGCGCGTGACTCAAGACAGCAAGAACAGGGAAAACACAAAACACAACATAAAACAACGAACACACACAGACCAAACACAAATTCACACACATCTAGTTCACCCAGGAGAAGACCCAGAGACCAGGGTCACCAAGGTCCCTCCAGCACTCCCCCGGCCCCCGACCACTCAGTACATTACAGTACAGTATGAATATCAAAATTAATTGTGAAATACTTAATATATTAATTTCTATTCCATGCAACAGGTATAATGAAAATGTACATTTACCAATTCTTTCACCCAACCCGATCTTATAAATTCAAAAATAAACACTGCAATTTCTCTGAACCAGGACCTTTCTAGAATTGAAGAATGGGGACAAAAGAATCTAGTTTCCTTTAATGCACAGAAAACCAAGTACATTCAATTTTCTAACCGACAGAATCTCACTGACTCCCATATATTTTTTAATGATGTAAATATTCCCACTTCCCCTAGTATTGACATTCTCGGTGTAACATTAACTACTAACTTGAGCTGGACACATTATGTTAGAAGCATTGATAAGAATGCCTCTAAAAAACTGGGACTCCTGTACAGAGTTCGAGAATTCTTCACTGACGAGCAGTTGGCCGTAATATATAAAAGTCATGTGCGTTCTCAGATGGATTACTGTTCACCTCTGTGGAGTGGAAGTGGAGTGGTTGCATTGAGGCAGTTGGACAAAATTCAAAATAAAGCTATTATATTAATCAATAACCCTGCAATCACACAGGACCTTCCTACATTATCCATACGAAGAAACGTTGCATCCCTTGCATTATTCTATAGATATTTTCACAGCAATTGTTCCGAGGAACTTGCTTCAATTGTGCCGCCTCTCCACATCTTTCCCCATAGAACTAGGGCAGCTGAGAGCGCCCATGAATTTACACTTTCTCCTCCACAATGCAGAACTTCTGCTTATAAAAATTCATTTATCCCTAGAACTACTACTCTTTGGAATTCACTTCCCTCGAATTGCTTTCCACAAACTTACAATCTACAAATGTTTAAATCCAGTTGTTACAAACATATTATGAATGGAGGATGCCTTTAGGCACATGGACCTTTTTGTTTTATCTGTGTTTTTCCTTCCTCCGTTCATTGTCTCTATATAAAAAAAAAAAAAAAAAAAAAAAAAAAAATATATATATATATTATATCATACAGTGTACTTTGACCATGCAAATGAACGATGGAGTCAAATGATTTTCACAGAAATAGTCCAATTACTGTACTGTGAAAGCATAAATGCTTACCCAAACATTCCAAACTTCTTCACTTTTTATAAGCTGTTGTGAGTCTGGTCCTCCCTTGTATATAAATGATAAAATCTGAAAGAAAACAAAATCACACATATGAATGCATTCCTAATAGTTGTTATTCACAAATATTTACAAGCAAATTGATACTAGCAAAACTATGCATACATATAGATATTTATTAATGATGTCGTATAGAAACCAAGACAACCTGACAAATTTGTCTGAATAGGGCTACCTAGAATGTCACAATTAGGAAGCGAGACTGATACTGATACCATGCACTGTGTGGGCTACTCGGTATTTTAAAAATATGCATGTATGTATATATTTTAAAATTAAAATGTAAAACTTGCAAACAAAGCAAACCAAAACTGGGACAAAGGCAATATAAAGTCAAATTAACTTATCAAAATCGTTATGTGGAAACAACGCTTACTAAAATAAAATTTATGAAATAAAAGAACACAATCCACCACATAGGGTGTACATTACTACATGAGCAAGTTAATCTGGGTATATGACTATATATTCAAAGTTAAATTATAACAAACTATATACTGACCTCTTGAATGATGACTACAGCTTTGAGTGAGGCATCCCTGATGAATATATACACAAGAGATTCCCTTATATAGTGTAACTGGTCTGTGGTCCAGTTCACTAGCTCACTCACAAGAGAGATACTCATAGCTGGAAAAAATAAATAAAATAAAAACAAAAAATATGCGTTAGCTTTATCTAACAGTGATGACATAATGGTGTGGTGTTGTGGCAGGACTTTATTGTATTACACTCCTACTGAGTTTGGGAGAGGGCTGATCCTATCCAGAGTGAGGTATGGCATCCTCTGCCCAACCTTAGCCATTTCTATCTGTCTCTTTTACTGTCCTACTTTTCCTTCTGGGGGCAAGAGACTGCAATCCTCCTCCCCTTGCAAAATTCTCCTACTCAGCGTGACAAGTAAAGTAAGGCATTGTAATCATCTTACTGACCAAATTAAATTGAAGTGGGAGTAGGATTACTGACTTAAACATAAATATCACGATTAAAACAAATGAAAACATAAACATTCCTATATGGCATACTGTCCCCCCCAACATTTCCGTAAGCATAAATAATGTCTCCCTACCATAGCTAAGTAGAGTGTGAGGCAAGTCAGCGATTATGTTGAGCGTTGTGGTGGTGATGTGGTGAAGGTTTGAGATCAGATCCATTATGGCCGCTCCAGTGTTGACTATGATAGCTTCACTCCAAACTCTGGCTCCCTCACCCACCTTACTCACCGCACCCCCGTAGTTGTGGCTTAGGTAAGCTGCTCCCGCCTCCAATATCACACTACAACAAAGAGAAAGATATGACTGTGTTGGTGGTGTAATGGTTTAGGTGCTTCTGTTCTTGGTGTGGTGTCCAGAGTTTGAAACCCGGGAAGATCATATGCTTTCATTAATTTATTCAAGTACATTGGGGTTTGTAATGAAGGATTAATATTAAGAACGGGGTGTTCCTTAATTGGTGTATAGTCCATTCAAATTGACTTAGCAGCATAATCCACTCTTCTCTTCACAATTGTCCATGATTGGTTCAATTTAGTTTCATAAAACTATTTTGGATATAATAATTACTCTTCATAATTCACTTTCATGAACCACTTCAACCACTGCCAACCATGGTGATTCACAGTCAAGTACTTATGGGGTGCAATATTTAAATTCTCACCTAGTGACATGAAGACATGATCGAGCTCCATGCACAACGTCCAGCATGAGCTGGTCCCGCCGCGCCTCCTGTATAAAACGTCGGACATGGCGACGCAGGTTTCGTGCCAGGCTAGTTGATGATGTGGGGGCTGACACAGATGATGCCACTCCCGACACTTTCTCCATGTCCGACACCACACCACGGAACACAATCATACCACTGCGAATCAAGCTCCTCATTTCATCTTTCGCTCTCGTCTGTAATAATTAGCATCATAAGTACCAGTATGTACTGGAAAGTACTGAGAATATACGGAGTACTGTAGATGGAAAGTTGTTGGAAGCGGTGAAGAAAATAATGAGGGAACATGGGCAGTAGAAGGATTCCTTTGATCTAAATGTTGGATTAAATTAAAATGTAAAACTTGCAAACTAAACTAAACTAAAGAAAGGGTGTTTGATGTTCCTATGGTTGTTTACTACATTTATATATAGAGATGGAGTCATGAAAAAAATAATTGTACAGTACAGTATAGGCCCCCTGGTAAGGGAAGGGAGGGAGGTGAAGTTTATTGTACTGCTGTTTGCTGATGATACAGTTCTGATGAGTGATAATGAATGAGAGATGTTGTTGTTGTTCCCCAGACTGTCTGGCCGAACAGTCCCGAGTCTGGTAGACTGAAGCCATCCAGATGCTCGGGCCCCCGGAAGGAGCCAGGGAGAGATGAGATCTGTCTCTGAGAGGGCAGCGGGGGGAAGGGATCATCAGCCTATGGGCTTGCACCCACGAGCCAATGCCTCCACCATCCGCAGCCCACCTTGCAGTGCCACCCAATCGGGCAATCTCACTAGCACCTACAAGGTACACAAAAAACTCTTCTCTTTTAGACCTTGGTCTTACAGAAACCTTAGACTTTTGGACTAGGGTATAGTCTGCTAAACCCTTTATACTTAGATAGTCTCAAAAGACAGATAAAAGTCTGAAATACTAAGGTGTTTCATATTTCTGGACAGGGTCTACTCCCAATTATATTTAAATATAAGGGTTTATACTAACGGGTGGATGGGACTCGTTTGCCTTGGTCGGCAACTCATGTAGGGGAGACAACCTTATACAAATCCGGGTGGATGGGACTCGTCAGCCTTGGTTGGCAACCTGTCTACGGGAGTATACCTGATACAAATCCTTACTGCTTACCTAAGGGTAAGGCAGGTTAGCGCATGGATTAGCCGAACACCACTGTAGAAAAAGAGTGCTAACAAGATACACAGAGGGCCTCGGAGTCGGACGGATCCTAAATTGAGTGGTCAATCCTGTAAGTCCTTCACTAAACTGGCTCGGGTTGTCCCTCTCACAGGGAATAGGTCCGCTTGGGGGCATTCTGTGTATGGCCACCCTAGTAAGGGGAGTAAGGTGTCCGGCAATAGATAGATAGATATACTGTACTACTGTATGTATTTATTATTTTCTATTACATACTGTATTTGACACATTTAGTATTAGGATATGATAAAGGTAGTATACTACTGACCAAGACATGTTGTAACCAAGCCCTGATGCTGTGTGTGTGGTGGGCTGTGGTGTGGAGGAGGAAGGGAGGGTGGAGTTGTACCTTCACTCCGGCTGACCCTAACAACTCTACCTCAGCTATGGAAGCATCTACTAACCCAAATTTGAGTGCCAACTTTTCTTTCGATCCATTAACTGCAAGGGGAACAATAAACTCTCAATTAGTAAGTACAGTAAATTAGAAAACTAGAATTTCAATCACATTATAATCATCAAAGCATAAAAAGAGCATTTGCATGAACAAAGTATCAGTACCTAATTCAAGCATATTAAATGTTAATCAAACAAAAAGTGTATTGTATCATTTTTCACAAAAATTAACCCCTTCTGTACCGGCGAAGTTTTTTAAAATTTCATTTTAGCTATATTTAGACCATTTTTTGCAACTTAAGAAGAGCTGTGGTAGAAAAAAGAGTAAAGTGAGATAGTTGAAAGCCTGTTAATTGCTGGAGGCCCTATTTAAACTGATTAAAATTGTCTAATAGTAGCCATAATAAAGTTAAAAATACTTTGCTACAGAAGGGGTTAAAAAGTCATCAATGATTTATACATAATACAAAACAGCCACATCAACTCTATACATAACACGAACCTCTTATAGTAAGTGCTGTTTGTGTGCTGGGTGGGTCGTTACAGGAGTTGTGGTTGAGGGAGAAGGTGCGGTTGAATAATGCCAACCACACACCACCCCGCCAACAGTCACCCACCTCACCCTCACGGTAACCCAAGCTCACCACCTCACTCACTGTGGCCGTCTCAGTCTGGTAACAAATAGGGTAAGTAACTATTTATACGGTATACAGTATCGTAAATAACCTTACAGATAAAGAGTGCATTGCAAGCAGTATATCAATTTACTATTTCAAATTTCATACCTGTAGCACTGTCCATTTAGAAATACTGTATACCAAATGCAACACATAAAATAAAATAAAATACAGGTCTCCCTCCATTTACAATTGGGTCACGTTCCTGAAAACATGATATTAAATAGAAAAATCGTATAGCAAACCCTAAAACTAATGGGGTAAATGGGGATGCGTTCTCGGACCAACCAAAACCCAAACCCAAACACCTAAAAAACAATAATAATATTATAAATTGGGGCATTGGACACTGAGGGAGACCTCTACTATTAACAGTAATACACTGTACTCTAGCACTTGATTTGTTCAATTTGAAAGGGCACTTATAACAAAAAAGTCAGAATATTTACCTTGCAAGAGATTGTTTTGTCTGCGAGTCTGGTGTCCATTTTGCAAGCAAGGTTGAAGGTGTGGTCCTGGTGTGACGGCAGGTTGGTGGTGGTGGTGTGTGGAGGTGGTGGTTGTGTTGGTGAGGTGGTGGAGTGAGGTGGTAACATCAACATCACACTCACCTCACCATTATCAGGGGACGGCAGTAATGTCACCAACAGGCCCATCACGCGTTCTCTTGGAGCGGCATACTTCTGAAATGGCCCAAAAACAATGATAATAACTTTTAGTTTTACAATTGAATTAGCTGTCTTGATGGTGTAATGGTTTGAGTGTTTAAAGGTGGTGGTGCATGGGTTGAGATAAACATGGAATAATAATCGCCAACCTGCACATAATTATCTTGCAAAATGCAATGTCACTGAAATAATTATTAACAATCGTATAAAGGATTTTGTGGATCATCTATACCGGACCTGTGACGTCATAGTGACGTCACAGGAGTATCTTCATCGTGGACTGGATGGTGGACTTGCACTCCTATGACGTCACAGGTCCGGTGTAGACGATCCACAAAATCCTACATACGATTGTTAATAATTATGTGCAGGTTGGCGATTATTATTCCATGTTTATCTCAACCAATGCACCACCACCTTCAAACACTCAAACCATTACACCATCAAGACAGCTAATTAAATTGTAAAACTTGCAAAATAAACAAATCAAAACTGGGACAAAGACAATATAAAGGCAACAGAATTATTAATTAAGAAAACCTGGCAATAGAGAAAGCTGGTTGGTGAAAAAATATGAAAAAATATGAATAGAGCCAGTGACTAACAGTGAGGTTGGCGGAGAGAATGTGTCTGGCTCTGAGGTGCTGTAGAGCCATGTTGAGGATGAGAGCGTTGCGGGTGTGGGTGAAGACATCCAGCACCAGACTGAGGGAGGTGGATGACGGCTTCCCCAACACATTACCTCGCACCACCAGCGGCTGTTATAGTCAATTAAACCATTATTAGGTAACATCACGCCAGTGTCAGCTGTGTCATAAGTAACACCCCGTTATTAACATTAATCATCAATTACAAACCCCAATGTACTTGAATAAACTAATGAAAGCATATGGTCCTCCTGGGATTTGAACACGGAACACCACACCCAGAACATAAGCACCTAAACCATAACACCACCAACACAGTTAAAGGTCGAGTACACAATCGCAATTAATATCCATTTTCGAATTTTGGATATCAATCTAATTATGTCCTCAGACCCAACTGCATTATGGAAAGTGTACTGTTTTAGTGAGAGGAAAGAACATTGAATCATAATGATTATAATGACACACAAAAACAAGTCATATGAATAATTACTAAACATATTTTGTTATGATGTTAACAAAGAATAACCAAATAGTAATTTGAATATCAAACTGGCCTTGGAAATAGATGGATGAGAAAGTGAAGAATAGAATATTTTCTCTGCTGCTCGGGCTGAGGAATAAGCGGCCATATTGGAGGTCCATGTGAGAGCTCCCTGTGGATCTCTCTCTCGGTCCAGCCAGAGCCGACTTATCACCGCAGCGGTGCGTGTCAACCGACCCCCTGGTAGGCTGGTGGGAGACAGTTCTCTGGCCTGACCATCACGTACCACAGTGCTCAGTACCATCGTCCGCTCGGTTGTGTTCACAGTCAGATCTACACAACAGAAAAGTGTATTGTCAGTAATGCTAAATTGCAAATATACAGTCAGATTTATGTAACAGATAAAAGTGATATTAAGGCCTCACGGAAGGCACAGTATTTAAACGTGTAAAAAGAACCCTTCAAATGCCGTGCCAGTGTTGGGAAATGTCTCAAAATTGGATGACACATAGAAAGTAGTAGTATCTTCCTATACCACATCCTCCACTCCTTCCCCCCCCTATATACCCCCTCCCTCCTTCAACTTGACCTTTTATTTTGTCAATTTATTAGCAGTTCATAGGTTAATAACACTAACTGTAAAACTACTACCCCCAAAATGGGGATTGGGCCTGAGCATATAGATAGAATAGATAGATAGTTTAATCTATTGCTGAACATTAAATTGCCTAGAAGTTTTATGTTCAGTAATAGATGAACCAAATAGTTTTCTATCTATATCTATCAATCTACTGTATAATACTCAGGCCCAATCCCCACTTTTCATTTTTTGTTTTTTGTTTTTTGTTTTTTTTTGGGGGGGGGGGTCCTACTCAAGACAGAGCCAGAATAGGGACAACACAACAGAAAACAATGAACACATAAAACAAAATACACATTTACACACATCTTGGTTATTCAGAAGACCCAGAGACCAGGGTCACCAAGGTCCCTCCAGCACTCCCCCGGCCCCCGACTACCCGGAAGACATGCAGCAGAGCGAAACCACAAGCCCGCCTACCACACTTCCAGGCGCACCCTTCATATAAACCGTCTCCCCGGGCCAGGCGCCTGATGGACTATTATCTAGTCCAACTTGTGCCCGACCCCTTCCCCCAAATGACCACGTGTTCACTCATCTATTCACAAGCATTCTCCATTCATTCCTGTTTATTAGATAGCTTTACAATTTGGTATTTATCATGAATTCAGTTATCTATCACTTTTAGTTTCCTGCATAAGGCTCACAACATTTTAGAGAAGGGAACCTATTTTCTTGTTTAAACCAGTGGGCATACATTGTTGCTACTGACCTAGTGTGTTGTGGGTGAGTTGTAGGGCGGCATGAAGGAGGTTGTGAGGTGTGGAGGACAAACAGTTCACGGCAGCACACTCCACGCGCACCAAACCTCCCGACACTTCCATCCTAGTTGGCTGATACAAAGTTAGTGCTCTCGGTTATTCCCAATGTACAGAATTTATGCCTATAACAACATAAAATATATAAGAAATTAACAATGTGCAGTAGTAATTCATGCCTATAACAAAGTAATATATATAAGAAATTAAAAATACAAATGTATTTTTATGTAATTTTTTGTTTTTTTTTCTATATTCCAACTTACTTCCTCTCGGGCATAGGCTGAGAGCCTTAACATTCACCGCTTTACAATGAACAGTGAAGCCTGTGAGGTCTTGTTCCAGTCTATTAAATTAAACATACATACATAAATTTGATGCTTTGTTTCCAGAGGAAGTAACCCAAAGGGGATGGTCATGGCAAACATTGCCTCCAGGCTCCCAAACATGCCCTCATTGCCCCACTACACAGTGTAATTTCCACTAAGTTAATTAATACCGTTAGCACTGAAGGAGCAGACTCAGAGCAATTCCACACCTGGATGGCAGTTCCACCACTGCTTTGCTATTTTATTTACCCCGTGGGGCCCTGGTTGGAAGCATACCAAGCACAGGAATGTTCTGAAGATAGGAACCAGTGGTCCACTGCTACAGAAACTGATTGCACCACCAAAGTGGCAGGTGGTGGGGTTGCTGCATCCCTACGCCAATATAAGAGGACATTGGAAAAGAGTTAAGTTAGAGTAGGGTGTGTAGCGATTGTGTTTTTTTTATACGAAAGCAAGAGTGTGTGTATCTTAAGTTCAAGGTAGAATTACTCTTTGTGTAACTGAGGCACAGAAAAAAAACAGCCAAGGAGACCACGTAGTTATACAGGATGTCTAGCAATCCTTATACTCCACTTAAGGCTCTCCCTATAAATACTTTCCTGAACAACTGGTGTCTACAACCTCCTCCCATTTTTTTTATGTAATGACAATGTTTCTATATTTTATTTTTTATTAATTTCACTCCAACACCAATCACCTCCAATTAAATTAATGAAAGCATGTGATCCGCCGGGATTGGAACCTGGGTTACCACACACAGATTTTTAAACACTAACTATTACACCAGTATTTACATAAAAGTTAATAAATGTCTGAATATTTACTGTATGCTGTGGCTCAAGAGTGCTGTAATACAAATCAATAAAAATGTATTTACACAAGAGCTTTCTCCTGCAACTTTTGATCAGCAACTTTTTCTGGCAACATTCTGAGACTATTTTACACTGACAACAACAGCCGAACTGAAGGTAGATTATTGTAAGTAGAAGATAAACACCAGCTAAAAACTAAACAAACAAAAAATAAACAAATAAAAATATAAATGGGGTATGTGCCAGAGTATATAGATAGATAGATAGATAGATAGATAAGATAAAAATATATTATAAGTTAAATTAAAATTAAAATGTAAAACTTGCAAACTAAACAAACCAAAATTGGGACAAGGACAATATAAAGTCAAATTAAATTATCAAAATCGCTATGTGGAAACAACGCTTACTAAAATGAAAATTATTAAATAAAAGAACACAATCCACCACATAGGGTGTACATTACTACATGAGCAAGTTAATCTGTTTATAAGATAAAAATATATTGTAGAGGCTGCCTGAAGAGAGTTGCAGATAAACGTTAAGGATAAAAGCACTCCTATAAATCCAGCTAAACTCACTGTATGTTTTGCCTCGAGAGTGAGCGTATTCTGAATTAATGGATCCTCCGGGCCCTTCCAGAAGAGCGAGTTGAGTGCGTGAACCGCTAGTGTAAAGGTGCGCGATGCGAGGGTGGCCTGGGCGTGAGTGTGTGCATGTAGACGAACACATTCATCCCCCGTGGTACACAAACCCAACACCAGAGCCCGGGTGTGTTCCGTCAACTTCACACCCACGGCCACCACCGGCGTCTCTCCAAGCGTCATGTTGCTCTTCACCTGCATAACAAAGGAAAAACTTGCAAAATAAACAAACCAAAACATATACGAACACAGTAAAAAAAATAAAAAAATAATCAAAATCGCTATGTGGAAACAACGCTTAAGTAAAATAATAATTTATAAATAAAAGAACACAATCCACCACATAGGGTGTACATAACTACATGAGCAAGTTAATCTGTTTCCCAAGCAAACTAATCGCATACATAACAATGAACTATCGTCACGTTCAAGGAATTAGTCAATTTGGGAAGTCGGGGTCGTTCTGGTAAATTTTACTAAACTCTGCATGAATAAAGAAACTATAACAAAGGAAAAGATTAGTGTACTGAATTATAGCAAAATGTTAATAGGTTTAGAATACTGTATATTGTATTAAAATTTAAAACTTGCAAACTAAACAAACCAAAACTGGGACGACACAAGATAAACGCAAAGGAGCTAATCAAAATCGCTATGTGGAAATAACGCTTAATAAAATAAAATTTGAAATAAAAGAAAAAAGAAATTAGAGGTCTCCCTCGAATTATGAATGGGTTACGTTCCTGAAAACCCCATCTTATATTGAAAAATCACATAGCAAACCCTAAAATTAATGGGATAAATAGGGATGCGTTCTTGGAGCAGCCAAAACCCAAACCCAAACACCTAAAAACCTATACCGGTAATAATATCGTAAATCAGGGCATCGGATAGAGAGAGAGACCTGTTTAGCAAAATGATAAATACAGGTAGGTTTAGAATATATTGTATAGCAAAAGCAAATATTACAAGAAATGATCATTGAATAGTTGCAAAACCCACTCCATTAATTATTCTATCTATCTATCTATTGCCTGACGCCGTGATCCCCGAAGGGGTGGCCACGAACGAACCGCCCCCATGCACCTCTGTCCCCAGTCAGTCGACGCCCCTCCCCCCAACCAGCACCGCCTTCGTTCATGTAGTTCCTCACTCCATCCTTCCACCTCATATTCGGTCTACCTCTCCCCCTCTGTCCCTCCACCTCGCTCTCGTACACCCTCTTAGTCATTCTCTCGCTTTCCATACGTTCCATATGGCCGAACCATCTCAAGTTGTTCCTTTTCACACTTTCCAGCACATCTACCTCCACACCACACCTCCTTCTTACTTCCTCATTAGTCTGTCTATCCCTCCATGTAACTCCGCACGCACTCCTTAAGTAATTCATTTCCACTGCTCTCACTCTTGGTCTGAGTCTCTCAACCAACGTCCATGCTTCGCTTCCGTAAGTCAGTGTCGGGATTACCACACTGTCATGCAAGGACTTCTTCACTTCCATACTGCATTATTCAAAATGCATTAAATTTATTCCACCTTTGATACCTCACCAGAACCAATGTATGTACAATATTTGTTTTTAAATTACGTCATCGTGCTCAAGGGGTTAAAAACTCAATTAGAATAAGTGAGAGAAATTGATTGCTAAATTTATTAAACAAATTGTATACATGACGAACCTCCATGCCTGCAGTGAGAGGTGTGAAGGCATGATAGAGGGTCATGTCTCTGTATGACTGACTGTGGACCACCACCTCTCGTACACCAGCTTCCCAGACATGTTCTGGACCAGCATCATACTTGTAGAACATCATCCTACGGAACACAAACACACATTAAAATGTATAAATATACAAGTATACTTTTAAATGTATATAGCACCAGGCAGCTGTACAACATATCTTAAATGTTTATATTGTTATAACCGTCTTGGTGGTGTAATGGTTAAGGTGCCTAAAAATCTGTGTGTGATAACCCAGGTTCGAATCTCGGTGGATCACATAATATATGCTTTCATTAATTTCATTGGAGGTGTTTGGTGGTATGGTGAAATTAATAAAAAATAGAAAATAATAGTTCACAGTAGCTTATTTAACCTCTTTTCCACACAAATGGTTTTCACTGCATATCACATTCAAAACTCTTCACAACATAAGTTTAACTTGGCACTGTCCTGGTGTACATACAGCAGAATAGTGAACTAATGTTGCGAAGGGTGAGCATGAATCTAACCTCCTCCTTAACAATTTACTTTTAATAATATATCCCACTGTAAAAATTGCTAATAACCCAATTCTAACCTTGCACTGTGCATTGTAATGTTGCGATGGGTGAGCATGAACCTGATCGCCTGTCCCGTATTATTATCCGGTCTGGCCTCCACCAAGGCGACCGTGTGGTGGAGGTTGAGGGTCGGAGCGTCCACCATCACCTGCACCCAGAACTCTGTCAGGCTCGGGAACAGCACCTCGTCGTGGTAGTTGAACACACGCTCACCCCAGCTTAAACCCACGTCCGTCTTCCAGTGGTGCAGGTTCAGTTTATTTCGGATCATTCTTAACTAGATAGAAAAGAAAACATGGGAATTAAAGTAAATCTCTGTTTCTCTCTCTTACAGATGCACACCAACACATATATACCCCTTCTGTACCGGCGATGTCTTTTTAATTGTATTCTAGCTATATTTAGACAATTTTGTGCAGTTCACAAAGGATCTGTTTAGTAAGATGGGTTTAGTGAGATAGTTCAAACCTTTGTATTTGCTGGAGGCCCTTTTAAAACTAAATAAAATTGTCTAATAATAGCCAGAATAAAGTTAAAAGAACGGCGCCGGTACAGAAGAGGTTAAAACTGAATTACACATTAGTACACACACACAGGGTCCTCGCTGTCAGCACCCTGTTTATGGGACTATGCCTGATCAGTGGAAGCTAGCCAACGTAACACCGATATTAAAAAAAGGCAGCAAATCCCTACCCAGTAACTATCGTCCAATTAGCTTAACCTCAATTGAATGTAAAATGCTAGAAACGGTCATAAGAGACAGACTCGTAAATAACTTAGAGGCAAATAACTTACTTAAAGATACTCAACACGGCTTTCGTAAAAAAACGTTCCTGTTTAACAAACCTCTTAGACTTCTTCCACGATATCCTCAACCTCTACGATGAGAGTAAAGCTGTAGATATTATATACCTTGATTTTCAAAAGGCCTTTGACAAAGTTCCCCACAAACGTTTACTGCTAAAACTAAAAGCGCATGGAATACAAGACGGTGTGTTGAAATGGATAGAAAATTGGCTCAGCGACAGAAAGCAAAGAGTTGTTGTTGTTGTTTTTCCCCAAGCTGCCTGGCCGAACAGCCCCAAGGCCCCGAGCAAGGCCAAGGCCATAACCGAGCGCCCCCACAGAACCCTCCCTGCCGACCACAATAAAGCCTGGGTGACCGAAGCCACTCCATGGCGGGGAGTGAGGAGGGTGCGAAAACGCCCGGGAAACCAAAGCCCCACCCAGGGCCCTGTGCCCCTCAGCAATTATGAAGAGAAAGTTGAGGGGCAAAGGAAAGATGTGACGCTTTGGCTTCCAATCTTGGTAGATTAGGAGGTCAATCCACGCAAGAGACGCCGTCACTTGAGATCTAGAAAATATATAAGTAAAAGGAACAGTCAGAGTAAGCTATGGGTATGGCAGAGATCGCTCCGTTCTCACTCTGATAGACCAGCCCATCACCACATGACTAGAACCCAATCCTCTAAGCATCAGCTAGGAAAGGCCCTAGAAAGCCGCCTTTGGCGGGGGGATAGCTCCCCTATTTCAACCCTTTTCGGGGTTGGGCACCCGCCCAAAGCAAAGAGTAGTCATAAATGGTAAGGCATCTAAATGGACCAATGTAAGTAGCGGGGTACCCCAGGGATCGGTACTAGGACCAATTCTCTTTCTAATTTACATCAACGACATAGATGAGGGTCTCACCTGTACAATCTCAAAATTTGCTGACGATACAAAAATTGCAAATAGCGTACTCTCAAAAGAACAAGTTGACGATATGCAACACAATTTAGATAAATTGTCATGTTGGGCCCAAATTTGGCAAATGAGTTTCAATACGGATAAATGTAAAGTACTACATATCGGATACCTAAATGAGAAAGCAAACTATTCGATGAATGGCACTCAGCTTAAGAATGTAAACAGAGAAACCGATCTGGGAGTAACAATATCGAGTAACCTAAAACCGAGTCAACAATGTTCAGAAGTTGTTAAGAAGGCAAACAAAATAATTGGCTTTATAGGCAGGTCATTTGAGCATAAATCCAAAGAAGTTATCCTAACCCTTTACAATTCCTTAGTCCGCCCTCTTCTGGAATACTGCGTTCAATCCTGGTGCCCTTATTACCAAAAAGATATAAACAAGCTAGAACGAGTTCAACGTAGAGTTACCAAAATGATACCTAGCCTAAAGAACAAACCATACGAAGAGCGTCTTAGAGAATTAAATCTATTTCCTTTAACCCAGCGCAGATTAAGAGATGACTTAATTCAAGTGTTCAAAATCATCAAAGGCATCGACAATATGAACTGTAGTAAGTTCTTCACTATCGACCAATCTAATTACACGCGGGGAAACGGTTGCAAAATTATTGGTAAATCTTTTAACTCGCACGAATCTAAGAATTTCTTCTTCAATCGAGTTGTCAACTTGTGGAATGGGCTTCCCCGAAATGTTATAGACTGCACCACCGTTGATTCATTTAAACTCCGCCTAGACAAATATCTCGCATCAAACCCGCGACTGACTGCGTTTGTAAATTAATAACTTTATTTTATCCCCCCCTCAGTTACTAACCCATCTGTCCCCTACTAACTTCCAAATCCTGCCACGGACATTAGCTCCAGGGCAGTAATTCCCTTTCCAATGTTCCCTTACCCACTCTAAACCACTGTTTGGACACTTGATCCTCAGTGTTTTGGAGGACAAGCAACCTAGAAGGGTCACTAGATATGTTGTTGCTTGATTTCCTTTGTACTCCTTTGTACCCCACTGATAACACAAACATTTAACCCACTGAGCACCAGCTGATATACAATAAATGTACAACGAGGGACCAGCAGGTTGTAATTTTTTTTTTATTTTCCTAAAAACACATGGGATGGGTTAGTAATGAAGAAAAAACACAAACAAACGCTCACCTATGTCATTTAGGGATCCTGCGGGGCGGGCGAAAGTCGCAATTAACATGGGGAAATGGATAGGCACACGCAAGCGGCTGAACTTGGAGGGTTTCCAACCATTGGTATTTGAGATGCCGGGTGCAGAATGTATGACATAACAGTATTGTTGCGTGGGATACTAAAGCAGTTCCCATACAAATCTGAACCCTCTAGGTGCCATAGGACAAGAGTAATTAACGCGAACGTAACCATTGCGTCGCTGAGGTTTAGCGTTACATACATAGGTGACGCATAACGTGCGTCGCTGGTACTCAAGGGGTTAATACTCCACTGACCAACACTTGCCCTGCAGAGACACAACTTCAACATCACTGTGTCACTCAGAGATCCCTGGACCCACCCGAGGGAGGTGGCAGACTACTTGGATGCCGCATGATTCTTGGGGCTACTATAACAACACAGGGTCATGAGCAGCAAAGGGAAGAGCAATAAATATGGTACTTGTAAACAAATATTTGAATGTACAGTACAGTCGGCCCCGCAAGGGTGCGCACTAAAAGGGTGCGATTCTCCAACCGTGCGGCAGATGTCCGTGTGGTGCTTATAATCCAAGGGTGCGAAAAAAGCAAAGCGTGCGTTTTTTTCGGCCAATAACCCCTGAAAAACATGAACTAAGGAAAGAATACCTGTACAGTATAGAAATGTGATTAGATATTAGATAGAATATGGGTATTACACTCACTTTGGATGGTTTATGTATGCGTGGAGGTTGGGATGTTGGTCTTACTGAGGGTCCGAGGCTGCCCCCATGCCCACATGGGGGCATTTTACACCTGCTGCCCCTAACCCACCGCCCAGGGCGATTGTGTTACCCACCAAAACAAAAGTGAAAGTTCTTGATTTAGAACAGAAAAAACAGTTACTAGACATGTTGGCTAGAGGTGAGAAACAGGCAAATGTCGGTAGACATTTTGGTGTGGGCATGGGGGCAGCCTCGGACCCTCAGTAAGACCAACATCCCAACCTCCACGCATACATAAACCATCCAAAGTGAGTGTAATACCCCTATTCTATCTAATATCTAATCACATTTCTATACTGTGCAGGTATTCTTTCCTTAGTTCATGTTTTTCAGGGGTTATTGGCCGAAAAAAGGGTAAGTTTGAAGAGTCCCCGGACTACATAGTGAATTTCCCATAGGTTCTTAAGCTCCAAGGGTGCGTTTTACAAGGGTGCGCGCATGTCTCGGACTAAGGTAACCGCACCCTTGTGGGGCCCACTGTACTGTATATATTAATCTTAACAGAGTACAAGCATTTGCATATTTTACAATCAGGTGAAAACTGTGACTGACCTTGAATACCCTGTCCCTGAGAGGGTTAAGGGTGAAGATGGATGATGCCTGTGATGGAGAGATGGAGAGGTGGTGCGTCACCCTGGTAGTATGGCCGCGGTACAACAGTTCACCCTCGGTGCTCAGCGAGTAGTTCGTCCCACCACCCTAAACCACACACGTTAGGTTAGTTCTCTTGATTCAATACTCCGATATACTGTACAGCTACGGTAACTAGTCTTAAGGGGAGATGGGCGTATTTATTTGCTTATTATTTTATGACGTCTCTAACAAAGGTCAGGATGTAACAGAAACAGAGAGAGAGAGAGAGAGAGAGAGAGAGAGAGAGAGAGAGAGAGAGAGAGAGAGAGAGAGAGAGAGAGAGAGAGAGAGAGAGAGAGAGAGAGAGAGAGAAGAGAGAGAGAGAGAGAGAGAGAGAGAGAGAGAGAGAGAGAGAGAGAGAGTGAAAGAAAGAAAAAAGAAAGAAAAAGAGAGAGAAAGAGAAAGAAAGAAAGAAAGAAAGAAAGAAAGAAAGAGAAAGAGAAAAGAGAGAGAGAGAGAGAGAGAGAGAGAGAGAGAGAGAGAAAGAGAAAAGAGAGAGAGACAGAGAAAAGAGAGAGAGACAGAGAAAAGAGGAGAGCGAATGTTTTGAAAAGTAGATACTGATTCATGTACAATTAAATACAAAACAAATTCTCCCACTTACCCTCCTGAAGCCAATACTGATGTGATTTAGGTGTGTGGTGAGGATGAGAGAGAAGTGGTTAGGGTTCCTGTAGCTGGCCACCAAGCGTACCTGTCGGCCGTCCTCGTAGTCCAGCCTCATCCTCACGGGGGTCCCGTCAATTACACCTTCCACCTCCAATTCAACCTCCTTTCCCGTAAACTTTCCCTGCAAAACAAAATTTAATCTATTTATGTATCCATTGCCGGACGTCTTGTTCCCCTTTATGAGGGTGGCCATACACAGAATGCCCCCAACCGGATCTATCCACTGTGAGAAGGACAACCAGTGCCAGTTTGCTGAAGGACTTGCAGGATTGACCACTAAACTTAGGGTTCGTCCGACTCCGAGGCCTTCTATTTAAGTGTACAGTATATTAAATTCAGAAATGTAGACAAAATGGATATATAAACCATTAATTAAAATCTAAAACTTAAAAACGAACTCAAAAGTTACTGTTCAAATTAATATAACGAACCCATTAAAATGAAAAGCTATCGAAACGACAGCACACTAAACCACCATGTGAGAAAGGTTTTCATTCCATTTCTCCACTTCACAATTTCTCTATACTGTAGTTTACTTCAAACTACAGTATATGCAGTCAACACCATTGTCAATATATACAGTACTAACCTTCAGGGCTAAAATATCTTTTTAGTGAAGAGTAAAGGCATAAACACCATCTTTACTGTCAACCCATCACTTTTTTTCAACATTCTTTCTCATAGATGTCCTTGAGCTATTATCTATCTATCTATCAATGTAGATATTATCTATCTATCTATATTTTATTTTATCTATCTATCTATCTATTTACTCAGGCCCAATCCCCACTTTTCCTATTTTTTGTTCTTTTCTGTTTCCATTTTGGTGCACTGTATCAAGGAATTGTTGTGCCAACAGTGATGTATGGGGCTGAGACATGGGCTCTGAAGAAAAAGGAGAAAAGAGGGCTGGATGTGATGGAGATGAGCTGCTTGAGGAGTATGTGTGGAGTTACTCGTAGAGACAGATTGAGGAATGAAGAGATACGTAGGAGAGTGGGGCAGCAGGAACATTTGTCAGCCAGAGTGGACAGAAGGGTGCTGAGCTGGTATGGTCATGTTGAACGAATGGGAGATGAAAGGCTTACAAAGAGAATATGTGAGTCAGGTACAAGGGGAGATAGAAGGGCAGGAAGACCCCCATTGAGATGGAGAGACTGTGTAAGAAAGGCTTTGGATGATAGAGGAATGACTATAGATCAGGCAGGGGAAGTGGTGGTGGACAGGAGTGAATGGAGAATGCTTGTGAATAGTTGAGTGAACACGTGGTCATTTGGAGTAAGGGGTCGGGCGCAAGTTCGACTAGATAATAGTCCATCAGGCGCCTGGCCCGGGGGGACGATTAATATGAAGGGTGTGCCTGGAAGTGTGGTGGGAGGGCTTGTGGCTTTGGCTCCGCTGCATGTCTGCCTGCCGAGATCGGAACCTCTCCGGGTGGTCAGGGGCCGGGGAGTGCTGGAGCGACCTTGGTAACCCTGGTCTCTGGGTCTTCTCCTGGGTGACCTGGATGTGTGTGAGTTTGTGTTTTTAATCTGTGTTTATTTTTTGTTTTATGTTGTTTTTGTGTTTTCCCTGTTCTTGCTCTGTCTTGAGTCGGCTACCCTCAAAATGGGGATTGGGCCTGAGCATATATATAGATAGATAGATAGATAGATAGATAGATAGATAGATAGATAGATAGATAGTTTCATTTTTTTTTGGGGGGGGGGGGCGGCGACTGAAGACAGAGCAAGAACAGGGACAACACAAAACAACGAACACACAGACAAAACACAAATTCACACGCATCTATTATACATTGTCATAATCACCTTTACATGCCACTCCTTCATTATTAACTTATGCAGTGCCCATTGTACTACCTCTCTAGACATTCTATCAAAGATCTTCCCTAGGTAAAACAAAAAACAGAATACAGCTTACTCTCCTTTCCCTAGAATATTTCTTATGCTTGTAGTTACATCACTATAAAGATTGCATCAGTAGTGCCTCTGCCAGGTATAAATACAAGCCGATTCTTTTTTATACAGTTATTACCACCGTGTACTCCCTTGATTGACATGGCTAGGGCATGTCCTTGTTACAGGGACTTAACTGGACATTTGCCTCAAATTACTAGACTGAGCTGTCCAAACTCTTGCCGTCTACCAATGGCACGGCGTGGGATCGATCTGCAGACCTTTCAATCAGCAGTCAGACATGCTACCGACCATACCCTGGCCCAAGCTGCATGCTTGTACCCAGCAGCGGCAGACGCTACACTCTTCTGCATACTGCACTTGGGTATGCACAACTTTTGTCTACCTTTTCAAGCCCTAATCTACTGAGTAAAACCTTGGTTATTATTTATGTTAACTCTTAATCCTTTACTTGCCATGCCCTCTCTCCATCTTCTGAACTTGGTCTCGGCATCCCGCACACTATCTACGATTAATAACCCACTTTGCCAACTTCTATTTAGGAATTATCTGTCTTACCTCCATTGTGTAAGTGTGTTGAGCTGCCACATTGCCCCAGTGTGAGAGCGCCAGTCGACCCTCTACATTTGGTACACTAACCTCACCCTCACCGCTACTGTTGAACATCTCCACACCGTCCACCGCCACACTCACATTATGCTGCATCTGCAATACATCATCACACACAAATATCTCAAATATAATGAACTGAATACATATATAAGGAGAAAACAAAGGTAAGTACAGTTCCCTGCAAAAGTCCCTGAACATTCAGCCAAGGATGCCCTTTTAATATTCCGCGCAAAAAGGGCTTGGTTCGCGGTTCCTTTATGACCGTGACCTTTCGCACACCTTACTTATCACCTAGTGGGTGAAAGGTCATGTTCATAAAGTAACCGCGAACGATGCCCTTTTTTGTGCGGAATAATAAAGGGGTATCCTTGGCTGGGTGTTCAGGGACTTTTGCAGGGAACTGTACATACAAACATTCACTTGACTACAGTGGCAAAGTAAAATTGATGTTCCAGTACTGCAATGCCTTTGATATAATTCCATAATTCAGATATATTTGTGGCCATGCATAATATCTCTCTTTCTCAAAACAATACTAACCTTGAGCATGGGTGGCTTTTTGGTCATGGTGAAGGTGCCTTGTAGGGAAGTACTGAGCTGCTTCCAGGCGGTGGTGGCTGTTGGTCTACGTATCTCTCCCGACACTTCCACCCTGTGTTCCCCCTCCACCTCTCTGTGCCACCCAGAGCCTTCCACCTGCAGTATGTGGTTCCTCCAGTGGACCTCCGCCTCCGCTCTGCCTCGACTCTCGTTCCACCAGCCGGACGCCTCTGCTATTATAGGCTTCCACAAGTTGGCCTCAGAGTGGGTCCTAAGCTGTAATGGTCATCATTACATTAAGAAACATCCCCTTCTTAGCATTAATCCTCTTCCTCCCCCCTTGCCCACACCAAGCTAGCCTCCAGAAGCATATCCATACTCAAATCACCCACCGTCTATCCAGTCACTCAAAGACAACACTCAGCTACATGCACAGCCCCCTGAAGTCCATCCCTCAGAAACCTTCGTTTCCCGTGAGGACAGAGTCCACCTGGTTAGGCTGCTGCGATGTGGGCATCATCCAGCCCTTCTGAGTTATTAGAAGAAGCTGGATGACTCCGTCCAGGATATCTGTCCTGGCTATAACACAACACTGTATACTATCAAACACATTAGGGAAGACTGCATAGCACACAACCCTACGACAACAACACAAATACATTCCTTGAGAGCGTTGTGGGAAAACCCGGTCTCGACCGTGGCCTTCCTTAGGAGCTCAAGGCCGTTCGGCCAGACAGCCTAGAGAATTACTACTACTACTACTACTACTACTATACATGATTAAAACAATAATTGTAATCTTTTCTTATAACCATTTAAAATCCTAAATTAAAAATTAAAAGTAATGCTGGAAATCTGTGACTCGTACCATAACATCGAAGTTGTTGTCTTGATCACTTCCCTCCTTCTTGAGCCAGGTGATGAACTTGATCTCCTGACTGATGGGAGAGTCAATATGTAACTCCAGCTGGCTGTTGGACAGGTGCGGCTGCTGGACACTCTCACCAGACAAGGTTACCTGAGAACACATTGACTTACAGTACACTACCTATTGGAAGTAGGTGACAGGGAGGACTATTCAATTAAATTGTAAAACTTGTAAAATAAACAAACCAAAACTTGGACGAACACAGTAAAAAGACAAAACAACTACTGTAATCAAAATTGCTATGTGGAAACAACACTTAAACAAAATAATAATTTATAAATAAAAGAACACAATCCACCACATAGGGTGTACATTAATTACTACATGAGCAAGTTAATCTGTTTTCTAAGCAAACTAATCGCACACATAACAATGCACTATCGTCACGTTCAAGGAATTTGTCAGGTAATCATGCTGAAAATGGAATAAAAAGCTTGGAGTATATCATAAGCTTACTTTCTCCTTTCACATCTTGTAAAACATTTGTATACAAATATTAAAAGGCTTAGTATCTTAATACTTACATTATGTTCTTCTCCATCTGGAGAGTGAAAGTAAAAACCAGTGAGCAGGGTCATTTCTGTCTCATCCACAACTATATCCAGATGACAACCAATCTCAAATCTAAATAGAAAAATAAATAACATTAATACCTGTACATCAATAATTATATTTGTTTTTATGGAGTTAAGTGTATATTCATGCATATGCATGCTCAAGTTAATTATGTCACGTGTAACATAAAGCAGCAGAACTGATTGCCATGGCATGTGTGTTAAGTCACAAATACAAATTAAGTAACACCCCGTTCTTAACATTAATCATCAATTACAAGCCCCAACGTACTTGAATAAACTAATGAAAGCATATGGTCCTCCCGGGATTCGAACTCGGGACACCACACCCAAAACATAAGCATCTAAACCATTACACCACCAACACAGTACAAATACACGAAGATAATCAATGACATGGACACAATAAACAAGAGTACAGTAATAATAACTATGACACTGAAAAACTTGAATTGCATGGTAGAAATAAACAAATACAATACTAATGTATGGTGGGCTGGATCTATCAGAGTGAGGGTTGGTGTCCTCTACTTCCCATAGCCGGTTCTGACTTTACCATTTTCATCATTCTTATTTCTAACTGTTTTCCTGAGAGTGGTGAAAGCAGTGGGACCATAATGGTGTACCCCATGGTTCCCTAGTGTCATACTCTCACAACCCACTGGCACAAGTCGGCCTTCCTCTCTCTGGCATAGGGATGCAGCGACCCCACCGCCCACCACTGGTGGTGCAGTCAGCCTCTGTAGCAGTTACGGTGATTTCTTGTTACCTTATTGTTACCTTACCTTATTGTATCATGGTTAAGGCTGGTGTGGTGCGATTTCGCCAGGTGCAAGTGCTTCAGGGGGACTTTGTTGAGTCTTGCTGAGACACTGTTAGCACTATACCAACATTGGCCACTGTGATGACATGATGGGGCTGTGTTGTGGCAAGTCTTTATTGTACTGTACTACAGTAAAGAGACTAAAACCAAGCTTTCTGTGGATTAAGTGGTCTTTAGCCCCTGCTGTACCGGCGACTTCTTTTGTATTTTATTGTACTGTACTACATTAAAGAGACTAAAACCATGCTCTTTGTGGATGAAGCAGTCTTTAAACTTGTATGTATGTATGTATGTATGTATGTATGTATGTATGTATGTATGTATGTATAAAGCCAGTGTCACATAACACAAGCTCTTTTTCAGGCAACATACCAGAAATTCTTATCTGGCTACTTCTAAATTTAAGTATAATCAGATGCAACCACCAAAATTAAATTTTTGTTCCCAATGTTGATGAAAAATAGCCCCAAAATATTGTCAGATAAACATTGCCTTTCGAAAATTACCATAAAAAGTACTTGTGTGACATTGCCATAAACCTAGTGAACTGAAACTACCTGGACATGTCCGGGAGGAGGAGAGTGAAGGTGATGTGGTGACTGTCCCTGAGAACCTCCCCTAACAACACCTCCAGTCTGGCATCCCAAGATAACCCAAGCACGGATAACGACACTCTGAAATTATAACGTAAAACTTGCAAAATAAACAAACCAAAACTTATACGAACACAGTAAAAAGACAAAACAACTAATCAAAATCAAATAAAACAAATTAGGATTCACAGTACATGATGGAGAGAAAGGGGATACAATATATTATATAAAGTAACCTCCTTGGGGGAAAAGAATATACCCCACATTACCCAACCTAATTCATGCTTACTCTAGCTTACGTCTTCTCTCATTTAGTTGCCTCTTACAACATGCAGTAAGTATGTGGGGGGGGGGGGGGGGGGGTAGGCTGAAATATTATCTTTCTTCAAACTAACAAGGGAAAAGAAGGCGTAATAAACATTGTTAACATAAATAAAGATTGTTTGAATGTACGCTATTGAAAAATAACATACTTTTTTCAATATACTTCAACAATTACTATATGATCAGTTAAAAATATTAGTGTTGTATGAATTACTGTGCTTATATTTATTGTGCTACATTGATGTGATAATTAAAATGTAAAACTTGCAAAATAAACACACCAAAACTTGGACGAACACAGTAAAAAGACAACAAAATTATCAAAATCGCTATGTGGAAACAACACTTAAGCAAAATAATATAAAATACATACAGGTCTCCCTCACTATCCGATGCCCCGATGTACGACATTATTATAAGTTTTTAGGCGTTTGTGTTTGGGTTTAGGCTGGTCCCAGAACACATCCCCATTTACCCCATTAATTTTAGGGTTGGCTATACGATTTTTCTATTTAAGATCGGGTTTTCAGGAACGTAACGCAATCGTATATCGGGGGAGACCTGTATATGAATCAAACCTTAGTTGTAGTGGTTCTGAGTCTTGAGGGAAGTGTAGGACAGAAGAGAATGTGAGGGTCCGCGTTGGGTCACCTTGGGTCCCCCACGCTACTTGACCATCAACACTCCCTCCCGTACACTCATCATGACCCACCGCTACCTCGCCTGAAGAACAAATCAACAATTATCACCTTCAAATTAAAATGTAAAACTTGCAAACTAAACAAAAGAAAACTGGGAAAATACAAGATAAAGGTAAAATAACTCATCAATATCGCTATGTGGAAATACTTCATCTGATCTGATCTGATCTGAAATAACGCTTACTAAAATAAAATTATGAAATAAAAGAACACAATCCACCACATAGGGTGTACATTACTACATGAGCAAGTTAATCTGTTTCCATTACAATTACGAGGTTTCCATTACAATTACAATCAACAACACTGCCTTGAAGCCCAAATAACTCACTTCTAATTTCTTTGTTAAAGGGAATGATGAGGAGCGTGAAGGAAAGGTCAGTGACTCGACCCTCTGACCCGAACCTGACCTCACAGTCATACAAGTCGTGGGCCCAGGTCTTGAGGTGCAGACTGAGCTGAGAGGACTCCGGGATCACAAGAGATGCTTCAATACCAAATACGCTGATCTCCCCTACTGTCAGGCTGGCTCGGAGGCTTATGTTCGAACCAGTCCATAGAAAAGATTCCTCACCACTGAAAACACATACAGTATATATTCACTTAAATTTTGAGGCATTTTTAACAGCATATGTTATTGTTTTCTAAATTAAAATGTAAAACTTGCAAAATAAACAAACATAACCTTGGACAAACACAGTACTGTATAAAGACAAAAGAACTTATCAAAATCGCTATGTGGAAACAACGCTTAAGCAAAATAAAATATAGAAATAAAAGAACACAATCCACCACATACGGTGTACATCACTACATGAGCAAGTTAATCTGTTTCCCAAGCAAATTAATTACACATATAACAATGCACTATCGTCACGTTCAAGGAATTAGTCAGTTTGGGAAGTCTATGCGGTAAGCTTTAAAAGTTTCAATGGACAACATTGCACTGCATTATTAATAATATACTGTACTTACATGATACTCCAACTTCCTAACCCCTGGGCCTCCTCCACCCCCACCTCCTGCCGTACCTCCAGCAAGAAGCCCCCGTCCTCCACCAGGTTCCTGCGTGTGAGGGTGGAGACGGTGGTGTAGCGGCGGGCGGAGGGCATCAGGGCGGAGGAGCGACCAACCCACATACCATCACCAGTCTCTTCAAGGGTGTCGGTGTAATTCAGGTTCCACTGGGGCCCTAAATTCAGCTGGTAGGGGCAAAACAGGTAAGTCAGTGATATGAGTGTTGAATTAAAATGTAAAACGTGCAACTAAACAAACCAAAACTGGAACAAAGACAATATAAAGGCAAAATAACTAATAACAAAATCAGAAGGTATAGGTAGCGCCAATGAACTTGACAATAATCTTGACCCCTTAACTTCTTATACCTCAAAATGAATGAAAGCAATCGGGCTGACATTTCTATCATTTGGGAAGAGAGACAGAGCCCGAAGAAAGGTATTTGGACTGTGAACTATTTGATTATTAATTGTAAATATCTTGTCTATATTCTATTTCATAAAGGCGGATAAGTAAAATGGTAGGGTAAATAGGTGGTGGGATTAATTCTCAATAGCACAAATATGTGAGGTAACAACATTTAACAAGAACAAGAGGCATCAATAATATAATCTGACCTGTAGATGAGTGTGATATTTCAGCAGGTCTTCCTCGGACTGGTCGTAGAAAGTGATGGCGAAGGTGTAGGGAACGTCATCCAGCTGAGCGGTCACCAGGTTCTCAACGGCCCTCTCGCTCACCTCCAGGGAGTGATCCAGGGACCAGTCTATCCCAGCGCCCTCTGACAATACTGAGGGAAAACAAAAATAATAAGTTTCTGGACAACTAATTATCTTATCTCATTAGTTTTCTTTATTATTTTTGTACTAACAAAAACAAAAAAAATAGAAAAACTGGGGAAGGTGCTAGAGTAAATTTATACATAGATACTAATGAATTGAAATATTTCACATATTACGATTCTGTTTTGCTACTTTTTGTGTTGAGACTTTTGTTAATGTTTTGTTTGCTGTGTTCAGGATGTATTTCAGGTAAGTTGTCGAGTTTCATATATTCTATTATACTGTAGGTAGCGCCAACAAACTTGACAATAATCTTGACCCATAAACTTCTTATAACTCTAAATACTGTATATGAAAGCAATCGGGCTGATGTTTCTATCATTTGGGAAGAGTCCACCAGGAAATAAGTGTGGATTTTTACAGCCAGTTTGCTCTAGACTCTTTTGAGTTACAGAGAGGTGAGGGATCAAGATTATTTTCAAGTTCATTGGCGCTACCTATAGTATGTACATGTGAGTGCACTACAGACTGAAAAATTAGACTGCTCATATTCACTTACAAGCAAAGGCATTATCCACCCTAAATGATGGGCGTCTGTTTCTGGCAGCAATGATGACATCGGAGGTGAGGTTCTCCAGGTCCGCCACCCGCCAGGCAGTGGAGTGGGTCAAACGGAATTCTCGCCGAGTCGATTCTTGCCCCACCGTCAGGGTCAAGTTGTTCATCACCTGAGGAAAACGACAAGCATTAACCCCTTTAGTATGGGATGGTAACCAGGACCAAGTAGCAATGGTTAATATGATGGGATGGTAACCAGAACCAAGATGATGTAGGAATAGTTAATATGATGGGATGGTAACCATGCAGGACCAAGTAGGAATGGTTAATATAATAAGATGTTAACCAGGGGGAAACACTTGTTACAAACAACCTGACCTTTGTCTCCTTCATACACATAGGACAAAAATAAAAATAGATACAGTAAATAAATAAATAACAAAATAAATACAAATAACAAAATAAAAAATAAAAAATAAAATAGGAATGGTAAATACGATGGAATGATAACCCGAACCAATTAAGTACAGTACCTGTGATGGTAGTGTGGTGGTGAGACAGGTGAGGTGTGTGTCCAGGTGAGGATGGCCTGGCAGTAACACTTCCAGGCTAACGAGGTACTCCGGGTCGTCCATCCTTAAGCTACCGTCAACCACCACCACCTCACCACCCCACGTCACCTAAGGAAGATCAGGTTAAAAAAGATAAAGCTAGATAAATAATTGAGAAAGCATAATGCATATCATTATTATAATGTGAAAAATCAACCAAAAAACTTACCCACCTCCCCTTAATTTTATCTCTTAAATTTACCTGCACTTTGCCATGGACATGGTTGGTGTCGTGGGAGAGAGCGGCCTCCAGACCCAGGGTGGCGGCGGGACTGGTCAGGTGGATGTTCTTCAGGGTTATCACTGTGGCACCGGAACGTAATCTACGATTCTCAACCGTGCCTGGATCAATGAAATGGTGCGAATGAGAGTCTGGGAGAAAATTATAACTTTAATATTATTATAATTTATAATGTAAAACATGCAAAATATACAAACTAAATCAGGGATGACACAATATAAAAGCAAAAGAACTTATCAAAATTGCTATGTTGAAACAACGCTTTAGCAAAATATAATTTTGAAATAAGAGAACAAAATCCACCACATAGGGTGTACATTACTACATGAACAAGTTAATCTGTTTCCCAAGCAAACTAATCACACATATAACAACGCACTATCGTCACATTCAAGGAATTAGTCAAAGACAAGTATAAACATTTTTGAAAGAAAGAAATCTCTCATCCATTAATACAATTTAAAATATCTACAAAATAAATTACAAATACATTATACTGTACACTAACTATAAGATATTCATTACTATAATCCGTTCATTCTAGGTTAGGCAGAAATCGTAACCTCTAACCTCTGTAACTCAAAAAGGGCCAGAGCAAATTAATTGTCAATTCCCTGGCCAAGTCTTCCTATTTGGTAGAAATATTGGCTTGATTACTCTAGTCCTTTTTAAGTTACAGAGGTTAGAGGTTACGATTTCTGCCCAACATAGAATGAACGGATTATAACTACAAGATATTCATTACTATAGTCCATTCATTATAGGTAGGGCAACAATCTTAAATACTAATCTCCATAACTCATAAAAGACTAGAGTAATCAAGATAACATTTCTATCTAGGAAGGGTCACCAAAAAAAAAAAAAAAAAGGAAAAGTGGTGATTGGGCCAGAGTATATAGATATAGGATGGGTCAGCCAGGCAATAGGTTTGGAAATGTACAGCCCATTTGTTCAAGCCCTTTTTGAGTTACAGGGGTTAGGGGTTACAATTTCTGGCCAACCTAGAATGAACAGACTATAAAATCAGTAATACTCACCCTTGACAGCCAAGTCTAGATGTTGTTTAAGTGATCCTTCAGTGTAGAGGTCGAGGGTGATGCTGGATACTTTATCAGAGTGGTATCTAGCCAGGTACCCTTCCAGCAGAGCATCCTCCTGACGGCCGGGGTAAGCTATCACCAGGCGGGGCTTCACCGTCACCTGAAGCCCGGTGGATCACATAATATATGCTTTCATTAATTTCATTGAAACTGTTTGATGTTGTGGTAAAATTAATACAAAAATAGAATATCATACACAATATTACCATCATCACCATACTTGCCTCAAATATCAACATATATAAAGCAGCATGGCCATTCTATATTGAAGTCTTGACCCTTTATTATTTGTATACAATTTGCAAACTACTTGTATGACTTTTTAACACCTGTGGGGCGGGTATTTTGTCCTGAAAGTACCTTCATTCCCTGCACATTTTCATGCATAAGCAAGAGCTAGAGCGTAATACAATTATATACATGTGAAAGAAGAGTAATAGAGCTTTCCAATGACACCTGAATCATCTCTGCATAACGTCTGGTTGTCTTGCAACGATCTTGCATAGGGAGGCCAAAATCGCACAAAATGAGCGGTTTTGAGCTGTTTTCGCTATGTGTAATGCTGCAATGTGCGAGGGAACTCTCTGTCACATATCAGTATGAGCCCAGACACCGTGGGCTCCGGATGAAGCCCTCCAGCGCTGCCTGCAAAAGCTTGCCTCGCTCCCAGGTCACACAATAGCGGAAAATCGGTGTCCATCAGGTGACGGTCGCCATCAGGAAGGTGTTAAAATGAAATGGGATAGGTGTGCCAGATGTTCTTCAACATGGTATAAATTTGAAAGTTTATAACAATTGAAGTTCGAATCTACATGCTGTACCTATTTAAATGCTTTACTAAACAAGCAAAGGAAGTGGTAACAAACAGGAATGATTGGAGAATGCTTGTGAATAGATGGGTGAACAAGTGGTCATTCGGGGGAAGGGGTCGGGCGCAAGTTGGACTAGATAATAGTCCATCAGGCGCCTGGCCCGGGGAGACGATTAATATGAAGGGTGCGCCTGGAAGTGTGGTGGGCGGGCTTGTGGCTTCGGCTCCGCTGCATGTCTGCCTGCCGAGATCGGAACCTCTCCGAGTGGTCGGGGGCCGGGGGAGTGCTGGAGGGACCTTGGTGACCCTGGTCTCTGGGTCTACTCCTAGGTGACCTAGATGTGTGTGAATTTGTGTTTTGTCTTTGTATGTTCGTTGTTTTATGTTGTGTTTTGTGTTTTCCTTGTTCTTGCTCTGTCTTGAGTCGGCCACCCCCCAAAAAATGAGGGAAAAAGAAAAGGAAAAAAAAAGAGGGAAAAAGAAAAGGAAAAAAATAGGAAAAGTGGGGATTGGGCCTGAGTAAATAGATAGATAGATAGACTAAACAAGAATAGTAGAGCACTAATCAAGATTAATCAAGATTACTCAAGTAAACAAAGTTTTACAACAGCTTAAAGCAACACCAAAAGAACATGCATAAAACTCATCAAATGAACAAACTCTAGTACTGACATGTCCGCCATCTGTGACCATTAGTAGCTCTGCCTTCAAGCCGTAGCGAGTGTTGAGGAAGCCAATGTGTCCGTCTATACGCTTCAAGTTGGGGTCGTTCACCAAGGAGGCTGAGGGAAAGAGAGGGACAGTTTTTACGTGTTTTGGCATAACTCTATTTGCTTAATAGCCTATTTTCTTCTCAAACATTTCAACACATAAACAAATAAAACACGAAAGAAAAAATGAAATATTAGTTAATACTAATTATTATGTTCCCTCCACCAACCGACTTTACTCCTAAACTCAATTAATGAAATTAAACAACTGCAATTACCATAGACTACAATGCACGACCTCCCGAAATCCATCCTTCCGAATCCTCCCTTCCTCGCGAGGACAGAGTCCACCTGGCCAGGCTGAGATGCGGACACCATCCAGCTCTCCTGAGCTATCAGAAGAGACTGGATGACTCCGTTGTCGACGCCTACCCGGGATGTAACACAGCACCCCATACCATTAAACACATCATAGAAGACTGCATTTCACACAACCACTTACGCCAACAACACAATCTACACTCAATGAGAGCTCTGTGGGAAAGCCCAATTGTGGCCATGGCCTTCCTCAGGGACTCGGGGCTGTTCGGCCAGGCAGCTTAGACAACAACAACAACAACAACAACAACTACAATGAAGTTTATTATATGTCAGTAAAGTTACCAAATGAAAGAGAGAACTGAAATTATCATATAATTAACAGTAGCTATTAGAGAATCCTACATAATTTAATTATTACAGTATAATGTGAAACTTGCAAAATAAACAAACCAAAACAGGGAAGACACAATATAAAGACAAAAGAACTCATAAAAATCGCTATGTGGAAATAACGCTTAAATCAAAGACAATTTTGAAATAAAAGAATACAAAACCACCACGTAGGGTGTACATGACTACACGACCCCTCACCCTCAAGAAATGCGTTGAACTGGTGGGCATGAAGCTGGACCTTGAGTGCGTAGTGTGGAGCGTATGTGAGGCCAAACACGAGGCCGGCCTTCCTCTCTGGTGCCCCCTCTTGCCTGTTGTCCTCGGTTTCAAACTGCACATCCAAGAACATTGACTGGGACCCTGGAAGGACAGAACAATAATAATAATAATAATAATTATAATAATAATAATAATAATAATAATAATAATAATAATAATAATAATAATAATAATGTTTATTCAATTAGCATTTTACAGTGTTGGTACAACATATGTTTCCAAAACCTTGATAAGTGAAGCAGCCCTTAACAAGGTTGCCTGGAACGCCGCCATTAGGACAAGAGACTGAAACTGCACATATGTGTGGAACATGCAGTCTTAAAATGTTATGTATGTATGTATGTATGTATGACATGTACCAGCTTTGCAAATTCCAACTAAGGATAGCCCAATAAGGCCGTTAGGCGTATTTCAATTGGGGTCCTTGTGCGACGAGACAAGGTAAGAAAGAATGAGACCTTATGCTCTGCTATATTCACCATACTATTGACTTAACTCTGGCAAGAAAGAATGGGATCTTATGTTCTATACACTACAAGCTCTGTCATACTGAAATTATAAGACACTCAATATATTCTTAACAAATTAAAATTACATATTCAAAGGTGAGGGCTCTTTTACTGTCCTACATTTCCTTCTGGGGCCAGGGGGCTAGGAATCCTCCTCCCCTTGTATAATTTTCATACTCGACAAGACAGAAAAAGGGGCGAGGGAACGCGAAAGTGGTCCCGGAGACCCGGACCCTGAGAATAGGAACTTTAAATATTGTATCTGTTCGGGCTCTGTCTCGTGTCGGCCACCCCCAGAAATGGGGTATATGCCTGAGTATATTATATACTAGCTCTGTCATACTGTAACTATAAGACACTCAATATATTCTTAACAAATTATAATTACATACATGTATTCATATTATACCTGGATTTTTCCAAGACACTGCCAGTTTGTACGCGTCCACCCCCGGACTCTTGCTGAAGGTGTGGCGCGTCCCTCTAGCCACAGTATGACGCCCGGTAACTGTCCAGGAACTTCTGCCCACTCTCAGTCCAAGTGCTGACTCCACCGCTCTGTGACACAATGCAGTAGTACGGACCAGCTCAACCCCACTCTCAATCTCCGGTGTCATGGCATCCCAGCGTATGTCACAGCCATCTTCGTTAAGTTGACTGATCAGTGTGGGGTTATTCATTTCCTGCATGTTGTCTTCCCCGTAGCTGGGTGGAGTTTCGAAGGTGTGGACGACACGGTTGTTAAGTACGGAAGTTTCTGGAAGATCCAATTTCAGTTCCATTCGATCTCCACCCTAAAACATGAATATTATAATGTAAAGCTTGCAAAATAAACAAACCAAAACGTATACGAACACAGTAAAAAGACAAAATAACTAATCAAAATCGCTGTGGAAACAGAGAAACGCTAAATAAACAAAATAAACAAAAAACAAACGCTAAATAAACAAAAAGAAATGCTAAATAAACAAATAGATATTGGCATAAATTTAGATAAACAACTATTAAATATACTGTACACATAGACGAGAACAAGAAAGGCAGACAATACTGTAAGATACATAGAATAACACAGGTAAGAGCAAATACAAAAACACAATGCAGAACACCTATAAAGAAAAGTAAACTTAAAACCACAGAAAATTAATAAATTTACTAATTTGAAGGAAGTAAATAACACTAACCAGACCAGATGATTAAAGTGGTGGAGAGGTATTTGTAACTAAAGCCGGTATCACACGAGCGTTTTTTCCCTCAACATTTATCCTCAACACTGGTCTGGCAGCTTAGGAGGTCAACATTTAATATATTTCTGTCTCCAAAATTCATCCATCATCAGTTTAGTTTCCGATACCAGCGTAAAGTATTCCAGAAATGTTGCCAGAAAAATTTTGATTATCGAATGTTGACTATAAAAGCTCTCGTGTGATACCGGCTTAACTGCAATAGATTAGGCAAGATAAAGCAGATTAACCAGGCCACTGAGCCCCAGTTGGAACTCTCATTGGTCTGGCACTAACTCTAATAAATGACACTATGTATAAGCTAGCCCCAGAATAAATGATTGAATGAATGGCCTAGAATATATAAATGTCCCTGACCTGAATGACCAAAGTGGCTGCTACATCGGCGGCAGCATCGTGGACGGTAGCGGTGGAGGCGGTTACCGGACCGTTGAGAGTCGCCACCCGTAACCCTCGCTCATAGTACATACCACCGCTGTTAACACATACACAACACATTAGGAGGGAGATCTATTGATAATGTCGGTCAGGTTGGGAGAGAGGTATCCTGACCAGTATTCGAACCAACTCACTCAAGGACTTCAAGGTGTATTAAAATGTAAAACTTGCAAACTAAACAAACCAAAATGTGGACAAAGACAATACAGTATAAAGGCAAAATAACTAATCAAACTTTACAAATACAGTACAATTAAAATGTAAAACTTGCAAACTAAACAAACCAAAATTGGGACAAGGACAATATAAAGTCAAATTAAATTATCAAAATCGCTATGTGGAAACAACGCTTACTAAAATGAAAATAATTAAATAAAAGAACACAATCCACCACATAGGGTGTACATTACTACATGAGCAAGTTAATCTGTTTACAAACTTTACCTTGGCTTGAGTGCGATATTGATGGTGGATGCGGTAGGATTGGTGATGAGACTGAGGAGGTTGAGTTGTGACGATGCTAGCAGGTTAGTGAGTATCCCCGCCCTCCTCCACACCACCACCGGTACCCCCACCAGGCCACCCAACACCACCGACGACGACACTCCCGACCACCCGCTGGTGTACTCCGCCTGGAAGCATCGTGTACAGTTGGCCAAATAAGTGATGTCGCGCAGGGTGTCAAACCGGAGCAATTTTGTATGGAGACTTGAATGAATATAGGAAGTAATGCAAGTAAATGAACATAAAATAGCTTTGTTTTGGCCAATTTTATCACTTCCAAAGACAAAATTTGAACTATAATCCATTTCAAAATACTTATTAATAATAACTATATCAATAATGAACTATAATCCATTTTAAATACTTATCAATAATAAAATGCTTTTATACATACATGCATGACACATGCACGCATGTGAAGGTCTTGTTCACCTAATGGCTGCAATCTTGGTGGCAGAGTCAGAAGGGATTTTCTAACTGCAACACAGGTAGTAATGTGGGAGTCCCCGGCTCCACTACCACCTCTACTGTAGGTGGCTCAAGCCTCATTAACAGTGATCCTCTGCAGGGACATTTGTTACATTTGTATTATGCCCTTACTTACACCTAGATAGTTATACCACCCACAGTTGTCAAACAGATACCAGGGCACATTACTGGAAACTGTTTGTGCTTGACACCTTATTGTCCAGCTATTTTGATTAACCACATATTTACTTACATCAGAATTGACCAGGGCGGAGTAAGAGGTGTCAAAGATCTGCTCCAGCCAAGACTCCAGGAGGTCTTGCCAGTCGAGGGTGAATGGGTCGACTGAGAAGGATGAGAAGTACCAGTCCCGTCCCCTTACACCGCCCCACAACCAACCTCGTATCTCGGTCATCACCTCACGTCGCACCTGTAGGGGGCAGTCACCTCTCAAGTCACTACATAGGCCTACACAGTATTAAGGTAGGTTTAAGGCATTATCATCATCATCAGATTTGATGATGATGATTAAGGCATTGGTAGTGCATTAGGTCTACTCCTTTATAGTCATGATTCATATATATTACATCTTACTATCGTACTATTTACTATGAAATAATTATTCTATCTATCTATTGCTCGACGCCGCAATCCCCGAAGGGGTGGCCACAAACGAACCGCCCCCATGCACCTCTGTCCCAAAGACGACCGACGTGTCATCCGACGTAAGAGACAATTTCCCACAGACCCTGACTATACACCCTTCACCAATCACCAGACAAAGCATATCATCAACAATCTCAAGCACTCACCCGCCTGTGGCCTAGACAACATAAGCAACATACACCTCAGACACCTGGGACCACAAGACATACAAGCACTCACTAACATATCAAACTACAGCTATTCACACAACACAATACCAGACATTTGGAAGCATGGTATCATCATCACATTCCCCAAACCCAACAAAGACTCCACGCTACCCTCCTCGCACCGCCCCATCACACTCCTTTGCTCCCCCTCCAAAGTCATGGAACGCCTAGTATTACAACTAATTACACCTGACCTACCCCTAGCTCCAACACAACATGGCTTTAGGCCACTGCACTCCACAAACACTCTTCTCACAGACCTTACACAAAGAGCTTTCGACGGCATCAACTCAGCTAGACCACCACACAGATCACTATTAGCCACACTCGACATTAGTAAAGCCTTCGATGCCATTCCCCGCCACAACCTAACAAACAAAATCTACAACACAAACATGCACAACAACACAAAAAGGTGGCTGGCCAACTTCCTAGCAGGCAGATGTGCACATATCTTTTGCCGGTCAGTCATCTAAAATCAGAAACTTTCCAAACGGAGTCCCACAAGGGTCCGTCCTATCGCCCGCACTCTTCAATCTGTACATGCACGATATAACTACACCCAATACGCCCCAAATAAACTTAGCCTCCTATGCAGATGACATAACACTCACATGCACACACCATGACCCAAAAAGAGCAACAGATCTCCTTCAACCCTATCTCAACACACTACATGGCTGGTGAACTACAAACAGAATTAATCTAGCCCCAGCGAAATCCACCGCAACCCTGCTCACAAGTTGGACAGGAGAACACGAATACATCCCTCAACTCACCATAAACAACACACCCCTAACACATACACACACACCCAAAATCCTAGGAGTAACATATGATATTCAAACAGTACACCACAAACATTAAAAAGAAACTGACACCCAGACTTAACGTCCTCAGGTCACTTGCTCACACAAAATTTGGACACAACAAAGAAACTACCACCACAGTATATAAACAATACATAAAATCAGTGATGGAATACGCAAGCCCAGCCTGGGCTTCTAACCTAGCTGAAACACATCATAAGACCTTACAGACTATTCAAAACAAAGCCCTGAAGATCATTACAGGTTGCACAGCTACTGCACCCACAGATCACCTACATCAAGAAACCAAAATCCTCAAAGTCAAAGACCATCTGGACATGAGAGGCACTCAATTCCTGGCAGCAGCCTCCACGAACCAAGACCACCCACTAAACTACATGGCAACACACCCACAGACACCAAAAAATATCAAAACAACACCCAGCACACGGTATCACACACAATTATTGTCCTCTCTCCCTCCCTGCCCACCCCGAACCAACTTCCAAAAGCACATCCATACTCATATCTCTCACCGATCCATCCACTCACTCACAGACAACACGCAGCTGCATGCACGACCTCCCGAAATCCATCCTTCCGAATCCTCCCTTCCTCGCGAGGACAGAGTCCACCTGGCCAGGCTGAGATGCAGACACCATCCAGCTCTCCTGAGCTATCAGAAGAGACTGGATGACTCCGTTGTCGACGCCTGCCCGGGATGTAACACAGCACCCCATACCATTAAACACATCATAGAAGACTGCATTTCACACAACCACTTACGCCAACAACACAATCTACACTCAATGAGAGCTCTGTGGGAAAGCCCGATCGTGGCCATGGCCTTTCTCAGGGACTCGGGGCTGTTCGGCCAGGCAGCTTAGGGAACAACAACAACAACAACAACAACAACCTCTGTCCCCAGTCAGTCGATGCCCCTCCTCCCAACCAGCACCGCCTTCATTCATATACTTCCTCACTCCATCCTTCCACCTCTCCTTCGGTGCACCTCTCCCTCTCTGTCCTTCCATCTCGCTCTCGTACACCCTCTTAGTCAATCTCTCGCTTTCCATACGTTCCATATGGCCGAACCATCTCAAGTTGTTACTTTTCACACTTTCCAGCACATCTACCTCCACACCACACCTCCTTCTTACTTCCTCATTCGTCCGTCTATCCCTCCATGTAACTCCGCACGCACTTCTCAAGTAACTAATTTCCACCGCTCTCACTCTTGGTCTAAGTCTCTTGCCGAACGTCCATGCTTCGCTTCCGTAAGTTAGTGTCGGGATTACCACACTGTCATGCAAGGACTTCTTCACTTCCATACTGACCACCCTATTTCTTGTTACTGCTTTCAACGTTCCTACAACCCTCTTCCCCTGTTGCACCCTCTCCCGCACCTCCTCATTCACAGTCCCATCTTTACTCAACACACTGCCCAGATACTTAAAAGAGCTGACGATCTCCATAGCCTGACCGTTCAACTTCACCTCACACTCTGTGACTTCACCCCTTTCGAATACCATAACCTTGCTCTTCCCCGCATTTACCTTCAAATTCCGTTTTATGCACACTGTTCCAAACTCATTTACCAAACCCTGCAGCTCCCATTCATTATCACTCATCAGAACTGTATCATCCGCAAACAGCAGTATAGGTAGCTTCCACTCATTTCCCTCCCTTTTCAGCGATACACCAACATCCACTGCTCTTGATAGTATTTCTTTCATGACTCCATCCATATATACAGTAAACAACCACGGGGACATCACACACCCCTGTTTCAAACCAACCTTCAGGTCAAAGAACTCGCTCTGCTCACTCTCCACACATACTGCCGCCTTTGCACCCTCATACATACTCTTCACTGCTTTCAGCAACTTGCCATCTACTCCGTATATTCTAAGTACTTTCCACAAACCTTCTCTATCCACTCTGTCATAGGGGGCGGGTGCCCAACCCCGAAAAGGGTTGAAATAGGGGAGCTATCCCCCCGCCAAAGGCAGCTTTCTAGGGCCTTTCCTAGCTGATGCTGAGAGGATTGGGTTCTAGTCATGTGGTGATGGGCTGGTCTATCGGAGTGAGAACTGAGCGATCTCTGCCATACCCATAGCTTACTCTGACTGTTCCTTTTACTTATATATTTTCTAGATCTCAAGTGACGGCGTCTCTTGCATGGATTGACCTCCTAATCTACCAAGATTGGAAGCCAAAGCGTCACATCTTTCCTTTGCCCTTCAACTTTCTCTTCATAATTGCTGAGGGGCACAGGGCCCTGGGTGGGGCTTTGGTTTCCCGGGCGTTTCCGCGCCCTCCTCAACTGCCCGCCATGGAGTGGCTTCGGTCACCCAGGCTTTATTGTGGTCGGCAGGGAGGGTTCTGTGGGGGCGCTCGGTTATAGCCTTGGCCTTGCTCTGGGCCTTGGGGCTGTTCGGCCAGGCAGCTTGGGGAAAAACAACAACAACAACAACTCTGTCATAGGCCTTCTCCAAGTCCATAAAGGCAACAAACACCTTTTGTTTCTTCTCCAGATATTTCTGCACAACACAATTCAGGGTAAAAATCTGATCTACACATCCTCTTCCCTTCCTAAAACCTCCCTGCTCGTCGCCTATCCATTTCTCCGTTCTCACTCTCACTCTCTCAATCACTACCCTACTGTATACCTTTCCTACTACACTTAGAAGATATATTCCTCGGTGGTTACCACACACTCCTCTTTCCCCTTTGCCCTTATATAGGGGGACTATTATGCCAGTCTTCCATTATTACATCTCTCATATAATTTTAAGGTGAATTACTTACAGTGAATGATACCTTATGTGAGTAACTGTACAGCTTGGATTCGAATTAATGAGTCAGAAACCTTTCCCATACTGACTCACATATCCCATAGCTGGGGGTGGCCGACTCGAGACAGCCTGAACAGGGACAACAAGTTTTCTATTTATGATTGGGTTTTCAGGAATGTAACCCAATCGTATATCGAGGGAGACCTGTATTCCTTGATGCTCTCTCGTGACTTTCACACCAACCAGACAGTGTTCCACACGAGGTGCGATTACAGTCTTGCGTTCGAATGGCGGCATTCCAGGCAGCCCTGTTCAGAGCTGCGTCACTTGTCAAATTTCTAAATTAAAGATCAGAACATAGAGTCAGATCCCACATCTTTATGGGTCAACTCCTTGGTGCAGCTCCCTCACGTTCACAGATTTTCAGCCAGTTTAGTTCATCCATCCTCTCTACATGCCCAAACTATTTTAGCCTGCTTGTACGCATATCATCATTAATACTCTTGATACATAACCATCTCCTCAGCTCTTCACTAGATATCCTATCTTGCAGTTTAGCTCCACACATCCATCTCACCATTCTCATCTTGTTATGTTCAATTCTGTTGATACCATCCGATTTGACAGGCCATGTTTCTAAAGCATAGGTCATTGTGCTTCTAATACACGAAGAGTACACCTTTCCCTTCAAGAGGAGTGGGTTTTTCTCATGAATAGAACTTGGTAGCAGTCCTCTGAACTTTCCCCAGCCACATCTAATTTAGATGATAGAGGCAGCTTCAGCCCCACCAGAGATGGTATCTCCCAAGTAGCAAGACTTGTCCACCAGCTCCAGCGACTCTTTGCCAAAGCTCACATTCTCAAATGTATATGAAGGAGTACTGATGTGTGTGAATTTGTATTTTGTCTTTGTGTGTTCATTGTTTTCTGTTGTGTTGTCCCTATTCAGGCTCTGTCTTGAGTCGGCCACCCCCAGGAAAAAAACAAGAAAAACCCCCCAGGAAAAGTGGGGAATGGGCCTGAGTAAATACATACATACTGCACATCAATGTGACTAACCTTTGCCAAGATGCGTGCAAGGTCAGCCGGACCGTGACTCCTTTTCTGGCGATGGTTGTGAACAAACTCTTGTGTGACAGTTGTGAAGAGTTCCTGTAATTTGGTCATTAACTCCCCCACCCAGGCCCCCAGCCCCTCCCGTGCCAGGCCACTGGGGCCAACAATACTCTGCAGTACGTCTTCCAAGTTCTCCAGTCGTATGCCACCCTGAAAAACATGACATATACATCAGTCTGGATACTAAACTCAAAACTTTTAGTGTATCTGCTGGTTTATAAGACTACAGAATTCTATATGCTCAGGCCCAATCCCCACTTTTCCTATTTTCTTTAATTTTTATTTTCTATTTTACTCTATGTGTTCTTTTATTTATAAATAATTATTTTGCTTAAGCGTTGTTTCCACATAGCGATTTTGATTCGTTGTTTTGTCTTTTTACTGTGTTCGTATACGTTTTGGTTTGTTTATTTTGCAAGTTTTACATTACTGTATAATTATTATTATTATTTTTTTTTTCTTTTCTTGGGGGTGGCCGACTCAAGACAGAGCAAGAACAGGGAAAACACAAAACAATGAACAAACACAGACAAAACAAAAAATTAACACACATCTATAAGACACCACTCAAAATATTGTTATCAACACTAGGAAAATTAAATATTGTGCTCTGATTCTGGAGTACCACATGTATTGTGCTCTGATTCTGGAGTACCACATGTATTCGTTACTTTCATTGATTTCATTAGTTAGTTTATTTGTAAATTAATTGGTGGGTTGGTGAAAACAAATATGAATGTCAAAATACTGTACTGTAAAAACAAAAGTAACAATGAAAAATTAAATACAGTTTATGACTTAATATATATATATATATGAGCCAATGGTATACTTTCAGGCAATAAGAAAGGGCAAATATAATCACCTGAGCACTGCCACCTAAGAGCGAGAGCAGCGGTGAAGACAGGTTGAGCGCAAGACTTCGGGGTAAGAAGGAATTCTGAAACACCAGATCAGCTTCAAGGGTGGTGTCTGGCAACCCCAGGAGAGACGTGAGGTTGGACAAGAGGTGACGAGAGAACTGCCGAGGGTCCTTGTGTTCACCACCGTCCTTCCCGCCTTCCTCAGATCCTATACCTTGCTCATCAGGCTTCTTCTCCTTCACAAAGTCTCTTAAGAAGGACTTCACTGTCATAATAGAGAATATATACAAAATTATTGGATATTTTAATGTATAACTTGCAAAATAAACAAACCAAAATGGGGACGACATAATATAAAAGCAAAATAAATCATCAAACTTATCTCAAACTATAACTACAATGCTTAAAATGCCTTTATTTGTAAGAATGTCACACATGATTTACAAGTGTTATTCTAGCAATATTGATCAGCATTTTTATGGGGGGGGGGGGGGGGGGGCAATATTTTGCGTGTTTTATTTGCTTTAGTATTTGTAACTAGACAGAAGGCAGATAAATTTATACAGTACACCACTGAATTCTTGTAAAACTTGACCTCTGCAGTAAGCTGATGCCATTATTTAAATTATATTCTACCCATCATTAGATGAATATATGCATTCTTGGAAGGACCTACAAGAGTCAATGGGTAAACTGAGATAGATTTACCCCTTTTATTTCTTGAGATCCTACACAAGCCAATTGACCACTTGCGAGTTTCGTTCTATAAGGAAGTTGGAGCTGTAGATATAAATATTTAGCAGAATTACCAGCTAAAATACGGTTGTAGTTCATTTATATATACATCAAATCCAATTCAACCTATTCTTTAGCCATCAGAAACCTATATTATTATGGTAGTTGTTGTTGTTGATGTTGTTGTTCCCTAAGCTGCCTGGCCGAACAGCCCCGAGTCCCTGAGAAAGGCCATGGCCACGATCGGGCTCTCCCACAGAGCTCTCATTGAGTGTAGATTGTGTTGTTGGCGTAAGTGGTTGTGTGAAATGCAGTCTTCTATGATGTGTTTAATGGTATGGGGTGCTGTGTTACATCCCGGGCAGGCGTCGACAACGGAGTCATCCAGTCTCTTCTGATAGCTCAGGAGAGCTGGATGGTGTCCGCATCTCAGCCTGGCCAGGTGGACTCTGTCCTCGCGAGGAAGGGAGGATTCGGAAGGATGGATTTCGGGAGGTCGTGCATGCAGCTGCGTGTTGTCTGTGAGTGAGTGGATGGATCGGTGAGAGATATGAGTATGGATGTGCTTTTGGAAGTTGGTTATTATGGTTGGAATTATGGTAGTTCTGTTTACTATCGATATCAACAGCTTTAACTTCCTTATAGCCTGAAACTCGCAAGTGGTCAATTTGCCCTGGCCTATAAGAGTTCTGATGTGGAACTCATGTGGTCCGGCTGAAATGGTGAAATGGCGAGAAATGTCTGCGTGTCTTCAACTTCCTAGATTTGTTCCCCTCCTGCCCTTCCCTATCTATCTTGTCTTGATTAGTTGTCCATCTTGATCTAATCCTTCGGGCCAGCCCTATGAGAGTTCTTTTGGGGAACTCAGTGGTCTGGTTAAACTATCTTATAAAAAACAAAAACAAAATACACAAGCCAATTAAATTATTCTTGGGTTAGCCATTATCAAGCAAAAATCATGCCATCTTACTGAAGCTGTAGCATAGTTAGTAGAGCGTCGGCTGCTGATCAAAGGGTCGGTGAATCAAGGCCTGACTGTCAAAATGTTATTGGTAGATGTCAAGCCCGGGTAACTTGATCTAGCAATTCGTGGCAATGCCTAATATTAATGGCCACCCCTTCTCGGGAATTACAGTGTCTGGCGCAATAAAAAATAAAATAAAATAAATAAATAATAATAATTATAATAATAATAATAAATAAATAAAAGGGTTAAACAGAGATGCTGCCAGACCAGATTACATAACACAAATTGCCAGAAAGAGAGGTTGTATAACTTTGCCGTTACCCTGTGAATGTGACTGTCGCTGAGTGATGAGCGTGGCCACAGCTTCAGCATCGTCTGCGCTGCACTGTCTTAGGGACATGAAAGCAGCGATACGGATTTCAGCTTCCTTTGTTTCATTCAAAACTTCCCACTTCAGCCAGTTCTGAATCTGAGACAGGGAAAAGTATATAGCATTAGAAATCATAAATGCACATTGTCAAGCCAACGAATAATCTTAAATAACATGTGACGCTTTGGCTCCCAGTCTGCCAACCTCTAGGTTGGCAGTAGAGAGGTCAATCCACGGAAGATTCGCCGCCACTTGAAATATAGATAATATATAAGCAAAACGAACAGTCAGAGTAAGCTATCGGTATGGCAGAGAATTCTCAACTCTCACTCTGATAGACCAGCCCATCACCACATGGGCTGTACTTCTGTTGTTCCCGTTCAGGCTCTGTTTCGAGTCGGCCCTCCCCAGCTATGGGGTACGTGCCTTAATATATACATACTGTACATACATACATACATACAGTACATAATGAGACTAACCTGTATTGAGCAAGGCCCCCGGCCTAGTGCTGTCACCGCCGCCACCCTAACCCCCACTGGTAGCCGCGGATTGGTCTCCCCGCACTGCCTCAGTCGTAGCTCTACACTCCCTCCATACCTGCCAATGTTCCCCAGCCCTCGGATGGCTAGCAGCACCTGAAATGTTTGTCAATTATGAAAGAAAAGCTTATAAGGACTTTGAATAACCTAAAATATGAGCAGTTTTTTCTACGAGCGCATGCCGTTATTGATTGGTGGTACAGTATTATAATAAAATTTATTCATTTCACTCCCAACACCAAACACCTCCCAATGAAATGAATGAAAGCATGTGCTCCATCCGGGAATCGAACCTGGGTTACCTCATACATATCTCAAACACCCCAACCATTACACCACCAAGACAGTTAAAGGTAAAGTACATGACTAAGACTTTATATCCATTTATCGAATACTGGATATCAATTTAATCATGTATTCAGACCCAACTGCACACTGAATAGCCCAATGTTTATAGATAACCTTTGGGTACTGTTTGTAAAGGCACCCTTACTGTTATTCTTCTTATTTTTTGCAACTATATTATATTTGTTCCCCCTATGTTTGCACTTTATACAAATATAAGTTAGAATGCTTACTGACCCATATTTAATACAGTACATTCTTTCCTCTTATCATAACTTAACCTTTTAACTGTCTTGATGGTGTAATGGTAAACCAGGTTCGAATACCGGGAGGATCACATGCTTTATTAATTTCATTGGCAGGCGTTTGGTGTTGGAAGTGAAGTTAATAAATTAGATTATCTAAACAAAATTAAAGTACAGGTACAGGTCTCCCTCACTATCTGATGCCCCGATTGACGATATTATTATAACAAAATTTGGCATTTCTGTTTGTGTTTTGACTGGTTCGAGAATGCATCCCAATTTACCCCATTAATTTTAGGGTTTGCTATACGATTATTCTATTCAAGATCGGGTTGTCAGGAACGTAACGCAATCGTAAATCGAGGGAGACCTGTATACAGTATTATGGTATAAAAAATTAGAATATTCATGACCAAAACAAAAACAATAAAATAAATATAATATACTATACATGAACTGACTATGAAGGAGTTAAAATATTATCAATCCATACTTTTGGTATAAATACAAGCAAATAAAGTAGATACTCTAACCTGGTGTTGATCTTGATGAGAGGAACATCTAGCCAACCATCCACTTAGGTGACTCACTACCGTATTAACAGCCTCTCCGGTCCTACACCTCTCACTTCCATGATCTGGAAAACAGAATCATTAAAATCCTTGATTCGGATTTGTGCTTTGTATTAATTCTATTCTATTGTATTCTATATACTCAGGCCCAATCTCCACTTTTCCGTTTTTTTTTTTTTTCCTCTTTTCCTTTTTTTTAGGGGGGGGAGGGGGGTGGCCAACTCAAGACAGAGCCAGAATAGGGACAACACAACAGAAAACAATGAACACACAAAAACAAAATACAAATTCACACACATGCTACATATCAAATATACAGTATATACAGTACAGGTATAATGAATTATATAGTATACAGTAATTAACTTACTTGTGTTGTAGGGTGTATACAGTAATTAACTTACTTGTGTTGTAGGGTGTATACAGTACCTTGAGAACATTGTGTGTGAGAGTGATGACAGGGATACGATGGTGAGTCCCCCTGACAGATGTTCCTAGCAGCCCAGCCAGCCATGGTCGCCACACCCAACACGGCTCCTTCCCACTCAGACCCTCCCAACAGTTCCTAGACCAACACAAAGGTTATATTTATGTTTAGCCCCACTAGTTTTGAGATTTTAAGACGTTGGTTCCATTAGTTTGGCGATTTTAATGCCTTTCGCCCTATTTTGTTGTCAATTATAAGACCTTTCGTGCCATTTAGATGTCGATTATTTCCTGGCGAGCAATAGCGAGCCTGCAATTCTAAGAGGAAGCGGCCTTTCGGCCGGGACATTTTCTACCGAAAAATTTACAAATTTATCTTGAAGGGGGGGGGGGGTTTATTTTTTATTTTTTTCAAAGCTTGATGAAATGTACAACTTTATCTTAAAGGGGGGTCTAGGGAGTGTTTTTCTAAGCTTGATGGAGGTCTAGGGAGGAAACTAAACAGGGCGCAGGGCCCTGGGTGGGGCTTTGGTTTCCCGGGCATTTCCGCACCCTCCTCAGCTCCCAGCCATGGAGTGGCTTGGGTCACCCAGGCTTTATTGTGGTCGGCAGGGAGGGTTCTGTGGGGGCGCTTGGTTATGGCCTTGGCCTTGCTCGGGGCCTTGGGGCTGTTCGGCCAGGCAGCTTGGGGAACAACAACAACAACAACAACTACTAAACAAAATCTATGACTAAATAACATTGTGTGTGAGAGTGATGACAGGGATACGATGGTGAGTCCCCCTGACAGATGTTCCTAGCAGCCCAGCCAGCCATGGTCACCACACCCAGCATGGCTCCTTCCCACTCAGACCCTCCCAACAGTTCCTAGACCAACACAAAGGTTATATTATCACTATACCGATCATCATCATCATCTGCGACGCCTTGTTTCCCCCTGGGAAACCCCCGCTAAAGGATGGCCATGACAGAAACGTCTCCAGGCTACTTTGTCAAGACATACCTCCTTTGCCCGTGCCACAATACCCTTTCCACTACGTGGAAGTTTTTCTTCAATATATTTTTCCACTTTCTTTTCCCATACCATAGGTGGTCTTCCACTACTAGCTGTTCCACTCACCTGACTCTGATATATCTTTCTTGGCATTCGGTCTTCATCAATTCTCTCAACATGACCATACCACCTCAAAGTACTTCTCTTTATCCACTTTACCACTCCACAATCAATGCCCAAAGCTTGCTCTTCCATTCCAAAGGACTCATACACTTCCCTATTACTTGGCCCATCTAGCCTATTCATACCAGATGCCATTCTGAAAAAGCTCATTTCCACACATCCTTAGCCCTTTTCCTACCTTTGGAGTCTATTTACAATCTAGGAGGCCATTGCTGTTGGCGTTAAATTTAGCCTGATAATAGCTGCTATTGAGGAATGAAGAGTGGGAGTTGCAGTGTTTGGTGAATATGTTGGGTACTAAGTCCCTAATCATCAGGGCACCCACTCAACCCCAGCTCTTTCTACCGACAAATGTACAAATTTATCTTGAAGGGGGGGTCTAGGGGGAAGTTTTTACAGCTTGGAGGTTTAGAGAGGAAACTAATAATATTTTAATGTAAAACTTGCATAATAAACAAACCCAAACTTATACGAACACAGTAAAAAGACAAAATAACTAATCAAAATCGCTATGTGGAAACAACGCTTAAGAAAAAATAATAATTAATAAATAATAAATAAATAATAAATAAATTAACAAAATCGGCCAAAAATCGAACCATTCCCCCTTAACTGAATATTATCAATAGGATGCATAAACTAATACTTCTCAAAGTTCACACACAGCGCAGGAGATGAGGGCTTCAGCCGTGGGGTTCCGGATGGCGCTGAGAGAGGCAGACCAGGTGTGGGAAAACTCTGCCGTTCTGGAGGTCATGAGATGGCACTTGGCGGCAGCGGCGGCAGGTGTGGTCGAGTCACGCAGGGCAGACCACAACACACCTCTTATAACAGATGGATAACACAAATATTTAATATAACAATACTGTACAGCCAAAAGAACTCGCTCTGCTCATTCTCCACACGTACTGACGCCTTTGCACCCTCATACATGCTCTTCACTGCTTTCAGCAACTTGCCATCTACTCCGTATATTCTCAGTACTTTCACCATACTTTCTCTATCTACTTTGTCATAGGCCTTCTCCAAGTCCATAAAGGCAACATACACCTTTTGTCCCTTCTCCAGATATTTCTCCACAACACATTTCAGGGCAAAAGTCTGATCTACACATCCTCTTCCCTTCCTAAACCCGCCCTGCTCGTCATCTATCCATTTCTCCGTTCTCGCTCTCACTCTCTCAATCATTACCCTACTGTACACCTTCCCTACTACACTTAGAAGACATATGCCCTGTGGTTACCACACACTCGATCCCCTTTTCCCTTTACCCTTATACAGGGGGACTATTATACAGTACCTGTCTTCCTCACATGCACAGAGGTCAGGGTTATGGCCGTAGGAACCTGGGAGGTGAATACAGCAGTTGTATGTATGTATGAATGTACAGTATGTACAGTATATACTCGGGCCCAATCCACACTTTTCCTTTTTTTTGGGGGGGGGGGGGGAACTCAAGACAGAACCTGAATAGGGACAACACAACAGAAAATAATGAACACACAAAAAAAAAATACAATTCACACATATCTAGGTCATCCAGAAGACCCAGAGACCAGGGTACCCGGCCCCTGACCACCCGGAGAGGTTCCGATCTCAGCAGGCGGACAGGCAGCGAAGCCCCACCACCAAAAGCCCGCCCACCACACTTCCAGGCGCACCCTTCATATAAACCATCTCCCCAGGCCAGGCGCCTGATGGACTATTATCTGGTCCATCTTGCGCCGACCACTTCCCCCAAATTATAACGATATAATTCCACGACTGACCGGAGCCTCTGATGTTGTGGACAGATTCTCCCGGCACTGACTTGATGGTAGAGCTGCACCAACATCTCCTTGGGTAGCTGTGCGAGGGTTGACAATAGGCGGGGGTACAGGAGGGTGGTGGGGGCGCTGACTCGGTTCTCTAGGTGCGTACACAGCTCCGTCAGTAGGTCATACACGCGGACATTCTGGTCCACGGGGCTCGGTGGGGCGCCCATCGTAGCGTCTAGGTGTATGGGACGCAACTGATCTGAGAGTGAAAAAGAGTAATTTAAATTATAATGTAAAACTTGCAAAATAAACAAACCAAAACAGGGACGACACAATATAAAGGCAAAAGAACTTGGCAAAATCGCTGAGGAAATAATGCTTTAATCAAGTGAAATTACGAAATATAAGAACAAGAACCCAAAACCACCAGATAGGGTGTACATCACTACATGAGTAAGTTAATCTGTTTCGCAAGCAAACTAATCGCACATATAAAAATGCAATTACATTACTTCAAACTAAAATAATTTACAAGTACTGTATACAATTTAGTGACAGATGGATAACGCAAATATTTAATGTAATAATACTGTACAGCCAAAAGAACTCGCTCTGCTCATTCTCCACACATACTGACGCCTTTGGTCAGGCTATGGAGATTGTCAGTTCATTTTAGTATCTGGGCAGTGTGTTAAGTAAAGATGGGACTATGGATGAAGAAGTACGGGAGAGGGTGCAACAGGGGAAGAGGGTTGTAGGAACGCTGAAAGCAGTAACAAGAAATAGGGTGGTCAGTATGGAAGTGAAGAAGTCCTTGCATGACAGTGTGGTAATCCCGACACTAACTTACGGAAGCGAAGCATGGACGTTCGGGAAGAGACTTAGACCAAGAGTGAGAGCGGTGGAAATGAGTTACTTGAGAAGTGCGTGCGGAGTTACATGGAGGGATAGATAGACGAATGAGGAAGTAAGAAGGAGGTGTGGTGTAGAGATAGATGTGCTGGAAAGTGTGAAAAGGAACACCTTGAGATGGTTCGGCAATATGGAACGTATGAGAAGCGAGAGAATGACTAAGAGGGTGTACGAGAGCGAGATGGAAGGACAAAGAGGGAGAGGTAAACCGAAAGAGAGGTGGAACGATGGAGTGATGAAGTATATGGATGAAGGCGGTGCTGGTTGGGAGGAGGGGCGTCGACTGACTGGGAACAGAGGTGCATGGGGGCAATTCGTTCGTGGCCACCCCTTCGGGGATCACGGCATCAGGCAATGGATAGATAGATAGATAGACAATTTATTGAAGCAAAATAAAACAAAAATAAAGAACTACATTGTGGGGATCGGTTTTTACACCATACCCGAAAGAGGATTTATGGAGCTCCGATCTTACTCTCAACCATCTGAACAATTTAACCAGCACACCTAAACTTCGTTAAATGCGGAAATAGCCTCACGAAAATATCATGCCCTGGTGGGGGCACGAACTCTCGACCCTTGGGTGTGAGGCAGGCACCTTACCAGTTAGACCAATAGAGATATCCCACTTGGCCTGTTCGGCTCAGGGTATTTCCGCATCCAAAGTCTGTTTAGGCTAGCCTATTTTCACTGACTTTACACTACTTCACCTTCCGGGAAGCGGAAGCTCCGAACAGAGAGGAACAAGCTTGAGCCGAATCGACCGAGAGTCCGTCAGAGAGATGAACGGGAATGGTGAGTCAACTTCACTGAGCGATGCTACACGCACCTACAAACTGCCCAGTTGGCAACTCGCTTGGGCGGCTCGCAACTCCACAACCCAACCCAATCGAGTCTCACAACACTCCCTGCTCTCTCCTATCCTCTTCCTTGTCCTGTGGGGATCGGTTTTTACACCATACCCGAAAGAGGATTTATGGAGCTCCGATCTTACTCTCAACCATCTGAACAATTTAACCAGCACACCTAAACTTCGTTAAATGCGGAAATAGCCTCACGAAAATATCATGCCCTGGTGGGGGCACGAACTCTCGACCCTTGGGTGTGAGGCAGGCACCTTACCAGTTAGACCAATAGAGATATCCCACTTGGCCTGTTCGGCTCAGGGTATTTCCGCATCCGAAGTCTGTTTAGGCTAGCCTATTTTCACTGACTTTACAACATTACATTACATACGTTTTTACTGAAGAAAGGTATATCATTAACCCTTGGATATTTCTTATCATAAACGCAAATTGAGTGAAGTAAACCTCTGAAGCCTTTGAAACTTACCAAGAGATTGCTATATCTCACCTGTATTCCATAGAAGTGTCCAGGTTAAACTAATTGTAACAATATATCATAACATTTACCTTCATTTTCGTTCTGAGTTGAAGCATACTGTTGAGGGTGGGAGACATTATTCGGCGTGTAAGAGAGTGTAAGAGAGGATGTTGTAGAAGCAGACTCCAGAAGGTGAACCTCCTCCCTACACCTCAATGACTGCAGCACCAACCAGCCTTCAGGGTGGTTTAGTCTCTGGCTGTCTATGCTATACTGCTGCACACAACTCCAACTCTACAGGGTTATACAACCATTAATAGCAGGATGTTAAGGAGGCTCAAATTTGTTTCAAGACTGGAATGAATATGATAAGAAGCAACATCATCATAAATCTGACGCCCCATTTCCAGAGGAAGCGCCCAATTGTAAATTGATGGAGACCTGTATATCAATAGTGTAAGGTTTCAAAAATTATTAAAACGATAAAACTTGTATATTTTCTTACAGCATTATTAGTGAGAGCCGACAGAGGTGTGTAGTGGGTGTGTGCGGTGGGGCGGGAACAGGCGGTCAGGTCTCGTGTTTTGACAACCTGCTGCCCTGACCAGGTACTAGCCAGATGATAGTGTGTTGGACAGTCACCCAAATGGTCACTCTGGGTGGACACAATATATAGATTAGTACATTTTCAATATAATATTAAAATGTAAAACTTGCAAACTAAACAAAACAAAACTAGGACAAAGACAATATACTGTAAAGTCAAATAAACTTATCAAAATCGCTATGTGGAAACAACGCTTACTAAAATAAAATTTATGAAATAAAAGAACAATTATTATCAGTAGTTACTAAAGGATATAACACACCTAAATCTTGAATGAAATTTGAAAACAACTATTGTTCTACAGTAGAACCTCACCCAACCGGACTAATCGGGGGATAATCCTGTCCGGATCTGCCATAGTCCGAATAAGTATTTAGCGAACCGGACAAGTCCGATGTCGGAGATAATGATGTTCAGTTCCCACAATGCTGCACGGTCCAAATTTGATAACAAATTTATTCAGCCAACCAGACTAGTCCGATTGGCTTGGGATTATGTCCGAACTCGATGCCTTTTTTTCCCAAGCCAATCGGACCAGTCCGAATGGCTGGATAATATGTCCGAAATCAAGGCTTGTTCTTGTTCGAACTTGATATTTTTTTTTCCCATGCCATCCGGACCAGTCCGGATGGCTGAATAGGCTATATGTCTGAAACAGAATGCTCGTCCGGAAGTCTTGGGTTTCCGGAACGGCGGGACCCGGATGGGCAGGGTTTTACTGTATCACAAAATTAGAATCTCTACAGGTGTCAAAACAATCCTAGCTTATTACTCCTGATAAAGTTTATCCTTTTTAACCAATACAATACCAACCAATACAATAAGTGAAGCCCACATCAACTAAAGAAACAAAACTTAACAATCAATGAACTTTTCACCTCCGTAACAGTAACATCTGTGGAGTGGAGGCTAGCGGACGAGTCGATGGCCGCCGAAGCAATACTGCGAGCCAGACCGTGGAGATGGGAGGCTTTTTGGGTTAATACACCACCCCCCACACCACATACTGACTCCACACCACCACCACCACCACCACTCACTCTCACCCAGGTCTCCACATCATGGACATCTGTGGTCTGGGAGATGGAGAAAGAATACTAATTAAGGAACACCCCGTTCTTAACAGTAATCCTCCATTACATACACCAATGCACTAGAATATATTAATGAAAGCATACGATCCTCCCGGGATTCGAACTCGGGACGCCACACCCAGAACATAAGCATTTAACCTATTACACCACCAACACCTTTTTTAAAACATATTTGTGGGTGTCAAGTCTAACAAAATGTAGTCTACTGTAATATAATACATATAGTTAATATGATTACATGATAAATTTAAAAACAAATTACAGGTACAAATATCTCTACTTAAAGCTTTGTAAACTATCAATAAGTACTTAATAGTACTAAGTACTTAATAGTAGGCCTACTCAGGTGAGAGCTGGTCCTATCCATGATGATGATGATGCAGTTTTTACCACCATACACTCCCTGCTGAATAGCAAGGCTAGGGTGGTTGCCCTGATGAATCAGGGACTTAGTGAATAGTTGCCACAGATTGCTAGACCGCACCGTTCACCAACAGGACTGACATCTGCCAATAACTCACTGGCTGGCCCGAGGCTCGATCCGTCAACCTCACGGTTAGCAGGCGAACACTCTACCAATCGAGCTACGGCCTGTGGCCTCCATAGTGAGGTTTGGCATCCTCTACCCTACCTAAGCCATCTCTGCCAGTCTCTTTTACTGCCCTACATTTCCTTCTACGTGCTTGTGAGATCGCCCGATTGGGTGGCATTGTAAAGGGGGATGCGGAAGGTGGGGGACAATGGCCCGGGTTCGCAAGCCCGTGGGCTGATGATTCCCTCCCCCGTTGCCCTCTCAGAGACAGATCTTACCTCTCCCTGGCTCCTTCGGGGGCCCAAACATTTGGAGCAGCTTCGGTCTACCGGACTCGGAACTGATCGGCCAAGACAGTCTGGGGAACTACAACAACAACAACGTAACTACTGTAGTAAGGTAAATAGTTAACTATAGTTTATTCGCTGTAAGAAGGCGAAAAATCATGACCTCTATCCTCTGTAACTCAAAAAGGGCTAGAGTAAATTGGCTGTAACTTTCCACATCTATTCCTTGACTGACTCTTCCCAAATGGTAGCAATATTAGCTCGATTACTCTAGTCGTTTTTGAGTTACAGAGGATAAAGGTCATGATTTCTCGCCTACTTACAGCGAATAGACTATAGTATTATTGACGTAAATAAATCATTTTGAAGAAAGAAGAGAACATTTGGTAACATTCACCATTGGCCAGTCACTAAAGGACACATTAGTGAGGGTGATCTTGAGGGTGCAGGGCGACACACGGGTGAGGAGGGCCCGACCGTCTAGGGTGGCTCGGGTGGTACGTGGGGTATGGGTGTCGGAGGAAGGCTCATGTAGCTCCCACCAGCCATCTATCTGGTAGCCTAGGGTCTCCAGCAGGGGGAAGTGTGACAAACTCTCACCTGAATAATAATAATAATAATAATAATAATAATAATAATAATAATAATAATAATAATAATAATGTTAAGGTTACTTATTTAGCGCCATTTCTCTCTAGCCCTCGCTCCGAGATTCAAAAGCGCTCGACCACAGTTTATTACAAGACACTATTACCCATTTCCTTGCTCAAGGGAAATAGTACCAGCTACCAGTGTATGGTAAAACCTTAATGCATGAGCGTGGGATTGAACTTGGGTCATCCGGGGTGGGAGGCCAAGACATTCTCCACTACACTACTGAGCCCACCATTAAACAGTCAGTTTTGAATAAGAAGAGCAGCGATCTAGAACTGTTCAGATTATCAGAAAATTTGGACTAGTGGGAGTTACAGTCCTCTGCACTGGCATCTATACATTGACATTTTTGACTTAACACATAAAGTACAATAGGCCTCACGGAAGGCACGGTATTTAAACATATGTAAAATAAATTCTTAATTATTATTTTTTTTCTTTCTATATTCCAACTACTCCCTCTCGGGAATAGGCTGAGAGCCTGCACACTCTACCGCTGAACACGGTGAGGCCCGTGAGGTCTTGTTCCAGTCTAGGAAGTGAGACATGCGAAGCACGCATTCACGGCTCGAAGCAACTCCATCTCTGAAGCCGCTTCGCCCCTGTGCCCCACAGTCTCATCCCCCAGACTCGGACCCTCACTCTCAGAACGCCACCTATTGAGCAATTAACTCACATACCGTGCCAGTGCCAGGAAATGTCTCAAAATTATATGACACATAGAAAGTAGTAGTATCTCCTTATACCACATCCTCCCCCCTCCCCCCTTTATACCTCACCTTCCTTCCCTTAACTAGACCTTTTATTTTATCAAGTTTTTAGCAGTCCATGGGTTAATATAACCACTGTGATTTTGTTGATAGTATTAATTTTGACAATGCAATCTCAACACACACGTACATCTCTGCCAGATTTGACAAAAATGCCATTAATGAAATAAAACGAACTTCACCCACAAACATCAACCTGTGTAAGGAGGAAGTGCAGGGAACTGTACCTATAAAATCACCATATACCTCGACAATATTGAGAAATAATAATTATACAGTATATATAATATAATATAAGAGCTGATGGTAAGATCCTGTGTAGCGGGAAGAACTGTTCTTCATATGCCTATTTACTAGGGAACATTGAACAATATATTTAACCTAACATAACTTAACCTAATCTAGTATATTAGTGGACTTTATGAATGTAAAATGTAAAAATATATTGTAACATTACGAAATTATTGATATAAGTAGCCTACAGGTCTCCCCGCTACACAGGATTATACCGAACTGATGTTTCTCCATGTAATCAATACCAAATACTACCTCACTCTGGATTTCAATTCCCCAGAGTAACTTTCCACCAACCTCCAATCCACAACAGAGCTCACGAATAGAGGAAGGTAGTAGGTGTATGAATTCTATTTTAATTTTGTTTATGTTCCCTTTATCTATTATGTACTGTAAAATAACCGAGGAAAAAACAAATATATAAAAAATATATAATAAAATAATGGGTCAGGTGCCAGAGTAGATAGATAGTAGAAAATAAACAAGATTACAAGCCACATAACACTTAATTAATCAAGGCCAATTGACCACTTGCGAGATTCAGGCTATAAGGAAGTTCGGTCTGTAAACATCGATATTAAACACAAATACAGAAATTATTTTGGTTTCTGATGGATAAATAGTATGTTGAATTTGGTTTTATGTATTAATAAATGCACTAAAACTGTATTATAACTGGTTATTCTGCTAAATATCGATGTCTACAGCTCCAACTTCCTTATAGAATGAAACTCGCAAGTAGTCAATTAGTTTAATACATGTTTGTATAATTATCTCACTCGTAATGAAGAAATCCTGCTTAGATATTGCTGATGCCAATTATAGAACAAAATATAGCTGCTGTCGAGACATCACTTATTAGGCCGACTGTACAATCGGCCTAATAAGTTATGTCTCGGCACCCACTATATTTCGATCAATAATTGGTAGCAGCAATATTTACACATGATTTTGTCTTTCTTTTTGAGTGAGATATACCAACATGTTCCTACACTTACCCACCCTATTCAACATCTGACAGACATTTATACAGCCCAGAGCGAGCCAAACGTAATGACAGCTGAGTCATGACTTATTAGGCCGACTGTACATACCATACCATACTTTAGTTTACACAATGAGTAGATACTGTATTATAAATTTACCTTGCATCAGATTCTACTGTAGATTGTAATCGTATTCAGGTATTATAATGTAAAACTTGCAAAATAAACAAACCAAAACTTATACGAACACAGTAAAAAGACAAAATAACTAATAAAAATCGCTATGTGGAAACAACGCTTAAGTAAAATAATAATTTATAAATAAAAGAACACAATCCATCACATAGGGTGTACATAAGTACATGAGCAAGTTAATCTGGTTCCCAAAGCAAAGCAAAGCAAACTAATCGCACACATAACAAAGCACTATCGTCACGTTCAAGGAATTAGTCAATTTGGGAAGTCAGGGACGTTCTGGTAAATTTTACTATTTATTTTATATTTGTTTATGTATTTGAATGTTTGGTCTTCCTTTTGCTCCTTATGTTTTGTTTAACTTTTAAACCGGTATCACACGAGAGCTTTTATAGTCAGCATTCGATGATCAACATTTTGCTGGCAACATTTCTGGAATAGATTGTGCTGGTATCGGAAATTAGACTGATGATAGATGAATTTTAGTAACAACAATATATTAAATGTTTGTCTCATTAGCTGCCAGACCAGTGTTGAGGATAAATGTTGAGTAAAAAAGCGCTCGTGTGATACCGGCTTTATAGTGATTGGTGTATTTATATTGACTACACATATTATGTTTAGATATACCGTTTGTAATCATTAACTGGACTATATGATAATCTGTTAATATTATCGTAAGGATATTTGTAGTCAATAAACCTAGCAGCTCTCTCTCTCTCTCTCTCTCTCTCTCTCTCTCTATTATATATATATATATATATATATATATATATATATATATATATATATATATAATTATATATATATATATATATATATATATATATATATATATATATATATATATATATATATATATACAGTGGGGGCCGAATGTGTTGTCGCGTCCCGTCAAACCGCGCGCGTCTGAACCTGTGTCAACAAGATGGGGGGAATGAACATATTATTTGGGCACATTGTTGATTTTTTTTTGTACTTACCTCACCACTAGTATGCTGTGTTCCACCCCTTAGATTTCTTCAGTGCTTGAAGGCGCTTTGGGACGTCCGCAGCGAGGTTTTGAAGCACGGATGGCTCCAGATTATTCCAAATATCCCGAATGAGCTGCTCAAGATGCGGTACAGAAGTTATTTCCTTCCCCCGTAGGCGTCGTTTCATAATAGCCCACAGGTTTTCAATTGGGTTAATGTCGGGAGAATTACCAGGCCAGTCCATAAAGTACTTCACACCCACATCATCCATCCACTCAGTGACATAACGGGCCGTGTGGCAAGGTGCACCGTCTTGCATGAAAAAGGTGGCCCTAGTTTTGTGGTATGAACTTGGCAAGTGGTCATTTAATAGTTCTAAATAATTATACCTGTTCATACGGATATTCTTAGGTAGCACTACTAACTCACCAACACCATGGTAGGTGAAACAAGCCCATACCATGAGACTGTCTGGGTACTTTACAGTAGTTGCCAGGTACTTGCGGTCCAACCTGTTGCCACCGCGCCGCACCCTCACATTTCCTCCACGGTTGCTAGTGACCGTGAAAGTAGACTCATCGCTCCACAACACCGTCTTCCACTTCCTTAATGGCCAACGAAGGTACTTGGCGGCAAAAAGTCTCCTGTTTCTAGCTTGGCGGATAGTTATAAGGGGTTTCTTGAGGGGCCGTAAACTTCGATAATCGAGTTTTGTGGCAAGGGCTGTGCGTATTGTCCTAATGGCCACATTATCCAACAAATCAGGGTTATTTTGTTTTAATTGCCGTGCAGTTAGACGAGGATTGCCCTCAATCTGTCGCTTAAGCACTAGCAGGGTCCTAGCACTGATTTTTCTGGGCCTACCAGGCTTCGGCTTATGGCCGACGTCGGCAGCGTCGCCAGCCTCGCGAAACTTCTTAGTCCACCTCTGTATAGTCCTCAAATTAACGCCCGTCAGGCGAGAAATCTCTGGATTCGAATGCCCAGCCCTGTAGAGGGCTCCTATGGCTGCAATGTCTGCACTTTCCAAGTTCTTAGCACCGGGCATAGCGTAGATAGAAGCACAATACCGACCGCTGGTGTACAAGATTTGGGTAATCCAGGGGGCCCACCCGCGGAGCACATTAACTCGTCACGGTGGTAAGACAAGGACTGAGGGACAATTACTCATCTTCCCAGCAACGCGGGAGGTCTGGTCTAGTTGCCAGACGTACGAAAATGGGAATCCCACGAAAACCACGAGGCAAAATCGCCCTGTACCACTTACAGCTGTATGAGTTGTCGCTACCCCATACGCGACAACACATTCGGCCCCCACTGTATATATATATATATATATATATATATATATATATATATATATATACACACATCTACTGTTACATGTTCACCAACTGGTAAATCAACGTAACTTGTCCATCAGTCCAGCTCAGCAGACAGAGACACACAGATCACCAACAGCTCACCGCTTACAACAAGGAATATCTCTCTCCCCTCAGCACCACTTCCTATTCAGTCAGACAGGAAATGTACAACTATACTCGATTTCATTTTTAACGTGGCAGAAAGTTTAATCCCCTAGCAGTTGATTTCGCGATACTTTAAGGGGATGAAACAGTGGGGGAAGCCAGGTAAATGAAACAGGAGTTCCAGCAACTCTTATGTGGCCTACCCTGGGTATTGCCCTGTTTGATAGGTACACTCTGATACCATAGTCTCTAGTCCACTCATACATATTCGTGGATTTCACTTATTTCTAACTATGGAAGTATATCTCTGGAAACCAATTTATGAATATATTTTTTTATAAATCAACTACTAAACTATATATACCATTTATTGAAAAGCAAGTTATATCCAAAAATCAATCCAGATAGTTATAATTACATAAAGAAAATCATATGGTGTCCAGGAATTGTTATGAGTGAGCTAGAGACTATGGTATCCGAGTGTACCTACAATCTCCCCATCATCATGCTATAGTCTATTCACTGTAGGTGGGCGAGAAATCATGACCTCTAACCTCTGTAACTACAAAACGACTAGATGAATCGAGCTAATATTTCTACCATTTGGGAAGAGTCAGTCAAGGAATAGATGTGGAAATATACAGCCAATTTGCTCTAGCCCTTTTTGAGTTACAGAGGATAGAGGTCATGATTTTTTCGCCTACTTACAGCGGATATACTATACCAGTGATGGCAATTATATTAACCCCTTGAAGCTCTGACGCGTTTTAGCAGTTTATTTTGGCTATCATTAACAGATTTTATGCAGCTTAGGAAGGATCTGTGGGTACAGTATATGTTTTAATTTCCTTGCTAGACTTCCATCAAGCTTAAAAAAACACCCATTCGAGATAAATTTGTAAATTTTTCGGTAGAAACATTTCCCGGCCGAATGCCGATTCCACCTTAATTTACAGGCTCGCTTTCGCTCGCCAGGAAGAAATCGACACCTAAATGGCACGAAAGGTCCTAATTTTGACAAAGAAATGGGATGAAAGGTCTTAAAATCGCCAAACTAATGGGCCGAACGTCGTAAATTGTCAAAACTAATGGGGTTAAGAATGAGGGAGAAGGGAGTCCCTAAAAAGCCCCCCTCCCCCCTAAAAGCTGGTAAAAAGGTTTATTATGGGTGAGAGCCTATGGGTACAAGTAGGGTGCAAGGGATAAGCCACGTGACCCCCCATACAACTATCAGTACTCTACCACGTCATGTACAGTCGTGGTTGTCAGATATTTCACAAAGTTTCGGACACTGACTAAAACTCTGAGGGATAAGCAATTTTCCCAGTAACTATAAAGATACCAATAATACTTTTTGAGCGAAAACCACTGAAATCTATGACAACACTTAATACCCCCACAATCGGCCTAATAAGTCATATGTCTCGGCTGTCATTACGCTTGGCATGCTCTGAGCTGTATTAATGTCTGTCAGATGTTGAATAGGGTGGGTAAGTGTAGGATCATGGTTGTATATCTCAATCAAAAAGAAGAAATCGTGTGTAAATATTTCTGATACCAATTATTGATCAAAACATAATTGGTGCCGGGACATGAATTATTAGCGCGACCGTACAGTCGCGCTAATAAGTTATGTCTCAGCACCAATTATGTTTTTATCAATATCTAAGCTTCATTTCTTCATATCGAGTGAAATATATAAACATGTTCCTACACTTGCCCACCTTATTCAACATCTGACAGACATTAATACAGCACAGAGCGAGCCAAACGTAATGACAGCTGTGCCATGACTTATTAGCGCGATTGTACACTATACAATCGAGCACGGCAGTACCCAGGGAAGCCACAACAACATAGGCATAGGATAAGGAGTTGCTGGAATTACTGTTTCATTTGCCGGGCTTCCCCCACTGTTTCAGTGTGTTCCTCACCTACACAGAGAGTAATCCAGCTTACAAACACTTCCTCCTATGCATTTCACTACAAACACACCACACTTCTTTCCAACACACTTAAATTACCTCTAATGATGGTGATGGGCTGGTCTATCAGAGTGAGAACTGAGCGATCTCTGCCATACCCATAGCTTACTCTGACTGTTCCTTTTACTTATATATTTTCTAGATCTCAAGTGACGGCGTCTCTTCCGTGGATTGACCTCCCAATCTACCATGATTGGAAGCCAAAGCGTCACATTTTTCCTTTGCCCCTCAACTTTCTCTTCATAATTGCTGAGGGGCACAGGGCCCTGGGTGGGGCTTTAGTTTCCCGGGCGTTTCCGCACCCTCCTTAGCTCCCCGCCATGGAGTGGCTTCGGTCACCCAGGCTTTATTGTGGTCGGCAGGGAGGGTTCTTTGTGGGCGCTCGATTATGGCCTTGGCCTTATTCGTGGCCTTGGGGCTGTTCGGCCAGGCAGCTTGAGGAACAACAACAACAACAACCTCTAATGTACCTTGATTTCCATTCCCTGCCACTCTGTTAACCTTGAGAGGGGGGGGGGGGGTTATTAAAAGTTCTAATGGGTTCCACATTTTGTTTCTGATAAAACATCCTTTAAACGTTGCTTTTGTGTATCTTGATAACAAACATAAAGCCATACAAACACCCCACACACACACATACGCTGATATAATCCCCACGGCTCGGCACCATATGTAGAGTGGCTGAAACTTAAGAAGCCCCCCCCCCCCCCCCCCCCCGAAGAGTTTCTTAATTAAGAGGGGTGGGTGATGGTCAACAGATGGTGGAAGTGACCTGCCCTCAGATCATTAAGGGGTTACTGGCTGTTATGTTAGTCTATTCATTCATTTAATAATGTATTTCTTAGTTTTCTCGCTAGACCTCCATCAAGCTTAGAAAACACCCCCTGGACTCCCCTTCAAGATAAATTTATAAATTTCCCGGCCAAAGGCCGGTTCCTCTAAAAAATACAGGCTCGCATTCGCTCGCCAGGACAAAATCGACACCTAAATTGCAGGAAAGGTCTTAAAATTGACAACGAAAAATGGGGCGAAAGGTGTTAAAATTGCCAAATTAATGGGCCGAACGTCTTATGCTCTCAAAACTAGTGGGGCTAAACATTAGGGAGAATTGGGTCCAGAAAAACGGTCTGCCTCCCCTTAAGAGTGGTGTGGTGATGGTCAACAGATGGTGTGAGTGACCTGCCCTCAGACCATTAAAGGGGAAGGCGTTTTTTGTTTTTTTGTTTTGTTGTGAATCCCCTTCTTCATATTTAGCCCCATTAGTTTTCACATTTTATGACTTTCGCCCATTATTGTGCCAATATTAAGACGTTTCATGCCATTTATATATAGCTATATATAATAACTCGGGCACATACCCCATAGCTGGGAGTGACCGACTCGAGACAGAGCCCGAACAGGGACCCCCCCCCCCCCCCAAAAAAAAAAAAAAAAAAAAAAAAAAAACACACACACACACACATAAATTCACACACACGCACACATCTAGGTCACACAGAAAAGCCAGAGACCGTGCCCCATTTGGGGTCCCAAACAAGATTTCCAGGTCCCAGACCATTTAGGTGTCGATTTTTCCTGGCATATACAAAAAAGAGGAAAACACAAAACAAAAAAAGACGAAAAAACAAAACAAACAAATTGGAGTTCATTAAGGTGATGGTGAAGAGACTGAGAGGGGGAGTGACCCTAGCTGTCCTTCAGCAAACCCTTAACACTATATGAGTCTTACCAGGGACCTACTGTACACTGTGTTATATCAACGCTAATACCCAGGCTCATTAGGGAGGGGGTACACATACACACATCTACACACACTCACATACACACACATACGCACACACACACACAAACACACACACATATAAAATATATATATATATATATATATTATATATATATAAAATATATATATATATATACTTACAAACACATATAGGCCTACACACAACTACACATATATCATATATATAGAGACTCACACACACAAGTTAAGTATCTTTCATCACGCCGAGGTAAAGCTGGTTATAGCATGGACAATCGTCCAGACTGTAGGTGGTTCGAGCCCCGCTAAGAGTAAAATTTGTTTTAGTAGCGCACGTGTATTTGTGAGATATACTTAATACTAATGACTCTCGTGCTTGGTTGGGTTAGAATTAAATTAAATCAATTTCAACCAGAGTTGCGTGGGGGTACTTGTACAAATCCCTGTATGGTATCCTGGAATATGGATCCTACGACTTGTGTATTAATTGAAATACATTCTCCAAGTGAGAATACCCTTCTCCTTAATACAGTGGCGTAGCTAAGGGGGGGGGGGGGGGGGGCGGGGGGGGGCTGTTTGAAATCGCCCCCCGGGCCCCCAAGAGAAGGGGGCCCCCAAATGGATCTGAAAATAATATTAATTATACTAATAGTATATACTGTATATATAAGTAATATTAATAATGAGTAAAATAAACACCATGTGTGTTTTCTGATTTAACCTCTTTCTTTTCTTCTATCCTGCGACGACGTCATGGGTATTTAAAATTAGAAAAATAACGATCACTTCATCAGTATTGATTTGGCGGTGCAAGGGGAAACATTGTCGCTCTCGCTCCTAGCCACCACTTGCTTAGGACGCACTGCCTATAGGTAGCTGATGATTATACTTTATATACATTACAAATAACACTATTGAGTTTGACAGTTGGTTAATATACTGTGTTTTTCGTAAGCATGTGTAAAGGAATAATAGATAGAGCCTAATTTGACAACAAGAAACATGGTGATTGTTAGTAAGTTGAGTGTATAATCCAAGATTAGGCCTACATACAATTATATATAATATATGACCAAAAATTTCGGTAATATTTCTTTTTCGTGAACTGTAATGGTAAAATCGATAGCTATATTTCATAGATAACCTATGTACTTAACCTTGTGAGAAAGTTGAGTGGTATCGAAGATATTTGTAGAGTAGGCTAAACTTCTAAAGTGCTAAATATTTAGGCCTTGAAATTTGTAGGACTATGTTTTGGTCTCATATTTTTTTCTCGAACTGTAGGGGGCCTAACATAGCCTATACAATGTTTATGGTCTTACTAAACCTTAGCTTTATCGTGAAAAAGATGCATAGTCGTTTAATATTAGTCAATTAAGTATGGGTGCAATACATCAGCTAAAATAGAGCATAGAGAGGCAACATTAATGGTGTAGAGTGTAGGCTACCTTGGTTAGGCTATGAGCACTATGACTCATTCTTTCAAATTTAGACTGGAGCACTTTTATTTATGCTACCATACGCCTTCCATATAGGCTATAGGCTATGGTGGCTGTACATATCAAGCCCAGGAACTGTTGAATAAGAAGGAACACAGTTATGAGCATTGAATACTCGTTTGTAGGTTAATCTAGCCCTTTGGCTGGTTCAGGGTCAGGTGCAAACGTTGGTAAGCTTTCTAACAAGTTACTGGGGTTCTCAAGAAGAGGCCCCCAGTATTGAGATTTGAGGTAATGCATAGCTTGATTAGGCCTACCAATGACGCCTATTTTAACTCCCTAACGCCAGTGGTGGGGTTGAAATAATATTTAATGTTATCACGTTTCATGTACATTATTATTTTTTATTATTTTATTAGTATTATATTTTATATTCTTATTTCAGACATGCCTAATGAACGACAAAGAGAAAGAGTTCATCAAAGTGGTATATGTTTTACAGTATTGTACCATCCATTGTACATGTATTCCTAATCCATTAGATAACGGTGATATAATATTTAATTGTATATTAAATTATTACCAGTACCCCACTATTGAGTCATGGATATCGTCAAAATGCACCTAGGTAGCATTATTATTCTAAAATTTTCTCGGGGGGGGCTTACAGACCCCCCAGCTGATTAGGCTCGCTTCGCTCGCCACCCCCACCCCCTTCTATAATAAGCAAACCATGGAGGGGGCCCCTCCAGGCACCAAGCCCCCTGGGCCTCCAAATCTCTAGCTACGCCCCTGCCTTAATATAATATTATATAGTATAGGAAAAGGTTAAATATCCTAAATCACGCCGTGGTAGAGTTGGTTAAAGCATGGACAATCGTCCTGACTGCCGGTGGTTCGAGCCCCGCTGAGAGTATGAAGACACTTAGTAGCTCACGAGTATTTGTGAGATACAATTAATATATAAATATAATTGATTGATTGATGTTTATTTGTACGCACGAGTTGTCGAAGAAATAAGTTGTTCGATACAATAATTATACTGTAGGCCTAATAATGTAATTTCAGCATTAACAGGAGGGTAAAATATATATTTAAGAAAATAATAATAATAATAATAATAATAATAATAATAATAATAATGATAGCAATAAACACTCACCCTGACAATTGGGAGGGTGTAGATGACAAGGGGGGTAGTCTTCACCATCACCATCACCATCATACAGAACAACAGCCTGGGTCATGAGGAGAGGCACTGGAACAAACAAACAAACAAACACACATTATAACAAGCGCATTATTACAATCACTTAAAGGAGAGATGGGCCGTTTTTCTGGACCCCTTCTGCCTCATGCTTAGTCCCATTAGTTTTGATATTTTAAGACGTTCGCCCCACTAGTTTGGCGATTATAAGATCTTTCGCCCCATTTCCGTCAATTTCAAGACCTTTCGTGCCATTTAAAGTGTCGATTTTCTCCTGGCGTACGATAGCGAGCCTGCAATTTAGGAGGAATCGGTCTTTGGGCGGGACATGTACAAATTTACCTCGAAGGGGTGTCTTGGAGGTATTTACCTCGAAGGGGTGTCTTGGAGGTATTTTTGTTTTTGTTTTAAAGCTTGTTGGAAGTCTAGGGAACAAACTGAAGACCAAGGTATATAGACTATACCATAAAGACCTCCCCATGGAGAGAAACAACGTGTGTGTGTCTGTGTGTGTGTTTATTGGTACAAATCTCTGGATATTTGTAGGTTTACAGGTACATGAGGTTTGGGGCGACAGTTAATCGGTACACACCTCTTTAAAATACGTTGAAATGGAGTGTTTTCAGTTAGGTTAGGTTAGGTTAGGTTAGGTTAGGTTTAAAAATCGAAAAATGTACTCGTAAGCATGCACCAAATTGATATGTACCGATAAACGCCAACCGCTCGGGTGTGTGTGTGTGTCTGAGAGGCACTGTAACAAACAAACTAACAAATACACACACACACCAATGACATTACCATCACTTACACCATTAATAAGGACAGTACAGTCCAGTACTAGGAACCACGGACACTGGCTTTATTAGCTGCATAATATCGTCTAAACATAGCTAGAATACAGTATAACACACGTCGCTGGTATTCTAAGAGTTAATTATCTAGGTAAGTAACAAGTAGGACACAGAGAATAGCCTACTGTGAAAAATAATAACAAATCAAAAACACTTCTCATAATGTATCAATAGAGGGTGTGAGGTGGGGGGGGGGGGGGGGGGGGACATAAGGGGAGCGTAGAGGGTGGTGGGGAAGGGGCTCATTAACCCCATCTGTACCGGTGACGTTCTTTCTGTTATACCCTGGCAAATATCAGACGATTTTAATCAGTTTAGGAAGGGCCTCCAGCAATCAAATGACTTCGAACTATCTTAATTAACCCTTTTTGCTACCACAGATCCCTCTTAAGCTGCACAAAATCGTCTAAATATAACTAACGTAAAATAGCAAAGATGTCGTCGGTAGGGAAGGGGTTAAGGGGGGATTGACGTATTGAATTGCTTAATAAATTATCAATGTATTAGTATCTTTAGTTTCCCCCCTAGACCTCCACCAAGGAGTCTGCCTCGTATGGGCCAATAGGCCTCCTGCGAATTTCCATTATTCTTATGGTCTTATGGAAGGCACTGGCTACATTTCTTTCAATTTTGCTAACAAGTTTTTAAGATACCCTTTTGACAACCAAGCAAATAGACAGACACATGGCGACATTTAAACATGTACACTGACAACTGTGTGTACAAAGGAGTACAAAGGAAATCAAGCAACAACAGATAGTGACCATTCTAGGCTGCTTGTCCTCCAAAACACTGAGGATCAAGTGTCCAAACAGTGGTTTAGAGTGGGTAAGGGAACATTGGAAAGGGAACTACTGCCCTGGAACTAATGTCCGTGGCAGGATTAGGAAGTTAGTAGGGGACAGATGGGTTAGTAACTGAGGGGAGGATAAAATAAATGTGTACTTACTCTAGTTGTACTTACTCTAGTTGTATTGCGGGAGTGAGCATGCTCGTTATTTCCCGCCTCCTATATACATACATACATACATAACATTTTAAGACTGAGTGTTCCACACATAAGTGCAGTTTCAGTCTCTTGTCCTAATGGCGGCATTCCAGGCAACCCTGTTAAGGGCTGCTTCACTTGTCAAGTTCTTGGATTTGAGATCGGCGCGTATAGTCCGATCCCAGGTCTTCCTCGGTCCACCCCTTGGTGCAGCTCCCTCCACAATCACAGACCTGCATTTTGTCACCCAATTTTGTTCATCCATTCTCTCCACATGTCCATACCATCCCAGTCTACTTGTACGCATCACCTCGCTAATACTCTTTATACCTAAACGTCTCCTCAGCTCAACATTTGTTATTCTATCCTGTAGCCTGGCCCACACATCCATCTCACCATTCTCATCTCATTACGCTCCATTCTGTTGACATCCTCTACTTTAACGGCCCATGTTTCTGAGGCATACGTCATTGCACTTCTAACACATGAGGCATACACCTTTCCCTTCAGGGGGAGAGGCATTCTTTTCATGGTCAGGATTGGCATCAATTCTCTGAACTTCCCCCAGCCACACCTAATTCTAGCAACAGTGGCAGCCTCGGCCCCACCACCGGCAGAGATGGTATCTCCTAGGTAACAAAACTTGTTCACCAGCTCCAAAGACTCATTTCCAAAATTCACAGCCACAGGATCATCACTTAACACAAGCTCGCCTTTGCACACTACGCACTCAAATTTCTCTATTTCTGACTTATCCTTCGGCAGGGGCCCCTTTATTCTACTACAGCGCTTACTCCCATGGTGTACCCAACATCGACAGATGCTACATTGAATTGAGTTAACGCCCACTCCCTTTCCACACACTGCACATGGGTATGCACCGCTCTTTTCCACATTGCCTCGTCTCAAACTACAATGCATAACCTTGGTTTTGTTAATATTGACTCTTAAACCCTTGCTCGCCATGCCCTCTCTCCACTTTCTGAATTTGGCCTCAGCATCCTGCATACTGTCGGCTATTAGGACTAAATCGTCTGCATAAAACAGTTCCAACGGGAGTCCGCCTCTAAAAACTCTAGACAGCGCCTCCAAGACGCTGTGTAGGTGTTATATGTATCGTTGGAATGGCTGTGGATGTGTGTGTAGTCTGTATTTTTAGCCAATTGGCGACATCGGAAACGAAGGCTTAGGGTGGATCTGAATGGTACCATTCTCACTATACCGTCTATACGGGTACCGTCTCGCCCGAAGGCTTAGGTAGCCATCAGCTTAGGTGAACCATATGATACCCATCTCGCCTTGTACCATTTTTGCCAACCCCAGATGGGACGTCACAACGTCGTCCACTTATTCCAGGTACCTATTTACAGCTAGGTGAACTGAGGCCAACACATGAAAGGAGACAAGCCCAATTTGTCTCCTTACTATCTTACTAGGCTACGGGCTGTGTGTGTGTGTGTGTGTGTGTGTGTGTGTGTGTGTGTGTGTGTGTGTGTACAGTACATATACACACTCATTGGATTGGATGAGGATTGTTGTGGATATAGACTCACCTGCTACTGCCACTGCCAGCAGATGTTGCCAGATTCCCGACAAGATCTTCATGGTGGATACACGCGAAGTAATAGGATGGCTACTATTCTGAAGGCATGAGAGAGAGAGAGAGAGAGAGAGAGAGAGAGAGAGAGAGAGAGAGAGAGAGAGAGAGAGAGAGAGTGAGATAGAGAGAGAGAGAGAGAGAGAGAGAGAGAGAGAGACAGAGAGAGAGAGAGAGAGAGAGAGAGGAGAAGAGAGAGAGAGAGAGAGAGAGAGGAGGAGAGAGAGAGAGAGAGAGAGGAGAGAGAGAGAGAGCGGAGAGAGAGAGAGAGAGAGAGAGAGAGAGAGAGAGAGAGAGAGAGAGAGAGAGAGAGAGAGAGAGAGGAAACACTAATTTATGAGCTGCAAGTGGAAGGAATTTGTTTAAGTACAGTATGTGTGTATTTGTTTGTAAACATAAAAACAAAAACCTCAACCGATTATTTTCAAAGTATAAATAATGAGTGTGTGTATGTGTGTGTCATGTAATCAGCCTAGATAAGTGTGCGTGCGTGTGTGTGTGTGTATGTATATGTGTGAGTCTGTGTGTGAATCACCAACGAATAACCCTGTGTGTACAGTATATGTGTGTTAAGGTCTATCACATACGAACAGCAATAGTAAAGACTAATAAACCGTCAATCACTAAGCAAATTAACGGTGGGTATGTGCGTATGAGTGCGACAGGAAGCATGCAGTAGAAGAAGGAGGCTTGCGTAGGGGTGTGGGTGCGTGGATGTGGCTGTTGTAGAGGGAGATTTGCGTGGGTATGGCAGCTGTAGAGGGAGGAATGCGTGGGTGTGGTAGTGCTAGTAGAGGGAGGGTTGCGTGGATGTGGCAGTTGTAGAGGAAGAGTTGCGTGGGTGTGGCAGTAGTAGAGTGAGAGTTGTGTGGGTGTGTGAGAGACAAGAGAAGCACAAACACACACTGTAGGTTTGGCACTACTGTTGCCTAGTGCGGTTGGTGCCACACTGAGAGAGAGGGTCAGGTTGAGGGGTACCGGTCACTGCCAGATATGGGGGGGCCTCGGTGCTTTTATCAGGTCTAGTGTCCTTAATGGGGGATGGTAGGGGGTTGTGGTTCGCTCTCTCTCTCTCTCTTTGTTATATGTCAATTACGTAATATAGCCGCCAAGTACCTGGGTCTATACATTAGCGCGCACTCGTGGTGTGTGCAAAAAAACTTATTTTCTATTTTATCTCTCTTTTTCTATCTAGAAAGAAGCGTGATCTTTTACCCACTAAAATAAAAAATAAAAACTATTTAATCAATTTAATGTCAATTTTTCATGTTATATATATATTTTATAGTATATATTACATATAATGTACACATTTATGAAAATATACTCGAATTTATACTGAATATAGTAACACACATATGTAATTGTTAAATCCACTGGTAATTTGAGATTAGATTATGTCTCTCATACTGATTTGTTCCACAACTAAATATCCGCACACACACACACAGAGAGAGAGAGAGAGAGAGAGAGAGAGAGAGAGAGAGAGAGAGAGAGAGAGAGAGAGAGAGATGAGGGAGAGAAGAGAAGGGAGATAGTGTGTGTGTGTGTGTTATTAGTGTGAGGCCAAGATCCCGATGGTGTAAGTTTGAGGCCGCGTAGAGGGTGAGAGGGTGGACAGGAACATGTTTCAATGTGTGTTGTTTTTGTCATTTAATGAGTGTTTTTCTGAACTCCCTTCTCCCTTATGTTTATCCCTATTAGTTTTGAGATTGTAAAATGTTCGACCCATTATTTTGGCAATTGTAAGACCTTTCACCCTGGACTCTGCGTATCTAAAATAACATTAACTATTAGACGATGTTATTCAGTTTCATAAGGGTCTCCAGCAATTAACAGGCTTCGAACTATATCACTTAACCCTTTTTATTACCACAGATCCTTCTTAAACTGCATAAAAACATCTAAATACAGCTGAATAAAATATATATAAATACGTCGCTAGTACAGAAGGGGTTAAGTCGTCAGCTGATCGAAAGGGTAAAGATTATTTCTTAATTTTTATGTATCTATCTATTTACTTATACAGTATATATACTGTATGTATATATATATATATATATATATATATAAATATATTATATATATATATATATAATATATATTATATATTATATATATATATAACATATATAAATATAGATATATATATATATATATATATATATATATATATATATATATATATTATATATATATATAATATATATATATAATATATATATATATATTATATTATATATATATATATATATAATATATATTATATATATATCGGTATATATATATATATATAGAGAGAGAGAGATATTTATTTATTTATTTATTTTTACTCAGGCACATACCCCATCACTGGTGGTGGCCGACTGGAGACAGAGCCCGAACATGAACAACACAACGCAACATAAAAACAAAATATATATGTATTCACACACATCTATATAATTATACAGTAACGTACATACATTTATACATACATTTTTATTATTTGCTCGTTAGACCTTCATCAAACTTCAAGAAATAGCCCCCCCCCCCCCCCCCCCCCCCGAGCTAAATTTCACAATACTTCGTTTGTCTTCCTGCTAGTGAGATCGATCGGTCAGAGAGGTCATGTATAAATCATAACCTAGAACGTCATAGTGTAGTGGTCGTGGGGGGCTGATAAATAATTGGACCTTTTTGTATTTGTTCTATCATCATTATATATAAGTATAAACAAGTAAAAACTTAGTAAACAACAAATATGCCTTGGTCTTTAATAAATGTTGCCTCAATGAAAACATACTGCCTACTAACCTACTTATACAAATTAAAATGTAAAACTTGCAAACTAAACAAACCAAAATTGGGACAAGGACAATATAAAGTCAAATTAAATTATCAAAATCGCTATGTGGAAACAACGCTTACTAAAATGAAAATTATTAAATAAAAGAACACAATCCACCACATAGGGTGTACATCACTACATGAGCAAGTTAATCTGTTTCCCAAGCAAACCAATCGCACATATAACAACGCACTATCATCACGTTAAAGGAAGTAGTCAAGTTTGGGAAGTCCGGGACGTTCTGGCAAATTTTACTAAACTCTGCATGAATAAAGAAACCACATGCCAAATGTCAAAATATTATTTAAAATCAAATTTGCAACATGACAAGACATTAACAATAGTAAAAAATACAAATATTGATAAGATATCTATACTATTACAAAATAATATATAA
>CM064548.1:9176438-9196438 GCA_032716605.1 Paralithodes platypus | reverse complement strand
GAGATGGGTCTATAATTGGGCCTTGTAATTGGGGTTGGGTGTGACAGGGATCTGCCTTGTATGGGCCGATCGGCTTTTTGCAGACTCCCATTTTCTTATGTTCTTATGTTCTTATGTTCTTATAAATTATAAATCCTGGAGAAGTAGCTACGTCACGGAAGGTCTAGTTTATATAAGAGTAAGTGGGGCAGTAGTAGGAAAGGTCGGCATTTACGTGAGCGCTCCTATTGATTTTACTTTCTGCCACTCCACTCCACCAGAAATCACCACCTTAGTTCCTCAGTCTACCTCCTCCACTACAGTCGACCTCCTCCACCATTATTCGACCTTCTCCATCACTATTCGACCTCCTCCACCACTACAGTCGACCTCCTCCACCATTACAGTCGACCTCCACCACCACCAGTCGACCTCCTCCATCATTATTCGACCTTCTCCACCACTATTCGACTTCCTCCACCAATATAGTCGACCTTCTCCACCTCCACCATTACAGTCGACCTTCTCCACCACTACAGTCCACCTCCTCCACCACCACAATTCTACCAGTCAACCTTCAACACTATAACAATTCTACCAGTCACCCTCCACTCCACCTACACCTGTCCCCTACTACTCCAGGTGTAACAAGTGATCTGACTCACACAAGAACAACAACGGATTGACAAGGATAATGCCAGCAATTGGGGACAAATGTTCAAAAGTAGTTCTAGTTGATTGCCTTACCTGTGCAAATTAGCAGGTCTGTTTTGAAATGAACGATCTCGAATTGGCAGACAAATTGAAGTGAACGATCTCTAATTGGCAAACAAATTGAAGTGAACGATCTCTAATTGGCAAACATATTGAAGTGAACGATCTCTAATTGGCAAACAAATTGAAGTGAACGATCTCTAATTGGCAAACAAATCAGAAACAAAATAGACATAACTGTGTTGGTGGTGTAATGGTTTAGACACTTATGTTCTGAGTGTGGTGTCCAGAGTCAAAATCCCGGGAGGATCATACGCTTTCATTAGTTTATTCTAGTGCATTGGGGTTCGTAATGGAGGATTAATGTTAAGAAAGGGGTTCCTTAATGTCCTGCCTTGAGTGAATTAGTTTACAAATCAGTGAGCTAATTTACCTAGAATTCATCTTGTGAGTGACCCATAACATTTTGAGAGACATAACGAAATCTAGCCACAAGTGATTCTAACTAGCCACCCATGCAAATATTTAACTTAGCATAAACAATCAAACTGCTGAGGACGACCAGCCTGGAAAAAAAAATAAGTATGGCTTCAAGCAACTTCGTCTTATAATCCTTTCTGATCCCCCCCCCCCCCAAATAAAACCTAAGTAAGTCTTTTCAAGTTTTTGATAATGGTAGCATCTGGCTTTCACGAAGGCCTGTTGAGCCGCATAAGTAATGGTATTTTGGGAATACTAGAACTAGCCTTTTACCATTATGGTCGCACTATTGCCCGAGTACCTGTCCTCTTCATCTTGCTCTGTCTAGCACTGGCTGCTCTGTGTGGGCTAGGACTAACCAAATTCAAAGAAGAAACACGACCATTCAAGCTCTGGACACCGGAAGGCTCGGAGTTCTTGAAAGCATTGGAGTGGCAAGATGAAAATTTCCGATCAGATCTTCGTTTTAACATGGCCATATATGAGGCGGAAAATGTGCTGGACAAGAAAGTTCTCCTTGAAATGATGCGAATACACAACATTGTCGCTAATACTGTCACCCAAAATGTTAACTGGACCTCGGTTTGTGGAAAGATGCCCTCCATTCCACTTGCGGTGTTTGGGAGGAGGAAACGTGATGTTAACGTACGTCGGGCAAGACAAGCTGAAGAGAATGAAGAAGATGACTTTGACTGGAGCAAGCTTCTGCCTCGAGAGACTTACTGTGAATTTCAAGATTCCTTAAAGATGGTGTGCATGGAGAACAGTGTTTTGGAAGTATTTGGTTATGAAGAGGATTCTATTAGCTCCCTAACACAAGAACAAATCCTGAAAGATGTGAATGATGTTGCAAATAGTGCAGTGACTGGACTCTCGCTAAATGTAAGTGAATTTCTGTCAGGCGTGGAGCGGGATGACTCTGGTAATATAGTGAAGGCCCGTGCAGCTACCCACTCCTGGTTCACACTAGTCAATACAGGCATTAACAGCACTGCTAACTTCATTGATGACCAAGGTACAGGCAATAGTGTGGATGGTCTCACTTATGAGTGGGAACAGGAGATGTTACAAAATTTGTTGAATGACACGGAGCGCCCTTCTGATATCGAGTTTTATATCATGGGAGCGTCAAGCTTTGGTACCGTGAGTGGAGACAGCATCAGGGGTGACTTACAGTATCTAACTCTTGGCTTTGGTGTTGTGTTTGTATTTGTAGTAGCAATGTTAGGTCGCTGCAACATGGTAGAGTCCAGACCAGTACTGTCCTTTCTAGGTCTTTCGTGCGTAGGATTGGCCATTGTAGTGTCATATGGCCTCTGCTCTGCTTTTGACGTCTTATATGGCCCAGTCAATAGCATTCTACCTTTTCTATTGCTAGGATTAGGCATTGATGACATGTTTGTAATTGTGGAAGCCTGGAGAAGCCTGGAGGCACATGAACAGCTTCTCGAGTTGCCAGAACGAGTGGGCCTCACACTAGGTCGAGCTGGGGTGGCAATTACTGTCACCTCCCTCACAGATTTCTTGGCATTTGCTGTGGGTAGTACCACTACACTGCCAGCTCTCAGATCCTTTTGCATTTATTCTGCTGTAGGTGTGGCTTCAATTTACTTCTTCCAGGCTACTTTCTTTGTGGCATGGCTGAGTCTAGACCAAAGGCGGATGGAGGACAACCGCCATGGAGTATTATGGTGTTGGAAATTATCAAATTGGACACCAAACAGATGGAGCCAAAAGGATATGTGTAACAGTTTCTTTACAAATGTGTATGCCCGAGTGCTCCTCTCCAAACCAGTGAGGTGGCTTGTCATCATATTTACAGCAGCAATTTTTGGAGTTTCTGTATGGGGAATGACAGAGTTACGACAGGAGTTTGATGAAATTTGGTTCCTGCCACAAGACTCCTACTTGTTCACTTACTTTCAAAAGCAACGTGAATATTATCCATCATCAGGTGAGAAAGGGATAATATATTTTGGCGATATGGATCTGTCAAAAGAGATGCCACGACTAATGAAGGTAAAGCAGCAACTACTTGACACTGGCTATGTGGCTGAGGTGGATAGCTGGGCCAATGAATTTACAAAATATTGGGGCGAAGAAGCAGATCCCAGTCAATTTCAAGACCAGCTTAGTCGCTTTTTATTTGCTACAAAGGGAGCCAAGTTTAGATCCAAAAATTTTAGATTCTCGACCGAGCTGAATTGTACACATCCAGCGCCCCCAGTAACAGCGTCAAGTATAGATTTCCAGCATCGAATAATTGAGACATCACAGGAGGAAGTGTTGGCTATGGATGCTGTCAGATCGGCTGTGCTAGCTCTTAACGTCACTGGGGATGTATTTATTTGGGCACGGGCTTATAGTGGATGGGAGACCAACAAAGTCATTGAAGAAGAGCTGTGGCGTAATCTAGGGGTAGCTCTCTTAGTAGTGGCACTTGCAACACTGGTTCTACTGGCAAGTGTGAAAGGGGCAACGATGGTGGTGATCTGCGTCTTACTTACCCTAGTTGATGTCTCTGCACTCATGCACTGGTGGGGTCTAACTATTGACACAGTTTCCTGTATTGACATGGTCTTGGCTGTGGGTCTGTGTGTGGACTATGCTGCCCACGTTGCTCATACTTTCATTACTAAGTCTGGAACAAAACTGGATCGAGCGGCTGCCACTATCAGTACCATTGGTCCTCCCGTCTTCAGTGGCGGCTTCTCCACATTCCTGGCGTTCGTCTTCCTGGCAGGATCCTCGTCCCATGTCTTCACTACTTTCTTCAAGGTATGGGATTTAACCCTTTGAGTACCAGCGACGTGCGTTATATATTATTCTAGCTATATTTAGACGTTATTATGCAGCTTAGGAAGGATCTGTGGTAGTAATAGGGTTCGTCGAGATAGTTTGAAGCCTTATCATTGCTAGAGGTCCTTCCCAAGCTTAATACAATCGTCTAATAATAGCCAGAATACAAAATAACAGGACGTCACTGGTACTGACCGGGTTAACTGTGTTGGTGGTGTAATGGTTTAGATGCTTATGTTCTGGGTGTGGTGTCCCGAGTTCGAATCCCGGGAGGACCATATGCTTTCATTAGTTTATTCAAGTGCATTGGGGTTTGTAATGGAGGATTAATGTTAAGAACGGGGTGTTCCTTAATTATTGCTTTATATCATATCCCTTTATACCACTATATTTTACTTATATCCTTTTCTCCCCAGATACCAAAGGCCCATAACATACATACATACATACATACAGGTTTAAAGACCGCAATCGTCCACAGTGAATGTGGCTTCCATGGTACAATCACAGTACTGCACACAGTGCACAGCAATCATAACACGGTGGCTACAGTCTTTACTGCAGCACAATATTGTTCACAACTGAACTTCGTAGGAGTATCGGTGTCAACTTATTTATAGTATCAGTTTATCGGAGTATTGGCATTGGGTCTGAATTGAGCATGAGTAACAGAATTAGTTAAAAGTTAAAACTTTTGTATCGATATCTCTTAAGTTTGTTTGGCTATTCTATCCCTGAATGGGGTTGGTTTAGTAGTTCCCTGAAAGTGTGAGAGGGAGATAGAGTGATAATGGGAAGGACACATTTGCCTCCACACAGTAGTATAGAAAATATTGAGTTTGAGATGGTCTATGAGGGTCCAAGTGAGGTATCATAAGGAGTTCTATGAAGAGCTTCAGTGCTTATTAGTACAAAAGGAGCTATGCTGTTACCACATTTCACATTATTCTGAAAGGGATATGTATGTATGTATGTATATACTCAGGCCCAATCCCCACTTTTCCTATTTATTTATTTATTTTATTTTTATTTTTTATTTTTTTTGGGGGGGAAGACTCAAGACAGAGCCCGAATAGGGACAACATACAGAAAACAATGAACAAAATACAAATTCTCACACATCTAGGTCATCCAGGAGAAGACCCAGAGACCAGGGATAATATTAAGAATCTTAGTCTTGCTTTTACCTTCGACGGAACATTGGAGGTCTATGAATGGTCGATTTTGTTGATATGCACATTCATCAAGGTGCGCGCAATATATCAATCAGTGACGATCACTACCATAATACATATATAGGTCCGGTGGCGCTAATACAGTATGTCATGTCTCAGCTGTCATTATATTTGGCTAGCTCTGTGCTGTATTATGTCTGTCAGATGTTGAATAGGGTGGATGAGTGTCGGAACATGTTTGTATATCTCACACAAATAGAAGAAATTATGTGTAAATATTGCTGATACTAATTCTTGATCAAAACATAATTGGTGCCGAGACATCACTTATTAGGCCGATTGTACTTTATGCTACAGTAAAAGTGGCCAGCATAGCTACATTTTACTATACAGAAAGCCTACAATATTTGACCCATGTGTGTCATTTCTTCCACAGATCTTCTTTGCTGTGAGTGTGTTTGGCCTATACCACGGACTAGTCTTCCTTCCCGTCATTCTCTCATTCTGTGGACCCAATTCGCATATCTCGGTCCTTTCAAACCGTCCCAATAAGATATCTGAACAGCCACCACCATCTTCAGGCACATCCTTCCAATCTCCTCCCGACCCAACTTTGTCACGTTCGCCTGTCACCTGCAACCCCTTCAGACGCCGTCCAAAAACATCTACCGGCCAAACAGCTTCAGACACACCCTCCAAAACCCCTCCGGCCATACAGCTCTCACCCTCCGACCCCCCAGCCTACCCTTCTAGCCCTTCCGAGAAGCGGACGCACCCGCACGACAAAACCAACAACACGCAGAACGGGACACACCAGCACGACAAAACCAACAGCACTCACCTCACCACGCAGAACGGGATGGAGAAAGGCGGAGAGGTGCCGGAGAAGCAGGAAGGAGCCGAGGTCTTCACAGTCGAGCCCAAGACCGAACAGGACGGAGAGGAATGGTCGGTTCAGTACATGGGCTTCCTATCTCTGCCAAACACTCCGGATGAAGGACGGTTCTGAGCACCAAGCAAGCAAAAAGGGAAGCAAAGAAAGCAGTCAGATTTGGTAGCATGCAAAGCAAAATATGTATGTATGTATGTATGTATGTATGTATGTATGTATGTATGCATCTACTCTGGCACTTACCCCCGTTTTCTTCTCTCTTTTATTTGTTTATGGAGGTGGCCGACTCGAGACAGAACAAACAGACAAAGCAACATATAGAAACAAAAAAGCAACTCACTATAAATCAAAGCGAAATACCTTGAACAAAGCTTATTTTGTAAGGTTTTATACACTATAATGTACACTCGGATAATATAGTTTCTAGCCCACTCATTAGAATTTGTGGACAGGAATGAATGGAGAATGCTTGTGAATAGATGAGTGAACACGTGGTCATTTGGGGGAAGGGGTCTGTCACTATTCTGGCTCTGTCTTGAGTCGGCCAGTACAGGAGTTAAATATGTGTGCCTAGCTGTATATACTGTATATGTGTGCATAAGTACAGTACTTACATAATTATACAGTATGTGCTCCTAATAATTTACGTATAATTGCCTAACTATACCCTGTTCATTATAGGTAGGCTAAATATCTTGACCACCAACCTCTATAACTACAAAACAACAAGAGTAATTGAACTATTATTTCTACTATTTGGGAAGAGTCAACCAGGGAATAGGTGTGGAAATGTACAACCCATTTTATTTATAAATTATTATTTTACTTAAGCGTTGTTTCCACATAGCAATTTTGATTACTTGTCTTGTCTTTTAACTGTGTTCGTATAAGTTTTGGTTTGTTTATTTTGCAAGTTTTACATTATAATACCACTTTCCGAGTTACAGAGGCTAGGGGTCAGGATTTCTGGCCTACCTATAATGACTGGACTATATTTACCTATGTCTGTGTAGCTATATGTGCCTCACTATACTCTGTTTATTTTACACTGACGGTAAATTGCAAAGTTCCCATCAAGAATTCTCATTTATTATGAAGATTTTGTAGTGAAATATGGTACTGATTACATAAACTACAAGATATTAACAATAGTACAAAATGCATACAGCACTCACATACGATAATGCTATCAAGTAGGTGTACAGTCGCACTAATAATAAGCGACTCGCTTGGTGTAGTGACTAGCGTCTCGGACTTCCACCCAGAAGGCCCGGGTTCGCGCCCACGCTCGGCGCATTAAAGATTTTTCACAAGCACTGAGTCGTTACCATCCCTCATGAGCAAAGGGATGGGGTAGTAGTAGTACAGGACCCCAATGGAAATACGCCTAATCGGCCTTATTGAGCTATCCTTAGCTAGCTTAGCATGCGCTAGCTTTAAGAACTATTATTATTATTATTATTATAATAAGTCATGTCTCGGCACCAAGCATGTTTTGATCAATAATTGGTATCAGCAATATCTAAGCTGAGTAAAGATGGGACTATGGATGAAGAGGTGCGGGAGAGGGTACAACAGGGGAAGAGGGTTGTAGGAACGATAAAAGCAGTAACAAGAAATAGGGTGGTCAGTATGGAAGTGAAGAAGTCCTTGCATGACAGTGTGGTAATCCCGACACTGACTTACGGAAGCGAAGCATGGACGTTGGTTGAGAGACTCAGACCAAGAGTGAGAGCAGTGGAAATGAATTACTTAAGGAGTGCGTGCAGAGTTACATGGAGGGATAGACAGACTAATGAGGAAGTAAGAAGGAGGTGTGGTGTGGAGGTAGATGTGCTGGAAAGTGTGAAAAGGAACAACTTGAGATGGTTCGGCCATATGGAACGTATGGAAAGCGAGAGAATGACTAAGAGGGTGTACGAGAGCGAGGTGGAGGGACAGAGGGGGAGAGGTAGACCGAATATGAGGTGGAAGGATGGAGTGAGGAACTACATGAACGAAGGCGGTGCTGGATGGGGGGAGGGGCGTCGACTGACTGGGGACAGAGGTGCATGGGGGCGGTTCGTTCGTGGCCACCCCTTCGGGGATCACGGCATCAGGCAATAGATAGATAGATAGAATATCTAAGCTTCCTTTCTTCATATCAAGTGAAATTTACAAACATGTTCCTACACTTACCCACCCTATTTAACATCTGACATACATTAATACAGCAAAGAGCAAGCCAAACGTAATGACAGCTGGGACATGACTTATTAGCGCGACTGTACATGTCAGCATAGCATGAACACATGACCCCTACCAACTGCTACTCTACAAAGAATCTACAGTACATTTATAGTACAGTACAGTACAAATAAAATAAGGATACCACAAAGGCAAGCAATTGATACTATCAAAAGTAGATATAATAAAGTAGAATAACTGCAAAATATGAAGAAGCAACAACAGATAAATAAAAAGTACTAGTACTACTACTACTACTAAAACTACTACAGTACTACTAATGATAATAATTATAATTTTATTGCCACATTATAAAAATAGTAGCCTACATAAGAAAAAAAAAAAAAAGGTCTGACCAGATGAGCGCTAGCTCCTTAGCGGACAATAAAAATCATATTTTTTACTGTAGCCTACTACTTTTGACTACAGTACTCAAATTACACACACATGGTCTTATCTATTTATCTATCTATCTTTATACTCAGGCACAATCACCATTTTTCCTATTTTTTATTTGTCTTAATAATTAATTAATGTATTTATTTATTTATTTATATATATATATATATATTTTTTTTTTTTGGGGGGTGACCGACTCAAGACAGAGCCAGAATAGGGACAACACAAAACACAACAAAAAACAGTGAACACACAAAAACAAAATACAAATTCACTCATGTCTATGGTCTGATACATAAACAATATATGCACAAATAAATATATACGAGTGTTATGTACAGTACATTATTTTTGTACTTCTTATAATTTTAAGATATGGTCTTTATTCTTAATAATCTGTTAAACATACATGCATAAATAAATATATATGAGTGTTATGTACTTTTTCTACTTCATATAATTTTAAGATATGGTGTTTATTCTCAATAATCTGTTAAACAAATTGACTTGCTCATTGACTTGCTCATTGTGTCAAATTGACACACCCTATGTGGTGGATTGTGTTCTTTTATTTCAAAATTTTATTTTATTAAGCGTTGTTTCCACAGTGATTTTGATCAGTTCTTTTGCATTTATCTTGTATCGTCCCAGTTTTAGTTTGTTTATTTTGCAAGTTTTACATTATAATGTTAATATATGTGTGCTTCATATGCTTAACTAAAGGTTATCACAAATTTCTGTACTTTATAATCTTGATTCAACATTCATCAGAAACAAGAAAAATGTGGTATAGGTAGCATCAACGAACTTGACAATAATGTTGACCCCTTAACTCCTCATAACTCAAAAGGGCCTAGAGCAAACTGGCTGTAAATATCCACACCTATTTCCTGGTGGGCTCTTCCCAAATGATAAAAATGTCAGCTCGATTGCTTTCATTCATTTTGAGTTATGAGAAGTTAATGGGTCAAGATTATTGTCAAGTTTGCTGGCGTTACCTTTAATTAAAATGTAAAACTTGCAAACTAAACAAAGCAAAACTGGGACAAAGGCAATATAAAGTCAAATTAACTTATCAAAATCGCTGTGGAAACAACGTTTACTAAAATAAAATTTATGAAATTAAAAAAAATAGTACACTAATAAGAGGATAATCAAACTACTCTGTGCTTCTGAAATTACGTACTTCAAAGTTATATTTTATTAACAACTATCCCTGGTTACCTTCATATAGATTATTTTGGCTCCTGCACTATAATATACTATAGTCGGGTTTTTTTCCAGCTGAGGGTAAACTGACTCCCTTAGACACTGATTACTTGATAATTAATAGACAAATAAGAAACTGCTATGTCTCTGCATCAAATCATTGCCAAGTTTTCATCATTAACACCATATTTAACTATCATATCTTTGTAATAGCTGGGTAATCAAGATCCAGACATGACAATTTAAATTCAGCTGGAAAAAAAGACTATAGATAAAACTAATTCACAAATTATAACAATTATACAGTATATTCTGCTTAACCCTCTCGCATCCTGACGCTATTTTTGAGCCTATTAGGGATACTTTAAAGCCTTTGTTACCGTCAGGTGTATCGATAAACCTTTAGTTTGTTTACTTCAACCTCTGCAGTTGTCTTTGAATTAGCTGTGGGCAGAAAACTAATTTTGGAGAGGTAATTATAACAGTGAGAGTATTCTATTTCTTATTGCTAATCTGGCAACCTCTGCGTCCTATGGTCGTGAGAGGGTTAACTAAAAAAAAAATTTGGACTTAGAAAATACTAATTTACTAGCAATATTAACCCTTCTAGTGTGGGTGACGTGTTCTCTATATTATTTCAGCTATATTTAAGACAATTTTATGTAGCTTAAAAAGGATCTGGGGTGATTAAAAGGGTTATTTGCAATAGTTTGCAGCCTTTAAGTTGTTAGAGGTCTTTCCTAAACTGAATAAAATTGTCTAGTAGTAGCCAGAATTCAGGAAAAAAGAAGTCATCCGAACAGAAAGGGTTAACCCCTTCAGTACCAGTTACGTCTTTATCACTTAATTCTGGCCACTACTGTATTCATTTTATTCAGCTTAAGGGTGTCTTCAACATTTAACAGGCTTCGAAATATCCCACTTAACCCTTTATACCACCCCATAGGCCTATCCTTCTTAAACTGCACAAATAAGTCAAAATATACCTAGAATAAAATGTAAAAGCCGTCGCCGGTACATAAAGGGTCAATACTGTACCATACTCTCAGATTTCAAAACACACTGTGCAGCTGAAAGTACAGTGCTACAACACAAACCAGATTATGTCAGCCCCTATATTTGACGGGTTTATCCTAAGCTAAATAAAATCGTCTGTATACAACTGGTATGAAATAATGACTGTTATGAGTTTGAAAAGGGCGTAGCATAAAACTTTTCTTACTGAAGGGGTTAACATCATCTGGTTAATGTTGCGGCCTTTGAACAGTTGGCCAAATAAGCTGTCTCCGCTGTCATTACGTTTTGCTCGCTGTGTGCTGTATTAATATCTGTCAGATGTTGAATATGATGTGTAAAGATAGAAACATGTTTGTATATCTCACTTAAAACGATAAATTAATGCTTAGATAGTGCTGGTTATTGATTGAAATACAGTATAGTACAGTACTGTACTTGGTGCCGCGACATCACTTATTTGGCCGAATTAGTACTTCCGGCTGTACACATTCACATACTGTATATACATTACATTTAGCTAATACTGTAGTGGTTCTCAGATCAAGTATAGTATAGTACAGAAACGGTTAATGGAAATTGGAACCGTAAACTTTGGTCTTCAGCAGAAATACACGTTACATTAGGTTGTGATGGTTAGAAAGCTTGCAGAATTGCCGCTGGTAATTCTGCTAAATATCAATGTCGACAGCTCCAACTTTGTTACAGCCCAAAACATGCAAGAGATCAACTAGTTAGGATAGACAAACTTAAGAAATTAAAAAAAAAATGCTTAAACAATCTTCCATTGCACAATTTTGTTTGTATTATTTATTGGCTATAATGGCACACGTATGATCAATTCTGTACCCTATACCACCTACAGTGAGATTCTGTGATTTATATCAATAAATAGTTAAGGCAGTGTGGGTAGAGACACTTATTTTGTATCAATGGTTAGAATGGTATACTGCATGTAAAATGTTATTTGCTTAACATATAAATAAAGTTTCACGACTGACCTGTGGCAGCTACATTGTGCCTACTTCACACAATGCAGAGAAAATAGCTAAATATTAACTATAGTCTATTCCTATTAACCTGGCAAATTTTCACTTGGTCCCTTTGAACTATAAAATTGATATCAAACGGATTGGCTGATGGTGTTGTACAGTACTGTACATTAAATAATTGTGTTTGTTTTTGCCGCTGATAGATGTTATTAAAGCACAGCACCGTCAGCCAATCAACTCAAAGTACAGTTGAGTTCAAAGCTACCAAGTGCTTTTTTTTTTTTTGCTAGACGCCGTAATTCCCGTGAAGGGGTGGCCATGAACATTAGACGTTTGTCACAAATTGCTAGGTCAAATTTGCCTAGTAAAAAAAATAAAATAAAAAAATATATAAAATTTATAAATAAAAAAACCTTACTGAAGACAGGTGGTCAAGTGGTGAGCACGCTCGCGTGTGAATCTGAAAGACCCGGGATCGAATCCCTGCCACGGCGGACATTTAGTGGGTGCGGTAGTACGTCCTAGCATGTTCCACATGCTTGCACCCAGTCAGGGGACATCCTGACGACGTATACAGACAAAACACACATAACAAAGCCACTCCAACACCTTCCTCTCTCTCCAACACCCCTTCTCCCCTCTCAACACTCTTCTCTGAGCTATTGCCGATAAAAATGGCATGTTCAGTCCTGTACAGAATCGTAAGATTCAGAGTCGTAAAGATTCCAGGACGAGCTCATCAGCGGCGGATCCCCAGATCGACCGTGGTGATTGTCACCTAAACATCTACAAAACAAATATATATATATATATATATATATATATATACAGGGTGATTCAGTAACCCTTTTCATAAATTTAATGGCAAATGCGGGAGATAAAAATAAGACTAATTTACTCTATGACCCTTAGGGTGAGTCTTTGATATGATGGAGATATTACACCTTTAAAGTTATCGATAGATAGAAATGAAGAAAATCTAAGGAGTGAGAATGAAAATGTCGTTGCTAACTGGCAGGGTAGCGTAACCAAGACTTGGTATCAAAATGGCTGCATACGGTAGCTGGATGCAGTTCTTTTCGCAATTTACAAAAGTACATTACTACTGTATTTGTATTATCATCATCATTATTAATAATCATTGTATTAGTAGTAGTAGTAGCAAGGGGAGAAGCAGGTGGCGGAGGATAAGTAAGAGGAAGAGGAGGAGGAGTAAATGGTGGAAGAGGGATAAGTGGAGGAGGAGGGATCTTCCTGCCGACTTTGAGCTTTGATACTCCGCTCGTCTTAATGAATCTTGAATCAATCTGTACAGGAAAGAGAGAGATAGAATGGAAGGATGGAGGGAGGGAGAGAAAAAGAATAGGGAAGGGAAGAGAATGGACGGAGTAAGGAATAAAACAAAAGCATGGGAGAATTAGGAGTGATTATGGAGACATGAAAGAGAAAGGTGAAGGAATAGGAAAGAACAGAATAAGGAAGGAGGGATGAGATTGGGAAGGAAGATGGAAATGGAAGAGGAGGTAAGAAAGAGGGGGAATAAAGGGATAAGGAAGGGAGAGTTAGGAAGTCTAGTACTGTAATATAGTCTATTCGCTGTAAGTAGGCGAGAAATCATGACCTCTATCCTCTGTAACTCAAAAAGGGCTTGAGCAAATTGGCTGATTCCAGAGGATCTACTGTAAGAAACTGTAAGAAAACTGTAAGTAAATTTCCAGATTTATTCCTTGACTGACTCTTCCCAAATGGTAGAAACATTACCTCGATTACTCTACAGTAGTCGTTTTTGAGTTACAGAGGTTAGACATCATGATTTATCGCCTACTTACAGCGAATAGACTATAGCATCATGATAAATTAATCAAACACAGGTTTCTTTAAAAATTGCCAGTCTTCTCACCTGGATGCTGGCTGCAAGAAAATAGGAAGCAAGATTTAACATAATTATTATGTAAACTGTAGAAAAAGGAAAAAAACAAAAAAAATCAAATAAAGACAAAAATAGAAAAAGATAGGGAATGGGCCTGAGCAAATAGAAATAAATAGATGATATAAAACTTGCAAAATAACTTGTAAAACTTGAAAAGTCCTGTTCTGTACTTATAACTGTCTTGATGGTGTAATGGTTAGTGTTTAAAATCTGTGTGTGGTAACCCAGGTTCAAATCCCGGTGGATCACATACTTTCATTAATTTCTTTGGAAGGTGTTTGGTGCAGGAAATTAATAAAATAAATTAATCATGTATTTGACCCAAGGGTTGCTGGACGGCAACCCTGTCTGAGCCATTACAATGTACTGGTACTGGACACAATAAAGATATCTTGACTTACTCAATATATGAAACAAGGCGAGGGATTAACCCGTTCAGTACAGGTGAAGTTATTTTTATTTATATTCTGAGTATCATTAGATGTTTTTACTCTGCTTAGGAACGATTTATGATAGTCAACGAATTAACAGAGGTATAATACACCTCTCTGATTAATAGACGTCCTTCCAAAGCTGCATAAAACCATCTAATAATAGCCAGAATATAAGGAATAATGGCGTTATTTCCATATAACTATTTTGATAAGTTCTTTTGCCTTTATATTGCGTCGTCCCTGTTTTGGTTTGTTTATTTTGCAAGTTTTACATTATAATCACCCGTACTGAAGTGGTTAAAATAAGTCTTAAACAGTTACGAGTATACCTGCCCTGATAGAATGTACTCTACAGTAGACTCTAAACATCCAAAGTAAAATAGCTTTATAAAAATACAACTGGCAAGAGTACTTTTTTTAGGTAGTCAAAGTAACCCCTTTTTAGTACGGACGACGTCTTTTGTATTTTCCTCTAGCTATATTTAGACGATTTTATGCAACTTAGTAAGGATCTAGGATATTTAAAGGGTTAATTGAGAGTGTGTGTACCCTTATAAGTCTTAGAGGGCCTTCCTAAACTGCATAAACTCGTTGAATATTAGCCAAAACAAGATGCAAGGAACACTACCCGCACTGAAAGGATTAAAGGCATTTCACCTTCATGCACTCTCTATTTCAAACTGGTTCCATTAATTTATATTACTGGCTAAAGTTTTTGTTTCCATTTCAATATTCTGTATACAGTATAAAGTATATATACACATACTTACCTGGTACCACATATCATATATATAGTACAGTACTATAAACCATCAATTTTTAAATTATAATTTGTGCACCTATTTCACAATTATATCCATCTTATTCAAACTCATACAAACATTGTTGGATATAGTATTATATCTAGACCAATGCATCAAACTTTATAAGTGATTTGATAAGATTAATATTATATATGAACATGTCTTTAAACATAGACTTTTCTATTTATTGGTTGTTGTTGTTGTTGTTGTTGTTCCCCAAGCTGCCTGGCCGAACAGCCCCAAGGCCCAGAGCAAGGCCAAGGCTATAACCGAGCGCCCCCACAGAACCCTCCCTGCCGACCACAATAAAGCCTGGGTGACCGAAGCCACTCCATGGCGGGGAGCTGAGGAGGGTGCAGAAACGCCCGGGAAACCAAAGCCCCACACAGGGCCCTGTGCCCCTCAGCAATTATGAAGAGAAAGTTGAGAGGCAAAGAAAAAATGTGACGCTTTGGCTTCCAATCTTGGTAGATTGGGAGGTCAATCCACGGAAGAGACGCCGTCACTTGAGATCTAGAAAATATATAAGTAAAAGGAACAGTCAGAGTAAGCTATGGGTATTGGTAGTCCTACTATACTGTACAATACAGTACATGAATAAACAAAAAATTCTCAAAATAATATAAATAGCATAATTATACAGTACATTATATGCTACATTACAAATGGTACAGTAAGATTGGAAGCCCTTTGCAAACATAGGTTATAGCTCCTAAGTACAGTTGTTCCTCACTTTAAGTTATAGTAATGTTCCTGAAAAACAAGACTTTACATGAAACAACTTCATGTGAAGCATTTATTTTTTGCAGTTTTTCTTGTGAGTCTGCCTATTCCTGTTAGTATTTCAACTTAATCAAGTATAGAAACTGTAAGTGAACTTTGTTCTTTAATTAATGGATAGTGTAATAATGAAACCACTTCAAATGAGGAGACAAGTGAGAAGTCCCTACACCATATTTCTAAACAACCAGATATTACCATAGCTTGGTTTACGTATTGTACAGTATATCAGCCGATTACCCTTCTAGCCCCGATAATAAAGTAAGATTAAGACAGGCTAAAAACTAAAGGTTTGATATGAAGCTTTGTGCTGGCCAAGTGGTGGCATAAGGTTAAAAAATAATAATATTTTAGTGTTAAACGAATTGTAATTTTTCACACATTGCGAATGTTTTGCTATTTTTTTGTGTTGAAATTTTAGTGAAGGTTTTGTTTGCTGTTTTCAACATGCATTTCAGTTAAGTTGTCGAGCTTCATATACAGTACAGTATTAATTAATATATTTTTTTTTTTTATTCAAATGTCACCACTAACACCATCTACAGGTATTTGTTTTTTTCTATATGGATGTGGATGATATTCTCTAGGATTCTTTTGAGCTGTACTTCCTGTAATAATACAAAAGTTTGTCTGATTTACTTATCATCTCAGTATATAAAACGGTGTAATAATATTCATTCTGCTTTGATTCTGGCGAACACTCATCAATTTTCTTGAGCTTAGGATGATCTCTGGGAATGAAAGAGGTACTTATTACCTCACTTAACCCTTTGACTAACACAGGTCCTTCCGAAACTTAATATATTAATCTAATGATTGCCAAATTATGAAGAATTAATTAATTAGAAGTTTGTTTAACCAGACCACTGAGTCTAGAACAAGACTCTCACAGGGCTGGCCAAAAATTATGAAGAAACGCATCATCATACTGTATAATGAAAAAATTAATAAGTGTTGGTGGTGTAATGGTTTAGGTGCTAATGTTCTGGGTGTGGTGTCCCGAGTTCGAATCCCGGGAGGACCATATGCTTTCATTAGTTTATTCAAGCACATTGGGGTTTGTAATTGATGATTAATGTTAAGAACGGGGTGTTACTTAATTGAGAATTCTTTGCCATGAACGTATTTATATTTGCTCCCGCGCTACATACATCACTACCGTATACAATAAGATCTATTATACACATAAATCAGGGTGTCAAACGTAAGCAGAGTAGTTTCATTTGAGTCTTTATTATTGTACAGAATATGAAAGATGAAATTGGGTTTTATAGTTCAATTACTGTATGTCTTTGGAAGTGATAAAATGGCCAAAACAATACTATTTCTTATTAATTTGCTTGTATTCCTTCTCATATTCATTCAAGTCTTCTAACAAAATTGCTCCAGTTTGACACCCACGTCATAAATCACTGTACAGTATTCAACACAAAATACTTGGCACTATAAAGCTGAGTATCATAGACATAGAAGGCCTTGGCGTCGGACGGACTCAAGTTTAGAGGTCAATCCTGTAAGTCCTTCAGCAAACTGGCACGGGTTGTCTTTCTCACAGGGGATAGGTCCGATTGGGGGCATTTTGTGCATGGCCACCCTCATAAAGGGGAGTACCGGTAAGGCGTCCGGAAATAGATACAGTAGATAGATCATAGACGTCTGTTACAGGCAGTTTGCTCTAGGCTCTTTTGAACAGAGAGGTCAGGGTTCAAGATGATTGTCAAGTTTGTTGGTGCTACCTATAGTTTAACCCCTTCCGTACCGGCAACGTCTTTTTTATTTTATTCTAGCTATGTTTAGACAATTTTGTGCAGCTTTAGAAGGATCTGTGGTAGAAAAAAAGGGTTAATTAAGAGATTTCGAAGCCTGGCAATTGCTGGAGGCCCTGCTTCAACGAATTTAATCGTCTAATGGTAGCCAGATTATAGTTAAAAAGACGGCGGCGGTACAGAAGAGGTTCAAGATAATAAAAGGATATTACAACAATAACATACCGATACTTTAAAAACTCCATAAATTAATTTACATAAGAAATTAAGTACATAAAAACTTGAATAAATACATTGCAGATATGATTCCGAAGATCTACCAATATATAACAGGTAGTGAATCATGTATCAGCATTGGGATGGCTTCATAATAAGTCGATATTCAGTATGTATATACTATATTAGATACATTAGTATCAGATATGTAGAAGGCTTCGGAGTCGGACGGACCCTAAGTTTAGTGGTCAATCCTGTAAGTCCTTCAGCAAACTGGCACGGGTTGTCCTTCTCAAAGGGATAGGTCCACTTGGGGGCCTTTTGTGTATGGTCACCCTCATAAAGGGTAGTAAGGCATCCGGCAATATAGATAGATAGATACAGTAGATAGTGTCATATATGAAGTACTGCCTCATAAAATATTCATCAGAGGTACAGTACTGCCACAATGAAGTTAATACTACAAGTACTGCTTCATAAGTTAAGTCATCTGAGATTCTGCCAACAAGTACTGCTTCATAAACCAAGTACTGCTTCATAAACTAGTCATCAGAGGTACTGCCAAATAGAAGTTAATGCTACAAGTACTGGTTCATAAACTAGTCATCTGAGATTCTGCCAACAAGTACTGCTTCAAAAACTAGTCATCAGAGGTACTGTCAAATAGAAGTTAATGCTACAAGTACTGGTTCATAAACTAGTCATCTGAGATTCTGCCAACAAGTACTGCTTCATAATCTAGACATCTGAGGTACTACCAACATGAAGTTAATGCTACAAGTACTGGTTAATAAACTAGTCATCAAACATACTGCTACAATAAAGTTAATGCTACAAGTACTGGTTCATAAACTAGTCATCTGTGGTATTGTCAACATAAGGTTAATGCTACAAGTACTGGTTAATAAACTAGTCATCAAACATACTGCTACAATGAAGTTAATGCTACAAGTACTGGTTCATAAACTAGTCATCTGTGGTATTGTCAACATAAGGTTAATGCTACATTAATGCTACAAGTACTGGTTCATAAACTAGTCATCTGTGGTATTGTCAACATAAGGTTAATGCTACAAGTACTGGTTAATAAACTAGTCATCAAACATACTGCTACAATGAAGTTAATGCTACAAGTACTGGTTCATAAACTAGTCATCTGTGGTATTGTCAACATAAGGTTAATGCTACAAGTACTGGTTAATAAACTAGTCATCAAACATACTGCTACAATGAAGTTAATGCTACAAGTACTGGTTCATAAACTAGTCATCTGTGGTATTGTCAACATAAGGTTAATGCTACAAGTACTGGTTCATAAACTAGTCATCTGTGGTATTGTCAACATAAGGTTAATGCTACAAGTACTGGTTAATAAACTAGTCATCAAACATACTGCTAAAATGGAGTTAATGCTACAAGTACTGGTTCATAAACTAGTCATCTGTGGTATTGTCAACATAAGGTTAATGCTACAAGTACTGGTTCATAAACTAGTCATCTGTGGTATTGTCAACATAAGGTTAATGCTACAAGTACTGGTTCATAAACTAGTCATCTGAGGTTTTTCCAACATGGAACTATCAGCCTGCTCACCGTTAGTATTGGCAACAGAAATCATATCCTGAGGTTGAGTAGTATTGTCCTGGTTAGCGTCCCACGTCCTGCCTTCCTCCTGCCCGGGAAACATGTCCTGGTTCTCCCCGGTGTCCTGTACGTCCTGGGGGTTGAGGGTGGCACTGGGGTAAGGTGCAGGACCAAGGAGGGACAACAGTACAGGAAGGAACACCAGTCCATGGTACAAACCATACAACACAACACCAAAGAAGATCTGCAAGATAAGGCCTTGATAAACAGTCAAGTACGGTACGTAACTAAAGATAAAACATAACTGCATTGGTATAGCAAAGTATGGCACTCTAATAAATATTTTCTGAAGACACATTACATTTCAAATTATGTATACTGTACTCTATCAGCACAGAACTATGGTCATACAAATACAAAAATGTCTTCCAGTACGGCATTATACCGGTATACTGTACAATTACTGGTATTTACGTATGGGAGTAAGCCTTATCAACTAATATCTGTACACACTGATAACTGTACTGGCATTGTATCAGTCAACAATAATAAACTAAAAACAGATTGAAATAGGTGAATTTCTTGCCTTAAAAAATGTTGTGAAGACA
>CM064548.1:9136438-9171438 GCA_032716605.1 Paralithodes platypus | reverse complement strand
CACCCGCCACTGTTGAAAAATAGTGCTAAAAAGATACATAGAGAGCCTCGGAGTAAGATGGAACCTGCATTTAGTGGTCAGTCCTGTGAATCCTTGAATGTACTGGCACGGGTTGTCCTCAATTAGGACAGGTCTGCAGGTACCTAAATAAATACCTATACTGTATATTGAAACTATGAACAATTGCAAAAATGATCATGAAAGTCTATAAATTACAAAAAATCGGGGGGTGATAGCATCCAGGTTAGGTACCAGTATCCTAATTTATGTTTAGTCCCCAAATATGAAATCCATAAGGTAGATATTCCTTATTGGAATGAGGGGGGGCAAAGCAACCCTAATCCCATTCTGTATCTTATGGCAATGACCACGGCCTATTTGGGTGGTGGCCCGAGCATCACGAGGCCCAATTGTGCTACTGCCCGAGCGTCATGGGACCGCAGTGGCAGTGGGAGCCCGGGCTACTGACCCTAGCCCCCTACACCCACCATTAGTCCTAATATTACTACAGTAGTTTAGGTTAGGTTGGGTTAGGTTAAGGTTATTTAAAATTAAGAGGATTTAGGCCTATTCCTTAATTTTGGGAAAAATTTGTCATAATATTATTAGATGTGAACGTAACCGCGTGTGAAGTGATATGTCCGATGACACAACCCTTGCCAAAATAAAAATCCAAAAGGTTAATGAAAGACGGTAAGATTTGCGTTTAGTGGGCGGCTGGGCGTACCGTCCGCTATGTTTACATAGTCGCACGCTCGCAGTTACATTTGCGTCTAATTTGACTTTTTCTATTGCTATTATTTACTGGTAATATATATGATGATGACAATAAGCCATGGGGCATGATGAGGGGTAAGGCACCGTGAGGGAGGGGGGCTTAACCCATTATTGTAAGCTATACCACTACCAGGTGGAGGTGTTGGGTAAATTGTTCTGTTACCGGCCGGCGACCGTGGGATACAATAATGGGTTAATGGGGGCTTTGCCCCCCTCAACCCCCATGACTTATTGTCATAAACTATATTACCAGCAGGGGCAAATAACAATAAAAAAGCAGTCAAATTAGACGCAAATGTAACTGCGAGCGTGTGACTATCAATCTATCATACTATGTAAACAAAGGGGGTAAAATCCTGTGTAGCGGGGAGACCTGTACTTAGGCTAGGCCTATTTATATCTCAATAATTTGGTAATGTTGCAATATATTTTTAGATTCATATAGGCCTAGGCTAGTTCAGTAATATACTAGGTTAGGTTAGATATTGTTCAATGTTTCTTAGTAAATAGGCTAGGCATCTGAAAAAACGGTAATTATAGGGAATAGGCTCGCACCCTTATTTTTCATGGTTTCTCCTCCAGAATTTGAGAAATGAGTGTTTTCATGGTCTTAGTTATAATTCCAATGTGGGATACACGATGGGTTGCCCCCCCCCCCCCCCCCCTCTCATCCCCCATGAATGATTGAAACAGCAGGGCGTGAATATCGATTATACTGCATAAAGAAGGCGTTTGGGTAAACCTGACTTTTTGGACCGACAGCGATTTCAGTAGCCTAAGTTTTATTTTGTTTTTTTACATTTTTTCCTTCAGATATAGTGTTGTTTTATACTGAAGAGGAGCTGAAATGAGTATTTACCCATTATCCAACAATCTAAAAACACGCCCCCCACTAGTGGGGAGGGCTATGAAGTTCAGAGAAAATGAGGGGTTGAAAGCGTAAAAATACAATAAATATAGCGTTCTGTATCAAAACTTGGCTCGGGTTTTCCCAAATTGCAAACCCACAAAACCCAATTTTGTGAATAGGCTACCCGAGCCAACTTTTGACGAAAGCTGGCTCGGATTTCACGGGGTGGAGTGGGTAGCCTAATAGTGTATCTTATGTTATAAAAATAGTCAACTGTGGGAAGACATTAGCCTAACCTAACAACCTTACCTACCTAACCTATCCTAGTATTATGGGTGGGGGCTGCTGCCCCCACACCCCCGCTGGTTGGGTTAGGTTTTGTTTTTGTTTTTTTGTTTTTTTTAAATGTGTTAGGCTATTAGCCTAACCTAACAACCTTACCTAACCTAACCTAGTATATGGGTGGGGGGTCCCCCCCCCCCCCATCCCCGCTGGTTGAGTTACTTTTTATTATTATTTTTTTGGCTATTAGCCTAACTTAACAACCTAACCTAGTATATGGGTGGGGGCTGCTGCCCCCACACCCCCACTGGTTGGGTACTGGCTGAAAAACTTATTGTTTTACAGTACTGTATATATGTATTTTAGCGTTTTTTTTCTTTCTCCCTTATAATACATTTCAGCTCTTAATGACATATATAGCAATGATGTATATGCTCTACCGGACCTATTAGGCCTAAAAAGATCGATGGGCTATCTGTCGGTCCAAAACAACAGTATAACCGGCGTTTGTAAACAGTGAGGATATCCGAAAGAGCTCCGAGATTGATTAGAATGGATGTTTTTTCTATTAACATCGGGTTTGGTAAGAGTTGTTATCGGGTGTACCACTACCAACATACAGCATACCTCCTCTCTAAAACATTAACCTAACCTAACCTAACCTAACCAAACAACCTAACCTAACCTAACCTAGTACAGTATTCATGTAGTAATGAGAATACGGTAAATTTCGATAATTGCACCTATACGATCTAAACAAAATATTATTGTATTTAACAGGAAGGTACGACGAGGTAAGTGATGTGGTATAGGCAGCAGGCTAGGTGGCAATATGCAGAAATGGATTATAAGGGCATTCCGCCGAATCCGCCCCCTCTGACAAAAGTGTATGAATCTAGGCCTAGATGCGACACGGATTTTACAATGTTTCAGAGAGACATTAGCCTAACCTAACCTATCCTAGTATTATGGGTGGTGGTGGAGGTTGCCGCCCCCACACCCCGGCTAGTTGGGTAAAACGGTAGAAATCCAGTTGGGGTGAAGTGAGTAACCCTAGATTTTCGTAAGGGGGTCAGAGGGGGCGGAATGCCCTTATAGGTCTAATCCATTTCCGCATATTGCCACCTATACAACATCACTTACCTCATCGAGTCGTCGTACCTTCCTGTTAAATACAATAATAATTTGTTTAGCTCGCAATCGTATAGGCCTAGCCTAGGTGCAATTATAGAATAATTCCGAGAATAGGCTACTAAGTTAGGTTAGGTTTTTTAGTTAGGTTAAGTAGGCCCTATTTATAGATAATTTATGTTGTACGTCGGTAGTGGTACGCCCGATAACACAACTCTTACCAAATTAGGCTATGTACCGGTATAGGCCTAATAAGGCTGCGAGCCTATTCCCTATAATTATCACCCAATCTATCCTAGCTTTCAAGGGGTGGTGACCTTTACCCTCATAAGCTAGCCTAGCCTAGGCTATTCCAAAATACTGAAAATTGTCCAAAGCTTTGACCTAAAACTAGCCTAATTCGTACTGTATCCTACCTCGCAACATTTTTGCCGCAATTCTCCGAGTACCCAGGTCCCAGTTAGCCTAGTTACACTTGTAGACCACACATAACTCTAGACTGAATGGCTGGTGAAATGCGGACCATCAAATCCTGTTGGACCTGTTTTTTTATCAACACAGACGGACCAACCCGATGGAAGGTCAATAACCCAATCTCGTCTTTCTTTTACGTTGCCGTCTTTCTTCTCAGCTCAATAATACCCGCGTTTTTCAAAAGTCTTTTTACTGCTGGACCGGGGTGTCTCCAGACACCTTCAAGAAACACTTGGACATGTGGCTGGCCAAAATACCGGACCGGCCACCAACACCAGGATACCCCAGCACCAACCCCAACCGACTTCTGGAATGGAGAATGGAAGAAAGGGAGCTGCCTGGTCGCAGTGGAGCCCCAGCTCAACTGTGTCACTAACGGACGGAATACAACAAAGTGTAACAAAGTGTAAGTGTAACTGAAACATTACAAGTTTTATTATATCTTGTTTCAAATAGATAGGCCAAACATTGTGAACGCTAACCACTGTACCTAAAAATAAAGGCTAGAGCAAATGGCCTGTTAATCTCCTCACTTATTCCCTGGTCCACAAGGACCCCAATGGAAATACGCCTAACGGCCTTATTGGGCTATCCTTAGTTGGAATTATGCAAGGCTGGTACATGTCATATTTATAACAAACTATGTGGTAAGAATACCAACTCTGTAAATTGCTAACTGAATAAATATTATTATTATTATTATTATTATGACCCTTCCCAAGTGGCTCGGTTACTCTAGTCGTCTGTGAGTTATACAGGTGAATGTTCAAGAGTTCTAGCCTACTTATTTGGAACAGGGAAGCCTATAATTATATTGATGGAAAATCCTCGATTTGATATAATGTAAACTGTAGCAAAACTTCAGAAAACATGAAGATAATATTAATAGTGCGTGTGTGTCTCATGTTTTTAGTCTATAATCACACATCATATAGCCTACCAATATTATCTCCCATAGATAATCCACAAAAATGGTATGGATTAACCTAGTAATCCACAAGGCCATATATTTCATCTAAACATTACTGTAATAGCTTTAAGGGGACAGTGGCTGGTTTTTGGGTCTATAGTTTCCTCGTTAGACCCCCATCAAGCTTAAGTTAATCCCCCTTCATAACAAGCCTCAACACTGGGGAACGATGTAGCTAAAAGGATGTGTAAATGTGAATAAGTGTGTATGTTTTTGTTTGAACGTATATAATTGTGGAGAATATTAATTGCCTGTGTCGTTTAAAACTAATTAAGTTAGTGCTTAATGTTACATTTTCTTTTATAAGAACTTTTAAAGAAAATTGTGTAAATGGGTAACTAAGCTATTTTGATAGACGCATTCGAACTTTGACTTTATTTTTTTATTTTTTTCATATATATAACTAATTACAGTTTAAATGTGAATTAAATTACTTATCAATCTATTTTTCTTATTTCAATTCTGCCTGGTGATGCCTTTTGAGGGGTAATTTACAGTAAGATAAGATTGGTGTGCACGGGTTTGTTATAGGCTAGTGATTCTTCACTTCGCACCAAGACGCTCACAGTTAAGGTTGCATTTTGAACGTTCTCTGTATAACATATTTAATTCTGCTGTAAGTACGTGAGTAAGAAGCATTTTTGTGTTTTATAGTGTTACGCGTACTTGTCATAACTACTAGACATACTATTTTATCTAAGATAGCCATACTTGGATACTAAATAGGCTATACAGAATAGTCAAGGAATAATCCTAAGTTTGTTTGTAATTCCGGGATTTTTCCTATTTCATGGATAAAGCGGCGATGAAGAAAGGGGGAGTAGGTCGGCTTAACGCATTTCTATCCCAAAAATATGTATTTACACATTATAAGGGTCACACAGTAATGCGTGAAAAGTTATTCAGTGATTATCAAGAATATTGTATAGCGAATAATGAGATCAATGCTAGCAAGATCACTATTGGGATGGTCCTCGGTAAACATGGGGTGAAAGCCTCAGCAAAAATCGGTGGCTACAATGGGAAGGGACAACAATACGCTTATGTTGGTATATGGGAGAGAGTTGAGGGAGAGGCTTCTCCACCGGCCATCCCCCAAAACGAAGAAGCCCCACGGACTCGGCGGCGTAAATATACAAAACACGACAAGAATGCAAAATATAATGTTGAAAACAGCAAGTACAAAAACTGGGGTGGTCTTTCAAGATTTAAACATTTCTTTGATAAGATGTATCGCAGAACATGCAATAATAAAAATAGGGTATCATTTGATCGTTTTTATAGCCAATATTCTCGGGTTTGTAATATGCAGGCTGAATCAATAGAAAAAATTAAGTCATACATGAAAAAGATTGGTATCGAACTAAAAAGTCATGGTATTAATGAATACTATGTTGGTATAAAACATAGTCGTGTTACTCCAACCAAGATTAAGTTATGGCTTAAAGAGGGTGAAGACCAGTTCATCCCATTAGAACATAGAAAGCCTCCAACTCCCGCAACCAACATGGATATCAGTCTGGAAGAGATCTCTGATGAAGATTTCGTCCTGGAAGAGTTCCCCGATAACGAATTCGTCCCGGAAGAGCTCCCTAATGAAGAATTCGCCCCATCAGTTCAACAAGAGCCTCAACCTCTCGCAGAAGATATGGATCCGTTCATGGAGCTCCATCGTGAAGAATTCGGCCCATCAGTTCAACAAGAGCCTCAACCTCTCGCAGAAGATATGAATCCGTTCATGGAGCTCCTTCGTGAAGAATTCGCCCCATCAGTTCAACAAGAGCCTCAACCTCTCGCAGAAGATATGAATCCGTTCATGGAGCTCCTTCGTGAAGAATTCGGCCCATCAGTTCAACAAGAGCCTCAACCTGGCGCAGAAGAAATGGATCCGTTCTTGGCCGAGTTATTACAGTGCCCAGCTCCCTCCAACTCCCGCAGAACCTACTTTGACCCTACTTACGGGCTTGAAGACAATAACGTGGGTATTGACGAAGCCATTTTGAATGGCATTAAGTTTTAATGTTGATAATAAATGTTATTATGGATTTAATTTTTGATTGGCCTTAAGTTGTAATGTTAATTGTAATTTGTAATATTTATATTTTATACTGTATATACATTACTAATCTACTAATTTTAACGCGTTTCTTTATAATAGTTTGTTTATTTTTAGACGATTTTGTGAAGTTTAGGAAGGGTCTCCAGCAATCAAAGGGTTAAGCCATCTCCATTAAGGGGGGTCACTGGGTTTTTCTTATCTTTCTCTCCTTTTATCTCTGTCCCTGGCTTGTATCCATTCGGCCCCATTCAGCCAACTGTTTTAAGACGTTTATCCCCATCCAGGTGTCGATTTCTTCCTGGTGAGCGGGAGCGAGCCAGCATTGTATGGAGAAATCCGGCTTTGCCGGAGAATGTTTTCTATCGAAAAATGTACAAATATAGCTTGTTGTCAAAAAGAAAATATATATATATGCTGGCTCGCTACAGCTCGCCAGGAAAATATTGACACCTGGATGGGGGTAAACGTCTTAAAATAGTAGGCTGAATAGGGCCGAATGGATACAAACCAGAGAAAGAGAGAAACGGAGAAAAAAAAAAACAGGTGACCCCCCTTAATCCTTTAATTTCTGCAGGCCCTTCAAAGCCAAATGTAATCGTCTACTGACAGACAGACTAGAAAGAGGAAAAGCACACTCGTATATAGAAAGGGTTAAGGGGGGTCACTGTTTTTTTGTTTATCTTTTTATCTTTCCCTGGCTTGTAACCATTCAGCCCCATTCAGCCAACTGTTTTAAGACGTTTATCCCCATCCAGGTGTCGATTACTTCCTATCGCGAGCCAGCATTGTATGGAGCTTTGCCGGAGAAATTGTTCTATCGAAAAATGTACAAATTTAGCTTGTCCAAAAAAAAAAAAATATATATATATATATACACAGTATATATATATATATATATATATATATATATATATATATATATATATATATATATATATATATATATATATATATATATATATATATACAGGGTGATTCAGTAACCCTTTTCATAAATTTAATGGCAAATTCGGGAGACAAAAATAAGACTAATTTACTCTATGACCCTTAGGGTGAGTCTTTGATATGATGGAGATATTACACCTTTAAAGTTATCGATAGATAGAAAAGACAAAAATCTAAGGAGTGAGAATGAAAATGTCGTTGCTAACTGGCAGGGTAGCGTAACCAAGACTTGGTATCAAAATGTATACTGTAATACTGTATTGTATACTGTAATACTGTATTGTAAAGTATTTGTAAATAAAGTATGTACAAACATGAGATTTTCATTAACCATAAATTTATTTATGATAAAATAATAACAAAAACCAACATAATGAGAATCTTTAAAGCACCACATGAAACAATTACTGTACAAACCATCAACAGCACCAATCAATAATAATAATAACAATAAATTTCACAATACTGTATAAATAATTAATAACATGCTAATGACATAACTTGACCTAATAATAATAATAATACTAATAATAATAATAATAATAATAATAATACAACTACGACTATTACTACTACTACTACAGCTACGATGAATAGAGTATTAATTATGATGATGGTGATAAAATGCTAATGTTCTTTTGAGCATTGAGACAACTGCTACCATATGCAACCATTTACATACCACGTGTAAGCAAAGAAACAATCTTTAGATTCATGTACAGATTGATTCCAGATTCATTAAGACGAGCGGAGTATCAAAGCTCAAAGTCGGCAGGAAGATCCCTCCTCCTCCACTTACCCCTCTTTGACCACTTACTCCTCCTCCTCTTCCTCTTACTTATCCTCCGCCACTTGCTTCTCCCCTTGCTACTACTACTACTAATACAGTACAATGATTATTAATAATAATGATGATGATAATACAAATACAGTAGTAATGTACCTTTGTAAATTGCCAAACGAACTGCATCCAGCTACCGTATGCAGCCATTTTGATACCAAGTCTTGGTTACGCTACCCTGCCAGTTAGCAACGACATTTTCATTCTCACTCCTTAGATTTTTTTCTTTTCTATCTATCGATAACTTTAAAGGTGTAATATCTCCATCATATCAAAGACTCACCCTAAGGGTCATAGAGTAAATTAGTCTTATTTTTGTCTCCCGAATTTGCCATTAAATTTATGAAAAGGGTTACTGAATCACCCTGTATATATATATCAGTCTAAAAAGGGCCTCCAGCAATTGCCCACTTGCGAGTTTCAGGCTATAAGGAAGTTGGGGCCGTGAATATCGATATTAAAGAGAAATGCAATAATAATGAGGGGTATTAAGAACATAAGAACATAAGAAAATGGGAGTCTGCAGAAAGCCGATTGGCCTAAGCAAGGCAGATCCCTGTCACACACAACCCCAATTACAAAGCCCAATTATAGGCTCAACACTCTAATACCCTGAGGATCATCTTACCAAAACGGTTAGAGATGAACGCAGGATTACGGGGGTCTGCAGAGCGCTGATTGGCCCAACCCGGCTGATCCCCCTTCACCCCCAACCCTTCTCGTCCATATGCTTATCCAATTGTATCTTAAAGCTCCCTACCGTTTTTAATCCCACTATAGCACTTGGTAGTCCATTCCACCCATCTACAACTCTGTTACCAAACCAATATTTGCCTATATCTTTTCTGAAACGAAATTGATCTAATTTGAAACCATTGGTACGAGTTTTTTCGCTATCACTGAGCTTTAGTACATTTGTCATGTCCCCTTTGTTAATCCCATTAACCCACTTGAACACCTTTATCATATCCCCTCTAACTCTGCGTCTCTCTAACGAATGTAAGCCTAATTTCTTCAACCTTTCTTTTTACGGAAGATTTCTAATATTATGGATCATTTTGATGGATGGATAAAATGTATGATCAATTTGGTGTTATATATTTATATATGTATTATGACTATATTTGAGCTGATAATTCTGCTAAATATTGATGACCACAGCTCCAACTTCCATATAGACCAAAACTCGCAAGGGGTCAATTGACAGGCTCCGAACTATCTGACTTAACCCTTCCTACTACCACAGATGCTTCTTAAACTGCACAAAATCGTCTAAATATAGCTAGCATGAAAATAAAAAGACGTTTCCGGTACAGGTGTTAAGGGGAGCTGGGTCTTTTTTCTGGTCTCCCTTCTTCCTCATGTTTAGCCTCATTAGTATTCGGATTTTTAAACGTTCAGCCCATTTAATTTGGCGATTTTATGACCTTTCGTTCGATTTCTTTGTCAATATTAAGACTTTTCGTGTCATTTGGGTGTAAATTTTTACCTGGCGAGCGATCGCAAGCCTGTATTTTAAGAGGACTGGCCTTTGGCCGGGAAATGTTTCTATCAAAAATTGTACACATTATCTTGAAGGAGGGTCTTGGGTTTTTAATTGTTTAAGCTTGATAGAGGTCTAGGGAGAAAACAAAAATAATAATAAAATTATGCATAAATGAGCATATATATACGCCCATTCCCCTTATCCCGGGACAGGGATCTGCCTTGCTTAGGCCAATCGGCTTTCTGCAGACTCCCATTTTCTTATGTTCTTATGTTCTAACCGTGAGCTGATAACAAACCAACTAACGTACTCACCCAAATGAGACCCAAAAGAGCAGGACCAGCCACTGTGAACGTGTTGTGTAGTGAGTGGGGGTGTAATGACAGGGTTACTTAGATCACTCACTGGTGCCTCTGTGTATTATGACTTATATAATTATGACTCAACAACTGGTGCCTTGATGTCAACTAAGTCACGTGAGGCTAACTATATATAGACACCACTCATTTAATGCATGCGATATTAAAGAATTGGAGGATTCTCTGGTATATAGTCAATTTATTCCAATATACAGTATATATATATATATATATATATATATATATATATATATATATATATATATATATATATAATATATATATATAGAGAGAGAGAGAGATTGGGGGGATTATAGACACCAATCTAGCAACGCAATACCCAGGGGAGGCCTCATGGGCATGTGATAATAGTTGCTGAAACTCCTGTTTCATTTGTCTGGCTTCCCTCTCTTTTTCTGTTTGTGTTTCACCTACGCAGATAGTAATCCAGCTACCTCTCACAAATACCACCTCCTATTCACTTCACTACACTAAACAAGCACAGCACACTTCTTTCCAATACAAACATACAAATAAATATATATCCTTTTACACACAGGCACAAAATATACATTATATATATATATATATATATATATATATATATATATATATATATATATATACTGTATATTGGAATAAATTGACTATATACCAGAGAATCCTCCTGGTGGAGTGGTCATGCCACTGGATTGGTAATCCAATGGACCCGGGTTCAAATCCCGATATGTCAATGGGAAGATATTATTGGGATTGAATTTGTGCTGTACCTAGTATCAGTGCATTACCACAAAGCCCACCGAAATGCCAAAAAAAATACCCTCGTTGTTCCCTGATTAAATAACACTGTATGAATATTCCCATATTCAAAATATGTTACAGGGGGACAATGCCTAGTGAGTTCACTGCTCAATAGGTGGCGTTCTGAGAGTGAGGGTCTGAGTCTGGAGGGTGAGACGGTGAAGCACTTGAGCGAAGCAACCGGCCGCTTCAGAGATGGAGCTGCTTCGAGCCATGATGGATGCTTCGCATGTCTCACTCCCCAGACTGGAACAAGACCTCACGGGCTTCACCGTGTTGGGCGGTGGAATGTACAGGCTCTCAGCCTATGCCCGAGAGGGAGTAGTTGGAATATAGAAAAAAAAAAAAAAAAAAAAAAAAAAATATATATATATATATATATCTAAGGCAATGACTATGAACATATTTTTAGTAATCCTATTTCTTGTATAATTTAGGAATTGTGAAGTCTTTATAGATTACTAACAATATTTACGTAGTCACTATCTTAGCTAGTTATATACATGTGGTCAGAATATTGTATATAGTTACTATTTTCACAAATATTTTAAGTGATGCGGTAATGAAATGACGTAATATGGGTCTCAGTCGACTACAATATTATAGTCAGAAAATTGTGTTGAAATAAATATAGTGGAGCTCTCAATTTATATCGTTAACGGTTTTATTTGGATATATATATATACTGTGTGTGTATATATATATATATATATATATACTGTATATATACCAGCTAATAGACTAATAGACTATGAAAAGGCATTCTATTCGGTAGAGATAACACATATAGCAAACGCACTACATGAACAAGGAAGAATTGAAACTTAAGTGAATGAATGAATGATGGCTAGAGTAAAGTTGGAATGTAGAAGAGTTTGGAGAGAGGAAGATAAAGTGGAGAAATGCGAAGTAAAGTAGTAGATGAAAAGTTCTCGGGCTCAACCAAGATGCTCCATTGAAACTTAAGTATAACTCTTAGAGAATATACAGTATATGCAAAAGGCACTGCTGTAGTCCAATTACACTGAGCCACAAATAAGATACAGATTGAGAAAGGAGTGAGGCAGGGAGACACAATCTCACCCAAGCTGTGCACACCTTGTCTTGAAGGGATCTTCAGAAAATGTTCATGGGAATCAAAGGAAAATAATGTAGACGGGGAATACCTTAATTAACCCGTGGAGCCCCGGCTAGTTTTGTAATGTTTGCGCACCAGAACCCGGCCGGTTTTCAAAAAATGGTTTTATTCCAGAAACAATAGCGAATGGGTTAGGAATGAAGGAAAAACCACGAAAAACCTCTCAAAAAGCTTAAAAAATGGTCCTACAGAGCCCCCGAAAACGGATTTTACAAGAGTAAAGAATTGAAGGCAATTATCCCAAAAAAACAGGTTATTGCGTGCTCGCGCGCACGCACGTGGACTTTGAGAGTTTTCAACCATCGGCACGGTTGCGTGGGATACGTACACAGTTCCCATACAAATCTGAGCCCTCTTGAGTGGCTACACCTGAGGTTACGGTCGGCGCAATTAGGGTGACGCGCCAGGCGCGTCTCTGGGGCTGTGCGTTACATACATCGCCGACGCGTCAGACGCGTCGCTGGGGCTGTACGGGTTAAAGGGGGTCACCGTTTTTTTTTTTTTTTTTTTTATCTTTCTCTCCTTTTCTCTCTTTTCCTGGCTTGTATCCATTCGGCCCCATTCAGCCAACTGTTTTAAATTGTTTATCCCCATCCAATTGTCGATATCTTCCTGGCGAGCGATAGCGAGCCAGCATTGTATATGTTGTATTGTTCAGATCAACATCTGAATGAGGATAAATGTCTTAAAACAGTAGGCTGAATGGGGCCGAATGAATACAACCCAGAGAGAGAGGGAGAAAAAAACAGGTGGGGTCCCTTAAGGGGAGGTTTTTAGTTCGTTCTCTAGAATTCCATTAATCTTAAAATTATACCCCCTAGACCCCCTTTCAAGATAAATTTGTACATTTTTCGGTCGAAAAATGTCCCGGCTGAAAGCCGGTCCCTCTTAAATTACAGGCTCGCTATCGCTCGCCAGGATAAAATCGACACCTGAATTGCACGAAAGGTCTTAATATGGGGTGAAAGTTCTTAAAATCGCTAAACTAATGGGGCAAACGTTTTATAATATCAAAAGCAATGGGGCTAAACATGAGGGAGAAAGGGGTCAAGAAAAAAATCCCTCAAGTGGAGATCTCCCCTTAAGCGTAAAGTTTATAACCAGTGTGTGCTACCAACCATGAACTATGCATCCGAAGCTTGGAAAAAAAAAACCCAGTGGAGAATAAGCTTAGGAGGCCACAGAGAGAGCAATGCTAGGGATAACACTTAAGCCGGTATCACACGAGGGCTTTTGCACTCAACATTTATCCTTGACACTGGTTTGGCAGCTTATGAGGTCAATATTTAGACTATTTCGGTCACCTAAATTCATCTATCATCAGTCTAGTTTCCGATACCAGTGCAAAATACTCCGGAAATGTTGCCAGAAAAATGTTGATCATCGAATGTTGACTATAAAAGCTCTCGTGTGATACCGGCTTTAGAGATAGGAAGACTAGAGCATCGTGGGTAAGAGAGCAAACCAAAGTCAAGGATATTCTAGAAAGTATTAAGGGGAGGCAGACCGTTTTTCTGGACCCCCTTCTCCCTAATGTTTAGCCCCACTAGTTTTGAGAATATAAGACGTTCGGCCCATTAGTTTGGCGATTTTAACACCTTTCGCCCCATTTTGTTGTCATTTTTAAGACCTTTCGTGCCATTTAGGTGTCGATTATTTATTTCCTGGCGAGCGAAAGCGAGCCTGCAATTTTAAGAGGAATCGGCCTTCGGCCGGGAAATTTTTCTACCGAAAAATGTACAAATTTATCTTGAAGGGGGATCTAGGGGGTGTTTTTCTAAGCTTGATGGAGGTCTAGGGAGGAAACTAAACAAATATATGAATAAATGAATTAATAGATCAAACAAACGGCCAGCCTCCCCTTAAAGAGAAGACGTGGAGATGGGCAGGCCATGTAGCAAGAAGAGAGGACCATAGGTGGAGTGAAAGACTAACTGACTGGACCCCAAGAGAAGGAAAGCGGGATAAGAAAACACCAGACAAGAGGTGGAGAGACGAGATAGAAAAGACTGCAGGGGTAACATGGCAACGGCTGGCAAAGTCTCGGGAGTCATGGAAATGGTTAAGGGGAGATTTCCACTTGAGGGATTTTTTTCTTGACCCCTTTCTCCCTCATGGTTAGCCCCATTGCTTTTGATATTATAAGACGTTCGCCCCATTAATTTGGCGATTTTAAGAACTTTCGCCCCATTTCTGTCAATTTTAAGACTTTTCGTGCCATTTACGTGTCGATTTTTTCCTGGCAAGCGATAGCGAGCCTGTAATTTAAGAGGAACCGGCCTTCGGCCATGACATTTTTCTACCGAAAAATGTACAAATTTATCTTGAAAGGGGGTCTAGGGGGTGTAATGTTAAGCTTGATGGAAGTCTAGCGAACTAACTAAAAACCTGCCCTTAAGAGAGGCCTTTGTCCAGCAGTGGACTCCTAATAGCTGATGATGATGATGATGATACACTGTATATATTATTATTTTCAATATCACTAACATTTTGCCTACATTCTTCGATTAATCTTAACTAATCATATTTGTTATCAAACATTATATTTTATAGTTTTTTCTAAACATCAAGACCAACCATAGTAAATTAGTAATAGTATTTCAGAAGTCTATGGACAATTTGACCATATTTCAGTATCAATAACTTAATATTTAACCCATAGTAATTGGCCCCATCACTCCTTCATTACCCAGACACGGCCATACAATAAAGTGTTTCCAAAATATTATGTTAGCCACGAATTTGGTATAACAAACTTGACAATAATCTTGACCCCTTTACTTCTTAGAACTCAACATATATGACAGCAATCGGGGCTGACATTTCTATCATCTTAGACCTTCATCAAACTTTAAAAAATACATCCATTAAATCCCCTTTCTAGAATAATGTGTACATTTTTCGGTAGAATAATGTCCCGACCGAAGGCCTGTCCCAAAATTACAGGCTCAATATCGTTCGCCAGGAAGCAAAATAGACACCCTAAATTTATTTATTTATTTATTTTTTCTATGTGAGTGAGGGAGACAAAAGGCAGAACTAAATATCACGAAAGGTCTGAATATTGACAAAGAAATGGGGCGCAATGTCATAACATCGACAAACTAATGAGGCAAACATCTTACAATCTGAAAACTAATGGGGCTAAACATGAGGGAGAAGGGGATCTAGAAAAAACGATCCATCTCCCTATAAATTACCCTGTTTTATATCTTCTTTAAACCTATTATTTTTGACAGGGTATAGATTAAAAACTATCCTTTTTGTGTTCCTGGTGTGTGTGTGTGTGTGTGTGGAAGTGTGTGTGTGTGAGTCTGTGTGTGTGTTGTGGAGGTGCGTGTGTGTGTGTTTTTTTTTTTTTTTGGTGTGTGTGTGTGTGTTGATGGGGAAGTGTATGTGTGTGGAAAGAGATAGATAGATAGATAGATAAATAGATAGATAGATAGATAGATAGATAGAGAGAGAGAGAGAGAGAGAGAGAGAGAGAGAGAGAGAGAGAGAGAGAGAGAGAGATATATACACACACACACACACACACACATATATATATATACCGGTATATATATATATATATATATATATATATATATATATATATATATATATATATATATATACTGTATATATATATATATACTGTATATATATATATATATATATATATATATAATATATATATATATATATATATATATATATATATATATATATATATATATATATATATATATATATATATATATATATATATATATATATACATATATACACTGTGTATATTATATATACCGGTATATATATATATATATATACTGTATATATATATATATAGAGAGAGAGAGAGCGCGCGAGAGAGAGAGCAGGAACCAGAGTGACTGAGGTAGGATGAAGGAGGTTTACCTGCCGGTTTTCACTTTAAGTTGGACAGTCATATAGGAAGGTGTTCTCTCCCGTTCCAGCTCTCTCTCTCGCTCCCTCGATCCCATATACAACACAGGTAAGTCTCATCCATCTCTCTCTCTCTCTGTCTCTCATATACAGCACATAGGTAAGTCACACACCAAAGCACTCTATAATCACTATAGTTTTCGCTTTTTCATTGATATCATCTTCAGTTGGTTCAGGTCTTTGTGAGCTCTCTGTTTTGCGTTTTGCAGTACGTATAAATGATATTAGTACAATACTACTACTACTGGTATGAATTATAATGATCATACTATTACCACTACTACTACTACTAAAAATAATATTATTTTTATATCAATAGTTTATATATACAGTCCACACACACACACACACATATATATATTATAGGGAGCAATTTACTAAAAGTTAAAACTCCGTTATGTATGAATATTGACCTCACAGTTACTCAGATGGAACATTGATTAACTGTTAACTGTTAACTGTTAAGGGGCTAGGAATCCTCCTCCCCTTCTATAATTCTCCTACTCGATGAGACAGATAAACGGGCGAGAGAACGCGAAAGTGGTCCCGAAACCTGAGAATAGGAACTTTAAATGTTGTTCTGTTCGGGCTCTGTCTCGTGTCGGCCACCCCAAGCAATGGGGCATGTGCCTGAGTACATACATACATAGGCTACATATATACAACAACATCTTCACATTACTTTCGCTCAATTGAAGTGCCTAACACAATATTCTGGAACGCGTGCTTACCCTTAAGTCCTAAACTATAGACTATTTATCGTAATTAGGCTAAACATCTTGACTTCTAATCTCTATAAGTAACACCCCGTTCTTAACATTAATCATCAATTACAAATCCCAATACACTTGAATAAAATGAAGAAAATATATGGTCCTCCCGGGATTCGAACTCGGGACACCACACCCAGAACATAAGCATCTAAACCATTACACCACCAACACAGTTAAAGGTTGAGTACACGATCACGATGAATATCCATTTTCGAATTTTGGATATCAATCTAATCCTGTATAGGCTACTCAGACCCAACTGAAACCCAACTATAAAATCTTCTCCCTCGTGTTTTAGCCCCATTAGTTTCGAGATTTAATGACCTTCGGCCCATTAGTTTGGCAAATTTAACACCTTTTGCCCCATTTTGTTGTACATTTTAAGACCTTTCGTGCCATTTAGGTGTATTTTTTCCTGGCGATTAATAGGAAAGACGAATAATCGAGCTAATTTATTTACTGTTTGGGAAGATTCAAACAGGGAAGAGGTGTGCAGTTAAGGGGAGGTGTTTAGTTTGTTCCCTAGATTTCCATTAAGCTTAGAATTATACCCCCTAGACCTCCTTTCAAGATAAATTTGTAAATTTTTCGGTAGAAAAATTTCGTGGCCAAAGGCCACTTCCTCTTAAATTACAGGCTCGCTATCGCTCGCCAGGAAAATATCGACACCTAAATGGCACGAAAGGTCTTAAAATTGACACAAATGGGGCGAAAGTTTTTAAAATCGCCAAATTAATGGGGCGAACGTCTTAAAATCTCAAAAGCAATGGGGCTAGACATGAGGGAGAAAGGGGTCAAGAAAAAAGTCCTTCAAGTGGAGACCTCCCCTTAAACAGCCCGTTTGCTCTAGCACTTTTTGAGTTAGAGAGGAGAGAGGTCAAGTTTGTTGACCTACTTATAATGAATATACTATAGTATATCTATCTATCTATCTACTCAGGCGCATACCTCATTTTTCTGGGGGTGGCCGACTCGAGACAGAGCCCGAATAGGGACCAAGAAAAAAACAAATGATTGACACGGATTTCTTCCCGTTTCGGACTGACCTTTATATCGGCACGAGATTCCGGTTTACACCTCACAACTTTTTATTAACAACGTTGTCAGTTTCTGAATTAAACTAATCTACAACCATAAGATTCAAGGTTAAATTCCGATGTCTTTCAAAGGGATATTATTACGATAAAATGTGTAAGAAAAAAACGACCCTTCCCTTAATTTCCGTCTTTCCACGTGAAAGAAAGATATGTCCCTACCAAAAAAGTTTAAGAATGTAAACTTACGACGCTTCTCTCCTATCAAGGGTCGATGATTTTTTCTAAGCTTGTAGCTTAGAAGGAATGGGCCTGCGGTCAGGACATTTCTCTATCGAAAAATGTACAAATTTAGGTTGAAGTCGGCCTGAGTGGGCATTTTTTAGTTTCAAGGAAGTCTGGAAAGGTGTATTTGTTAGCCTAGGGGACAAACTAACAATACATTGCTCGAAAATGGCGGCAACAAGCAAAATCCTCAATAATAATGAAACAAAATATCCTAGGAGGGTTGTGTGTGTGTGTGTGTGTGTGTGTGTGTGTGTGTGTGTGTGTGTGTGTGTGTGTGTGTGTGTGTGTGTGTGTGTGTGTGTGTGTGTGTGTGTGTGTGTGTGTGTGTGTGTGTGTGTGTGTGTGTGTGTGTTAATATCCTAGGAGGGTTGTGTGTGTGTGTGTGTGTGTGTGTGTGTGTGTTAATATACAAAACGTGTAATATAACTGTAGAGGGTTGTGTGTGTGTGTATTAATAACTGTAAGGGTTGCCTGGGTAACTGTATAAGAACAGGTTGTATAAATAGGTGTGGGTTTGTTTGCTGTGGATGTGTGTGTCTATCTCTCTCTGTATGTGTGTGTGTGTGTGTGTCTCTCTCTCTGTGTGTGTGTGTGTGTGTGTGTGTGTGTGTGTGTGTGTGTGTGTGTGTGTGTGTGTGTGTGTGTGTGTGTGTGTGTGTGTGTGTGTGTGTGTGTGTGTGTGTGTGTGTGTGTGTGTGTGTGTGTATAACTGTAAGGGTTGCCTGGGTAACTGTATAAGAACGGGTTGTATAAAGAGGTGAGGGTTTGTTTGCTGTGTATGTGTGTCTCTCTCTCTCTCTCTCTCTCTCTCTCTGTATCTGTGTGTGTGTGTGTCTCTCTCTCTCTCTCTCTGTATGTGTGTGTGTGTGTGTGTGTTAATAAATGTAGAGGGTTGCCTGGATAACTGTATAAGAACGGGTTGTATAAAGAGGTGTGTGATTGTTTGCTGTGTATGTGTGTCTCTCTCTCTATCTTTGTATATGTGTGTGTGTGTGTGTATGGTGTGTGTATGTGTGTATAACTGTAAAGGGTTGCCTGGTTAACTGTAAGAACGGGTTTAATACACAGGTGTGGGTTTGTTTGGTGTGTGTGTGTGTGTGTGTCTCTCTCTCTCTCTCTCTGTATCTGTGTGTGTGTGTGTGTGTGTGTGTGTGTGTGTGTGTGTGTGTGTGTGTGTGTGTGACTGAAGAATGCTGCCTCTTTTTGTGAATGTACAGCAAATATGTGTGTGTGTGTGTGGAGACAATTTCTTCTGTCCTCCTCCCTCTCTCTCTCTCTCCTCACTGGCCTACATTCTTATTCCCTCCCCCCCCGCCCCTCTCTCTCTCTCCCTCTCCACCTTTGAACCCCTTCGGCACGATGACGTATTTCTCATGATATCCTTCATCATATTCTCTTTAGGAGAAACCGAGGTTGGGGCATTTTTCTACCTATTAATGTACACTTTTTTTAAGATTGATGGAAGTCTATGGAGCCAAACTTGAAAACACACACACACACACACACACACACACACACACACACACACACACACACACCACACACACAGTGGTGTGGGAACCACATCTAAAAAAGCATATAAAGAAGCTGGAGAAGGTTCAGAGAGCTGCAACTAGGATGATACCAGAACTGAGAGAATTACCATATGAGGAGAGATTAAAGAAATTAGATTTACCATCTCTAATGGATAGGAGGGAGAGAGGCGATATGATTATGATGTACACATGTGTGAGAGGACTCGAAAAGGTGGACAAGAAGGGTTATATTGTGAAAGATAATGGTAGAACTAGGGGGCATAGATATAAGCTAATGAAAGGAAGATGTAAAGGAGATGTGAGAAAGTATAGTTTCCCTTACAGAAGTATAAGTAAATGGAATCAGTTGGAAGAGGAAGTGGTGTGTGCCAAAAACATTCATATTTTTAAGGCAAAGTTAGATAATTGTAACTCAGGAAGCGGGACAATACGAGCCTAAAAAGCTCAACTCCTGCATACTACAAATAGGTAAATACACACACACACACACACATACAAATAGGTAAATACAAATAGGTAAATACACACACACACACACCTACCGTAAATAACGAAAATTTGTTATTACTCTGGTGCATAGACATAGGAGTTTCATATTTTCCGTTAGGTATCGAGATGTCAGTTGCTAAGGGAATAATTTTACCGTCAGTCGAATACAAAATAAACACACACACACACACACAATTATAGATAATATTATCATATATCTCAGGGTGTAAATAATATAGAGAGAGGCTAGGGTACGTGATTTATGGCCTATCCCTTTGGACCAGAGTATAGAATAATGGACTCTTGACAAAGGGCTGAGAGAGAGAGAGAGAGAGCGAGTGTCCCACATACGACCAAGTTCAAGGCTGCTCTTACGTATACCTCACCGTTAGTTAGCCTCATCCTTTTTGTTTTTTTCCCTAGTGGGGGAAGGGGGAGGAGAGTAGAGGTTTGGTCAGGAAGGTAAAGTAGGAAATTACGAAGGAAATCCCCCGGGCGGTCCCTTCACCTTTATCCTAATTGACTGACCACTTGCTAGTTTTAGGCTATAACAAATTTGGTGCCATAAACATCGCTATAAGTAGCGTTAGCGAACTTTACACTAATATGGACCCCTTAACTTCTTATAACTTAAAATGAATGGAAGCAATCGGGCTGACGTGTCTATCATTTGGGAAGAGCCCATCAGGAAATAGGTGTGGATATTTAAAGCCAGATTGTTCTAGTCCCTTTTGAGTTACTGTGAGGTCAAGGATCAAAATTATTGTAAAGATCGTTAGCGCTACCTATGTTAACCTTTATAACGTCTTGAAGATTGAGGAATTTTGATGGCATAGTCTTGCTATCATTAGACAAATGTAAGCAGTTTAGGGAGAATCTGTTGGGGTTTTAAGGGTTAAGACTATCTCGATTAACCCGCTGATTTCCACATACCGTTTCTGATATGAATAAAATCGTCTAATAATAGCCAGAAAACAAAAAAGGAATGAGTAAGCGGATCTTGAGAGGGTTAAACAAAAAAATAATACTGTAGGTTTCTGATGGATAAAGAAGTAGGATGATATATTTTATGTATTTTGTATTTTTCATAAATGTACTAAATCCTTATTTTAGCTGGGGGCGCGGGCTAGGAATCCTCCTCCTCTTTTATAATTCTCCTACTAACTCGACGAGGGTCTCGGACCATGAGAATACGAACTTTAAATGTTTCTGTTCGGGCTGTCTCGCGTTGGTCACCCCCAGCAATGGGGTATGTGCCTGAGTACATACATACATACATACATACCGTACAATTCTTCGAAATATAGACATGTACAGCTCCAACTTCCTTGTAGAACGAAACTTGCCCCCATCCTCCCTATCCTGCCCTTGCCCCCCTCCCCTCTATCCCGCCCTTGCCCTTGTCCTTTCCTCCCTCTCGTCCCCTCTATCCCACCCTTACCCTTGCCCCCCCTCCCCCGTATCCTGCCCTTGCCTTTGCCCCCCTCCCCCCTATCCTGCCCTTGCCCCTCTCACCCCTATCCCGCCCTTGCCCCCCTACCCAGCCCTTGCCCCCTCACCCCTATCCTGCCCTTGCCCCTATCCAGCCCTTGCCCCCATCCTCCCCCTATCCCGCCCTTGCCCCCCTACCCAGCCCTTGCCCCTCACCCCTATCCTGCCCTTGCCCCCATCCTCCCCCTATCCCCCCCTTGCCCCCCTATCCTGCCCTTGTCCCCCTCCCCCCCATCCTGCCCTTGCCCTTGCCCCCATCACCAACACACACACACACACACACACTACCTAGGTCCTGACATACTAAACTCCAGTGGTAGGGTCTGAGTCTGGCCACACTTCCTGATTCCTTCACAAGGAGGCTAGCGGTTAGCGGACGATTGCTGTTGCCATATGGTGGTGCAAAGGAGTACAAAGGAATACAAAGGAAAACATGCAACAACAGTTGAATTGATCCTTTCGAGGTTGCTTGTAGCTAAACTACCTAACCTATGTGAGAAAAAATATAACGGTAGCTCAATACAAAAAGTGCTGCTATTCGTTTGTAAACGCAATTAATCGTGGATTAAGAGCGATATATTTATCTAGGCGTATTTTGGTGGTGGTGGTGGTGGTGGTGGTGGTGGTGGTGGTGGTGGTGGTGGTGGTGGTGGTGGTGGTAGTGGTGGTGGTGGTGACGGTGGTGTGATGGTGATGGTGGTGGTGAGGCTCACTATAGCTCGCCAGGATAAAAATCGACAACAAAATGGCACAAAAGGTCTTAAAATTGGCAAAGAAATGGGTCGAAAGGTCTTAAAATCGCTAAAATAATGGGTCGAACGTCTTAAAATCTGAAAACTAATGGGGCTAAACATGAAGGAGAAGGGGGCTATACTGCTGACTCAATGGTGCAAGGCCCAACTCGGGACTGGGGCTGGCTGACTATATTCTGACGTCAACAGTGATGTGTTGAATGAGGAGTACAAACGTCAAGAGATAGGGTAGATAGGTCGATACATTGGTAGATATGTAGGTAAGTAGATACATTGATGGATTGATAGATAGAAATATAGAAGTGACGTCAGTGTCCATATGAAAGCAAATATATATACCGGTATATATATATATATATATATATATAACAAAAAGAGAGAATAAAGTTTATGTTTTGGCCTAGATATATGAAGGTCTTGAATACATTATAATCCCGACATCATTGTGAGAGCTCTAGGGCAAGGGCTGACTCCATGGTGGTGCCAGGACCAACTCGGCACTGTGGTTAGCAGGGTTTATTAGGACGTCCACAGTGATGGGTTGCTTGACTGAATACATTGGTTGGTAGGATTGATTGCTAGCTGGAGAGATGCATATACGGTGTACGATATATATATAAACAGGTATATACTCTCCTTTGGTCCATTTGAGTGAACACTTTAAGGAGGTAGTGTAGTGTACTTTTATAGAGACATATGATCTGAGGTGACATGCGAGTGTCTTAAGGGGAAAGAGTTTATTTATTGGCCGATTTCTTTATTTATTATTTTCTAAGTTTCCTCCTTAGACTTCCATCACGCTTATAATAACACATTCCCTACAACCCCCCCTTCTAGATATACTGTATATAAATTATATAATTATATATATATATATATATATATTTTTTTGGGGGGGGGCTAGATAAATGTTCCGGCAGATGTCCGATTCCTATTCAATTACAGGCTCGCTAATTTTCGCCAGGGAGAAAAAAAAACGATGCCTAAATGACACGAAAGGTCTTACTATTGACGAAGAAATGGGCCGAAAAATCTTAAAATCGCCAAACTAATGGGCCGAACGTCTTAAAATCTGGAAACTAATGGGGCTAAGCATGTGAGAGAAAGGGGGCCAGGCAAACCAAGCAACCCACCTCCCTTAATGAGCAGTAATCAGTCTATGCCGCCTCCTCTGCCTCAAGGTACAGGGGGTGTGTTAAATGAGATGATTACTGGAATGCTTTGTTGTGGAGACAGTGTGGGTGGTGGTGTGGGAGGGAAGGTGGTGGTGTGGGTGGGTGTGAGGGAGGTGGTGTGGGTGGGTGTGAGGGAGGTGGTGTGGGTGGGTGTGAGGGAGGTGGTGTGGGTGGTGGTGTGGGTGGGTGTAAGGGAGGTGGTGTGAGTGGGTATGAGGGAGGTGGTGTGCGAGGGAGGGTGGTGGTGTGGGTGGGTGTGAGGGAGTGTTGTGGTGGGTGTATGAGGGAGGTGGTGTGGGTGGTGTGAGTGGGTGGTGTGGGGTGGTGGGAGGTGGTTGGTGTGGTGGGGGTGGTGGGTGGTGGGTGGGGGTGGTGGGTGTGGTGTGGGTGGGGTGGTGGTGGGTGGGTGGTGTGGGGTGTGGTGTGGGGTGGTGGTGTGTGTGGGTGGTGTGGTGTGGTGGGGGTGTGGTGTTGTGTGGGTGGTTGGTGGTGGGGGTGGTGTGGGTGGGTGTGGTGGTGGTGTGGTGGTGTGAGGGTGGTGTGTGGGGGTGGGTGAGGGGGTGGGGGGGTGGGGTAGGTGGTGAGGGTGGTGTGGTGGGTTGAGGGTGTGTGGGTTGGGGGGTGGTGGTGTGGGTGGCGGGAGGGTGGTGGTGGGAGGGTGGTGTGGGGGGTGGTGGTGTGGGTGGGTGTGAGGTGGTGGGTGGGGTGTGGGGTGTGGTGGTGTGTGTGAGGGTGGTGGTGGTGGTGGGTGGGTGTGGGTGGTGGTGTGGTGGGGGTGGGTTTGGGGTGTGGGGTGGCGGTGGTGGTGGTGTGGGTGGGGGGGTTGGTGTGTGGAGGTGGGTGGGTGAGGGAGGTGGTGTGGGTGGGTCTGGGGAGGTGGTGTGGGTGGGAAGGTGTGGTGTGGGTGGGTATGAGGGTGGTGTGTGGTGGGGTGGTGGTGTGTGGTGGGTGTGGGGGTGGTGGTGTGGGTGGGTGTGTGTGAGGGAGGTGGTGTGGGTGGGTATGAGGGAGGTGGTGTGGGTGGGAAGGTGGTGGTGTGGGTGGGAGTAGAGACCCTATAGTGTACTATATAATTATAGTATATTATACTATAGGGTCTCTAGGTGGGAGGGTACGTGGGTGAGACTGAGGGTGTGGGTGGGAGGGAGGTGGTATGGGTGGGTGGGTGGGTGGTGGTAGTGGAGGTGTGTTAGTGGGAGGGGGGTGGAGACATTGAGGCTTAACAATGGGAGTGAAGGAGTTTGCGTAAAAGGAATGAATAATACACTGTATACAGTATATGTGGACAATGTAATATATAAACTTTAAACCCGTATTTCGAAAGAACAAATATATATATAAAATAGAGAAGAAGGGACGTGAAATGCATAATAAGGATTAATAAATGCATAATAGGGATTAATAAATGCATAATAGGGCTTCATAAATGCATAATAGGGATTCATAAATGCATAATAGGGATTAATAAAGTATCGTCTGAAAAAGGTTGGTATGAAGTATAGAATTGAGAGAAACACGTGGAAAAGGTAACCAAATACAAAACATAAATAAATAAAAATAGAAAACTGAATAAACAAGAAAAACTGCAATGCGTAGCTCCATCACGGGTCATTCCGAGAGAGAGAGAGAGAGAGAGAGAGAGAGAGAGAGAGAGAGAGAGAGAGAGAGAGAGAGAGAGATTTTACATAGATTTACATAGATACACTGGCCACACAGATCTTACGATCCCTACGAGGTGACCAGGACTTAATCCTAATAGAGATAGCAACCCTAAGAGAAAGTGGAAGGAAAGGATAGCAAAGATGAAGGAGAGAGAGAGAGAGAGAGAGATAGAGGGAGGGGGGGGGGGTTGCAATCATCAAGACTTGGTATAGCCTGTTTGTTATCAACTGACGATAAATTCTATCATTTAGCATCTGCTTTATCGATACCTAATGGTAAAATATGAAACTATGTCTCTGCATCATAATTTGACAAGTTGTCATACTTAAAAACATACAGTATTGTTATTCAAACTCTTCGTAATAGCCGAGTAATGAAGATTTATATCAATTTATCGTTCTATCTATCTATATACTCAGACACATACCCCATTTTGTTTTAGCTGGGGGTGGCCGTCTCGGGACAGAGCCCGAACAAGAAAAAAAAAAACACGTTAGCTCGGAAAAAAATAGGCTATTGCTCAATTATATCAAACTCAAATATTTGTATTGTTATTGTACAAAATAATAGCCTACATGGGCATGCAGGAAGTGTGTGTGTGTGTGTGTGTGTCTGTGTAATAATAATAAACGGTTTATTAAAGAATGGCAGCCTCATGAGCTGAAAATACACATTTTACAATTTAGTGAATGAACATGAGATGTACAGATATGAGGATGGTAAGCTTAGTTTACAAACAAAATAAATAAATACAATAATGATGCATGTGCAGAATACAAATTATCATAAAATAACCATGAGAGTAAGTGATATACAGTACATATGCACATTTATTTACTTACTCATATACAGAACATACGTATATACACGTACGTGCGCACATACATATACATACATATATAGGAACATAAGAACATGCAGTAAGTGTGCACATGTCCGTATACACAAACGCTCACGTATGCACACAAACATACATACATACAGAAACTGTTTTGGTATGGTCAGGGTAAAGAGGGTGCAGGTACTACAATGGGAGGTTAATCCTCGGTAGTGTAGGTGTGTGTGTGTGTGTGTGTGTGTGTGTGTGTGTGTGTGTGTGTGTGTGTGACCCAGGTAGTAAGGATTTTCTATTTTTTTTTAATTAAATATAATTAAATAGAAAATAAAACATAAAAATAGGAAAAGTGGGGATCGGGCCTGAGCATATAGATAGATAGATAGATAGTAAGGGTTGGGAGTACACATGCAGAGAGAGAGAGTGTGTGTGTGTGTGTGTGTGTGTGTGTGTGTGTGTGTGTGTGTGTGTGTGTGTGTGTGTATGTATGTATGTATGTATGTATGTATGTATGTATATGCCTCAGGTATAGTAAGGGGTTGTGGGGTATACATGCAGAGTGTTTATGTATGTATGTATGTATGTATGTATGTATGTATGTATGTATATGACCCAGGCAGTAAGAGGTTAGGGGGTATACATGCAGAGAGTGTGTGTGTATGTATGTATGTGTATATATTATGTATGTATGTATATGACCCAGGCAGTTAGGGGTTGTAGGGTATACATACAGAGAGTGTGTTGAACTGTTGGTCAGCTTACCTAGTTGGCACCCTCCCAAACCCGTCTCCTCCGTGCAGCCTCATTCACTATCTTTCATACCACACTCCTCATTCACTCCTTCCATACTACTCCAACTTCCTTCACTACTCCTCCATACAGCCTCATTCACTACCTTCCATACTACTCGAACGTCCTTCACACATAGCTCCTTCATTCAGCTAATTCCTTCCTTCCTTCAGTCTACTACTCCAACTTCCTTCATTCAACTCCTTCCTTCCTTCAGCACTTCCTCAGTCTACTACTCCAACGTTCTTCATCTTTGCAGTTGTTTCTGATAGAGCTGTGGGCAGAAACTAATTTTGGTGAGGCAGTTATAAGATTAAGATAGTTCAATGGAGAGAGAGAGAGAGAGAGAGAGAGAGAGAGAGAGAGAGAGAGAGAGAGAGAGAGAGAGAGAGAGAGAGAGAGAGAGAGAGAGAGAGAGAGAGAGAGGCAATACAAGATGAGGACGGTATTTTAGCAGGTTTCACACGAGCGCTTTTTCCGTCAAATTTCGAGGATTTATTTTCCTCGTACTATTTTGAAGCTCTTTCGTATTGGAATGGGAAACTACTGTAGATCTAAAGGTAGATTATGTTAGGTTCTTACTTCTTAGGAAACTGCCACACTATAATTGCCCGTAAAAATTTTGGGAAAATCGCTATGTAATAATGTAGATCAGCGAAAAGGGAAGAATGAAGGAAAGGAAAGGAAAAGGAGAGAGAGAGAGAGAGAGAGAGAGAGAGAGAGAGAGAGAGAGAGAGAGAGAGAGAGAGAGAGAGAGAGAGAGAGAGAGAGAGAGAGAGAGAGAGAGAGAGAGAGAGAGAGAGAGAGAGAGAGAGAGAGAGAGAGAGAAGGAAAGCAAAAATGAACGAATGAAGGCAGACATAAAAACAAGAATAATAAACCAGGATAGTGCTAACAGGGAAAGGAAATACCTGGAAGACAAAAACGGGTGGTAAGAAGTCCCCCCCCCCCCCCTAACTAACGGGTGTCCCATATTCCCAACCCTGGAGTCCTGTGTAAAAAGGATACGCCCACACACACACACACACACACACACTATACGTACATAAACCTGCACACGTGTATATCTAATCACACACATACTGTACATACCTGCATACATGGCACAGGCATACACACACTCACACACACTCTATACAGTATGTATGTATGTATGTATGCATGTATGTATATTATATGTAAGTATATATAGTAAGGGAGGTAAAGACTGGGAATGAATGAGACCAGAACAATGAGATCAATGTCAAGGATGAGTCAGCATTAAGATCAACAAGTTCATCCCCCCCATACTCTCTCTCTCTCTCTTTCACTTCTCTCTCATTTATCTCTCTCTCTCTCTCTCTCTCTCTCTCTCTCTCTCTCTCATTTTTTGTTATTTTGATTCTCCTTTCTCGTTCTCTCTCTCTCTCTCTCTCTCAGGAAGTGCCAGAGAGTTGAGGTGTCATTGTGGTGACGTCATTAGAGAAAACTTTACTCTCTCTCTCTCTCTCCTTTCTTCTCTGGAATCTCAAATTTCTGACGATGCTCTTTCATTTTCTCACCTCTCTTTAATTGTCTCACCTTTCTCTTTAATTATTACACCCTCTCTCTTTAATGAACTCACCTCTCTCTTTAATAATACAAATATCAATACAAAAAATAACCCTTAACCATAATACAAAACTATGATATGATAATGATATGCACATAATTACTAATAAAAAGCAATGAAACAATAAATAAAATAAATATATAATATAAATGAAAAAAGAAAGACAAGTCAATCCAAATCTCTCCTTAAGTAACGTGGTACCATTGTGCGTAACGCTAGATCATTACTGTTACCTACCGAACACACCCGTTACGTAACATGAATACCGTGACGCAGGGAAATAGTCGTCATTTAGGAGTCAACAGAGCACTTTGGGCGGCGGATATCCAAGTAGGGTTAATCCCATAGTGCTTTGAGGGCATAGCGTACCAAAGTCACTAACATTACGTAACGCAATACTCCGTAACGGCCGCTTGTATGTACCGTTACGGAGTCGGACGGTGGTAGTGGTAGTGGTGGTGGTGGTGGTCCACGGCCACTGACCTTCACGGCCCACTAAACTAAACCCTCCAACACCAGAGATCCTGCACCAACAGAACCACCACCAATCATGCACTGTGTAGGCTACATTACAAACTGATAAACTAATTAGAAACTGACGAAATGATTATTAACACCATTTTAGGCTGGATCTTCATTATGGCGACGTTTGGCATTATAGCTTCCTCAAGGTGTATTTTTTTTTCTCCTATGTGAGTGAGGGAGACAAAAGGCAGAACTGAGTGTAGTGAGTCCCTCCCCCAGAGTTGAAAGAGTGACAGGGCCAAAATCAAGGGTCGTTCGAGCCAAAATGCTTGGACACATGGAGTTTGAAGCAATTTAAGTAATAGGAAGAGGGAGAGAGTTCCAGAGCTCAGCTGTTGAATAGAAGAAAGACTGAGAGTAACATTTCACTATTGGGTTGGAGAGTTGCACAGAGTAGGGGTGGGATTGTGTTGCAAGACGGGTGCTACGTGCTCTATGAAGAGGGAGTGGTATACACTGAGAGAGCTCTGAGGAACACTGATTATTGTAATAGCGATAGAATAGTGAGAGATGCAACACTGCGGCGAAGAGAGAGAGATTGCAGAGAATTGGTGAGTGGACGTGAGTTAATGAGACGAAAGGCTTTCTTTTCTACTTTGTCTAGAAGTGCTGTGTGAGAGGATCCTCCCTACACGTGTGAACAATACTCAATACATGGGCGCACTGTGCCCCTGTACAGAGCAAGAAGCTGCGCAGGGTAAAGAACCCCCGGAGGCGGTTGAGCACACCCAGCTTCTGGGAAGTTGTTTTAGCAAGAGTGGTAATATGATCTTTCCAAGATAGATCAGAAGAAAAAGAGACACCAAGAATATTAAGAGAAGATGAAGGGTTAATTTGTATGTTGTTGAAGAGTAGGTCATAGTTTTTTGGAAGGGGGCGACGAGTAGACAGTTGGAGAAATTGAGTTTTGGAAGCATTGAAAGTAACAAGGTTAAAAACCAAAGAAGATGTAAAGTAGCCAGAATATAATGAAAAGGATGTCACCGGTACAAAAATAATTAAATTATTTGAGTGTGAAGAGAGGCTAATTAAAGACATCGATAGCCCCAAGATGGTATAGTTTGGCCGATTTATGTGTTACTATAGGGTCTCTAACCACCACCACCACCACCCCCACCACACGTTCGCCAGGTGCACCTATCTAACACGTATAGAGATGTTTAATGTTTACCCAACCAGGTATACCGGTGGATATACTGTATAGCTCTGAACCCTGGCTGGAGATTGTTTACTCGCGCTCGCACACACGCACGTACGTACACACACACACACACACACACACACACACCTAACCTACCTACCTAAGGTTGTGTTCGCCACTCTTCTAGTGGCACCGAGGAGCGCGCCGCCCCTCGTCCTGGGTGGTGATTTGGCGTAGCAGACTGTTCGAAGGGGCAGCACACTCACACTCTCACACACACACACACACATCAACACACACAGGGCTGTAATTCCCTTTCCAATGTTCCCTTACCCACTCTAAACCACTGTTTGGACACTTGATCCTCAGTGTTTTGGAGGACAAGCAACCTAGAAGGGTCACTGGATCTGTTGTTGCTTGATTTCCTTTGTACTCCTTTGTACTCCTTTGTACTTTGTACACACACACACACACACACACACATATAACGGTAATAATAGTCATGTTCACTCCATCACATGCAGAGATGATAATGACTCATTCCACTACATACAAAGACGTTCACTTCACATTGTCTACTGATGATGATTTTTACGAAAATGGGCGTGCATTTATCAATACAAGTATCCGCCCCCATATCAACGCACAGAGAAATTCACTCATCACTTTGTGCAAAGATTCACTCAGACAATATTTTACTTTGATAGTGTGTGTGTTTGTTAGCGTGTGTGTTTGTTAGTGTGTGTGTATTTACCTATTTGTATTTACCTATTTGTAGTTTACAGGAATTGAGCAGCGCTCGTGTTGTCCTGTCTTAGTTACTTTATAATCAATCCATTTTACTTAGACAAGTATCGTAATGGATATTCCCAGTTCCCAGTACTGTGTGTGTGTTCTAATGTGTATGTGTGTGTGTGTGTTCTAATGTGTGTGTGTGTTTGCGTGGGTGTGTTCTAATGTGTATGTATGTGTGTTTGTTTGTTTTAATGTGAGTGTATTAGTATATGTGTATGTGTGTGTTCTAGTGTGTATGTATGTATGTGTGTGTACTTACACTAGTTGTATTTGCGGGAGTGAGCATGCTCGTTAATTCCCGCCTCCTAAGATATGTTTGTCATACCGTGCTTTGAAACTATGCACTGATGGTGCAGACACTACTTCGGCTGGCAATTTGTTCCACCCACTAATCGAGTTGGTAGGTGTGTGTGTGTGTGTGTGTGTGTGTGTGTGTGTGTGTGTGTGTTTCAATGTGAGTGTATTAGCATGCGTGTGTATGTGTGTACGCATGTCGGTAGTATGCGCCTGATCTACTGTATGTCTTGCTAAACACGATCACCGCCGGAAGGTATTGTTCCGTTAGTTGGACACGACTCACAGCTGGGCCACCTCAACTATACTCTGATCATTATAGTTAGAACAATATTCTTCAACACACACATAACAAAGCCACTCAAACAGCTTCCTCTCTATCCAACACCCCTTCTCCCCTCTCTACACTCTTCAGAAAACAGACAAAAATGAAAGTAGCTACGAAATTATAGTTAGGCCGATAATCTTAAACACACACATAACAAAGCTACTCCAACAGCTTCCTCTCTTTCCAACACCCCTTCTCCCCTCTCTACACTCGTCAGACATAGGAAAAGTAGAAAGTAGCTACGAGGTGCCGTTGTAAAGGCTTATCCTTCAATACCTTCACCTGACCTGACCTGACTATTAAAGTGACTAAGCTCTATGACTAAAAAGACGGCATCACACGAACGCTTTTTCATTTAACATTTATCCTCAATACTGGTCTGGCAGCTTATGAGGTCAACATTTAGAATATTTCGGTCACCTAAGTTCATCTATCATCAGTCTAGTTTCCGATACCAGTGCAAACTATTTTTAAATGTTGCTAGAACAATGTTGATCCTCGAATGTTGACTGTGATACAGGCTTAAAACACGACTAAAGTAATCGAGCAAATAATTATATACAATCTTGAACATTAACCTCAATAACATAAAAAAACGAAAAAAAAAACACAACTATAGTAATCGAGCTAATATTTGCCAAACATCTTGAACAATAACCTCCTCGGGGCCTTGGGGCTGTTCGGCCAGGCAACTTGGGGAAAAACAACAACAACAACAACAACAACTAAAAAAACGACCAAAAAGTGTACCGATTTTTCCAGACTTTCTTCTACTCAACAAGTAAACTCTGGAACTCTCTCCCTCAATCCATATTTCCTTCATTCTATGACTTAAACTGTTTCAAGCTAAGGGTGTCCACACATTTTGACTCTAACGTAACCTTGAAGTTGGCTCCGTAACACTTTTAATTTAAGGGGAACGCTTGTTACAGACAGCTTTGCCTTTTGTCTCCTTCATACACAATGGGAAATAAATGATGGTTGTCAATTACTATTATTTGATACAGTAATTACATAACAAAGATTAACTTTTGGTTAATATTAGTCTTAAACGCCTTATCCCCGATATTCTCCTTAAGTAAGCCTTCCATAATTATCTTATATATGTGAACCAGCGTGAACCAGCTGTCATATATTTGAACCAGCTGTTATATATATGAACCAGCTGTCATATATATTTCCCATGATAGAGAAAGAAGGAGTGGTGGTGGTAGGGAGTTTCTCTTTAGTTTCACCTGGTGCGTCGAGAAAGCAATATGATGGTGCGAATAACAAAAACAGCTGGCTATAATTACCGCACAACACCCATGGTAGATCGCTATTAACACTTTCTGTTCCGGCGACGTCTTTTTCATTTTATTCTAGCTGTATTTAGATGAATTTATGCAGTTTAAGAAGGATCTGAGGTAGTAAAAAGGTTAAGGAAGATAGTTCGAAGCTTGTTAATTGCAGGAGGCCTTTTTAAACTAAATCTAATTGTGTAATAGTAACCAGTAAAACGAAATAGACGGAATTGGTATTGAACGGGATAAAGAGGGATGTTTCTCCCTATTTATACGTCTACTCATTGTACATCATCTTTTCTCTCTTCCTATTACGTTTTCTCCCTATACCGTTTTCTCTCTATCCCTTTTTCTCCGTATCCCGTTTTCTCTCTATCTACTTCTCTCCGTATCCCGTTTTCTCCGTATTCCGTTTTCTCTTCATCCCGTTTTCTCCCTATCCCGTTTTCTCTGCCCCCTTCTCTCTGTATCCCGTTTTCTCCCTATTCCGTTCTCTCCCCATTCCGTTTTCTCCCTATCCCGTTTTCCCTGTATCCCGTTTTCGCCATATCCGGGTTTCTCCGTATTCCGTTTTTTCCGTATTCAGTGTCCTCCCAATCCCGTTTTCTCCGTAGCCAGTTTTCTCCGTATCCCGTTTTCTCCCAATACTATTTTCACCCCCCCCCCCCCCAACCCCTTCGTCTCCCGGATCTACCACCCACGCCTCACTTTCTCTCTTTTCCTTCTTCGGGGAATTTCAGTAGGATTTACTTGGGCTTTCCCTACTTTCTCTCATCTCCCATCTCCCATATCTCTCTCTCTCTCTCTCTCTTTTTTTGTTTCTCTCTCTCACTCCTCGTTATTTTGCCTCTCTCTCTCTCTCTCTCATTCCTCGATATTTTGCTTCTATCTCTCTCTCTCTCTCCTACTCAATGTTTCAACTTTCATAAATATTGGGACAGATCAATCAAATAACAATAGCGTGAGTAACAAGAGAGAGAGAGAGAGAGAGAGAGAGAGAGAGAAGAGAGAGAGAGAGAGAGAGTACAAAGGAGTACAAAGGAAATCAAGCAACAACAGGTCTAGTGACCCTTCTAGGTTGCTTGTCCTCCAAACACTGAGGATCAAGTGTCCAAACAGTGGTTTAGAGTGGGTAAGGGAACATTGGAAAGGGAACTACTGCCCTGCCACTAACGTGGCAGGACTAGGAAGTTAGTAGGGGACATATGGGTTAGTAACTGAGGGGAGGATAAAGTTATTCATTTACAAACGCAGTCAGTCGCGGGTTTGATGCGAGATATTTGTCTAGGCGGAATTTAAATGAATCAACGGTGCTGCAGTCTATAACGTCTCGGGGAAGCCCATTCCACAAGTTGACAACTCGATTGAAGAAGAAATTCTTAGATTCGTGCGAGTTAAAAGATTTACCAATAATTTTGCAACCATTTCCCCGCGTGTAATTAGATTGGTCGATAGTGAAGTACTTACTACAGTTCATATTGTCGATGCCTTTGATGATTTTGAACACTTGAATTAAGTCGCCTCTTAATCTGCGCTGGGTTAAAGGAAATAGATTTAATTCTCTAAGACGCTCTTCGTATGGTTGTTCTTTAGGCTAGGTATCATTTTGGTAACTCTACGTTGAACTCGTTCTAGCTTGTTTATATCTTTTTGGTAATAAGGGCACCAGGATTGAACGCAGTATTTCAGAAGAGGGCGGACTAAGGAATTGTAAAGGGTTAGGATAACTTCTTTGGATTTATGCTCAAATGACCTGCCTATAAGCCAATTATTTTGTTTGCCTTCTTACCAGAGAGAGAGAGAGAGAGAGAGAGAGAGAGAGAGAGAGAGAGAGAGAGAGAGAGAGAGAGAGAGAGAGAGAGAGAGAGCGATAGAGAGAGGAGGGGAGAGGGATGAGAGAGATAGAGAGAGAAGAGAGGAGAGAGAGAGAGAGAGAGAGAGAGATAGAGAGAGAGAGAGGGAGAGAGAGAGAGAGAGAGAGAGAGAGAAGAGAGAGAGAGAGAGAGAGAGAGAGAGAGAGAGAGAGAGAGAGAGAGAGAGAGAGAGAGAGAGAGAGAGAGAGAGAGAGAGAATACAGAAGACAACAAAAACACATAGATTACAACCTAGGAAAAAACACCATTCCGGGAGCTAGACCAGATCGTCGACTTACTAGGGCA
>CM064548.1:9093332-9136338 GCA_032716605.1 Paralithodes platypus | reverse complement strand
ACTAGAGAGCCTAAGCATTACAGAGATCGGCCAACCTCCGCCCTCTTGGTGATACGGGTGATATTTTCCTCTCTTTACAATCAACTAATTATCTCCATATCCTTAATAAACAGAATATATAGTACAGCATATACAGTATAGTGTGGTGTTTAGATATGAACAAAAATATAACAAAACTTCTCGCTATCCTGTGGACTCGGGGGTTTCCATTATCATTCAGAAACGTTATCTCAGTCTCATAATTAGGCTACCTCTCCAAAATTAGTTTCCTGCCCACAGCTCACTCAAAGACAGTTGCAGAGGTTGAAGTAAGTAAACTAAAGGTTTCTAAGCACTCCTGATGGTCGCAAAGGCTTTTAAGTATCCCCAGAAAGGGCGCAAATCGCGGCATATGCGTGAAAGGTTTAATAATTGAGGCACTCAAAGAAAAAGCTGACCAATCTCTATATGATGTACGCAACTACCGCCACCTGTTGTTGTGGTGGGAAACTATACTGGGAACGGGCGGGAAAGTCACTAGGAAGAAAGGAGATGTGTCATGGTATGGTGAAAGAAATAGATACTGTACTCATATTATTATTATTATTCGCTCTCTCTCTCTCACACACATACACACACACCAGGATCTCTATAGTAACGTGATTGCCGCCACAACAACTGGGGCGAGTTGGGGACGGGCGGGAAAGTGACAAAGATGGAGATAATGTTATGTTATCAATGGTGCTGGAAATTGATACTCTTATTATTTTCTCTTTCTCTCAACAGGATCTCTATATTAACGTGATTGCCGCCACCTGTTGTAGTGGCGGGAAACTACTGGGGCGAGTTGGGGACGGGCGGGAAAGTGACAAGAAGATGATGTATTATGTTGTTGTTGTTGTTGTTCCCTAAGCTGCCTGGCCGAACAGCCATATTGATGTATTATGTTATCAATGATGAAGGAAATGGATACTCTTATTATTATTATTATTATTATCATTCTCTCTCTCTCTCTCTCTCTCTCTCTCTCTCTCTCTCTCTCAAGTATCGCGTTGCTCAGTACAGGTATTTATCCACTTGGCCAAATAAAGACGCTCGTTTATCCTTTCTTCCCATTCTCTCATCCTTTAGGGTTTATTTAGCTTGTTATATATTCCATACTTCAAAATGTCTCTCTCCTTTTATTCATTGACATTTTAGGGATCTTATAACTCAACTTCTTTCATAATTCAGGTTAGGTTAGAATGGGATTAGTAAATTTAACCCCTTGAGTACCGTCGACATCGTTTTTATTCGATTCTGGTTACTACTAATCAATTTTACTCACTTTAGGAAGGATCTCTAGCAATTAAATAGCTTTGAATTATATTAGGTCCGGTCTGAAGGGGGGGGGGGGGGGGGGTCTGAGTTAGCTTGATGGGGGTCTAGGGAGGAAACTAACTAAATACTGTACATACATTAATTATTCGGCCGATAAAAAAAAAAAAACAAAAAAAAAAATCCTCCTTAACCATTTCATAACCAATAATACAGAAACGATACTATAACAGTGACTAAATAGATACGACAATGAGTAACACATTATAGATAAACATATGAATTAAACAAAAATTAATAAACATGCACAGGAAAACCCCCCACCAATTATACGTAAAACACACGCGAAACACGAATATGTATAGAAGAAATTATTATACATGCATGAATACAAATTAATAAAAATCGACACCTAAATGGCACGAAAGGTCTTAATATTGAAAAAGAAATGAGGCAAAAGGTCTCAAAATCGCCAAACTAATGGAACGAACGCCTTAAAATCTCAAAACTAATGGGGCTAAACATGAGGGAGAAGGGGGTCCAGAAAAATAAACTATCCCCCCCTTAAGAAATGAATTAACTAGCCCTAAAATTGTAAATTAGCCTAAATAACTCCTTTACGAAATTAATAAAATAGCCCTAGAACTAAAAAAAATAGCCCAAGACCCGTAAATAAAATAAAATAGCCCTAGACCTGTAAATAAAATAGCCATAATAGCTCTAATATACTAGCCATAGAACTGTAAATTTAATAGCTCAAGAACTGTAAATTAAATAGCCCAGAACAGTAAATAAAATAGCTCAAGCACTATAAATAAAATAGCCCTAGAACTGTAAATTAAATAGCCCAAAAACTGTAAATTAGCCTCCTGGATGTAAAATATAGGCCTACAACTCCTTAAACAAAAATAAAATAATAAAATATATAAATAAAACTGTAAATTGGCTTTTAAGAAATACATATAATAGCCCTAGAACGGTAAATTAGCCTAAATAACTCCTTTAATAAATACAAATAATAGCCCTAGAGCTGTAAATTAGCCTAGAGAACATATAAACAATACCAGCCCGCGCCGGAGTATAACCGACAGATGGCGCTGACCCTATAGAGACAGCTGCCGCGTGTAGAAAACCGCATGCTCCACTAACGTTACGGGAAGCAACTGACACTCATTATCATAGTGCTTCTCTTTAGTGTCAGACCTGTTACCTGTGTTCACGTTGAGGGGTGATAGGCGTATTTATTTCCTCATTTATGTAATTGGTATTAATTTTATTAGTATTCATATTTTCCTCCCTAGATCTCCATCAAGCTTAGAAATACATCCCCTAGACCCCCCTTCAAGATAAATTTGTAAATTTGTTCAGTAGAAAAAGGTATCTCTTAAAATTACAGAAAAAATAACAGTCCAAGTACTGAAGTCCTTTTTTGAGTGATGAGGAGTTGGCGTCGGTATTTTTGGCCTATTTTTTCAAGAGACAATAAATAGCGGAAAGAAAACCATAGTAAAAAAAAAGAAAAAAAAGAATAACAGATAATTAATATGGACAACATATAATGAACAGGGTATAATACAAAAAAAATATTGCATTAACGTACCTTGAGCCGCAAGTGACTAATGTTGTTTCTCCTACCTATAATGAACAGGGTATAACCATAAAATATATTGCCTTGACGTAAAGCCACTTATAAAAAATCGTGGACCTCACCTATTTATATTTAGGGAAGTAGCCTACAGTATATCTCTGGAAACGATTTTTGTAATACAATTTTCTATGCATCAACTACAAAACTATATGTACCGGTTATTGAAAGGCAAGTTCAATCCAAAAATCAATTCAGATAGTTATAATTGAACAAAGAAAAACAAAAGAGGGTCCACGAATTATTATAAGTGACTTACCTTGGCTCAATGACTAATCTTGCATAAAAACGTACCTTGAGTCGCCAGTGACTAATGTTGTTCCTTCCCACAACAGATCCAGCACCATGATGATGATGAAGGGTGTCACTGTAGCAGTGTTGTTGTTGTCAGTAACATTGTTACCCCTGGTGGCAGCACAACACGCCCCCCAGGCACCAGCAGCAGCAGCACCCACTGTGGTACAACACACCTCCGTGGTACACAGCCAACCCACCGTGGTACAGCACAACCCGGGAACTGCGGTACAACAGGTTAGTTATAGTCTATTTGTTATTTTGGGGCAAAAACTCTTGATCACTAACCTCTATAACTTAACCCTTACACTGCGGGAGCTGTACATCCAGGCAATTTCCTGTAATTTAAAGCCCATTAAAGACTGTGGAGACGAGTGCTAGTGAGCAGGAGCGCGGCAGGCCACCGTCCGCTCTCCGGCACGTCTGCCACGGCACTGAGACTCATCCCATGTCTCGTGAGATATATGCAGTGTTGCCAAAGGCAAATGTAGCGCGACATTGCTAATTATTAGCGAATATTGCCGATGTCTGTAAAACATTTAATTTCATTCAGGCACTTGCTTAAGCAATAAGGAGTGGCTGAATGAGCCCTATTATAGCGGGAATATGTCCGCACTGATTGGGTTAAAAAGGACTAGTGTAATCGAGCAATTATTCCTACCATTTGGGAAGAGTCAGTCAGGGAATATATGAGGAAATTTACAGCTAATTTTCTCTGGCCCTTTTTTAATTACAGAGGTTAAAGGCTATGACTTCTGGCCTAACTATAATGAATAGACTATAGATATACTGTAGTACATTGAATATAGGTTGACAACATTGTTGACCCTTAATAGTCTATAACGCATAAACGACTGCAGTAATTGAGCTAATATTTCTACCAGGGAATAGGTGCGGACATTTACAGCTCATTTGCTCTGGCCCATTTTGAGCTACAGAGGTTTGAGGCCACGATTTCTATCAAACCTAGTCCTATAATGATTGGACTAGTTAAAATAGGACTTCAGAGGCTATCAACCTTCTGGATTACAAAATGTTAGTTAGTTAAATAAAATATGACTTCAGAGCCTAGAAACCCGAAACGTTAGAGAATAAAGAATCAAAGCTCTTCCCTGTGATTTTTCCCCTCCACCCAATCCATCTATCTGTCAGTATGGATAATTCACACAGACACACACACACACACATATATATATATATATATATATATATATATACAGTATATATATATACATTTGAACCATTCATAGGACTGATGATGATACAAGTGAAGGATCAAAACGTTTCACATTACGTATGCATAACAAGGTTTGTTTTTTCAGGCATACCATTGTAATGTTCCTAACTCATTGTACTTTTAGTGTATCAATGCCGTAATAATATATATTTTCTAGCTGATCAGAGCCTGCAGCGTAGCCTACTCAGCTAATGCCGGTATCACACGAGAGCTTTTATAGTCAACATTCGATGATCAAAATTTGTCTGGTAACATTTCAGGAATTTAGACTGATGATAGATGAATTTAGGCAACCGAAGTATTTTAAATGTTGGCCTCATAAGCTGCCAGACCAGTGTTGAGGATAAATGTTGAGAGAAAAAGTGTTCGTGTGATACCAGCTTAAAGCGAGCTTCCTTTACCTCTTATCAAACTGAGTTGAGTGAGCAATTGACCGAGTGAGGTAGGGGCTCTATTCACCTGTCACTAAATGACCTCGAAGGCTGACGGAACCCGACTATGTTATTACTTAAGGGGGGACGAGCGTATGTATTTCCTCATTTATGTATATTTTTATCGATTTTATAGTTCCTTTCTAGACTTCCATCAAGCTTTAACCCCCCCCCCCCCAAGACTCTCCTTCAGGATAAATTTGTACTTCATTCGTTTAAAAATTGTCCCGGCCGATGGCCGGTTCCTCTTGAATTACTGGCTTGCTATCGCTCGCCAGGATAAAATCGAAATGTAAATTACACAAAAAGTCTTAATGTTGACAAAGAAATGGGGCGAAAGGTCTTGACATTGTCAAACTAATGGGACGAACGTCATAAAATGTGAAAACTAGTGGAGATAAACATGAGGAAGAAGGGGGCCCAGAAAAACGAGCCATCTCCTCTTGACGGGTTGATTTATCCCCCCCCCCCAACATACCAGCTGGGTCCCCCCCAAAAAAAAAAAACTACCAGCTGGGTCCCCCCCCCCCCCCCCCCAACCACACACACACACACACGCAATGTTGGCCACCCCTGCTATATCTGTATATATATATATATATATATATATATATATATATATATATATATATATATATATATATATACTGTATATCCAATAATAATAATATAACAATAGCCAGAAAATAGACAAAGTGTATCGTATCTTGAAAGGGTAAAGAGCAAAAAAGGCCTTATTACAGAGAGCTTACCCAAGAACCCGTTAAGGGGGAAGGGTTGGTTTTTATGGTCCCCCTTCTCCCACACGTTAAGCCCCATTAGTTTTCAGATTATAAGACGCCCCATTAGTTTGGTGATTTGAAGAACTTTAGCCTCATTTCTTTGTCAATATTAAGACATTTCGTGCCATTTAGGTGTCGGTCTTTTCCAGGCGAGTGATAGCGAGCCATTAATTTAGTAGGAACCGGCCGAAATGTACAAATTTATCTTGAAGGGGGTGTTTTGGGGTGTTTTTTTAAAGCTCGATAGAGGTCTAGGGAGCAAACTAGAAGAAAATATAAAGTAATAAGAAAATACAAATATAAAATAGAATAAGCTCCCTTTAAAAATCAATAGGAATAATCTAATTTATTAATTTCACTCCCAACACCAAACACCTCCCAATGAAATTAGTGAAAACGTGTGATCTTCCCGGGATTCGAACCTAGGTTACCACATACAAATCTAAAACACTCTACTAACCATTACACCATCAAGACAGTTAAGAAGAAAGTGGTATAGTACTCACAAGGTCTCTCTCTCTTTCTCTCAGGCGACCAGATAGATTGACGTACTCCTCCGTCCGTGGTTGTTAGGTGACTGACTGGCACTGGCACTGTTAACCCTTGATATATAACCAACAACACACACACAATAGGCCAACACACGCTAAACCCCTTCTGTACCGGTGACTTACGCTGGCTACTATTATACGACATTTTTCAGTTTAAATATGGCCTCCAGCATGTAACGGGCTTTGAACTATCTCAACTAACTCTTTTTACTACCACAGATCCTTCCTAAACTGCAAAAAATCTTCTAAATATAACTAGACTCAAATTTAACAGACGTCGCCGGTACAGAAGGGGTTAAGGGGGAAAGGTTTATTTAGTGGTCGATTTATTATATATTTTTTTATTATTATTATAGTTTCCTCTCTAGACCTCCATCAAACTTAAAAACAAAAACATCCCCAAGATCACCCTTCTAGATAATGTGTACATTTTTCGCTAGAAAAATGTCTTGGCCTAAAGTACAGCAGGCTCACTATCGCTCGTCAGGAAAATATCGACACCTAAATGGCATGAAAAGGTCTTAATATTGACAAATAAATGGAGTGAAAGGTTTAAAATCGCCAGACTAATGGGTCGACCGTCTTATAATCTGAAAACTAATGGGGTTCAACATGAGGGAGAAGGGGGTCCATAACCCCCCCCTCCCCCATAACAGATTCTCGGGTAAGCTCTCTGTAATGACTTTTTTTGCGCCTAAGAGAACAGTGGTTATTTGTTGGGGTCTATTTATTTATATAGTCATTTGTGTTTTAGTTTCCTCGCTAGACGTCCATCAAGCTTAAAAAAAACACACTCCCTAGACCCCTCCCCCCCCCCCCCCCCCCCCGCCCCCCCCCCCCCCCCCCCCCCCCCCCTTCAAGAGAAATTAGTAAATTTTTCGATAAAAAAAAATCCCGGCCAAAGGCCGGTGTCTCTTAAAATTATAGGCGAGCGAGAATAATCGACACCTACATGGCACGAAAGGTCTTTATATTGATATATAAATGGGACGAAAGGTTTTAAATTCGACAAAATAATGGGCCGAACGTCGTATAATCTGAAAAAAGTAATAAAGACTAAACATGAGGGAGAAGGGGGACCAGAAAAACGACCCTTCTCCCCTTCACCCTTTCAAGATCCGTTGAATTATTATTGAGAATTTTGCTTGCTTTTGCCATTTTCGGGCAGACTATTTTAGTTTGTCCCCTTGGCTAACAAAAACGCCTTCCCAGACTTCCTTCAATCTAAGAAAATGCCCCCCCAGACCCCCCCCCCCCCTTTAAGCTAAATTTGTACATTTTTCGAGAGAAAATATCCTGCCCGAGGGCCGATTTCTTCTAAGTTACAGGCTCACTATCGCTTGCCCAGAAAAAACTCGAAGCATGAATGGGGTGAAACATCTTATCGTCAAACTAATATGGTGAAAAGTTTAATATCTCCAAACTAATGGAGGAAGGTCCAAGAACACCCCCTCCGGGCCAAATAAGGTAAATACTCATACGTATTCACACACTCTCTCTCTCTCTCATTCAAATATTCACTCTTTCTCTCTCCTCTTCTTCTAATATTATCTTTTTGTTTTCTCTCTCTCTCTCTCTCTCTCTCCCAAGAGGTCAAATCAGTAAGTTTTAATCCTCAGGGTAGACTTAAGCCCAACACACACCACACACACACACACAGTCTTCCAGTTCTCGTATATCACTATGACGCGAGCTTTCTTTGTCGAGTCTTAACCCCTTCTGTACCGGCGACGTCTTTTTAAGTTTATTCTAGCTATATTTAGACGATTTTGGGCAGTTTAAGAAGGGTCTGTGGTCGTTAAAAGGGTAAAGTGAGATAGTTCGAAGCCTGTTCATTGCTCGGGGCCCTTTTTAAACTGAATACAATCGTCTAATAGTAGCCAGAATAAAGTTAAAAAGACGTCGCGGTACAGAAGGGGTTAAGGTGACATGGGTAGTTTTTCTGGACCCCCTTCTCCCTAATGTTTAGCCCCATTAGTTTTCAGATTTTAAGATGTTAGCCCCATTAGTTTATCGATCTTAAGACCTTTCTCCTCAATTATGTGTCAAAATTAAGACTTTTCGCGCTATTTAGGTGTCTATTTTTTTTCCTGGCGAACGATAGTGAGTCTGTAATTTTAAGACCGGGAAATTTTTCTACCGAAAAATGTACACATTAATCTAGAAGGTGGATCTAATGGATATTTTCTTTAAAGTTTGATGGAGGTCTAGGGAGGAATCTAAAACAATAATTATTATATGACAAAATCGACCAAAAAGTGAACCTCATTCTCACTCATGCTCTCTCACTCTCTCTTTGTTGATATATATATAGGTTACCGTATTCTAACTCATGCCCTCTTTCTCTCTCTCTCATCCTCTCTATCTCTTTCTTTCCAGCTCCTTCTCTCATTCTCATTTTCTCTCACTCTCAGTCTCTCACACACCCTCACTCTCACACTCTCCCTTTTAATTTTTTGTTTTAAACTTTAATTAGAATTTTACAATATTCCATAATTTGTTCAATAGCTAAAAAATTTAACCCCTTCAGTACCGGTGCTAGAAGAATTAAACCTTTTCAGCTTGACTATGCTCAGACAACGAGGGATATTATAATCCAAGTATTTAAGATAATCAAAGATATCGGCAATATGGGCGCATACAAATAATTCACATTACACACGAGGGACTGGTTGTTGTTGTTGTCGTTCCCTAAGTTGCCTGGTAGAACAGCCCCGAGTCCCTAAGGAAGGCCATGGCTACGGTTTGGCTTTCCCACAGAGCTCTCAAGGAGTGTTGTTGTTGTTGTTGTTGCCGTAAGTGATTGTGTGAAATGCAGTCTTCTATGGTGTGTCTAATGGTATGGGGTGCTGTGTTACATCCCGGGCAGGTGTGGCTGTAAAATATATATTTGTTTTCTTCTAAGAGTGAATGATGACCGCATTCGTTTCTTTACAACACATGATATTAACAATCTCTCTTCCCTTCCTCACCCCAGACCCCGGGCATCCTGGAGCGCCTGATGACGGAGTACGTGTACCCTCTGAGGGACTACGACTGGCGCTCTGCTCTTAGGAACATTATGGGTACGGTGGTCAACTATATATCACCAACAGCAGCCACCAAGGAACCCAAGGGAGCTTATACGGTTAGTTACCTTTAGTTTATAACGTCTTCTGTAGGCTACCAGCGACGGACGATGTCCGTCAGTAAAAAAAGTCACTCGTCAGTACCAGACGGACAACGTCCTTCAGAAATATGTGGTCCTTGTAACTGCTAGTATCTAGCGGTACCGTTACCATGACTTGTAAACACTGAATAATTGGCAACACTTCTCAGCTTGGTTGCAAGCTTCCACAGACTGTTTGGGCTTTCTATCTTAAAAAAAAAAAAAAAAAAAAAAAAAAAAACTCTCTCTGCTATAGCTTGGGCCATGTATGCTGCACTGTGGCAGGGGATTACAGAGTTTATAGTTCTGGTTCATTTAGTTCTTTGGTTGTTAGTTCATGTCGCGGGAGTAAGATTAATGGTATGTGTGTATGAAGCATGTCACTGTTCTTGTAAGGGGCCCGTCATTCTAATGTAATCCCGGCGCTGGTGAATGCCTTGGAAAAATCTGGCGCTTCTTGATTATATATACAGTATATATATATATATTTAGATAGATAGATATTCTGTATATACCTGTATATATATATTATTATTATTCTCAAGTATTATGATTACTATTATATCAAATATTGTTAAAATGATCGAAAAGGGAATGCTAATTAATAATTTATAATTAATTAACAACAAAATGCTTAAATGCACTCATCAATTGTATATATACAATGCTGGCTTGCTATCGCTCGCCAGACAGAAATCGATACCTGGATGGGGATAAACGTCTTTAAAAAGTTGGCTGAATGGGGCTGAATGCATGGATACAAGCCAGAGAAAGAGAAAAAAGAAGAAAAAGATTAAAACAAAACAGGTGACCCCCCTTAAATTGCGTCCCCGTGTTGTGATAGCGTATGTGTGTTCTCTTTTATGCGCACACGATTTGTACAGTGCAAGAGGAGGAGGAGGAGGGTGCATGGAGGAGAATGTGGAGGGGTGGTTACAATATTGAGGTAAATTGAGGGTGTTCTGGGTTAACTGGTGTATATTCCTCCCTCTCCCTCTCTCTCTCTCTCTCTCTCTCTCGCTCTCCAAATGTATATACTTATCTGTTGGCTATATTCACAATCATCGTATTAAGGGGATATTGGCTGTTTTTTGGTCTGTTCATTAATTTATTAATTTATTTTTTAGTTTCCACGCTAGACCTCCCTCAAACTTAAAAAAAAAAAAAAAAAACGCCCCCTAGACACCCCCTCAAGATAAATTTGTAGATTTTTCAGTAGAAAAATGTTCCTTCGCTTATAATTACAAGCTGGCTATCGCTCGCCAGGAAAAAATCGACACCTAAATGGCACGATATGTCTTAACATTGACAACGAAATGGAGCTAAAGGTGTTAAAATCGCCAAGTTACTGGGCACAACGTCTTAAAATGTCAAAACTAATGGGGCTAAATACGAGGGAGAAAGTGGTCCAGAAAAGCGATCCATCTCCCGTTAATTTCCCATAATCTATCAGTATCATGCTTCTCCAAACTCTGTGTAATATAGTCCATTATCTTCGTTCACCATAACCTCATAACTATATATTTATAATCATATATTATCTCTCCTACAGGCACAAGAGCGGGCCGGGATTGTGGTGAGGAGGATGCTAGCCCGTGCCGTCCACTACGCTCAGAGTATGATGGCCTAGACTCAAACCCCATCACCGCGTCCCAAAGATCCTCCCTCCCACCTCGCCTTCTCCCTCCCACCTCGCCTCTACCTCTGCAGTTCTCGCGTCCTCCCTCCCACCTCGCCCTCTACCTCTGCAGTTCTCGTCTCACCCCCCTTATATCTGCATCGCGTTACTACTTTTCCCGTAACGTAACTTAACCCCTTGGAGGATGATGACGCATTTTGACATTTCATTCTGGCTATCATTAACACTTTCGCGTGCCTGGCCTACCCTCTCCCGCCTACCTAGGAAGTGAGTCGCGCTCTCCACCTCCCACCTACCCAGTACTAAGCCGCCGGTATAGTAAAACGCTCGTTGGGAAGCGGATGACGAAAATAACGTCATCGGAACGGCTACGGTTGGGAAGTGGATGACGAAAATAACGTCATCGGCACGTCTACGGTCGGGAATCGGATGACGAAAATAACGTCATCGGCACGCCAAAGTGTTAAACGATTTTATACAGCTTAGAAGGGAATTGTGGGAGTCAGGAGGATGCTTGAGATAGTTTCTACCCCTTTGACTGCTAGAGGGCCTTCCAAAACTGAATAAAACCATCTAATAATAGCCAGAATAAACAGTCAAAATGCATCAAGATCCTTAAGGGAATAACACAAATTCATGTGATTAGAGACAAGCCCCACTCTCGCCTCTACCTCCGCAGTCTCGCCTTATACTGTATACTCCCCATAACCTAACTGACCATAAATTAGCGTGATCAGAGACAACCCCTACTCTCACCTCTACCTCCGCAGTCTCGTCTTATCCCCCAATATCTCCACGAGCCATTGTGTTTCCATAACATAAATTAACGTGATGACACAATCCCACATTTCTGCCTCTCCACTCCCGCCTCATCCCCCGAAACTAGATCGCGTTGTTTCATTTTCCATAACATAGCAAATCTTCTCATCCACTTTCTTACCCTTCTATCTCATCTCGCTGCTTAACTAAGATCCCCTGTTAGTTTTATCTCCATACAAGCCTATCAACCTTCTTCAACTTATTTTATTTGTAGTTTCTTATGTCAAGCAGCATACAAAATGATCAGTATAGGCTTATTTACCTTCCATTCATGTCCACTTAATGCACCTAACACCTCGAAACACTAACTTCCAATCCTCTATTCCACTTCCAAATCCACCACCCCACCATCAACCCAAAGGTGGTTGTGGAAACAGAAAGAGTAATCCCTAACTGTAACACAGCAGTTATGTAGGAGTTCCTCATGGCTCCAGAGTACCACACCACCACCTCCAGGGACCAATATGAGACAGTTGGTAGCAGTACATTGCTCCCAACTACAGGGCTGTACATCCTTACTACCGCCACGGGTTATAATGTCAACCACCTTGACAGGATGCTAGAAAGTGCAACAGGTCAAGAACCTGCTACTAGCAAAGACTGCATTCTCTGACCAACACATTGGACACACAGAATGAAGATGATGGGCGATCGAAAACGAATTAATACATTTTGAGATAACTTGATCCCTACCTTCATTTGGTACCTGAAAATATATCCTACACTACTGGTTACCAATGGATGACGTTCCTACAACCTCTCATTACAATCCTCATTTCCCCCACCCACGTCAGTTAAATCGTGTGAAAATTCAGCTTCAGGCCAAAAACTGAATGCAGCGCGCAGGGTATGCATCCTCCTCGGATGCGTTGCAATTTTGTTCTGACATCATTGATAATTTTACTTGTACTCTCTCTCTCCTGTATATACTACTGTAATGCTATAGTGACTAGTTTAGAAAGTAGATGAACAAATGAAAGGTAGTACATGCTGATTGACTAGTGAGTAGAATGTGATAGTAGGGTTTATGGTGGAAGGTCATGAGAAAATAGTCGCAAAAATATCCTTTATAAGAAGAGTTTTGAATGTAAAGAAAAAAAGAGAACCATATTTAACAGTAAGTACAGATATTAAGATATAAAATAACATCAGATATTCTTTAAAAAAATACATATGATTAAAACCAAACTAATAAATGATCCTAAAATCAAAATCTCACTATTAATGGGGCTAAATATAAGGGAGAAGGGGATCCAGAAAACCTTCCCTTAAAGTAACGGTGATGTGAATAATAGTGGTGGTTGTGGTGTTCATCGAGTGTTGGTGGTGGTGATGGTGATAATGATGGTGGTGGTGGTGACGATGGTGGTGGTGATGGTTGTGGTGGTGATAAAGTGTTGGTGGTGGTGACGATGATTATGCTTGTGGTGGAGATAATGCTGGTGGTTGTGGTGCCAAGATCATCAAACAAACAAGATACTCGGTATATAGACCACACTGCCTACAAAATCAACACACAAAATCCAAATCAACATTTTCAATCCATGCACAACCTCATCCTCCACCACCCCTTCCTTCTGCCTAAAGAGCCCTTATCATATCTTCATCCATCCTTTATCCTGCCTAAAAAAATTAACTATCCTATCTCACATTCCCATCCACCATGATTCAGTCTAAAGGCGATGACACACGAGCGTGGATTTCTTTTGCATTGTATCGGTAACTAAACTGAAGGTAGAATATTTTAGGCGGCTGAATTCTGATAAAGCATACATATTGAAGCCGTCAGACTATAATTGAACGAAAAAATAAATAATAATACAAATGACAGAAAAATAGCTCATGTGACTCTGCCTTAAGACCCCAATTATCCTTCACTCTTGCTTGCCGACTCCCGCAGCAGAAGGCCATCAGCTCGTCGGACGTGACCCTCCCTCGGCTATTTCTGGGCCCCCTGTTGGGATGGGGCCCGACCACCAACTCCTTCGTCACCGCCAACACGGCCGCGTATTCCTGGGACTACCTGGGCTACCTCGTGCTCTTCTGCTTCATCAGTGTCGGCAACGCCATCGCCCAGCTCATCAAGTACATCCCCAAGGAGGAGCTACTCTACCCAGATGTTGATATGAAGAAAAAGGAAAAGGAGGAGCCCATGGATTATGTTTACTATGAACTGCCGCCGTTTGAGGAAGATATGGCGCCTTATGGGAATGATATGACACAGTATGGGAATGATATGGCGTCGTATGGGAATAAAATGAAACCATATGGGAATGATATGGCACAGCATGGGAATGACATGAAAATGGAACTGCCTCATTCAGATGAACTGCAGCCCTACCCCCCTGGACACGACCCAAGTAGTGACCATCCCCCCCAGCTTTACTATACTTTCGACAATCAAGGACATCACAATCGTAGAAAAAATTAGATAAAGAACAAAGTATCAACATAATGAACAAAGTATCATAACTCACAAGACGTCGGACCATATTGTGTTAAGGTATGACGTAATTAGAAATATGGTATCTCTGGGATATATAACATACAAACATTGTCAATTTCTGAATCTACAAAAATAAAAAGGCAATTTCCCTTCACAACAAGCATGGTTACAACAATAAAGTAGAACATAATATTTTGCGAAACAATATAAATGATCTACGAAAATATTCACAAAGCATGCATATTCAATATTTAGCAGTTAATTAAAGCCTAAGCTACACACAACATTGTTATTAATCGTTGGTAAAACAAAGGTGATTTTACACGAGGGTTAAAAATATTAGTAGATCATGCTTAATTCCTTGAGGACTATGCCGCATTTTGACAGTATATTCTGGCTACCATTAGACGAGTTCATACAGCGTAGGAAAGACCTGTGGGGATTAAAAGAATAAAGAATGCCTCAATGAACCCTCTGATGCCCCACACATCCTTTCTAATCTGCAAAAACACGTTTAATAAGAAAGAGCCAGAAACCAGAAAAGAAATGTGTAATAGTATCTAGAAAGGTCATGTCTATAAGGTCTATAAGGTCATATCTTTATCATCATGTCTACAAGGTCATGTCTAACAATATGGTGGGTCCGGTATGGTTTGGAGTGAAGGCATCTATTCTTTACACTCTTCCTATTATATATCGTTGTTAATGTAGGCTCTAACTTATTTATTTACTTAATTTATCGCTTTAATATATTTTTATGAACGTTTTTTGTTATATTGTTGTTATTGTATTTAAGCTATTTTTTAATAAAGCATCAGTAATATATATGTTTTAAATAACCACTATCAGGAAAGACACCAAGAATTTTGTTGATTATATATAAAAACATTTTTATTCAGGCACATGCCCCATAGCTGGGGATGGCCAACTCGAGACAGAGCCCAAACAGAAACATTTAAAGTTCCAATTCTTAGGGTCCGGGATAACTTTCACGTTCCCTCGCCCCTTACTCTGTCTCGTCTAGTAGGTGAATTTTACAAGGGGAGATCCTTCTGAAACTGAACAATATCGTCTAAATATAGCTAGAATATGATGAAAGGACGTCACCGGTCCTGAGGGGTTAATAAATATTAAAAACATGTAATGGTCAATGTAGAGGAACTTGTATTACTATCACATTATACTGTATGATGAGAAAAAAAAATCATGAAAGTAATATGTCAACATTAAGTCCCAGAGTCGAAAGGAACAAACTCCAATGTTAAATAAATAAAAGTCCTGGTGAGTCAAAAGGTCTCTGGTCAATATGAAGCAACCACATACAGCACACATATAATTTTATTAGTACAAAGTAATCAGTAAGCGTTAGTACAATATTACAATAAGTTCAACCAGGTCCATTGTTCGCTGACAACACTGATGAAAAACTGTGTTATTTGTATTGGCTAACTCTTTTCAGTGAGTCTTCATTTGTTTGCAATAACGCTTGGGGCAATTGAATATTGTCCATAAAATCCTTATCAATCAATATGTACGAAACTTATCAATTCAAACATACACAGCACCACTGAATTACGAATTTGTTGAATAAAACAACAAAATAATAACTATTATATTTGAGGGTTTAATGGACTGGTTTCAAGTGCCCCAGGCGTTCTCAATTATCCCATTTCACGGTAGTAAATTGCTATAGCCATTTACACCAAGTTCTTGATTTAACAAAGTTTATCATCAAAATTGTAGGCGAATAATAGAACCTGGCTGTACATGAACAAAAGTTTCCTCACCTGTCGGTAAAAAAATACAGAGGCTTCATAATGCTTCTGTTTGGCATCTATTTGCAATTGGAGATCTGATCATTCCTTTGGTCCGCTGGTTGTCTAATGGCGCTTCATGTTCCCTCTCGTGATGAAGGTATAGGTTATTTTGTTGGGGGCTGTTCTCAGACAGCATGGTGTGCCGTGGTTGCAGAAGACAGATGAAGAGGTGTTCCTTCCTCTGATGTCAAGGGTGATGCAAGGTTGGTAGGCTACTTCGTAAGGTAAGTCATGAGGTGAAGTCATGAGGTCAAAGTTGATCATCCAGGTTATGTGTTCGTTCATGGCAGTCCTCCCTCTGGTGTTGTAGGAGATGGATTTGTTTCCTATATGGTGTGGACGCTAAAGTAATGCAAGGGCTATTTATTCAGAGAACACTGGTGTCAAGTTTGGGCCCTTTCGTTAGGGCAAGTATTACGGTTATTTGCAATAGTACGGATGCGGTAATAAGTCATGTCTTAGCTGCCATTACGTTTGGCTATATTATGAGACTATTGGAGTCAGGTGATTGGGTCCCTTTGACATTAATGCATGGTTGCTTTATCATGAACCTGTTGTGCTAAGGTTAGGCTCTCTTAATCAGTAAGCATTATTATTGAGTATGGGCTTCATTGTTAGGATCGGGCTTCTAAGTGCGGGAATTGGTGCTAAGTCGCTTCCCATTGTGAGTTCTCCTGGTGTCGGTGGTGTGGCCTGGCCCTTCTCTTACGGGTGATAGGTGGCCGGCCGGACACAAGCCAGTAGAGGTAGTCACTCATCCTCCGCAGGTACTCCCCTATCTGCTGCCCCAGGCTCAGCAGGAGGGGACTGCGTTTACTGGGGGGCTTCAGCGGCCGGGGAGGAGGCTGAAACACAGATACAAATATATAAGGTAAATTTTATACAATGTACACTATATATAGGCATCTAACTTCTGCCAGACGCCTTTGATCCCTGAAGGGGTGGGCACGAATGAGCTGCCTTCATACGCTTCCATATGCCGAGCCAACTCATTCGATTATCTAGGTATAGGTAGTGCCAACGAACTTGACAAAAATCTTGATCCCTGACATCTTCTTAGCTCAAAAGGGCCTAGAGCAAACTGGCTGTAAATATCCACACCTATTTCCTGGTGGACTCTTCCCAAATGATAAGAAACGTCAGCCCGATTGCTTTCATTAATTTTGATTTATAACACATAAAGGGGTCAAGATTATTGTCAAGTTCGCTGGCGTTACCTATAGTTCCCGTTCACTGGGGAGGGTCGCTTATGCCCAACCATCTATTAGTATGCATAGTGTGTGTGGGGGGGGAGGCATGTAGAATACTATTACACTGTTGGGATAGATGTGGATGTAGATGTCAATAACCAGTGTTTTTATCAGGTCACCCTTGCTAATTATAGATGCTATACCCTACTCCAAGTAAGTAGCCCAAAACTTTTGAACATTAACCTCTATTTCTTACAAACGACTAGATAATCGAGTTAATAGTGCTACCATTTCGGAAGGGTCATCCAGGGAGTTGGTGTGGAAATTTACAACCCGTTTGCTCTAGCCCTTTTTGAATTACAGAGGTTAGGATTCACGATTTCTGGACCACCTATTTGGCACAGGGTATAACATTAAATTATCATTCAATTCAAGTAACTCCATAATATATATAAACAATACTAGGGTATACTTATCACAGTACATTATCAATCAGTGTGTGCAGCATACTTAGTAGCAACCATCTTAAGGGGGAAGGGTTTATTTTTTGGGTCGATTATTTCATATATTTAGTATTATTTTTTAGTTTCCTCCCTAGACCTTCATCAAACTTAAAAAACAAAAAGAAAAAAACCCCATTAGATTCCCCTTTTAGATTAATTTGGCCGGTTCTTCCAACATTACAGGCTCACTATCGTTCGGCAAGGGAAAAATCGACACCTAAATAGAACGAAAGGTCTTAATATTGACAAAGAAATTGGGCAAAATGTCTTAAAATCGACAAACTAATGGGGCTAAACATGAAGAAGAAGGGGGACCAGAAAAACGGCCCATCTTCCCTTAATTAATTTGGCCATATATATTTAACCCCTTGCTACAGGCAGCTTTGCTTTTTGTCTCCTTCATACGTATGTACAAACAAAGACAAAACAAAGCAATGACTCACCCTCATGTGGTCCAGTTGTCTCCGGATGTTTGGGTGGTGAAGGTGGTTGTTGTTCTTGTTGTTGTAATTGCTGTGGTGACTGGGGATGTTGTTGTTGTAGTTGTTATTGAGGTGGTTATTAGTGTTACTGTTGTGGTTGTTGTCCAAGTAGTGGTGGTTGTAGTTGTTGTTGTTGTTGTTGAAGTGGTGACTGGTAGGGATGCTGTTGTGGTTATTGTTAAAGAGGTGGCTGGTAGTGCTGCTGGTGTGGTTGTTATTGTAGTGGTTGTAGTAGTTGTTGTTGTTGTTGTTGTTGTTGTTGTTGTTGGCAAGTTGATTGTGGTTATGGTTGAAGAGATGGTTGTTCGGACTGTTGCTATAGTGGCTGTTGTTGTTGTTGGTTGTTATCCAGTTCCCACCAGGAGTCACCACGCCCACAACCCCTCCCGCACACATCGTCGCCGTTAGATAATACACATACACCCTGTAGAAATAATAACAAATATAAATACATAATACCAAAAATTAAAAACAAAACTAATAATACAAGAAAAACCCTATGCGGGTTCCCCAATGAACTTGAACTGAACTCATGCATATATTTTGTATTATTTATTCTCCCTTCAGTTCAAACCCCAACACTCTGGGCAACATTGTTGCTGAAGGGATGTGCATGTTGTATGTGTAGGCTAAGGTTACGCATGTTTTTTGGGCGTGTACAGTTGTGAATCTTTATTTAGTCATCCATAGAAGTCCGTTCTCTGTTAAGCTCGTGCACAACAGAGAATGGATGTTTGAACGCTAACTAAACCATATACCGGTATATCTCCGTACTTATTGATTTTTCCTTCACAATGTAGCCTAATTAATGTTTAATCTGCATGACCTTCAATCATAATATTGGTATTCAAGAACACCTATAGCTTAGATTAGGTAAGTGAGGTATGTGAGGTCATAGCTAAAATAGCTTGAGGCTATAATTATATAGGCCTAATAGTCTGGAGGTCCAAATTGATTGATGATACTATAGCTTGTTCCAATTAGGTAGGTCAGAAATTGTGAACCCTAACCTTTATAACTCGGAAAGGGCTAGAGCAAATAGGCTATACATTTCCACACCTATTTCTTGTCTGACCCTTCCCAAATGATATAAATATTAGCTCGATTACTCTAGTCATTTGTGAGTTATAGAGGTTAATCATAAGAACTTTCGCCTACTTATTTGGAACAGGGTATAGTCTAGAGGCAGCTGTAATAGTCTGGGGATAGTTAGAGTAATCTGATTATAACACTAATAACTTGAGGACAACATGAATAGATTGAGGGTAGATAGTTCTATAGGTAGCGCCAGCGAACTTGACAATAATTTTGACACTTTACTTCTTATAACTCGAAATGAATGAAAGCAATCGAGCTGAGGTTTATATCATTTGGGAAGAGTCCACCTGGAAATAGGTGTGGATATTTACAGCCAGTTTGCTCTAGGCCCTTTTGAGTTACAGAGAGGTCAGGGATGAAGATTATTGTCAAGTTCGTTGGCGCTACCTATACCATAATAAGTATATTGGACTATACCCTGTTCCAAGTAAGTAGGCCCAACTCCTGGACATTAACCTCTACAACTCACAAACGACTAGAGTAATCAAGCTAATATTTCTACCATTTGGGAATGGTCAGCTAGGGAATAAATGTGGAAATTTACAGCCCATTTGTTCTACCCCTTTTTGAGTTAGAGAGGTTAGGATTGACGATTTCTGGACTACCTACTTAGAACAGGGTATAGTCCGAGGGCAGGGTGTCAAACAAAAGCCGTAGTCTATATTATTGTATATGTAAAAGTAAAATCATGGTTTATAGTTCGAATTAGTCTTTGGAAATGATAAAATAGCCAAAACAATGTAATTTCATATTAATTTCTTGTATTCCTTCTCATATTCATTCAAGTCTTCAAACAAAATTGCTCCAGTTTGACACCCTGTGGACCGAGGGCAACAAGAATAGTATAAGGATAACTACAACATTACAACATTATGAAGGAAGTTATGATAAACAAAAATATAGTGAATACATCCTTGTTCAGTCCAGAATTATGTATTATTGATTATATTACTCCATTGATCAACATTTCAACATTTATCCTATCATTAACTCTACCTTCCTTGCGTAGTAATGCATACTATATAGAATGTAATGCCAAAGCAAAATAGGAAATGTAAAAAATATATAAATCAATAAATACATAAAAAATAACTCTCGAACGGGGAGGGTCCTCCATAGTTTCATTTTTTGTTTTATCATTATATGTTTGTTTATATATACATTTTATTCCTATTTTAAGAATTACAAAAAAACCTGGCGGTGGCCTTCGCTAACACAAATAAATCCGGTGTACAATCTCCGAAAGCTTAACAAACAAATAATTAAATAATTAAATAAATAAATAAAACCACACACACACACACACACACACACACACACACACACACACACACACACACACACACACACACACACACGATCGATTGAGGTGGAAGCTAAAGTAATCGCGTATATAGCCTTTATGTCACGTATAAAAGGGGTAGCCTATCACACGAGAAGTTTTACTGGCAATTTCCGGTTGTAATTTTGTTTCCGGTAAAATTTCTGTGATCTCTTACACTGGTAACGGAAACTACATTGGAGGTAGATGAACTTGTATGTACGGTATATACAGTATGTATATACTCAGGTACATTTCCCATAGCTGGGGGTGGCCGACTCGAGACAGAACCCGAACAAAATATGCAAATTCACACACATCTAGATCGCCCAGGAGAAGACCCAGAGACCCAGGCCCATTTGGGGTCTCCAGCAAAAGATTCCCAGGTCCCAGACCTTCCAGAGAGGTTTCGGTCTCAGCAGGCAGACATGCAGCAAAGCATACCACAGTGCCCACCCACCATGCATCCAGGCATGACCCTTCATATAGGCCTATACCGGCTCCCAGGCCCAGACGCCTGATGGACTATTATCTAGATTATTCTAGTCCAACTGGTGCCCGACCCCCTCTCCCAAACGACCACGTTTTCATTCATTTATTCACTATCATTCTCCATTCATTCATATTTATTACCACTTCTCTGGCCTGATCTATAGTCATTCCTCTATCTTCCAATGTTTGTACTACACATTTTCTCCATCTCAATGGAGGTCTTCCTACCCCTCTACCTCCCCTTGTATCTGACTCACATATTCTCTTTGTAAGCCTTTCAGCTTCCATTCGCTTAACATGTTCATACCAGCTTATCACCCTTCTGTCCACTCTGGCCGACAAATGTTCCTGCTGCCCCATTCTCCTACGTATCTCTTCATTCCTCAATCTGTCTCTATGAGTCACTCCACACATACTTCTCAAGCAGCTCATCTCCATCACATCCAGCTTTCTTCTCTCCTTTGCCTTCAGAGCCCATGTCTCAACCCCATACATCACTGTTGGCACAACAGTCCCTTGATACATTGCACTTCTAACTTTCATTCCGACATTTCTCACCTTCCACATACTTCCCATTACTCCGAAAACTTTCCTGAATGAACTTGGATGAACTTAGCTCACATAATTATTTATAAAGTTTACCTCATTAGCTGCCAGATCAGTGATGATGATTAAAGTTGAAGGAAAACGTCCTATACCCTGTTCCGAATAGGTAGGCCAGAAATCGTGAGCCATAACCTCTATAACTCAAAAGAAGGCTTGAGCAAATGCCGGCGACGTCTTTTGTACTTTTTTCTGGCTACTATTAGACGATATTATTCAGTTTATAAAAGGCCCCCAGCAAGTATAGAAGTATAGTGAGCTTAGAGGTAGAGTCAGTTTAGAATCATACTTAAAGTGAGCTTAGAGAGAAGTAATATAGGAGCTTAGAGAAATAAATAAAGGGAGCTTAGAGAGAAGTAATTTAGGAGCTTAGAGAAATAAATAAAGGGAGCTTAGAGAGAAGTAAATAGGAGCTTAGAGAAATAAATAAAGGGAGCTTAGAGATTAGATTGAGCTTAGAGAGAGAAATAGAGTGAGCTTAGAGGTAGTCAGTTTAGAATCATAATTATGTTAGCTTAGAGAGCAGTATAGTGAGCTTAGAGAGAAATAAAATGAGCTTAGAGCGAAGTAGAGTAGTAACCTCTAGAGTGAGCTTAGAAAGAGAAGTAAAGTGAGCTTGAGCATGTACAGTGAGCTTAGAGAGAGAAGTATAGTAAGCTTAGAAAGAGAGAGAGAGCAGTAGAGTGAGCTTGAGCATATCCAGTGACCTTAGAGAGAAGTATAGTAAGCTTAGAGAGAGAGAGAGAGAGAGAGCAGTAGAGTGAGCTTGAGCATATCCAGTGACCTTAGAGAGAAGTATAGGAAGCTTAGAGAGAGAGAGAGAGCAGTAGAGTGAGCTTGAGCATATCCAGTGACCTTAGAGAGAAGTATAGGAAGCTTAGAGAGAGAGAGAGAGAGCAGTAGAGTGAGCTTGAGCATATCCAGTGACCTTAGAGAGAAGTATAGGAAGCTTAGAGAGAGAGAGCAGTATAGTGAGCTTGAGCTTATCCATAGAGCTGAGTGTAGGTCGTCATGGTAGTGTAATAATGACGATGACTCTCAGAACGTGAGTCACATGAGGCTTTCTACGGGGGGAGTTACCTTATTTATCTCTTTATTTCACCGTCTTTACCGGTGCCGTCCTTTTAACCTTATTATGAAACCACCCTCTCCCTCATGTAAAGCCCAATTAGTTTTGAGATATTAAGATGTTCGCCCCATTAACGTGTCGATTTTAAGACCCTTTGACCCATATCTTTGTCAATATTTAGACCTTTCGTGCCTTTTGGCGTCGATTTTTTCCCTGGCGAGCGATAGCAATTCTGTAATTTTTGAGGTAGCCTACCGGCCTTCGGCCGAAAAAAAATTCTACCGAAAAATTTACAAATTAATCTCGAACGTGAATCTAGAGGATGTTTTTAATAAGCTTGATAGAGGTCTAGGGAGAACACTAAAATAATAAATAAATAAATACATAAATAAAATACATAAATACATTTATAAATGCATAAATATATACATATACCGGTGTATATATATCGAAAAATTTACAAACTAATCTTGAAGAGGGGTCTAGGGGTGCTTTTCTAAGCTTGATGGAGGTCTAGCTAGGAAACTAAAAGATCAATGAATTCATGAATTAACAGACCAAAAATACGGCCACCAGCCCCTTAAAGCGGTCAATATTCAAGAGTTTTGGCCTACTTATTTGGATCAGGGTATAGTTTAGGCTTCACGCTCGCATAGGGTACGCTCTACTGAATATTCCCTCCTCTCATAAAAGCTCCTTGGATGTTAACCCCTTCAGTACCGGCGACGTCTTCTTAACTTAATTCTGGCAACTGATTTATTCAGTTTATAAAAGGCCTCCAGCAAAAGAGAGGCTTCGAACTATCTCCCCTGACCCATTTTTATACCATGGATCATTTTTAAACTGCACAATTTTTTTAAAATATAGCTAAAATACAATTATAATTATTTCGCCGGTACAGAAAGGGTTAAAATCTATTAATTACCTTAACTACTATCTTCAATGCCCTAAAAACGACTAGAGTAACCGAGCTAATATGTCTACCATTTGGGAAGAGTCAGCCAGGGGAATAGGTGTGAAAATGTACAGCCCCTTTGCTCCAGCTCTCTTTGAGTTGTTAAGAGGTTATTTAGGATTTCTGGCTTACCGATGATAAACAGGGTATAGCTGCCCACGTTTATCTAATCACCTGTCCAGGTAAACGATAGGCTAACGAGAGATAACACCATTCACTATCTAAACCTCACAATACTCTTAAGATTCTCACTATAGTCGGTTTCATTTCAGCTGACGGTAAAATGAATCTCTTACCAACTGACTTCGATTTTTTCTTGACTCCTTTCTCCCTCATGGTTTTTCTAATTTTAAAACGTTTGCCCAATTATTTTGATGATTTTAAGAACTTTCAACCCATTTCTGTCAATTTTAAGACCTTTCGTGCCATTTAGGTGTCGATTTTATCCAGGCGAGCGATAGCGAGCCTGTATTTTAAGAGGAACCGGCTTTCAGCCGGGACATTTTTCTACCGAAAAATGTACAAATTTATCTTGAAAGGGGCTCAAGGGGGTGTAATCTTAAGCTTGAAGGATATCTAGGGAACAAACTAGAAACCTCCCCTTAACCCATTCAGTACCAGGGAGGTCCTTTTCATCATATGCTGGCGACTATTAGATTATTGTATTCAGCATAGGAAGGATGTCTACCCATTAAAAAGCTACATACTATCTCAAAGCTACATACTATCTCAAAGCTACATACTATCTCAATTCATCCATTTCGACACCATATTTCCCTCCTAAGCATCATAAAATCGTCTACATGTAGCTGAAATCCAATAAAAAAGACGTCACCGGTACAGTACGGGTTAATAAAAACAAAGCTGGCGATGTGTATATACTTTGGGCCCAACCGCCATGGGACCCTATAAACAATGTCATCATCGAGTGGATAAAGGGGACCCAATCAATTATTTGTGCGATATATTTCAATGTCCAGTCAAATAACAGTGATTTTCTTTTATTTTGTTATTATCAATTAACAAACAACAGGAGGTATTGTATCCTCAGCCGTTCCTGTTTTCACCGGAGTGTCCATAAACAATGAACGCTCGCTGGTAATTATTGTCACTTCCTTTGTCACTACCAAATCAAACAAAATCCTGCAGCATTAAGGGGAGTGACCTGGGTTTTTTCTCTCATTTTCTCTCTTTCTCTGGCTTGTATCCATTCGGCCCTATTCAGCCTCATGTTTTAAGACGTTTATCGCCATCAAGCGAGCCAGCATTGTATGAAGACATTCGGCTTCGCCGGAGAAATTTTTCTATCGAAAAATGTACAAATTAAGCCTGCTATCAAAAATGTTATTAAAAATATGCTGCTTCGCTACCGCTCGCCGGGAAAAAATCGGCACCTGGATGGGGACAAACGTCTTAAAACACTAGGCTGAATGGGGCCGAATGGATACAACCCAGAGAGAGAGGGAGAGAGAGAGAGAAAAAACAAATAAACGAGTTGGGCCCCCTTAACGCCTTAAGAGCGGGTGGTGTGTATTTTACACCGTACCGCACAGCGTTTTTTTTTTTACCCTAAATAGGGTTGTTTCCGTGCTCATTTTCATGCATAAACAAGACCCAGAGCATAAAACAAGTATCTATCCCTGAAAGGGCGTAAACAGAGCTTTCCAATGACACCCAAACCATCCTTGTACGACCGCTGGTTCTCTTGCAACGATCGTGCAACACGAGTGCAAAAACCCTAAAATAAGGTAATTTCCGTACATAATTCCCTGTGTAGCGAGTGAGAAAGGGGGGAGAAGGGTGGGATACAGTTCAGTAGGTCCACGGTGGTCGTGGGGAGCGGTCATAAGGTTACTACGCTCGTCCCACCGCTCAGCTCTCTCTCTCAGCAACATTACGTGCTGAAAATGGCACTCGACAGCTGTCGTGCACCGCCACATAGTCCAAATTTATTTCACTCGACATATGTTGCGCGCCGATGGTTAAGGGTTAACACCTACTGTCCCAGAGACGTATGTTGGCCGACAGCAAAAAAAGTCACTCGTCAGTACCACGTTCGTCCATAACATGCAGTCCTTTTAACAGCCCGTATCGATCAGTGCCTGGTACCACGACTTGTGAGCACTGCTCTGAGACCTTGGCAACACTCTCAGCTTATATCCAAGCTCTCACAGGCTAGGAGAGTCAGTATTCCTCCATATTTTGAGGTGGAAGGGTGTTCTCTCACAACTCTGAAGCCATTTTGGCCAAATTGCTTGGTACTGGAGGGTACATTTTTTGGTAATACCCTCTGGTACAGTAGGGGTTAAGCGGTGTCAAACGCTTTAGAGAGTGCTTCACCTCAAAATTTTACGCTTAAAAATATTTTGAATCAGAGTTATATTATTTAGTACAGCAAATATTTCGAACAGTCCGTTGTTTCGTCTGATAAGGCTAGGTTAATATATTGTGGTTCGGTATAGGCAAGGATGTCACCGGCACTGAATGGGTTAACCCCTTCTGTATCAGCGACGTCTTCTTAATTTTATTTTGGCTACTACTAATCACATTTATTCAGTTTAGGAAGGATCTCTAGCAATTATAAGGCTTCGAACTATCTGAATCAACCCTTTAACTACCATTGATCCTTTCTAAGCTGCACAAAATCATCTAAATATAGCTAGAATAGATTATCTAATTTATTGATTTCACTCCCAACACCAAACACCTCCAAATGAAATTATTGAAAGCATGTGATTCTACCGGGATTCAAACCGGGATTAGTTTGCTTGGGAAACAGATTAACTTGCTCATGTAGTGATGTCTACCCTATGTGGTGGTTTTGAGGTCCTTTGTTTCAAAATTGTATTTAATAAAGCGTTATTTCCACATAGCGAGTTTGATAAGTTATTTTGCTTTTATATTGTGTCGTCCGCGTTTTGGTTTGTATATTTTGCAAATTGTCCATAATAATGACCACATACAGATCATAAACACTCCAAACATTACACCATCAAGAGAGTTATAAGTACAGCACATGACAACGATTGATATATAATTATCGAAGTGGATAAATAAGAGATGTCGCTGGTAGAGAAAGGGTTAATCCAGGTTGATGGATGTAAACAGAGTAGAGCGAGAGATGAACACTCACCCGCCCATGACCACCACAGTGTACGGAGAGACTGAGGTATGAGGAAGGTAGGGAGGTATTGGTAGTAGTGGTGTACTGCATGTGTGTGTGTGTGTGTGTGTGTGTGTGTGTGTGTGTGTGTACTGTATGTGTGTGTGTGTACTGTGTGTGTGTGTATATGTGTATGCGTGTGCAACAGATGTCACCTAGATGCTCACCGAGGAAATGCAGCTTATGGGGCAATGTTACCAAAGTAAATACTGTATATATACTGTATATATATATATATATATATATATATATATATATATATATATATAGTATATACGGTACTTTAAGTGTTATAGTAATGTAGTGGACAGAGACTCGTTGGTGCTTTATCTCGGGTAGTTATCTTATTATCTTATCTTCAGCCTATGTTGTTGTTGTTGTTGTTGTTGTTGTTGTTGTTGTTCTAGCCTTGTTCATGTTTGGACAGTGTACTTGATTGTTGTCTCAGCACCATAATCATGTGATCTAAACTATCGATTTCATTGTATGTGTGTGTGTGTGTGTGTGTGTGTGTGTGTGTGTGTGTGTGTGTGTGTGTGTGTGAAGGATATTAAGGTTCAATGTTAGTTTTTCTCCACTATTACTTCTTTTATTCCTTCTTCCTTTCTTCCACTTTACTTCCCCCCCTCCTTTATTTCTAGTTCCCTTCTTCCTCTTTCCCTTACACACCCTCCCTCTCCTCTCCTCCCTCCCTCCCCTCCCCTCCTCTCCTTCCTCCTCCCTCCCTCCCTCCCTCTCTCCTCTCCTTCCTCCTCCCTCCCTCCCCCCCTCCTCCCTCCTCTCATCTCCTCTCCTTCCATCCCTCCCTCCCTCCCTCCCTCCTCTCCTTCCTCCTCCCTCCCTCCCTCCTCTAGTCCCTCCCTCCCTCCTTCCTCCTCCTCCCTCCCTCCCTCCCTCCCTCCTCTCCTCTCCTTCCTCCTCCCTCCCTCCTCTCATCTCCTCTCCTTCCATCCCTCCCTCCCTCCTCTCATCTCCTCTCCTTCCATCCCTCCCTCCCTCCTCTACTCTCCTCCTCTCCTTCTTTATTTATATTATTTATCTGCTTCCCCATTCGTTTACATAGCCTCTCTCTCTCTCTCTCCTCCCCAGTTAAGTCCTCCTCCCTCCTTTTCCCTTCACTCCTCCTCCTCTTCCTCCTTTCTTCCTTCACTCCGCCTCTTCTTTCTCCTTCACTCCTCCTCCTCCTTCCTTCCATTATTCCTCCCAGTTCTTGGTCTTCCTTCTAAGCCTCCTCCTTCTCCCGTCTCTTGAGTGGGGGATGGAGGGGGGGGGGGGGGGGGGGGAGGAGGAGGGGGGGGGGGATAATCCGAGAGTCCCCCAGCCATTCATCATTCACAACCACAACTACAACCACCACCACCAACACCACCAACACCACCACAACTACAACCACCAACACCACCACAACTACAACCACCAACACAACTACAACCACCAACACTACCACAACTACAACTACAACCACCAACACCACCACAACTACAACCACCAACACCACCACAACTACAACCACCAACACCACCACAACTACAACCACCAACACCACCACAACTACAACCACAACCCACCACAAACACCACCACAACTACAACCACAACCACCACTTCTAGAACCACAAACACCACCACAACTACAACCACCACCACCACTTCTAGAACCACAAACACCACCACAACTACAACCACCACCACTATTACCACAACAACCATAGATATAACCACCAAAACAAACACTATTACCACCACAACAACCACTGTAACAACCACAACCACTACAACCACTATTACCACAACAACCAGCACTATAACCACCAAAACAAACTATTATCACAACCACCACAACACCCAAAACTACTACCACAACAACCACTATAACCACAACCACTACTACCACAATAACCACCACAACTACAACTAAAACTACCACAACCACTATTACCACCACAACCAACACTAACCCCCCCCCCCCCTCCCCTAACACACACACACACACACACACACACACACACAAGCACTCATGTAACATCTATAAGGAGAGTTAAACCAATAATTACTGAACCATTATCCGAACTGTATTTTTGTCTTCAGGTTACTCTGGCTAATGTTTGCCTTGTATAATTATGAGGCTGTTAAGGTGGCAGAGTGTAGAGCCGGTATCACACGACCGCTATTTCCCTCAACATTCATCCTCAACACTGGTCTGGCAGCTTATGAGTTCAACATTTATAATATTTATGTTACCTAAATTCATGTACCATCAGTCTAGTTTCCGATACCAGTGCAAAATAATCAAGAAATGTTGCACAAATAATGTTGATCATCGAATGTTGACCATAAAAGCTCTCGTGTGATACCGGCTTAGTGTGTGTGTTACTCAGTTACTCAGTTAGTTACTTGTTCGTCAAGGGGAATCCACGCAATGAGAGCTAAGCTCATTATTATCGCGCCTCCTTAACTGGGAATGTATTGCGTGAAATACATGTTAAGTGTTTTTATGTATCGTTGGAATGGCTGTGGATGTGTGTGTAGTCTGTATTTTAGCCAATTGGCGACATCTGGAAACGAAGGCTTTGGGTTAATCTGTACGATACCATTCTCACTACGGTACCAGTCTCACCCAAAGGCTTAGGTTGACCAGTACGATACCCATCTCACCTTGTAATCGATCACCAACCCCAGATGGGACGTCACAACTTTCGTCGACTTATACCAGGTTCCTATTTATACTGCTAGGTGAAGAGAGGCTACACCGTTAGGAGACTTGCCCAAATATGTGTGTGTATGTGTATGTGTATGTGTGTGAGAGAGAGAGAGAGAGAGAGAGAGAGAGAGAGAGAGAGAGAGAGAGAGAGAGAGAGAGAGAGAGAGGGAGAGAGAGAGAGAGAGAGAGAGAGAGAGAGCTAGCTAAGGCAGACTGAAGGAAGGGTAAGAAGGAAGGAGTGAAGGCAGGAATGAAGCAGCATCCATCACCATCATCATCAGTGGCCGGTCACGATGCTCCCTATGTTTTTATCTGGTTCCACACACACACACACACACACACACACACACACACACACACACACACACACACACACATACGCACACACACACACATACACACATACACTCACACACACTCACTCTCTCCTTCATATGCCAGACACAGTTTCTAGCCCCCCCCCCCCACACACACACACACACTCTTTCAAAAAACAAACAAACATAAATACACATTCTTCTTCCCCCCCCCCTCTCTCTCTCTAACATATATAAATATATATATATATATATATATATATATATATATATGCATTTATATTCCTGATCATAATTTAACGGGGTCAAGTATGGTTCTGTCTTCACCGCCCTGGGAGTGAGTGAAGCTTAATTAAGAGGATATATGATTTATACGGCGATGTTTTAGGTGCAAGCAAAAACAAATAAATAAATAAATAAATACATTTATAATATATAAATAAATACACAATTACATAAACAAATGAACAAATAGATACAAACATGAATAATTACATATACATCAATACAATAAGTAATAAAAAGTATATAAATATATAATAGGGGCTTGGATATAGGACACTGTGAAGTAAGGTTGATGGTAAAGGTGGATCAACGGAAAAGATAGATGGACAAATAAATAGATAGATAGATAGATACAAAAGGTAGGTTGATAGAAAAGAGAGAACAGAAAGAAGGGAGAGAAAGTTCAAAGAGTTAGTGTGTTGCTTAATATTCATTGGTGGAATTTGCATGGTGGTAGTAAAGAGAGAGAGAGAGAGAGAGAGAGAGAGAGAGAGAGAGAGAGAGAGAGAGAGAGAGAGAGAGAGAGTGTATGTGAGAGTGAGAGAGAGATATATATTGATAGAGAGAGAGAGAGAGAGAGAGAGAGAGAGAGAGAGAGAGAGAGAGAGAGAGAGTAATTTTATTGACACAGGTAGTTGATAAAATCTTTAATGAAGAAGGTCCACGTCACGCAGCAGCTTCATTTTAGGCCACTCCACACTTGCTCTACCTGCAACAAACTTCCTTCTGAGGTCGTTAATAGAGCGAACATTTTCGTCATATGATTGAAAGGTTTAAGGGGGGTGACCTGCTTTTTGTTATTTCTGTCCTTTTCTCTCTTTCTCTGGCTTGTATCCATTCGGCCCCATTCAGAGAGACTATTTTAAGACGTTTATCCCCATCTAGGTGTCGATTCCTTCCTGGCGAGCGATAGCGAGCCAGCATTATATGAAGAAATCCGGCTTCGCCGGAGACTGTACAAATTTAGCCTGCTGTCAAACAAAAATAAAAAATATGCTGGCTCGCTGCCGCTCACCAGTAAAAAATTGACACCTGGATGGGGATAAACGTCTTAAAACAGTAGGCTGAATGGGGCCAAATGGATACAAGCCAGAGAAAGATAGAAAAGGACAGAACAAAAACAGGTCACCCCCCTTAAGTAGAGCATATATATAGAATAATAAGTAAATACTATTATGTTCACTTTGCAGTGTGTGTGTGTGTGTGTGTGTGTGTGTGTGTGTGTGTGTGTGTGTGTGTGTGTGTGTGTGTGTGTGTGTGTGTGTGTGTGTGTGTGTGTGTGTGTTTGTGTGTGTGTGTGTGTGTGTGTGTGTGTGTGTGTGTGTGTGTGTGTGTGTGTGTGTGTGTGTGTGTGTGTGTGTGTGTGTGTGTGTGTGTGTGTGTGTGTGTGTGTAATCTATGTTTTAACCTGCGAGGATTATGACGCGTTAGATTAGGAAGGGTATTTGGAATTCAGGGGGTTAATTGAGCGAGTCTTTAACCTCATATTTCCCACAGATCCTTCGAAGTCTGAATAAAATAGTGTAATGACTGCCAAAATCAACTGCCAACACACGACATAATCTTAAAAGGGTTAATCTAGAATATCTCCATGTCATAGCCAGCAAGGTCTGTGAGATACTATACCCTTGTAACACACACACACACACACACTCTCTCTCTCTCTCAATCCACTACCATACACACTCGACCTATGAATATTAAACATGAATCTTGGTCACTGTTCTCTCTCTCTCTCTCTCATATCTTTTCGTGGTAGTCTCATTTCCCTCCCTTCCTCCCCTACGCCCACCATTTTTTCACCAATATTCCACCACCCACCCACCCTCCCTCACCTTTAATTAATTTTCGCCCAGGTTAGTTTTCACCAGGTGTACAGTCAAAATTCATGGTTCCCCCGAAAACCTGGAATTTTAACTTGTGCGCAATCTAGGGAGAGAGGTACAGTCGGCCGCATAAATTTGTATCCACTCAATGATTTTATGTATGGAAAGAAAACTAATAGTCGGTTTTATTTCAGCTGATGGTAAATTGAATTCCTCAGCAACTGACTTTTCGATACTTAACCCTTTCATTACCGGTGACGTCTTTTTAATTTGATTTCAGTCAGGGTTGTTTGATTTAAATCAAGTTGATTTTAATCACTGATTTAAATCAAATTATTATTTAAAAAAAATAACTGATTTAAATCATAACCTTATAATTATTTGAAAACGAGAGGGGAAAGAAGGAAAATTAAGTAAATTGGTAAGTAAATTTATTAACACCAATTTTATTATTGTAGTATAAATATATCATAATGAGACGAAATGAGTGGTGCGGGGGAATCCACTGTAGCTCCAGCTGACATTCTTTGCATTTGGCCCAACACCCTTTACCAGATTTTGTAGGTAATTGTTCATAATTGGATTCATTTTTCTACCTGAAGGGTTCAGTCGCACAGTCAACATCTTTGCTGTGTGACTCCTCAGTAGTAACTGACTGAGAGGCCTGGGGGCTATAGCCTATAGGCTAGTGCTCACTGGTACAGCCCAGCACAGGTTTCAAAAGGATGAAACAGGCTTACAGAGGATGATGCAATACTCTTCTTGGAATGGGAATTTTGTATTACACTGCTCTTAATAGTTTTTACCCCTAGTATCTTCATTGGTACAGTACTGTTAGTTAGAGGAGACATAAGCCTATTGATATGAACACGTCCATCACAGAAATAGAAAATATGTAAATTCATCTGTATTTCATGTTATATAAATTTTTAATTCACTTATTCTATCTTTGTTTAGTAATAAATATGTTAAACAATATCAAGTAGCAGTTAGATGTCATGTAGAACATAAAATTAATAAAAACAAAAAAAAATCGATATCAAATAAATCTGATTTAAATCAAATAAATCGGATATTTTTATTTAAAAATAAATAAAAAATAAACAAAATCAACAACCCTGGCTAGTACCGGTACAGGGCCACCCTGTGCCAATATTGTCACCACCATACCGGTCAGACCCTTCCCTGGACAGTACTGATATTATGGTGCTAGACCCTCCCCATGGGTCCCAACACAGTCCACTACTAACATAACCGGTATCTTACACAGTAGTACCGGTACAGTGCCACCCTGTGCCAATATTGTCACCACCATACCGGTCGGACCCTTCCCTGAAGAGTACTGATATTATAGTGCTAGACCCTCCCCATGGGTCCCAACACAGTCCACTACTAACATAACCGGTATCTTACACAGTAGTACCGGTACAGTGCCACCCTGTGCCAATATTGTCACCACCATACCGGTCAGACCCTTCCCTGGACAGTACTGATATTATGGTGCTAGACCCTCCCCATGGGTTCCAACACAGTCCACTACTAACATAACCGGTATCTTACACAGTAGTACCGGTACAGTGCCACCCTGTGCCAATATTGTCACCACCATACCGGTCGGACCCTTCCCTGGACAGTACTGATATTATGGTGCTAGACCCTCCCCATGGGTCCCAACACAGTCCACTACTAACATAACCGGTATCTTACACAGTAGTAAGGTTCAGTTACATTTAGACGATTTTGTGAAGTTTACGAAATATATATTAATAAGCTTTTTCGAACTTTCTCCCTTAATCATTTTTACTACCACAGATCCTTCCTAAACTGCAATCCATTCTATCCTATTCCAGCACTCTTCTTTGTTTTTGTCTTTCATGTTCCTGTTCTGGGAGTGTCATGTTGTCCATTTACAGTACATTGCGTGTACGTGTTTTCATCGTCCCCCCTCTAATAAACTGTCAATATTGTATAAAAGAAAATGGGTCTTGGAAGTTAAGACAGAAAACTGGCGAGGGTAAACTAATGTAAAATACAAAAACCAGCATTACCATCACAAAGATGTAAGTAGGCTACACATACTAAAGAGTAAAGACTAATTTATTTAGAACGAAGGTTTATGATTAATGGACTTTGTAGAAAGAAAGGAAGTAGGGAGTAGAAGAGTAAAAGAGGAAGAATAGTGTAGAAAGGAAGGAAGAAGGAAGTAGAAGAATAGTGTAGATAGGAAGAAGAAAGAAGTAAAAGAGTAAGAGATCGAGAATAGCGAAGGAAGGAAGGAGGTAGAAGAATAAATATGAAGAATAGTGTAGAAAGGAAAGAAGAAGAAGAGGGACAAATATGAATACAAGATGAAGAATAGTGTAGAGAGAGAGGAATAGTGTAGAAAGGAAGAAGGAGGTAGAAGAATACAATATAAAAAATAGTGTAGCCTAGGAAGGAAGAGGAAGGAATAAAAGAGGAAGAATAGCGTAGAAAGGAAGAAGAAAAAGAAGGAAGTATTTGAATAAAAGATGAGGGGCCATTATGTATACTGTTATGAGGGAGGGGTTATGACGTCACCGGAAGTACAGTAGACCAGTGAAAGTTTATTACAATACTATGCCACCACCACTACTATACTAGGGCTACTACTATTACTACTACTACTACAATTGTTGTGAATATGTTTATTATTATTATTATTATTATTATTATTATTATTATTATTATTATTTTTATTATAATTTATTATTATATACCACTACTATTTTAACTGTTATTAGCCTATCACATACCGTTATTATTAGTATTATAATTATCACATACCGCTAAATGTTTCCGCCGAAAAATGTACATATATGTCTCGAAGGGGGTATTGGGGGTGTTTGTTTGTTTAAACTTGATGGAGGTCTGGCGAGGTTACTATAAAATAATGAGTAGATAAATAAATAGACCCCCCAAAAAGCACTACCCTCTTAATGCGAGCAGTAACAGCGGGGTCAGGAAAGGTCACACCAAGGTTTATACAGTTCTGAGTGCAAGACTATTAAGGGGGTATTTATTATTTACACCACCACACTTGTACCACTATCGGCTAATGTATACTGTTCTCTCTCTCTCTCTCTCTCTCTCTCTCTCTCTCTTATTTGCTCTGTCCCATTTCTCTCCTACATATTTAAGGCCGCGTCATACAGAGGTCGACCGCGACCCGACAGTAACCCGAAGGCAATGACTTGCACTTTTCACCCGAATTCACCCGAAGTCCCCGAATGAGACTCGTACCCCGACTATGACTAGAAAGCAATTCGAATGCTACCCGAGGGACTCTAATGTGTCTCGAATACGAGTCGATGTTATCCCGTATATTACTCGAAACTAACCAGAAGTTGAACGGAATTGAATCGACCATGAGTCGAAAGCTAATCGACGGTGACCCGAGTAGCCGATACCTATCTATCTATCTATTGCCTGACGCCGTGATCCCCGAAGGGGTGGCCACGAACGAACTGCCCCCATGCACCTCTGTCCCCAGTCAGTCGACGCCCCTCCCCCCAACCAGCACCGCCTTCGTTCATGTACTTCCTCACTCCATCCTTCCACCTCATATTCGGTCTACCTCTCCCCCTCTGTCCCTCCACCTCGCTCTCGTACACCCTCTTAGTCATTCTCTCGCTTTCCATACGTTCCATATGGCCGAACCATCTCAAGTTGTTACTTTTCACACTTTCCAGCACATCTACCTCCACACCACACCTCCTTCTTACTTCCTCATTAGTCTGTCTATCCCTCCATGCAACTCCGCACCAATACCAACCCGAGTTAAAACCGAATCACACCCGAAGTAACCCGACTTAAAACCGAATGAAAACCGAACCCCACCCGAAGTCAGGAACCCAACCGGAATGAAACCAGAATGTAAGTCACAGGCCTGCTTCACGTGGTTCCGCCCATCGGCTCGCGTTCGGGTTTGATTCGACTTGGCTTCGACAAGCCTTCGACTTACATTCTAGTCATTCGGATCACGATCGAGTAATCATCGAGTCTAATTAGGAATGTCGGACATGCATCGAGTCATTTTCTAGTAGTATTTCGGGTATCCATCCAGTCATCATCCTGAAATTCGGGTCAGCATCGAGTAACAGTTGAGTTTCAAACAAGTTTATGTAGGAATTTTCCACTGAGCATCGAGTCTAATTCGGGTTACGGTCTACATCATCGGGTCTAAGTCCACTTAGGTTCGATCAATTCTGGTATGAATCGGGTTAAAATTTTTGACTCGAAAGTGACCCGAATAGGTCGAATGCAATCAGAATATGGTAGAATGTAAGCCGAATATGACTCGAATGTAAATCGAAGGTGACTCGAGGATTTTGTAACGTTTTTTTTTACTCGAACGCACTCGAGGATTTCCCAAAAGTTAACGCATACACTAACTTTTGGCCGACTCACCCGAACATTCGGGTGATGACCAGAGCATGACTAGAACGACTCGAACATACCAGAATCATACCCGATATAGCCCGATTATCGGGCCGAATACACTCGAACCGCAAAAATTTGCCTTCGGGTTACTGTCGGGTCGCGGTCGACCTCTGTATGACGCGGCCTTTAGTCAGTGTTGGGATATCCACTTAAGAAATCAATTACTATGAAATGGATGTGAGTGTTCTAATCATCAGGGATCTAAAATATTCCAAACAGTGCGCAAAATTATAGAAGACATCTCGGAAATACATAAGAACGTCTAAATGTAGCTGAAATCAAATAGAAAAGATAGAGATTATTATTATTATTATTATCACTGGTACAGAAGGGATTAACATAATTATAGAGATTTTAGCTATTACATTATATTCTGTTTTAAGGGGGAGGTATTTGCTTTTTTCTGGACCCCGTCTCCTCATGTTTAACCCCATTAGATTTGATATTTTAGGACATTTGTTAATGGCGATTATAAATTATGCCTTCCTCTTGGATGAACCGCAAGGTTTATGGGATACTATACCCTATTCCGAATAGGTAAGCCAAAACTCTTCACCATTAACCTCTATAACTCACAGACGACTAGAGTAATCGAGCTAATATTTCTACCATTTGGGAAGGGTCAGCCAGGGAATAGGTATGGGAATTTACAAACCATTTGCTCAAACCCTTTTTGAGTTACAGAGGTTAGGGTTCACGATTTCTGGACCACCTATTTGGAAAAGGGTATAATATAAAATGATCAAAGTTCATTAAAGTAACTAAATAATAGGTATGGACATTTACAACCCATTTGATTTTTGATTTTTTTATATAGGTTAGGGTTCACGATTGCTGGCCTACCTATTTAGAACCAGGGTTCCATAGGGATTGGGCCCATACGGAATATACGGAATTGGGCCCATACGGGATTGGGCCCACGGGATTGGAACCTAACCTAACCTAACCTAACTTAAGTGGGCCCAATCCCGTGGTCACCTACAGTAGAACCAGGTATATACGTCGTCCTTGTAACTCCATGTAACTCACCTCTCTCTCTCTCTCTCTCCCCCCCTGGAATTCCCTCTATTTCCGGCAGTGATTACCTCAGCGAAATTTTTATCACCTTCCCCTACCTCTCTCTCTCTCTTTGTATACTGTATATTGTATAAACACACACACACACACACACACACACACAGCCCGTAGCCTAGTAGGTAGAGCTCTCGTCTCACACAGGAGGGGTCGGGGGTTCAATCCCCGGCCGGGCGGAGACAAATTGGGCTTGTCTCCTTTCATGTGTTAGCCTCAGTTCACCTAGCTGTAAATAGGTACCTGGAATAAGTGGACGACGTTGTGACGTCCCATCTGGGGTTGGCAAAAATGGTACAAGGCGAGATGGGTATCATATGGTTCACCTAAGCTGATGGCTACCTAAGCCTTCGGGCGAGACGGTACCGTCTATAGTGAGAATGGTACCATACAGATCCACCCTAAGCCTTCGTTTCCGATGTCGCCAATTGGCTAAAATACAGACTACACACACATCCACAGCCATTCCAACAGTACATAAAACACTTAACATGCATTTCACGCAATACATTCCCAGTTAAGGAGGCGCGATAATAATGAGCTTAGCTCGCATTGCGTGGATTCCCCTTGACGAACAAGTAACTGAGTAACACATACACACACCCTATCACATATTCTAATACACCTATGCACTATTTAATCATACATATACCTACACGCTTACCCTTGTTATATACACACACACACACATAGATACACATACACACACCAACACCAGCATACATGCACACCAACACCTACAGAAATACACATACACACCTAGACACCCACACACAAATACACAAATACACACATACATATACACCCACACACAAACACACACCAACACAAACTCACACCCACACCTACAGACATTCACACACAAACACACATACATATGCATGCATATACTCAGGCACATACCCCATAGCTGGGGGTGGCCGACTCGAGACAGAGCCCGACCAGAAACATCAAAACATTACAATAAAAACAAAATATAAATGATACTCACACACATCTAGGTCTACCAGAAGACCCAGAGACCAAGGATCACTAGGGGGCCTCCAGAAACCCACCAGGTCCCAGACCCGGAGAGGTTCAGTCTCAGCAGGCAGACACGCAGTGGAACCATACCACAATGTCCGCCCACGTTACTTACAGGCATGGCATATACTCTAACATACATACACATACACCCCCCCCAAACCTACAGACACCCCAACACAAACATGTACACACCACATACACCCCCACCAACACAACGACACATACACCCCCACCAACACTACGACACATACACACCTACCAACACAACGACACATACACCCCCACCAACACTACGACACATACACACCTACCAACACAACGACACATACACCCCCACCAACACTACGACACATACACACCTACCAACACAACGACACATACACCCCCACCAACACTACGACACATACACACCTACCAACACAACGACACATACACCCCCACCAACACAACGACACATACACACCTACCAACACAACGACACATACACACCCACCAACACCACCACAAACACGACACCCCCCCCCCCTCCACAAACCAACCTGGGCCCCCTCCCCATACCCCCCTCCCCCTTACCCTACAAACCAACCCCGGCCTCCTCCCCACACCTCTCCTCCATCAGTCTTTAATCGGTGGCCGCACTTCGCCACACTCCTGCGGCCACGGTAGTTCACAGGTCACACACACCCACCACCATACCCCTCACCCACCCTCTCTCTCTCTCTCTCTAGGCTGATTCATATATTTACATCGATTTACATATAATACACTGGCCACACAGACCTTACAATCCAAACGAGGTGGTCAGGACTTAATTTTAGTAGAGATGACATGCCCGATAGCAAAGGAAAGTTGAAGGAAAGGATAGAAAGAGAGAGAGAGAGAGAGAGAGAGAGAGAGAGAGAGAGAGAGAGAGAGAGAGAGAGAGAGAGAGAGAGAGAGAGAGAGAGAGAGAGAGAGTGAGTGAGTGAGTGAGTGAGAGTGAGTGAGTGTGTGTGAAAGATAATAAATTAACTATACTAATACAAACGGGCTCAGCAAACAAAATGTCCCAAAATATGTGCCCCTAAATAAAGTAAGAGTACACATGATAAAGTAACCTGGTCAGTTTCAGTGGACCTGGATGGACGAACAAACCTTTTTCACAGATTGGTCTTGGACGAGGTACGGTAGTTATAGTCTATCTATCGATCTATCGATCTATCTATCTATCTATCTATCTATCTATTTACTCAGGCCCAATCCCCAATTTTCCAATTTTTTGTTTTTTTGTTTTGTTTGGTTGGGTGGCCGACTCAAGACAGAGCAAGAACAGGGACAACACAAAACACAACTGAAAACAACGAACACACACAAACAAAACCCAAATTCACACACATCTGGTTGTGATGAAACAAACCCAGGTACAAACTGTCTCGCGTCGGTCACCCCCAATAAAATAAATATAAATAAGAATAACAAACAGATAAAATAACAACACATAAATAACAACACATAAATAACAACACATAAATAACAACACATAAATAACAACACATAAATAACAACACATAAATAACAACACATAAATAACAACACATAAATAACAACACATACATAACAACACATAAATAACAACACATAAATAACAACACATAAATAAAAACACATAAATGGGTTATGTGCCTGAGTATATAGGTAGATAGATAGAGAGATAGATACATTATTATTAGTAGTAGTATTATCATCGTTATTTTGTTATAATTATTATATTATTATTATTGTTGTTATTATTAGTTATTATTATTTATGATTATCATTTGTATTATTAATATTATTATTATTATTATGGAGATGGAGATGAGCTGCTTGAGGAGTATGTGTGGAGTTACTCGTAGAAACAGATTGAGGAATGAAGAGATACGTAGGAGAGTGGGGCAGCAGGAACATTTGTCAGCCAGAGTGGACAGAAGGGTGCTGAGCTGGTATGGTCATGTTGAACGAATGGGAGATGAAAGGCTTACAAAGAGAATATGTGAGTTAGGTACAAGGGGAGATAGAAGGGCAGGAAGACCCCATTGAGATGGAGAGACTGTGTAAGAAAGGCTTTGGATGATAGAGGAATGACTATAGATCAGGCAGGGGAAGTGGTGGTGGACAGGAGTGAATGGAGAATGCTTGTGAATAGTTGAGTGAACACGTGGTCATTTGGAGTAAGGGGTCGGGCGCAAGTTCGACTAGATAATAGTCCATCAGGCGCCTGGCCCGGGGACGATTAATATGAAGGGTGTGCCTGGAAGTGTGGTGGGAGGGCTTGTGGCTTTGGCTCCGCTGCATGTCTGCCTGCCGAGATCGGAACCTCTCCGGGTGGTCAGGGGCCGGGGGAGTGCTGGAGCGACCTTGGTAACCCTGGTCTCTGGGTCTTCTCCTGGGTGACCTGGATGTGTGTGAGTTTGTGTTTTTTATCTGTGTTTATTTTTTGTTTTATGTTGTTTTTGTGTTTTCCCTGTTCTTGCTCTGTCTTGAGTCGGCTACCCCCAAAATGGGGATTAGGCCTGAGCATATAGATAGATAGAATAGATAAATTATTATTATTATCAAAGAATATACAGTATTTTTCACTTCTCTTTGGTACATAGGTGTTTTGTAAAGAGTGAAATGTTTGGTAGAGGTGGTGTATATAATGGCACTGGTACAATAGTGAAAGGGGAACCTATATATATTTTAGGCTCACTATTGTTGGGGTCCTTGTTAGCCTACATAATACATACATACATACATACATACAGACGGACCCATTCACGCTCACACATATTCATCCACTTAAATATATGCACACAAAGCCATTCCCATATACGTACACACACACACACACACACACACATGCATAGACCCATTCTCACTCACGCACATATATGTACACACACACACACACATACACATGCTGATCCATTCTCACTCACGCACATACACAGCTTCCTCAGTGTATGTCTCCTCCCTAACGGATAATAGGTGGCACCCGCCTTTCAACATACTCCCATTCCTATTCTGTCTAACTCTCTAACCCAAGAGTGACACACACACTATACTCTGTTTTATATCAGCTGACAGTAAACTCAATTATTTAGCAACTTAACTTAATTTTCGATACCGAATTCAAAAATATTAAGGGGGGATGGGCCTGTTTTCTGGACCACTTTCTCCCTCATGTTTAGCCCCATTGGTTTTCAGATGCTAAGATGTTTGCCCCATTAGTTAGTCGATTTTAAGACCATTTAAGACCCAGTTCTTCGTCAGTATTTAGACCTTTCGTGCTATTTAGGTGTCGATTTTTCCCTGGAGAACGATAGTGAGCCTGTAATGTTGGAAGAACCGGCCTTCGGCCAGGACATTTTTCGGTAGAAAAATGTACAAATTAATCTAGAAGGGGGATCTAATCGATTTTTTTTTTTTTTTAATTTGATGGAGGTCTATGGAGGAAACTAGAAAATAATGAATACATGCAAAAATCGGCCAAAAAGTGAACCATCCCCCTTGAAACTACTATGTGTGGATTCCATAATAATACCATGTTTTTATAATTAACAATACATTGCGTTACAAAATGTTCGCTTTAGCCGAGTGATCAAGATGACGAAATGGTCATTTATCGTCAGCTGGGAAAAAATCCAGCAACAACAACTACCACACTGCCACCATAACGACAACTGTTACTACAACAACCAACACTACCACCATAACCACAACTGTCACTACTACAACCACTACCACAACAACCATCATAACCACACATGTCACTACTATAACCACAAGTACCACCATGACCACAACTGTCACTACTACCACTACCACAACAACCACAACCACAACTGTCACCACAATCACTACCACAACAACCACAACTGTCACTACAACCACTACCACAACATCCACAACCACAACTGTCACTACAACCACTACCACAACACCCACAACTGTCACTACAACCAATACCACAACATCCACAACTGTCACTACAACCACTACCACAACATCCACAACTGTCAATACAACCACTACCACAACATCCACAACAACCACAACTGTCACTACAACCACTACCACAACATCCACAACCACAACTGTCACTACAACCACTACCACAACACCCACAACAACCACAACTGTCACTACAACCAATACCACAACATCCACAACTGTCACTACAACCACTACCACAACATCCACAACTGTCAATAACTACCACAACAAACCACAACTGTCCTACACCACTACCACACCAACCACACACTGTCACTACACACTACCACAACATCCACAACTGTCACTACAACCACTACCACAACATCCACAACAACCACAA
>CM064548.1:9088332-9090832 GCA_032716605.1 Paralithodes platypus | reverse complement strand
AATGACAGCCAGAATAAACGGTCGAAACGCGTCATAATCTTGAAAAGGGTTAACAAAACAAAAAAGATGTCGACACAAATAGTTGTTCGTGTCTGCAAGTTCTAGCTTTAGATGACAATACAAAAAAATAAGGGTTGCACAAAAAAAAAGAGAAAAAAAGTCGATGCTGTTGTCATTGGTTATATATACTGTATATATATATAGAGAGAGAGAGAGAGACGCTTTTTAACCATCATTCTGGCTAACACTAGAAGGATTAACGCAGCTTTGGAAGGCCTTCAAGGAATCAATAAAGGGTAGTCTATCACAATTAACCCTTTGACTCCCGTAATTATCTCCAAAGGGGGGGGGGGGGGGGCGCATTTATTTGTTGATTTATTTATCTTATTATTATTTTTGGTTTCTTCCCTAGACCTCTATCAAGCTTTAAAAACAAACATTCCCAATATCCCCCTTGTAGATAAATTGGTACATTTTTCGGTATAAAAATGTCTTGACCGAAGGCCGGTTTCTCCCAAATTACAGGCTAGCTATCGCTCGCCAGGAAGAAATTGACACTTAAATGGCACGAAAGGTCTTAATATTGACACATAAATGGGAGCAACAAGTTTTAAAATCGCCAAACTAATAGGGCAAGCGTCTTAAAATCTCAAGAATAATGGGGCTAAACATGAGGGAGAATGAGGACCAGAAAAACGACCAATATCCCTCTAAGTCTATCACAATTAACCCTCTGATCCCCCGTAATCACCTCTTAATGGGAGATGGTCCGTTTTTCTGGTCCCCTTTCTTCCTCATGCTTATCCCCATTAGTTTTGAAATTTTAAGATGTTTGCCCCATTAGTTTGTCGATTTTAAGATCTTTCGCCCCATTTCTTTGTCAATATTTAGACCTTTCGTGCCCTTTAGGTGTCTGTGTTTTCCTTGCGAGCGTAAGCGAGCCTGTAATTGTGGAGGAATCGGCCTTCGGCCGTGACATTTTTCTACCGAAAAAATTACAAATTAATCTCGTTGGGGCATCTAATGATCCCCCTACGTTTGATGGAGGTCTAGGGAGGAAACTAGAAACATAATTTATAAATTAAAAAATCGACCAAAAAGTGAACCATTCCCCCTAAAGAAGGATCATTGATAATAAAAAGGGTTAAAGGAGATAGTTCGAAGCCTGTTAGTTGCTGGAGGCCCTTTTTAAACTGAATAAAGTCGTTTAATAGTAGCCAGAATAAAGTTAAAAGGCCGTCGCCGGTACAGAAGGGGTTAAGAGTACACTGCTATGGAATTACTATAATCATGATCTTCTACTAGCACACCAGGAGAGATAAATAATAGTAACCTAGAAGAGTCACTAGATCTGTTGTTGCTTGATTTCCTTTGTACTCCTTCCTTTGTACTATACATGCACCGGTGGCTTCAGAAAATAGGACACAATTCATTATATATACGGTATATTTCTCATACATGCACTATCATTTTAGAGCTTTGGCTAAATGTATATATATACTGTATATAATATATATATAAAACACACTCACACACACACACATACATATATACTGTATATACACACACATATATACAGGTATATATACACACACACACACATAATATATACTGTATATACACACACATATATACAGGTATATACATACACAACACCAAACCCACCCACACATAATACTGTATATACACACACATATATAATTCTATATACATACACACACACCCCCACATATATACTGTTATACACACATATATACCAGGTATATACACACACACCACACACACATATATACTGTATATACACACACATATATACAGGACATTACAGGTATACACACACACACACACACACATATACTGTATATACACACACATACACACAGATATACAGGTATATACACATACACACCCACACACACATATATACTGTATATACACACACATATATACAGGTATATACATACACACACACACATATATACTGTATATACACACATATATACAGGTATATATACACACACACACACATATATACTGTATATACACATATATACAGGTATATATAATACACACACACACACACATATATATACTGTATATACACACATATATACAGGTATATACACATACACACACACATATATACTGTATATACACACACATATATACAGGTATATACACATACACACACACACACACATATATATACTGTATATACACACACATATATACAGGTATATACACACACACACACACACACACACATATATATACTGTATATACACACACATATATATAGGTATATACATACACACACATACACACACACACACATATACTGTATATACACACACATATATACAGGTATATATACACACACACACATATATACTGTATATACACACACATATATACAGATATATATAATACACACACACACATATATATACTGTATATACACACATATATACAGGTATATACACATACACACACACATATA